>CM062295.1:478867143-479467143 GCA_031216915.1 Pictodentalium vernedei
AACCAGTCTGAGCCCTTCAGGGCCAGAGCCCTGATGTTTACCAAATAGCGCATGAGATGGGGAGACTGAGTAGCATGTCGCTGCGAGTAGATGGCGACAAAGGTATAGAATGCTGTGGTCCACTGGTCCAAGCTGAGGTGATGATGGCTTGGAGCGTGGGCCACACACAAAGACGGGGTGCCCGAATCAAGGTTCCCTAAGGTGAGGACTGAGGCTGGTTGGTGGTGGTCCTTTCCTAACAATACGTCCATATGTATAAAATGGTCATCCCAAATTTTCTCCTTAATGGCCAATGGAATAAAGGCGTCCAATGGGGTAGCAAGAGAATGAAACACTGGGAGAGATGCATCAAGGACAGGAGAGAGAGAAGGTGACAGAGAAGAAGAAAGTTCACAGGTAGGAGGACATGAGGTGAAAGCCGGAGGAGAGGTGACCATAGAAATACTCTGACCTGGTTGTGTGAGCGGTGCAGAAGGAATGGCAGTGTCTGGCAAAACTTCCCCCAATGGGGCATCCTGTACAGGTGGTTGTTCAATGCGAATGGCCGACGAAGCCTGGTCCCGGCGTAACTGATTCACTGTTTCCGCCAACTGGTTAACTGACTGCTAAATGGAGACTAATGCATCGGAAGACATCTGGTCGGTGGAGTGCAGAGGTTGCTGGTTGGAGGACTGTGGCTGCAGACCCTCACCTAGGCTGGATGTTTGAGGCTGCATATTCATAGGTGTCTCCAAAACTGGAGGAGACACAGCAAGTGGTTGACGTGAAGTTTCTCTGGCTCGCCCCCGGGCACGAGAACTGGCACGGCGGGTAGTGGTCCGAATTTGAGCTGTAGTGGGTGCAAGGGCAGAAATGTCTTGTCTGGGACCGGGAGCGGAATGCAATGAAGGAATGACGTCTGGTGAAGGCTGTGTACTGACAGCAGAGAGATGTGGATTGAGAACTGAGGCCGAGGTGACAGAGTCCGACTGAGACGGCAGTATCGCTATGGTGGAAGGGCCAGAGTGATCCCCAGTCTGGGCAGAAAGAACAATTGCACGTCGCAGACTTTGGCGTGTAGCAGCAGCCCTACGTCTTCTGGGAGGCATCTGAAAAGAAAGGAAACAGAGTGAACCAAAGAAAATACAAATACCCTCAACAGCATACCCAACAGCGCGATAGTAGAAACCAAAGGAGGGTTTCCATTCTGGTATCCGCGGGGGAGGTTTGTGGAGTGGTGGTGGAGTTCCGTGATATGTGCATATGCATGTCATGCCCGAGGTAAGATAGATAAAATGCAAGGAAGTATGGAAGCAGAAAACAGGGGGGGGGGGGCATAATATGCCCCCACCAGCATGCCCGACCCAGGATGGGAAGAAGTGAGAGTGGGGCGCGCAGCACCACGTGCTGGGATGGGGCTAACGTAAAAGACACCCACCCAAAGCTTCCCCAGCATGTACAGAGTGAGTGGAAACGGGCATAGCCCAGAGGAAGGGAGCAGAAAGGAAACGGAGTGCACAAAAAAGGGGGGGGGGCAGATACAAGAGGACCGAGCCCAACTCGCCGGCCTCCCCCAAGGACCAGACCAACATGCCGGCCTGTTCAAACAAACGGTCACCCTGAAAAAACAAAGTCCAGGTAACTGCCGCCAACCGGGCAAGGTAGACAAAAGGCTCCCACAAGGCACTGGAAGGGCAACTGTGGGGCATCGAATAAGCCTGCTGAGAGAAAAAAAAAAAAAAAAAAAAAAAAAAAAAAAATTAAGTTTGAGGACGTGGGGGATCAGGGCGAGATAAGCAGGGAAATCAGAACGGCCAGGACTGCAGGCAAGCCAGAACGGCCCTGACTGCAAGTGGTATCGGGCAAAGCCCCGGAGTGATGAGGTGCAGAGACCGGTACGCCATGGAGGGCGACACAAGCTAACGATCAGGGCAAGGAAAAAGCAAGCGAAACCATTGGGTGACCCTAGCCTTTGTGCATCCAGTGGAATATAAACAGAGCCAATGCTCCCGGGAGGGGGGGGGGGAGGTGGGGGCAAAGCAGTAAACAGTGATAGGAAACCCTGGTCATGGCACGGACCAGGAAACAGCATGTGCTATCGGGCTCAGTTCCCACTCGCAGGCTACTAATAAGCAACGCAAAGTGTAGACCTGGGGCAAGTGTGCCCCCCCCCCCCCAGGGCGCGATTTAACTGGATTAGCATAGCCCTTTGCTCGCCAATTTCTGAATTTTGCTATTCAAGATTTATGAGTTTCAAGTGCTTTTGGATTAACTGCTAATCAATTTACCAGGGTGAATAGTAAATTGCTATTCAAAATTTTCAGAGTCAATCAAGCCCAGCCCCCCCCCCCCCTCCCCCCCGTAATTAAACAGAGACCCAAGACATTACGAGGTCAGACGGCGACGGGCACTGAGCATAGCACCCTGCAGGCTAAAATAGAAACGCCTATTACCCACACAAGAGAGATGTACCCCATCTCCGGCGAACAAGCCCTGGGGCGATGGGTTGAAACGGCGGTGCTTCCAAAACATTAAGTAGGGCGGTCGGATACACAGGTTTTCCAGTCGGACGTTGAATTCCCACAAGTTGGAATTATACACGTCGTCGTTCCGCCAGAATTCCGAACACAAAACGACGAGCTTGACACCGTACGATGAGTGGAGGAGAGTTGCGAATTCGAACAGCCGGGAAGCCACCCTAGCCGGGTCAGCCGAAACAGAGGCAAGATCATTTCCACCGAGCTGAATAATGACCGCATCGGGGTGGAAAAGGCCTAAGACTCCCAGCCCCTCATCGTACGCCCTGTCGATGGTTAACCCCCCGAGACCTAAATAGCGGACGTCGCAATCAGGACATCCCAGATCCGTCCGACAATTCACGTGGTGGCGGTCCATAAATTCACGAAAACGCCTTACAAAACTATGACCTAAAAGTAAAATTTTGTGGGGGGTACGAGGAGACATTGTAATGGAATCAGGAATTGAACGATACAGAGCTTACCGTGGTGGAGCAGATCTAAAACGAATCCGTGCGAGAAATTCACAAAAGAAGCACAACGCCAAAAAAAAATGGCAACTTGTCCCTTCCACAGAAAGCTGGAGAATGCTGCCACAGTGTTGCGATATTCAGACGGGTCCAAGAATTGACCAATGGGCATTCCTGAAATTTCGCGGGACTCAATTAGCCGAAACAATGGGGGGTATAGTTTGTTCTAGTTTTGTGGAGGTGCCAACATTGGTAAGGGAAATGCCTGGAATTTGACAATTGCCAGGGATTTTGAAGTACATTATACGTCAATCAGATGCCAAAATTTAAATATTCAAAAGGGGAATTTTCCGTGACTTGATTTCTGTCCCATCTGTAACTCGAACTGTTGAACTTTCTTATCTTCTTTACCTTTGATTGAACTTTGCGTATCTCCCATAAAGACATTTATGCTCATGACATAAATGTAGATATATGTACACAGCTGCAGATAATTAATATTTTTAAAATTTTTTCAACTTCTGAATTTGCATATTATGTGGGCAGATGTGGCAGATTTGTTAGGCAAAGGGTTAAGCTGACAAAAAATAGTCTAAATAATATCTGCAGTAAACATGGAGCCAGACATCAATAAGATACACTTACATGCCATATATAATGCCATTCTACCAGGAATGGCGGAGCCGGGGAGGGGGGGAGGGGGGAATAGTACATCCCCCACCAACACTTTTTTCACCAATTTTTGGTACCCGAATGACATTTTCGGACATAACATACACAACCCCTATGGTCACTACATACCACCTATACATATATGACCACACTGATTTTCAAGATTTTATGGAATAAAAATAAAGCTCCAAATGGAGCGTAATATTTCAAAGGACGGTTTCAAAGTTACGATTAGCCCTTTGAACCCGAGAGGCTGCTTTTCTGGCCCATGAACATGATACTAAATAAATTCATTAAGTATGATAGCTGGTAAGTGAATGTGTGGGGAAGACCACTCAATGTTTTCAAAATATTAATTAATTATTATTAAATACTAGCGGGTGAATACCCAGCGTTGCACGGGAGAAGATGGTAATATCAATATACCCACAGATATGATCGACAGAAGGTCAAGGTCACCAATTTCAAGGTCATGGTCACCCTGCAACCTGAAAAAGTCAAAATGATCGATGGGCCAATATACCCGCACATATGAATTTTTAGCCTGATCGGCCCAACCGTTTTCGAAATAAAAGGTGAAGGTCACCAATTTCAAGGTCACCCCTCACGGGCACCCCGATAAAGTCAAAATGATCGATGGGTCAATATGGGTCAATATACCCGCACATATGAAATTTTAGCCCAGTTCGGCCCAGCCATTTTCGAAATAAAAGGTCAAGGTCATCAATTTCAAGGTCAAGGTCACCCCACACGGGCACGACACCCATCCCATGTTACTCGCAGGGACGAATTACCCCCATGTACAAAATTTGAGATTGATCGGTCGAGAAACGGAGGAGTTCACACGGAACAAAAAGAGATAGAGAGATGCAGACATTCGCATTAATATATAAGATAAATTGGTTGGCCCACAAATAATGAATATGGCCTCTTCCAATTGCTGCCATTGAATTGATATGGAAGATACCACCAGGGTTCTAAGGGTTAAGAAAAACAAAACGAAATAAATACACTGAGGTTAGTGTCTTAAATAGAGTGGATTCAAGGGTGAGGGGAAGCATATATAAATTTATATTATATTTTACATGAATACCCCCCCCTACCCCACCACCAAAAAAAAAATAAAATTACTTTCCATCTTGCGGTACCCAGAAAAGTGTGACCCTCCCACCTTTTTGGAGCTTCTGCTGCCTCTGCATTCTACCAAGTATTTTAAAAGTTGTTGAGTGAAAAAAGGGACCAACTGAGAAAAACCGAAGATTATTAGAACTTGACTGGTGATTACCACATTTAGATAGCACTAGGACTATTTTGCAGAATGTGAGGTCAGACGTTAACTAGAGGTGTCTGTCCCAATGGGAATAAGAATAAGTAGATTGCAAAAATACTCCATAATGCAATAACTCGGCCAAAATCAGTCTGGGCTATCTTAAAATTAGAGGTACACAGGTTCCCATGCTGATTAATCTCTGCGTCAACTTTTTTAAAAATATGACCAAACAAGCACATACAAAATGATGGAGGTTGCAAAAATACTCTAAGTTGAAAAAGGGCAATACTTATTTATTGGGTGTTTAAGGTCACTTACTTATGCGCAATGGCTAATCGTGACCGTGACAGTTTTCCGGGTGGAGGAAGCCAGAGCACCCAGAGAGAACCACTGAGCATCGACAAGCAACTGTCAGCTCCTCAACATTCTAACTCTGTTCAAGCACCACTCAAGCAGGGTTACAGCAGCTGAAGACATGTGCGTCATCGACGTGTAGTACGCCTTAGTACACAGCATCATCGTGCCCCCATGTAGGCAACCGGGATAAAGTGCCTTGCCCAAAGGACACAACGCAGGTCGTCCCGGACGGGATTCAAACTCGTGACCTCTAGCATAGAAGTCCAACAGTCTACCAGTGAGCCACCGCACTCCTGAAAAAAAGGGCAATAATTCTGCCAAAACAAGTTTAACCGATCTCAAATAAACAAAATTCTGAAAATTCTGTCCTCATCTTTCAAGATTAAATTAAATACGCAAATATTCTCAAAACTAATTATGCACATGAAAGGTATGATGACCAACCCACAGATCAAAGCAGCTCAGTCACAAAGTTCTGTATGTGTACTCATGACTTATCAAAAACAAAGTCTATTTTGTGGGATCTGCGAGTGTAATAAAATATCAGATTAAATCGATTACATTTAGGTGTTCACATCATGTCGCATGACAATTTATATTTATACTTATCATTTTTATCAATCAAGTACAGCGACATGCGCTATTGAACTTCTGAGTTCGGTATTGGTTTCGTTATTTTTAGGGGGGGGGGGGGTGAATACTGCAGTATCGGTTTGGTATTTGGTATCTGACTTGGCAGAGATTTATTTATTTATTTATTTATTTATTTATTTATTTATTTATTTATTTATTGGTGTTTAAGGTCACATATGTCTGCACAATGGCTAATCATGACCATGACAGTTTTACGGGTGTAGGAAGCTGGAGTACCCGTAGAGAACCACCGAACAATTGCGTGCAAATGTCAGCTCCCCAACAAACTAACTCCACACAAGCAGGGTTAGCATTGGTTGAAGACAGGTGCACCATCGACATGCACCACCACAAATACCACTGCCAATGAGCTCAACACCGGCTTTGTTATGCCAACACAAATCATATCTACAGTAATTTTGTGAATTGTTCCAAACACACCTCACCGTCCAAAGGCTTGTTTCAGACTTGGCATTCTTTGAGCATGTGCCCTTAACAAGCCATGATCAGGATGCTTCCTGGCAACAGACAAATCACCTGGGTAGTGATTTCTAGTCAAGGCTTGGCTGCCTGTTAAGACTTGACTAAAAAGCACTGCTAAGCAACTGGATATGTGCAGGTTATAGTCTAGAGGGAATTCAGAACAACTGCCCAGGCCATCAATGGTTAACAAAACTGAAAAGAAAATCAGTCATTTCTTTCATGAAAATGAACGATTCAACTTCTATCAAATATCAACAGGGTCTTATAAATAGCTAATGTAGGAAAATTTGAAAATTGAGATGCTTTCAATATTCAATGATCGCTTCGGTCCGGTTTTTCGATATTTCCATGATATCGGTGTCAATTTGGGTTTTTTTTGGTCTATTGCCTATCTCTAATCAGGTAATTGGGCGTGGGTGTTGAAGATAACCAATGAGGGAGGTGTAAACCTGATTCATCCCAACTGTAATCGATCAACTCCTCACTGATTTATTTATTATTTATTAAGGTTTAACAACACTTTAACAGCCAAAGTCATATCATGTCGGTGACAGTTTTACAGGTGAAGAAAGCCAGAGTACCTGGAGAGAACCATTGAGCAACGACGAGCAGCTGCCAGCTGCCCAACATCGTAACTCCACACTGCAGCACAGGCAAGGAGGGTTGAATTGGTTGTAGACATGCACACCATCGATGTGCAATACGCCTTAGTACATGGCGTCATTGTGCCCCCATGTAGACAATGAGGGTGAAGTGCCTTGCCCAAGGACACAACGCGGGAGTCCGAATTGATCGCTCAGATGGACACCCATCCAAGGACTAACCGGACTCGACATTGCTTAACTTTGGTGATCTGATGAGAACCGGTTATTGCAACGCCACCGTGCCCTCAACTCCTCACTGATAAATTACTCCAACTTGTTGATGTTGTTGGAATATAAGTCCATCAGGATTACAGTTCAAAAATTCTCGAGTCAAAGAAGTTTACTTGTGGATAAATACATGCTGTAGTCATGACACATGGCACTAGAGATGTTGTGATTATCAATTTTCGTAGTTGACAAATCGGCAGCATTAACCCTTTACCCAAACGAATCGACTACATCAGTCTGCATAATATGCAAATTCAGCAGGTAAAAAAATACTATTTTTCAAAAAAATTCAACAAAACCATATCATGTGACCCCTCTTTGGAATGAGCTCATCGAGGGGTCATGTGATATGGTTTTGTTGAAATTTTTTTAAAAATGATATTTAAAAAAATAGATTTTGGTATCGTCTGCATTGGGTAAAGTAAAGTTGGGTAAAGTAAATTGACGGTTAGTCAATTAATAGTCTTTTCCTGTAAATTCAACAAACAATCTCCAATATACTTAAAAATTTAAAACTGATAGTGTTTGAATGTGTACACTTCTGTGTTGAGATAAAATGGAAACACCAAAATATCTCTGAATGATCTGAAGAATTCAAACAGAAGAACATCAGTGCAAATGTTTCATTTCTATAACTAATTTCCAGAAATTTCAAACACAAAACTCCCTCCATTCCTAAATAAGTTACAACATAGTACTACAAGTGAACGGACCATTGTAAGCTTTGTGACAATTTTCTCACTTTTGTGGTTCAGATTGTTCAAATAGGTTCGTTCGAGTGTACACGATCAAAGATTCTATTTACTCTGCAGTCTGCAATAACTTCCCAAACCACAAATTATTCAAAGGTACACTGTTTGAATGATACTCTTTGGTACTGATTAACAGAGTGCTGGTTGATACTGCAGAGAACAGAGATTGATCAAGAAATGCTCAATGTTTTTAAAAATTATGTTGTTACACAATAAAAGTGGAAAACAAGGTTATGGGATATTACAAGTAACTATGGTTATACTTTTTTCTTTTTTTTTTTTATTATGGTTTGACACATTAACAGCCAGGGTCATATCATGTCGGTGACAGTTTTACGGGTGGAGGAAACCGGAGTACCCGGAGAGAACCACCGAGCAACGACGAGCAGCTGTCAGCTCTCCAACATCGTACTCTGAACTCTGCACCACGGCACAGGCAGGGTTAGATTGGTTGAAGACATGCGCACCATCGACGTGCAGTACGCCGTAGTATACAGCGTCATCGTGCCCCCATGTGGACAATCGGGGTTAAGCGCCTTTCCCAAGGACACAACGCGGGAGCATGAATCAGTTGCTGAAATGGTCACCCATCCAACTACTAACCGCGCTCGACGTTGCTTAACTTCGGTGATCTGACGAGAACGGTTACCGCGACGCCACCGCGCCCCCAACTATGGTTATACATTTCAAAGGTTAATTAATCTAACTGTTTATTCACCTCATTACACAGTACAATTTAAATCCAACTTGTACCACTTTAAAAATGAATGACAATCAAATCCAACTTGTACCACTTTAAAAATGAATGACAATCAACTCAAAAATAAACACTGCTGATTACTGCAACAGATGACGGTTAGTTGACTAATCAAATAATCATGACAGACCTAAGAAGCACTTGCCATATTCCAAACTGGTCATTCTAAAACCCCAAAAGCCGGACTTGGGGTACACAGACTTCTGTTTGTATGACCGATTGCGTGAGCGAGAGAACCCCATGTAACAAATCGAATCTCGTGAGAAAACACATGATTGGTAGCAAGAGAGAATCGATTGCTAAGACCCCAATCCAATTGAAAATTTCCTGATTAGATAATTTATTGGGAGAGGAGCCACATTCCCTACCTCCGCCCACCCAGTACAGGCAATATATCCTCAACAAGAGATGAAGTACACTTGATTATCATGTGCCCATCAGGTAGTAGAACATTTCCAGGAAGTTATAAACAATGCCATGTTCTGTTCCAGCAAAAGTAAAGGTGTCAAAATGGAAAATCTACTTTGCTTTTCTATTTCTCCTATGAGCGTACAAACATAAGTGTTGCAGAAGTAGGCATGTTTGTTCGATTGTGAAAAGATATGTTTATTTCTTGGCATGTGAGTTTAGAAGCATTTGGAATGTACCTTTAAGTAAATCCAGGCTTATTACAAGGAAGAAAAAGTACAACAAATTAGCGTATTAGTTAATTTATGGACAGAATGTTGAAATTTTATACTTCTCAACCATTTACCCAACGAAGACGATATCAAAATTTATTACTTTAAATATTACTTTTTCAAATTTTTCTAAACATTTGAACAAAACCGTATCATGTAACCCTATTTGGAATGAGCTTGTTCCAGTGAGAGGGAGGAGGGGTCACATATGGTTTTGATGAAATGTTTTGAAAAATAATATTTTTTTCAACTGCTCAATTTGTAAATTATTTAGTGTTCAACCGATTACCAAAAATGGTTGCTGACTGATTACCGGTTATTTGAGCTCACAATCGGCTGATTCTGATGCCGATTCTGATTGTAATACCGTGCACTACTAGACAAGTTGAGGCTCAAAAGAATTACATTAATCTGAATATTTTACACAGTGTTAAACTTCGTTGACTGGGGTCGCAGTAGAATTACCAGTCGCACACACTTGGGCAATAAACTTGGCACTCAGCCACATTTACCGCCCAAATGCATGAAACTGGTAATTTTACTGCGACCTGAGTCAATGGAGTGCAAGCTTCACTTTACCGGTATGAACTGGCAATTGCCGCAAGTTTGCTCAATTGTAAGTTTTTCATGTCATTTAACTTGTATATCCTGTAAAAAGGCATCTAGACAGATTAAGAATACACATTGTGGTTGTTTCTCAACTTTATTGAATGGTATCAATGACATCAATTTACATTAACAATTGAACAATTGCAGAAGATAATAAATTGCAGTTAATGAATCATCAAAAAATGCTTGGCAACAATCGGTTAAACTGATGTGCCAGGAGCCACTGTCATCCGATTGCCCACAATCGGCCGATTGTTGTGGCTGGTTCCAATCATCGGCTGTACACTAAAATTTTGTGGGCAGATGTTTCCAATTTGTTAGAAAAACTGTTAAATTTAACATGGTTTTGGTCTTCGGGTAGGCTATTTTACATGTAAATTTATGGAGAAAATTTCTAGTAATTAATCAAGACAGCTTCCTCATAAGAATTGATTTTTTCAATCTTTTTGAGGAATCATCATTGTAACGATTTTTTTCAAAATTTTTAAATTTCTGAATCATTTGGGTAATTCAGTTGAATACCATTCCCATTACTGTCATTACCAAGATAGACTTAGTTATGTGGGCCTGCAACAAATTGCCATGCTCTAGGTGCGCGAGGTGTGCCGCTTCGTTTCATGAATGTCAAATACATTGAATGATAATGTGCATGTTTTGGGTTGTCATTTTCACAACCAACTTACCGAGAGCAATAACCGGATAATATCTCGTTATCCGTGGCCATTATTCCACCGAATATGGGATCAAAACTATAGTAATTGTTCATTTGTATAAATACTACAGAATAGTTTTTGTGATTATTCAGTACTCATGGAAATTGCCGATCATTTTTTTTTTTTTATTATTAGGGTTTAACAACACATTAACAGCCAGGGTCATATCATGTCAGTGATAGTTTTACGGATGGAGGAAGCCGGAGTACCCAGAGAGAACCACTGAGCAACGACAAGCAGCTGTCAGCTCTCCAACAATGTAACTCTGAACTCTGCACCACGGCACAGGCAGGGTTAGATTGGTTGAAGACATGTGCACCATTGACTGCAGTACGCCTTAGTACACAACATCATCGTGCTCCCATGTAGGCAATCAGGGTTAAGTGCCTTGCCCAAGGACACAACGTGGGAGCACGGGTCAGTCGCTGAAATGGTCACCCATCCAACTACTAACCACGCTCAAAGTTGCTTAACTTCGGTGATCTGATGAGAACTGGTCACCGCAATGCCACCGCACCCCCTGCCGATCATTAAAGAAGTCTTGAATGTTAAAGTCAATTATTTCTCAATATATAAAACGTGGCTATCCCAAAGGAGAAGCGGTAGATTTATTATGTTTTAACCGTGAATGATGATAACTACTGATATTTTGGATAACCAGTTCATGTTTTTTCTAACTGGTTTGGTAGGTAACTGGTTTTAAACTGGTTATCCAGTTTACCATTTCGGTACTAGACCACAGACCATGTGTCTTTGTTCTTTCACTATTTGTACCACATCCTGGTTTATATGTGAAATAAATGACAATGTTCAATGGTTGTACAAAGAGCTGGGAGGTTTTGATTTTTCAGATTCGGTCTCGGTTTTGGTTTTGTTTCAGAAAAAAACATCGGTTTCGGTTCAGTTTTTCTATGTGTTAACTCTTTGCCTACCATGAAAGGTAGACGGAACTTGCAAACAAAATTCTTGAATAACTAATTTTTTTCATTTCTTACGTCAAAATCCTAGATTAAGATCTGTCATTGGAACGAGCTCAATGAGGTCATAAGCTATGTTTTTGAGACAAAAAAATGAAAATTATATGGTGATTTTTGTGAATAGCGCTGGCCAGTTTGGGCCATTATGTTGGGTAAAGGGTTAAGGACATATAGTAAATAACACTTCAAGTTCCTTAACTTGAAAAAATCTGCAATAGTTTGTATGTCAAAACTCACAACAAAAAGCCATATCTGTAAGAATCTCCATTGGGTTCAGCTTCTCTTTCATAATTCTTAGGAGTTCTAGAGGATCAGTTTCTAAGCCTATGGAGTCACACAAAAAAAATAATTAGGGTAACAATGAATAAAGTTTATCTAATCTCTGTTGTATTCTCACTGTCGCATTTTCTCTCTTACTGACTCATCCAGTGGATGAGTATATAAGAGAGAAAATGTGATGAAAACATGATGTATTCCCCCATTTATTTATTTATTAAAGTTTAATGACACATTAATAGCCAAGGTCATAGCGTGTTGGTGACAGTTTTATGGATGGAGGAAATCAGAGTACCCGGAGAGAACCACCGAGCAACAACAGGCAGCTGCCAGCTCTCCAACATTGTAACTCCGCACTGCAGCACAGGCAGGGTTACATTGGTTGAAGACATGCGCACCATCGACAGGCAGTACGCCTTAATACATGGCGTCATCGTGCCTCCATGTGGACAATCGGGGTGAAGTGCCTTGCCAAAGGACACAACGCGGGAGTCATTCTCCCATTTGACAGATAGACTAAATGATGGGGGCTCCATACGGGCCACTAGTCCAGTTCCCTCACAGTAAGACAGTTTGATTATTTTATGCACAAACACACTAAAACCATTCTGACAGTTTTTGCTGGGTCTGGCAGTTCAGTTTTCTGATTTGCCACAAAAACTGGAACTGAATCACAATGCCCCCCTGGACCCTCACTCCCCCCCCCCCCCCCCCCCCCCCGACTCCCACCCCCCAGAACGCCCAGTTCAACTTTTTCATGTCAATGCCATATCTTGTCAAGTATAATTAATAGTTATGCAATGATGCATTATTACAGTGGCGCAGACTTAACAGGACACCTACAGTACAGTCTTCATGGATTGGTTGCAAGCCAGAAAATAAGCAGACTGTCATCTGCAAAATGAGGTCCCCAGAGGGTGAATTTAGTCATGCCACCCTGCACAGCAGGGTAGCATCACTAAATTTACCCTCTGTGAATGCAATCTCAATCAGGGTCTCAAAACTAAACAGAAAGAGGTACTTAGAGGATAAATTGGCCCACTGAATGGGATAGAATCATCAAATTCACCCTCCGGGGACCTCATTCTGCAAATGTCAGACTGCTTATTTTCAGGCCTTATTGGTTGTAATCCACATTGGGCAGTAATGTCCATGCATGGGTTTACCGAGTAATAAAAATCCTCATCAGCAAAATTTTAATTAATGAAGCACCGGGTTGTAACAGGTGCTTCATTAATTAAATTTTTGATGATTATTCCTATGATTAGTGTTTGAAATGGGGGCTTGGGGGCTCAGTAGGTAGAGGTGAAGACTGCAAGCCGAGAGGTCCTCGGTTCGAATCCCACCTGCGGCAACCACGTTGTGTCCTTGGGCAAGACACTTCATCCCCATTGCATGCATGGGGGTACGGTACGGTGGCGATGTGTACCAAGGTGTACTGCACATCGATGATACACTTGTCTTCAACCAATGCCAACCCTGCTTGTGTGGAGTTAGTATGTTGGAGAGCTGACAGTTACTCGTCATTTCCCAGTGGTTCTCTCTGGGTACTCCGGCTTCCTCCACCCGTAAAACTGTCCAGGTCATGATTAGCCATTGTGCTGAAATATGTGACCTTAAACACCAATAAATAAATAAATAAATAAATAAATAAATAAATAAATAAATAAATAAATAGTGTTCGGAATGTAATATTTATTACGACTGTGGAAATATTGCCCACCCATGGAAAGTGACCAATCCACGGCAGCCATACTGTAATGGATATTCCTTAACTGAATGACAGTGTTAACAGAAACAATGTCCGAACACAAAACCTTTCACCATACCTTCAATACAAATATGATCTGTTAATTGCAAATATGTTATTGAGTAAACTGTTAATTGAATAAAAAAAATCTTGTAATATGACGAGAAATTATCCTGCCAATTATCAAATTTTCTTTGTTTATAGGCCTTTAAACAGATAGAAGCATTTAATCTATTATATCTTGTTTGACAGATCTCCACAAGCTCTGGCAAACAAGATGTAATAGAACAAGAAAAAAGAACAATGCAAATCATTGCATATGCCCCGTCCTGCAATACCACGGCCAGCATATGCTGCTCTCTGAGTGGAGTATTTTTTCACAGGTGACTAATTTATGAAACAAAGTGTTTTCAAATAATATGTGAGAGATTGTCAGTATCTTAATCATGCAAGATGGCATAAATGTTTGCCATTTTGAACAGTCAAATGACCACGCATGAAGACCAACTCGGGTAACCCCCCCCCCCCCCCCCCCCTCCTATATACCCATTTAAAATGGTCAATATAGTGGATCCCTGTTAACTGAATAGCCACTTAGCTCCATGAGCTCCGTCAAGCAAGATATAATAGATTAAATGCCTGTATTGGATGTACTGAGGCCAAATAGGTCTATAAACAAAGGAAAACTGGGGGGAGTCTGGGTAATTTCTCAACAGGTTGCAAGATGTTTTATTCAATTAACAGGACTTTACTCTGTAACCTATATTCAATTAACAGGTCAAATTTGTACTGGAGGTATGGTAAATGGTTTTCTGTTGGGAAATTATATTCAATTAACAGGGTTATTCAGTAAGAGATATCCAATTAAGTGAGCTCCACTGTATAAAAATTATACCCATAGACAAAAAAGAACAATGCAAAAGGTTCATAAGGACAGTTTTCTAATGTCTAACAAGGGGGATAACTGTGAAGTATGCATGGATGAAACCTGCAATATGTGGATAATCTTTCTAGAGATGGGCAATATAACGAAAAACCAAACCAATACCGATATCATAGGAATATCGAAAAACCGAACCAAACCAATTATTGAACAAAGCCTTTCCCATAAGCAACCTTCATGTCAAAAATCATCATCAAAATCCGAGCACTAATCTTCAAGTTATGACCAGAACAGCCATTGGACTGATGTACAGACAGATGCAATCCAGTCTACCCCCACTTTTTATATAAAAAAGTTGGGGTATCATTATTGTTAGGTCTCTTCAGAGTACATGTATGTGGCGTTTTCATGCCAGATGCCTGCAATAAAAATATCTTTAAGAGTATCAGAATGGAACAGAATGGAGTGATTGTGTCAGCTTGACCAATTCCCCTTAATACTTTCTTCATGTGGAGAAACTGACATTTGGAAAACCAACACATTGTTAGATTCCTACAACCTGGGAAAAGGTGGCAAAGTGATAAACATGTGGCATTGAAATTAAAATCACATTGCTACTGTTGATGCTCATGTCAAACAGCCAAGCCTGTCTGGATGATTGGAATCTAACAATTTTTTCTCTCTTGCACTGTAGTTCTTTACCATACAAAGTCATATCACAGGGATACTTCTGTCTCTCCCCCCTCTGGGGGTCCAGCTAGGCAATTGGGAAAATACACGCCACGAGGGCTCCATTTGGGAATTTGTTTTGCAGAAAAAGAAACATACACATAAACTCATCCTCTCTCCAGTCTCTGTAGTCTCTATTAACTCTTAACCCTTTGATACTTTGCACGTATTATGACGTACAAAATTAAATGTGCGTTGATACTTTGTGGTCATTTGTTTTGTTATTGTTTTACGAGTTTTTAAAATTTTAACCTCAACTCCTATTTTCTCACGAATAGTGCTCAGTGACAACCATTGAGCCAAATGTTATCGCAGCTTAAAATACTAATATAATCCTGCTGTCAAGACTTCTTAACTGGTTGAGTGCTAGAAGCCACTATCAGGACTTTCAAAAAATGAGTATACCAGAGCAAAAGCCAACACTTTCCTTGCTTATTATTCAGTCAAACACAAATAATATTTTGTTTATATAAATTTGTTTTACTACCAATTATTGGAGAGTGCCTATGGGCACTCTCCAATAATTTGTAATAAAACAAGTTTTTGAATAACAAATTCAGACCACCAAAAATAATCTACCCCTCAATCAGTTAATCACTAATGTGAAAAATATCTTGTTATCTGTACTTTCCGAATTTGACGTCGCATTTTGAAAAGCGTTGAAGAAGCTGAATTCTCAGTGATGTTTGAACATCAGGATAATTAAAGTCTCAAAGGGTTAATCCACTTAGTATTTTCAAGATATTTTTATCAAATCTAGTTGTGGCTGCTTTGAAGCAGCCACAACTAGATTTGAAGAAAAGAAATCATTTACATTTAACTCCAAAATAATTGGTAAAAAAATCTAGGCAATTTACAGGAGGGAAATTTGATTTTAAATGTGACAAATTTATACTTTTTTCAGTTGCAAGGGAAATCCTGTCCTGGGCAGGAAAATCTGCCAGCAGCATGCAAGGAGTTCAGCTGTTCTTATACTGATAAACAAAAGTCAGACCTTCAATGTTGAAAATAGAAGGCGCATAAATAATAAAGCCTCTATTTTTTAACCCAGGCTTGCATTTTTTTTACAGTGGGACCTGGCATTTCAATGCTCACGCAAATTGGTCAATTCCCAAAATGAAAGATCGTCAAATGACTCATGAGACTACAGTTCGTTGTTATTGCTGCTGATCAGTGACAGTGTAATTTTATCAAAATTTAATTTTATTCAACCTAACCTCACTCAAAATTAAATAGTGCAACATTGTTCAACCCAGATTTACACAAATTTCTCATCTCAGAACCAAATAAAATAGTTTTCCCATTGTCTGTGTAAACAATTCAGTGTTACATGTTCTGGAAAATCCCAAACATTTCTTATAGACAGTTGCTAGTGCACATGTGCAGAGTGAACTACCTCCAGAGGGATATAATCAAGTGAATGAATTAATCAGGAATAACATTCCAGGATAATTAATGACTTAGAAATAGTAACTTAAGTCAGATTGGCTGTGAGTATCTGTTCACAACCACGACTGGTGGAGTTTCATTTTAGTTTATTTTATACCAATATGTAAACAAAATAAAGTTTCAGTTTGAAAAAAAAAATTTCCCAGTTACCATATGAAGATCACCTTCTACAAAAGTGAAAACAGTTGTCAAGCGCCATTATGATTGTTTTGATCTGTCAGAGATGATGTTGGAATCCCCTGTTTTGAATCTTTCAGACATCTGACTTGTGTATGTGGATTAACCCGGCCTCTTCAGGTCACTGCTGTCATGCATGTTACAATGTACAGCTTCAATGGTAACCAACATGTCTGCGTACCCCAATTTTTTAGATGCCCATTTTTTAGTACTCAGTTTTTGGAAACCAGGTGCAGGATTGCGAGCATTTGCACTTGCGTGCAATCACGCATTTGGTTTCCAAAATCAAAGGTCTGGAGAACCTGTCATTTAATTGTCCCTGAATTTGGATACTTTCTACACTTCTGCACAGCCATGACTGGATTTAATAAATGGAAGTGTCAATGACACTGTAGCTCAACTTGTTAAGACATGTACATGTATAGTATGTGACACAGCAATGACAAACATCTAGGTAATGACCTGATAACAAAGGTACATATAAAGTATTGTAACGGTCTGTACATAAATACTGACCGTAGCCTGTAACAAATGTATAGGTAAAGTATTGTAAAGGTGGGTGACAGTCAGATGCTAAACTAGAAAAGAAATCTTTGAGTCCCAGAGTGGGTCTGACTGAACCCCAAAATATTTGTTCTCTCTCATAGCACAGTAATAACAAAGGCACCCCAAAACACACTCGTTCCTGTCCCAAGGTGAAAACAAAGGTACCCAAGAAGTTTCGTGAAGATCAGTTCATAAATACGAGCTGTATAGAAGTTGTTACAAAAAACTGATTGGACCTAATTTCAGTACAAAATGGCCACTGGCAGCCATCTTGAATTTTGGACCGCACCCAGAAACACTCGTTCCCATCCCAAGGTGATAACAAAGGTACCCAAGAAGTTTCGTGAAGATCAGTTGATAAATACAGCCTCTAGCCCAAGCCGTATTAACATGTGCACTTACAGTGTATAAGTAGCACTGAATAAATCAAAGTTCATCTAATTTGCATAATTTCTGCACGAGAAAAAAACCCGTACTATATGTGATGTATTCCATGTTACTAAACATTCATACAAAAAGTTATTCAAATCAGAACTTTCATACAGAAGTTCTGTACAAAAGACTGTTTGCACTAATTTTGGTACAAAATGGCTGCTGGTGGCCATCTTGAATTTTGGACCACACCCAAAAACACTCGTTCTCATTCCACAGTGATAACAAAGGTACCCAAGAAGTTTCGTAAAGGTCGGTTCATAAATACGGCCTCTAGCCTGAGCCGTATAGAAGTTTGGTACAAAAAACTGATTAGACCTAATTTCGGTACAAAATGGCCACTGTCAGCCATCTTGAATTTTGGACTGCACCCAGAAAAACTTGTTGTCGTCCCAAGATGATAACAAAGGTACCCAAGACGTTTTGATCAGATCGGTTCATAAATACAGACTCTAGCCCGAGCCGTATTGACATGTGTACTTACTGTGTGTAAATAGCACTGAAAAAATCAAAGTTCATCTAATTTGCATAATTTCTGCACGAGAAAAAAACCTGTATTATATGTGATGTATCCCATGGTACTAAATATTCACACAAAAAATTATTCAAATCAGCGCTTTCATATGGAAGTTCTGTGCAAAAATCTGATTGCACCTAATTTTGTACAAAATGGCTGCCATCGGCCATCTTGAATTTTGGACCGGACCCCAAAACACTCGTTCTCGTTCCACGGTGATACCAAAGGTACCCAAGAAGTTTCGTAAAGATCGGTTCATAAATACGGCCTCTAGCCCGAGCCGTATTGGCATTTGCACTTACAGTGCTGAAAATAACACTAAATACATCAAAGTTAGTTTAATTTGCATAATTTACGCACGAGAAAAAAACCTGCATTACATGTGATGTATCCCATGGTACTAAACATTCATACAAAAAATTATTCAAATCAGCACTTTCATATGGAAGTTCTGCGAAAAAATCTGATTGCACCTAATTTTGTACAAAATGGCTGCCAGCGGCCAACTTGAATTTCGGATCGGTCCCAAAAACACTCGTTCTCGTTCCACGGTGATACCAAAGGTACCCAAGAAGTTTCGTAAAGATCGGTTCATAAATACGGCCTCTAGCCCGAGCCGTATTGGCATTTGCACTTACAGTGCTGAAAATAACACTAAATACATCAAAGTTAGTTTAATTTGCATAATTTACGCACGAGAAAAAAACCTGCATTATATGTGATGTATCCCATGGTACTAAACATTCATACAAAAAATTATTCAAATCAGCACTTTCATATGGAAGTTCTGCGA
This sequence comes from Pictodentalium vernedei, assembly GCA_031216915.1. NCBI lineage: Eukaryota > Metazoa > Mollusca > Scaphopoda > Dentaliida > Dentaliidae > Pictodentalium > Pictodentalium vernedei. The sequence goes on from CM062295.1 coordinate 478,886,436, forward strand.
AAAAATCTGATTGCACCTAATTTTGTACAAAATGGCTGCCAGCGGCCAACTTGAATTTCGGATCGGTTCCAAAAACACTCGTTCTCGTTCCACGGTCATAGCAAAGGTACCCAAGAAGTTTTGTAAAGATCGGTTCATAAATACAGCCTCTAGCCCGAGCCGTACTGAATTGTTGACGGGCAGATGGACAGACGGACGCTCCAACATTTCGGGTTTATGGGCTACCAAAAAAAACATTTTGTATGTCCAAAACCTTATTTTACCCAGAACCCCACCCCTCCACCCTAGAACTTATATTTAACCCTAACCCCACCCCTCCACCCAAAAACCATACCCTAACCCTAACCCACCCTGACCCTAAACCCTAAAAGCCCACCCCAGACCCTAACCCCCACCCACCCCAGGACCTAACCCCCCCAACCTTAAGCCCTACTCTGGGGCTACCCCTAACCCTGACCCCACCCCACCCCACTCCTGACTCCACCCCACCCTAGCCAAACCAATAGGATTAGGAGCTATTTTTCGGTTTAGGGGCTACTAAAACTAAAACCCCACCCTTGACCCCAACCCTACCCCCACCCCTCCCCCCGGGACCTAACCCTCCCCAACCTTAAGCCCTACTCCGGGGCTACCCCTAACCCTAACCCCACCCCACTCCAAACCCTAACACTACCTTAATTTGGAGGTAGCCGCTAATAATAATATCCCCTAAACCTCCAATGTTGGCCCAGACAGACAGATGGACAGATGGACAACTGGCCATGGCATAAGCTCAAGTTTGGCTTTGCCAAAGTTGAGCTAAAAATCCAAAAGTCAAGCACCAAGAAATCATTGATAAGCAGATATTCCTATCTGTAGGGATATATCTTGATAACAAAAGCCAGAATTATACCTGTACTAGCAACAAGGTATTTTTGTACTGGGCAAGAAAATCCATCTGCAGCAGGCAAAGAGTTAACTCGTCGCTGGTCTTTTAAATGGTTGTATCTCCTACTTTCGTGCAAAATCATCTTTTTACAAAATAAGAATCTACAGCTCTGATTACATAAGATGCACAGAAATAGAAGCAATTTTCCATGCAGAAGTGGGTTTTCTAGGTTCCCGAAATGTTGACATGTAATTTCAAAATGTTGTACCTCCACCAAATTTGCCAAAAACCAGGGAGAGCTGACTCTAAAATGTTGTACCTCAAAATTCTTTCTTGTAAAATGGGCAATCAGCTTGTTCCTGATAGGCAGAAATGAAACAGGTGGGAAGCCTTGACAAGAGAGAAATCCTAGCTTGATTGACACAGGTCATCAAATGACAATGATATAATTATTTTAAAAATCTTGTATCATTCTATTAGGCCCCATAAAGTAGATCTTTGGTTTCTCAGTCCATTTTTTTTGTAAAATTGCATGTGGGCAGATGATTTTTATTTTATTTCTGTAATTATTATTTCTTTGTCATCAAAGTTCATGTTCTTGGTTTGTTTTATGTTTTAAGCCTCATAATCTACAGAATAGCATTGTGGTAGAGTATTTCGTCCCTTGAGTGCAAGAAGGCTTGCATTCAAGAGACAAATTTGGCTTATTCCCGTTCATCCTGCATCCTCAAATTAATAAACGGAGCACTCCAGCATGTTATAGTCTGTATCTGTATTATTGATAATCACTCAGTCTGTATCTGTATTGTTGATTATCACTCACGTAAGAATTTGCCAACTTTGAGACATGTGTTTTTGGTCTATGGCCTTCTTCCAAATAAGACGCAACCAACATACAGAAGGTTTTTCAATTTGGTCAAACAGAAGGCAGAGAAAATGAATATCATCCTCAACCCTCAACTAGCGTTTACAGATTATGAGACGGCCGCACAAAATGCTCTCTCTGCGATATTTCCGGCAGTATTTTTAAAGGGCTGTCTTTTTCACTATGGACAGGCAATTTTGAAAAACATAAAAAAAGTTTCAACTGCAATCTACATATGACGACGACAATGACAGTACACAAAAGACACTGCTAAAAAGGACATTAGCACTACCACTGGTGCCTGAAACTCAGGTAACTGATGCTTGGTTTGAAGTTTTGTTGGACTATGAAACTAGTGACAATACCGCATTGGAGGAAAAAATAACATGCTTCTGTGACTATATTACTGAGTACTGGATTGAAGGGAGTCACGGCACATTTCTTTGGAACCACCACCAGATTTTAATGTATACTTAATAATACATAATAATGTATTATTTGATATACAATCAAAGTATCGAATAAAACTTCTTCCAGTCTCCGAAAGTGCGGTTCATCTTTCCTACCAAGTGGCCCAACTAATAAGAAAACAAGAGGCCCCATGGGGTCTGAAGTGCTCATCTTGAACAGAACACAATTTAAACAGAGTCCAAGAATGAGTCTCCATTAAGCAAGCCATCTCCATAGGCTACACTGTCAATCCTTGAGTCCCTCAGGAGTGACAAAAATAATCCGGACATCATGCCTTTTCTTCAGTTGATCATAAAGTAAAACGTAGAGCTCCCCTATGAAGCCCCTTGATACAACCTATGTGGATTAATCCTAGTTACACACCTCCAGAGGGTACTGAATACAAATTTTTTAATTCTTCAGCAAAATGGCCAATTCCGGCTCCCATAGAGAGCCCAAATATTAACCCAGGCTCTTGATTTGAACACAGTCGAATTTGACTTCCCTAGAGATGTTGTGTACCAAATATGAAAGCATTCTGATTGTTGGATCTGAAGACGAGAAATTGTAAAGAAATTTGTTCGAATTGTTAAGTTCAAATTTGGGCTACCATAGCGAGCCCAAATATTAACCTATGGATCTGATTTGAACAAACTTGAATCTGAACCCCCTAGAGATGTTGTATACCAAATATGAAAGCATTCTGACGAGTGGATCTGAAGAAGAAGATTTTTGAAGAAATTCCCTCATATTGTACTAAGTTAAATTTCATGTTCCCACATGGAGCCCAAATATTAACCCAGGTACTCGAATTGAACAACCTGGAATCTGACCCCCTTAGAGATGTTGTATACCAAATATGAAAGCATTCCGACTGGTGGATCTGAAGATGATTTTTAAAGAAATTTCCTCATATTGCACTAAGTAAAAATTTGGGCTACCATAGCGAGCCCAAATATATACCTAGGGATCTGATTTGAACAAACTTCAATCTGACCCCCCCCCCCCCCCCCCCCCCCCCCATCCCCTAGAGATGTTGCATACCAAATATCACAGCATTCTGACTGGTGGATCTGAAGAGGAAGATTTTTTTAAATTACCCTCCATATTGAACAAAGTTAAAATTTGGGCTTCAGTAGGAAGCCCAAATATTAACCTACGGCCATGGTTTTAACAATCTTGAATCTGACCCTCATAATAATGATGTATACCAAACATTAAAAGATTCTAACTGGTGATTCTGAAGAAGAAGATTTTTAAAGAATATTCCCCATATTATCCTATGTTAAAGCTTCAGGCTCCTGTAGAGAGCCCAAATATGAACCAATGAGCTTTGTTTCAACAAACTTGTATCTGACCCCCATATGAATGCTGTATTCCAAATATGAAAAGATTCTGATGATTGGTTCTGGAGAAAAGATTTTTTTAAAATTTTTGCAAATATGCTGACTCAGCATTTTTTCGATGCCCATTACAGAACACCGTAACATAACCGATGGCAAATTTTTTTACCATTCAATTCTGCTGGTCCTAAGGATACTTCATACCAGATAACAGCTCTCTGTTCCATGTGGTTTGGGAAATATGGGCATTTGAAAATATTTCTATCATCAGCTCCCAGGGTTCTCATGGGGATGCAGGAATTTTTTTTTTTTTGCATGGGTTAAGTACTTATGACCCAATAATACCACAAACAAAATTTGGTTCATACCGGACCATCGGTTCAGATAATAGAAATTTTGGGCGGGGCCAAAAATCTTACCCCTCACATTACAAAGCCAAATATTCCTTCACGAACTTCGTTTGAACAAACTTGATTCTACACCTCAAAGGGAAGCTCCATAGCAAATATCAAATCATTGTACACACTGGTTCATGAGAAGATTTTAAAAATATTTTGGAGCATTTTCCCCCACTCCCTCCCTATGGGGCTGAGCATGCCGAGTTGAACAAAAGTGCAATGCCCCTCTGGGACCATCACTCACACAAACTTTCACTTGAATTGGCCCAGTGGCTTTGGAGGAGAAGACCAAAACATGGTGTTGACGGACGACAGATGGTCAGACGATGGACGGAGAGTGATGAGATTAGCTCAGCTTGACTTTGTCAAGATGAGCTAAAAACTATAGTCGGCAAACCTTTGATATAGCGGATTATCACACTTGTACTGAGAACAACAGATGCAGGATGAACGGGAAGTTCCCACAAATTTATCAATTTTATTTACCTGGGTAAAATATCAGACATAAACTATTTAATTTTTATTTTTTAAAAATTAAATTGCATTGGTTATAAAAAGACAGCATGTGGCAGCCCAAAGCACCATGTGGGAGGCCTTGAGAAACAGATTTTCAACTTATCTTTTCTCATTTAAAAAATGTTGTATCATTCCATTAGAGTAATTTTATTTTCAAAGTGTCATATCACCATCTAAAAGTCATTTTCATCTAAAAGTCACATCTAATTCTCTCTCAATTTTCTTTGAAACAACCACTGAGTTTTGCAGCTTGAGCAGCTACAGTTATTCTGTCCTGTGTTTCCGATATTAATATTTTAATATTAAGTTTATAAAATCCCCTGTAAAGTTTGGAGACAGGGCTTATATTTCATCGAAATTTGGGAGAATCCATTTGGATTCTCGCAAAAATGGTTGCAAGCATCCATACCTGGTATGAGTGTCCCAGGATCCCATGAGGCCACCATGGTTGAACCCCTATTGTATACTGATAACACATGTTAACCCTTTACCCAACACATCCTTTTAATTTTTAAAACATAAACTGAATTTGAGAATTTTTTAAAATATAAACATGCAAATGTTTACCAATAAAACCTTACAAACATGGATGTCCTTGGAAGCCATATTTATACAATTTTATTGACAAAGTGTCAGGATATTTGAGTTTCAGTTCATGTTAGTCTTGTATTTGTTAAGATGATGCTGTCATGTTAGGGGTTAAATTGACTCTATTCTTTTCATGTAAATCCAAGCAGAGGTGCAGAGAGAATCTGCATGGATTCTTGCTGGTTTCGTTGCTCGAATCTTTGCGTGAATCGATTCTTGGATTCTTGTTGAAATATAAGCCCTTGGAGAGCTTGAGATAGAACATTTAAGAAGTCCACCATTGGAATATTGATAATAGCGATGCAAGACAGCTTTAAAAGAGGCAGAAAAAAACTCTCAAAATTATTTTTAATGCGTGACCCACTGTTAGAGAGGGCTCAGAGAGCCCTTTTCAACAGTTTATCTAACAATCATATAGGTTTTGGCCTGAAAACCATGAGAAATGGTACATACCACATAATGTATTCCAATTTCGTATCATACAGACAACTCATTCTGATTCCCTATCATATAGGCGACTCGTTTCCGGTAATGCGACGGTCTATCACTACAGGCATATGAATACATTCTAAATTCTCAATGGTGCCCAAAAATGGGATCACAAATCGCCGGCAAAGCCGGCTTATTGAGATCGCATTCTGGACACCACCTCGAATCTGATACAAATCACAGGACATGCACATTATCATGATAATTCTTTTATCTAACAATTATGTCACATAAACAGATTAACTTTTAAATTATTAATATGTATCACCTAACAACATTTCCTCAGCAAACAAAATTCATCCTTCCAAAACTCACCACGACATAAGAACAGTTAAATCATCATGATGAGAATAAAGCCTGTAACTTATTGATTTCATAATATCTACCGGATAAAATCACTTCATACTTTAATGAGAAAATGTCATGCACAACATATATTAATCTCAAAGTAAGATACAGATTACTTTCCAGATCAAGACTGTATGATGGTGGGTGCTCCCACTTGCAGGTGTATTGGAACAAATTCATATCTTATTTTATATTCAACAATTAATATAATTTTGGAAGAAAAAATATTTGTGTTTATTTATTATTAATACATAATACATTCTTAAATATGTAAAAGAGTAGAATTTTTAATCAACAAGAGCAACGTGCAGCGTAGCATATGCCCTCAATAGTGTTATAATGCTATGGAGGCCATACTGAATTGGCCAGCGGGTCCAAAATCAAAAGGTCTACTATAGTCATCCAAAAGTAAACCCTGAAATTATGATTTGATCAAATAAGCGGTTTTCAAATCCAACATGCAGTGAATGCAACACAGAGGTCAAGAAAAATTTTATTTATAAGTCGAAAGAGTGAAAAGGGGCCATAACTCTGGAAATATTATAAGACGGAATCCATTCCTTGTGCATATCCATTCCAGATGCGGGTCTATCAGTATACCAAAGGAGATCCAAATCCGACTGATTGCTTTGAAATTACAATCCACAATATATTTGTACGGACTGAAGGATGGATGGACAAATGAAGGTACCACAGATGGACAGACAGATTGACAAACAGATGGATGGATGGATGGACAGAGTTTTTCATAAGATACTCCCAAATCCTCCTTCGGAGGTTGGGAGCATAATAAATATGGCACCATCCATTTGGCACTTTGGGTGATGTCCATAACAGAATAAATTTTATGTTATCCTTCCCTCTTCAATATACTGTTAGTTGGGCATAAAAGGACTTCAGCTTATGACAGACTGCTCAAGGGAAAAAGATTTTTAGCATGTTGCAATGTAACTGAAAGATTAATATCTATGTTCCTTAACTGGTAGAGTTCTGGAAGCCCATATTTGTGCTTTGTTTTGAAGTGCAGGTACCACACCTTGAAGACTTCATATTCAGTGGATGCACTTCATATCATCTTTGAACTGTAATTATTTAGTCTGTATGGATTTGCCTTCTTAAAATTTATGGGAAAGTGCCTGGTGGCACTCTCCCATACATTGTAACAAGGCAAAGACATATGAGCAAATTTTAATGAGCAAAAATAATTTATGCCCCAGACACCCCATCGCATAATCACAGGAAAGTCTGTAACCCAACACCCCATGATAGAAAACAATAAATGAAATAGAAAAACTGTGAGCACTGCTCACTAAATGATACCACCCACTCCCACCAAGAAACATTTTATAACAGTAAAAGTGTGTTTAATGTAGACATTGCAAACAGACACCAATGTCTGAAGGTTTCATTGAAATCCATTCATTAGTTTAAAAGAGGTCGTGGATAGAAATGTCCCCCCCCCCCCAGGCAAGCTTGAATTGACAAAGCCCATTTTTAAATATGGGAAACCCTAAAAATGAAAATATCTGAAAGCAAAACAGGAGGTGCACATCTTCAATATATGTAAAAGAAGGTCTGAAAGTTTCAATGAAATCTGTTCAATGGTTTAAGAGGAGGAGATGCGGTTAGCAGATCTGTACAGAATGTCAATTAAGTTCATTTTTCAATATGGGAACTGTAAAAAAGAAAATATCTGAAAACAAAATAGGAGGTGCACATCTTCAATGTATGTAAAAGAATGTCTGAGAGTTTCAATGAAATCCATTCACTAGTTTAAGAAGAGTTGCGGATAGCAGATGTGTACCCCCCCCCCCCCCCCCCCCAAAATGTAACACCCCTATAGCATAACGAATGGACGTATGTCGGAATATGAAAATATCTGAAAGAAAAATAGGAGGTGCACATCTTCAGTGTATGTAAAAGAATGTCTGAGAGTTCCAATGGAGTTTGTTCAATGGTTTAAGAGGAGTAGCGGATAGCAGATCTATACCCCTCCCTACTAAAACCTCAATTGACAAAGACCATTTTTGAATATGGGGAACTGTAAATATGAAAATATCTGAAAAAAATAGGAGATGCACAACTGCAATGTGTGTAAAAGAATGTCTGAGAGTTTCAATGAAATCCGTTCACTGGTTTAGGAGTTGCGGATAGCAGATCTGTACAGAATGTCAATTGAATTTGACAAACTTCATTTTTCAATATGGGAAACTGTAAAAATGAAAATATCTGAAAACAAAATAGGAGGTACACACCTTCAATGTATGTAAAAGAATGTCTGAGAGTTTCAATGAAATCCGTTCACTGGTTTAGGAGGAGTTGCGGATAGCAGATCTGTACAGGATGTCAACTGAATTTGACGAAGTTCATTTTTCAATATGGGAAACTGTAAAAATTAAAAATTTTTAATAAATTTTGTTTCTTAACATACCTACCACAATTGTTTACAATTGGCTGTAACGTAAGTGCAAGCCCTACTTCGGAACTAACTCAAGCTTTTAGAAACTTTTCCAAACAAGCTGGAAAAGTAATAGAGTGCAAAAGCACGAAAAAGATCGAAAAAAGGGTCGAGCGAAACCAGCGCTCGAAATTACAGGTACTCTCTCTGCACACCTCTTGCGTTTACCGAGCGCAACAAGCGTGACGTCAAATCCGTATTTCCGCCAACGAGAAGTTTGTGATTTAGCGGGGAGGCATCGATATCAAAGATATCCCCAAGGAGGGTGGACCTCCAGTAAACAATTGTGGTAGGTATGTTAAGAAACAAAATTTACTACAAAATTTTAATTTCTTTTCAACCCACTCACAATTGTTTACAATTAGCTGAATAAACAATAGGAGGAGGTGAATCACATAACCAATACCAACAAGAGCAGCAGAAAGAAAAGCAAGGAGGGCAGAGAACAATAGCGAAACCTGTAATGAAGATAGAGAGAAGGCACCTGAAAAGAACAAGGCTGAGCGAAGCACAACCTCGATAAAAACAATTTTAACGAGGGTACACAACAGTCTGAGCAGCAACGAGAGGGCCTAAAGAATAAAGATCCTCAGATAGCTGCTGTAGGTGGCGGAGATAAAAGGAGGAGAAGGTAGAAGCATTCCTCCAGTAAGCCACATTCATAACATCCCGGAGCGAAACAGAATTGGAAAACACCCAGGATGTAGAAATGGCACGAACCTCATGAGCATTAAACCGGTTCGAAACAAGATCCGAAGCAGACAAGCGTGAATAAGCCAGCTTGATTGCAAGACAGATCCACCTGGAAATAGAATGGGAAGAGATAGACTGCCTCTTAGGAATGAGAGACAGAAAGAATCTCTTCCGACCCCTCCTAATGAACTGAGTGTGAGTAATGTAAGTCTTGATCGCACGAAAAGGACAAAGAAGAGGTCTCCGACCATCGACAGCAGAGAGAGCCCGAATGCAGATGGGAGGAGGTACCGAATCAGGAAGTTGATTCTCAGCCAGAAAAGAGCAATCAGTAGTGAAGGTGACACTGTTGGCCTCATTTCTGAAGAAAGCAGAATCAACAGATAGCGCATGAAACTCACTGACTCGTCGAGCAGAAGCAAACGCTAGAAGGAAAGCCTTCTTATAGGTGAGAAAACGCATATCGGTCTCAGATAACGGCTCGAAAGGCGCCCCCTCCAAACAATGCAACACCCATGCTCAGTTCCGCTTGGGTGTAAGATGCAAAACTCAAGGCCTCTTCAAAGAAAAGTGCCGAATGAGTTTGGAGAGAAAAAGATTACGACCGATGCACCATTTTCCAACATAAGAGAAAGTATCAGACAGCATAGACCGGCAGCCCTTAATTGTAATAGGCTGGAGGCCCTTGGAGTCAAAAAGGTATACCAGAAAATCCGCAATCCGAGCGATTGACAGATCACGGTAATCCACACTGTGATCTACACACCAGCAGCAGAAAATCTTCCACTTCGCAGCATAAGTCATGCCAGTGGAATGTTGCCGCGATGCAGAAATGCACTCCACTGTTCGTCTTGAAAAACCTCTACATCGGAGACTGGACCTGATAAAAGACAGGCATGAAGGGACAGGCTCGCCAGGTTGTTGTGATACTTCCTGGGATGACCCTGGGAAAAAAGATCGCGACGTAGAGGTAGACGAATCGGCCGATATGTCAATAGAGGCCGCAGCAGATTGATCCACACCCTCTGTGGAGACAGAGGTGCGATCAGAATGATCCTGCAACTGCAAGTACGAATCTTCACTAATACTTGAGGAGGCATTGGTGCAGGAGGGAAGGCATAGCCGATCCAACCTGTCCAGTCCAGGGACAGAGCGTCTACCGCAAATGCCAAAGGATCTGGACAAGGGGAGACATAGCTCTCTACCTGATGATTCCAGCGAGTAGCAAAAAGGTCGACCTGAGGACGGCCCCACTGCTCGCAAATCGCCTGAAACACCGACCGATGTAGCATCCATTTGGTTGGAAGGACACTGTCATGTCGGGACAGGGAGTCTGCTAGGACGTTGGGACGCCCGAAAATGTGTCGAATGGACACCCGAGCGTTTACATTCCACGCCAACAGAAGAAGATCCCGAGATAGCCGATACATGGGAATCGAATGTGTGCCTCCTTGATTCCGTATGTAGGCCACTACTGTCGAATTGTCCGAAAGAAGTAGGACAATATGGTGAGGGAACCAAAGCCGAAAACTCAACAGAAGAGCAAGGAGCTCCTTCTGGTTGATATGAAGGCTCACCTGCTCGCTGTCCCACTCGCCGTGAGTGGACAGACCAAGAGGATCCAACGTCGCACCCCAGCCCCGATCGCTGGCATCCACAGTAAGGATGCGATCAGCCAAAGGAAGATCCAATGGAACACCCTGTGTCAGCCAGGGAACATCGGCCCAAGGGTGGAGGTGACAAAGCAGGGACCAAGGAATAGGAAGTTCCAGGTCCAGCGGATCTACATTCGGACGCCAATGATCCAACAGAAAGTGTTGGAGAGGTCGGACAAACAAGCGACTGAGCAGAATGAGATCTGTCACCGAACCGCAAAGGCCCAGCATCCGAAGGAAAGTCCTGGCCGAGACCGAGGAAGATTGAAGCAGGTTCCGAGTCAAGGCGGAAAGAATCGGCGACCGAGCATGGGGGACCGACACTGCATTGTGAAGAGTGTCGAAATCCATCCCCAAATGACAGAATCACTGAGAAGGAAGGAGATCCGACTTCTCGCGATTGACTCTGAAACCCAGCGACGCTTTGGAGAGGAGACTGTCGATCTCCTGCACCAGAAGGTCCTGACGTAGAGAATCGGAAGGGACCCAAGTCGGGAGGGGAACCCAAGATAAACTGGGGTGCCAATGGAAGGACAGTCGCCGACCGGATTGTATGACGTCGAGGACCCAAGTGTCCGACGTTATCTCTGTCAAACGGTCGTAAAACAGCGGCAGCCTTCCCCCGACTGGAGGCGAATCGAGGTGAGAAACCTCACTTGCAGCCTCGACGAGGCCCCCGAGAGGAGAAACCACCACCTCAGGAAGTGACAGAGTCCTGAGACTTTCCTACCTGAGGCTGCCTGCGAGACTGACCGCGTCGGCGCTTCTTCTGAGCAGACGGAGCCGAAGGCGTAGCCGACGTTGCCGACGAGGCAGATGCAGCAGTATGCTTGGTGGGCCTGGAACGACCACCACCTGCAGCAGCAGGTTGGTCAAGCTGTTGCAGCAAAAGCTGGTCCTTCAAATGATGAAGAACTTCGCCACGGACAGCCATGGAACAACTGAGGTCCAACCAAAGAGGCAGACCTCAGAACAGCATGCTGCTCAGAAGGAAGGGATGAAACCAACACCGCATCCCGGCATGCCAGCTCCAAATTAGCCGTGTTACAGGCATGAGCGTGCGTCATGAGAGCCTGTGACAAAATGCGAAAAGGCGCCTGAGCATCATCAAACTCCCCTGGTGGAAAATATTCAGCCAGGGCAGCGACGACATGACCGCGAAAGATAACATACCCAGCATCTCTCAGGACAGGCCCACCATAGATTCAACTACCGACATCGGGAGAACTGCTGACTTAGGCTTAGTTAACCCCAGGGAAGAAGAATCCTCATCCACAGTAGTCATCCCTTGGAAGACTGATGGACAGACGGAATCGTAAACACGAAACCGCAATGGAGGCAGAAAGGCATCAGCTCTAGAAAAGAAAGAACCCTTGAGGGCCTTAGAATGCATTTTGGCATCTAAACCCTGGAAGGACTCAACAACCTGAGCCGATTGCAGAGGACGCAAAGCCCCAGAGCTAGAAGGCTCAACAGGGTTATGGCGCTCCACAGAGGACCGGGGCCGGACGGTCACAGATGGCTGGTCTGAAGGTTGAATGTCTGGCAATAAGCCAAAGACGAAATCCAAAGCCTGCCCCAAGACAGAAAGACTGACGAGAGGGGGGGTGGGGGGGGGGGGCATCACCTTCCAGAAAATCGTCATCCTCTGTTGCAGAGGAGACATAGCCCAACTTGGGCTGACCAGCAGAAACCTCCTGTGAATACTGTGCAGTATCCAAGGGGCCAGGCGAGACATCTCGGCGACTGACCAAAGGAGGCTGTGCCTCAGGAGGCACAGAGAGGCCAACTTGAGGGTTGCCAGAAAGCAACCGGGTGAGCGCTAAAACGGCCTGACGCAGGTCACCCTGAGAATCTGTCGCAGCAGCATCGCCCGACAGAGTGTCCTCCCAATGGACCCATCTGGAAGAAGAACCCAAATCCTCAGAAGAGACCGATGTCGAACGTCGATCGGCAGACAGAACAGGGAGACGGTGAGAAGACACCGGAGATAGTCCCGATTGTGATGCCCAAGGGCCATCACTGACCTCTGCGAAAAAAAAGGTCCTGCCTGCAAATCCTCTAAAGAGACCGACGGCGCACGTCGATCAGTAGCTGGACCTGGGACACGGTGAGAAGACACCAGAGGATTGTCCCAAGAATGACAGGAACCTGTCATTGGCCTCTGCGCTGCAGATGGCCCCAACTGTCCACATGTTTCACTTGCAAGTAAGAGGTACAAGGAATAGTCTTTGGCATAATGTGAATGAGAATAATGGAATCAAGCTTCCCGCCGACGGAAAACAGAACAAAGGTCGTGTTCACACGTGGGGGGAAAAACAAGACTAAGTGTGAAGAAACAAGCAACAATGATCAAAAATAACATTAATTAATAACAATTTTGAAAGCTTGAAAAAGGGTACAATCCACTTGCACACAATAAAATGCAGATAGCACATATAATAAGTTGTTCACGAAGAAAACAGCTAAGTATAGCACGAGTCACAAAAATTTCCGACCATGTACAAATGGCGGAAATAAAAGGAATTGACGTCACGGTTGGTGCGCATGCGCTTGGTAAACGCAAGAGGTGTGCAGAGAGAGTACCTGTAATTTCAAGCGCTGGTCTCGCTCAATCCTTTTTTCAATCTTTTTCGTGCTTTTGCACTCTATTACTTTTCCAGCTTGTTTGGAAAAGTTTCTAAAAGCTTGAGTTAGTTCCGAAGTAGGGCTTGCACTTACGTTACAGCCAATTGTAAACAATTGTGAGTAGGTTGAAAAGAAATGAAAATATCTGAAAACAAAATAGGAGGTGCACACCTTCAATGTATGTAAAAGAATGTCTGAGAGTTTCAATGAAATCTGTTCACTGGTTTAGGAGGAGTTGCGGATAGCAGATGTGTACCCCCCTAAAGCATAACAGACGGACGGACCAAGTGATCACTATATACCTCCCACTTTTCAAGTGGGTGGTATAATGCCTCAAACACCGATTTAGTTGAAAGGGCTATATAATTTTTTTTATTCAACCATTTTTAACTAAACAATGAACACATTAAAAGTTATAAACAGATAATTAAATAAAAGTATACGTATATAGCCAATATGCAATACAAAGGTGCCAGACTAAAGTGCCATAGATGAAGGATATCAGGTGCTGGGTAGACCAACTTTGAGTTGCATAATCAACCAAGCAACTGGTATCATGACCAAAAAAAACAGTTAAAAATAGGGCGATGAAATCGTCAGATGTGTTCCCATACGCGCAATGAGTAGAAAGCTGTATGACGGAGGGCCACCACGGATGCTGACATTATGTACATAATACATGGTATGGGTACATATAGAAATGGATTGGAGGAGTGTCTAATTTGATGGATAAAGGGTTAATATCTCCGGATCAAATTATCAGATTTACATAAATGAAAGTGTCAATGACACTGTAGCTCAACTTGACAAACTTGAACTTGGTAAGTTATAAATGAAATGGCAAAATTGAAGATCATTGGTACCAATGTCATTTTTTTTTGCCAGTGACAACATTTTTTGACAGAAACCGAAGAAAATCAATAGCTCCCATCTAGAGATATCCCCAAACAAGCATGCCAGGTTTCAAAGCCCTGTAGGGTGTACAAAAGGGAAATATTGAGGTCTGACTAAACTAAGTTCTACGAACGTTGGCCCTGGCAACATTTTTTGCCGGAAATTGAAGAAAATCGATAGCTCCCATCTAGAGATCATCCTAAATAAGCATACCATGTTTCAAAGCAATCAAATCATAAATGTGCCCTGTAGGGTGTGCCAAAGGGAAATATTGTGGTTTGACTAAACTAAGTTCTAAGAATGTTGGCCGCAGCAACATTTTTTGACGGAAATTGAAGAAAATCGATAGCTCCCATCTAGTGGTCACCCAAACAAGCGTGCCAGGTTTCAAAGCAATCCGATCATAAATGTGCCCTGTAGGGTGTGCCAAAGGGAAATATTGAGTCTTCTGACTAAACTAAGTTCTAAGAACGTTGGCCGCGGCAACATTTTTTGACGGAAATTGAAGAAAATCGATAGCTCCAACTAGAGGTCTCCCCAAACAGGCATATCAGGTTTCAAAGCAATTTGATCATAAATGTGCCCTGTAGGGTGTGCCAAAGGGAAATATTGAGGTCTGACTACACGAAGTTCTACGAACGTTGGCCGCGGCAACATTTTTTGCCGGAAATTGAAGAAAATCGACAGCTCCCATCTAGAGGTCACCCTAAATAAGCATACCAGGTTTCAAAGCAATCAAATCATAAATGTGCCCTGTAGGGTGTGCCAAAGGGAAATATTGTGGTTTGACTAAACTAAGTTCTAAGAACGTTAGCCGCGGCAACATTTTTTGACAGAAATTGAAGAAAATCGATACCTCCCATCTAGAGGTCACCCCAAACAAGCATGCCAGGTTTCAAAGCAATCCAATCATAAATGTACCCTGTAGGGTGTACCAAAGGGAAATATTGAGTCTTCTGACTAAACTAAGTTCTAAGAACATTGGCCGCGGCAACATTTTTGGACAGAAATTTAAGAAAATCGATAGCTCCCATCTAGAGGTCTCCCCAAACAAGCATACCAGGTTTCAAAGCAATCTGATCATAAATGTGCCCTGTAGGGTGTGCCAAAGGGAAATATTGAGGTCTGACTAAACTAAGTTCTACGAACGTTGGCCGTGGCAACATTTTTTGCCGGAAATTGAAGAAAATCGATAGCTCACATCTAGTGGTCACCCTAAATAAGCATACCAGGTTTCAAAGCAATCAAATCATAAATGTGCCCTGTAGGGTGTGCCAAAGGGAAATATTGTGGTTTGACTAAACTAAGTTCTAAGAACGTTGGCCGCGGCAACATTTTTTGATGGAAATTCAAGAAAATCGATAGCTCCCATCTAGAGGTCACCCCAAACAAGCATACCAAGTTTCAAAGTAATCTGATCATAAATGCGACCTGTGAGGTGTGCCAAAGGAAATTGTGAACGTACGTACTAACATACTAACGTACGTACGTACGCCGACAGACGAGAAGTGATGGCACTAGCTCAGCTTGACTTTGTCAAGTTGAGCTAAAAACTACACAGCACAGCACATCAGTAACCCGAATACATACATATATAAAGTAACATGACAATCGGATTGATATTTTTTGAGTTATCTCATGCCAAAGGGATTGGAGGAATTTTCAATTTTAAGGATAAAGGGTTAATATCTCAGGATCAAAATAACAGATTTACACCAAAAACTATACAGCTTGGTACATCAGTAACCTGAACACAAATATAAAGTAACTTGACAATCCAAGCAATACTTTTCAAGTTATCGAATGCCAAAGGGATTGGAGGAATTTTCAATTTGAAGGATAAAGGGTTAATATCTCATGATCAAAATAACAGATTTACACCAAAAACTATGCAGCTCGGTACATCAGTAACCTGAACACAAATATAAAGTAACTAGACAATCCAAGCAACATTTTTCAAGTTATCGAATGCCAAAGGGATTGGAGTAATTTTCAATTTGAAGGATAAAGGGAAAATATCTTGGGATCAGATTTACACCAAAAACTATACAGCTCGGCAAATCAGTAACCTGGACACAAATCTAAAGTAACTAGACAATCCAAGCAATATTTTTCAAGTTATCAAATGCCAAAGGAATTGGAGGAATTTTCAATTTGAAGGATAAAGGGTTAATATCTCAGGATCAAATTATCAGATTTACACCAAAAACTATACAGCTCGGCACATCGGTAACCTGAACACAAATTAAAGTAACTTGACAATCCAAGCAATATTTTTCAAGTTATCGAATGCCAAAGAGATTGGATAAATTTTCAATTTGAAGGAGAAAGGGTTAATATCTCAGGATCAAAATAACAGATTTACACCAAAAACTATGCAGCTCGGTACATCAGTAACCTGAACACAAATATAAAGTAACTTGACAATCCAAGCCATATTTTTCAAGTTATCGAATGCTAAAGGGATTGGAGGAATTTTCAATTTGAAGGATAAAGGGTTAATATCTCAGGATCAAAATAACAGAGTTACACCAAAAACTATACAGCTCAGCACATCAGTACCTTGACCACAAATATAAAGTAACTTGACAATCCAAGCAATATTTTTCAAGCTATCGAATGCCAAAGGGATTGGAATGATTTTCAATTTGAAGGATAAAGGGTAAATATCTCGGGATCAAATCATCAGATTTACACCAAAAACTATACAGCTCGGCAAATCAGTAACCTGAACACAAATATAAAGTAACTGGACAATCCAAGCAATATTTTTCAAGTTATCAAATGCCAAAGGGATTGGAGGAATTTTCAATTTGAAGGATAAAGGGTTAATATCTCAGGATCAAATTATCAGATTTACACCAAAAACTATACAGCTTGGCACATCGGTAACCTGAACACAAACATAAAGTAACTTGACAATCCAAGCAATATTTTTCAAGTTATCGAATGCCAAAGGGACTGGAGTAATTTTCAATTTGAAGGATAAAGGGTTAATATCTCGGGATCAAATCATCAGATTTACACCAAAAACTATACAGCTCGGCAAATCAGTAACCTGAACACAAATATAAAGTAACTAGACAATCCAAGCAATATTTTTCAAGTTATCAAATGCCAAAGGGATTGGAGAAATTTTCAATTTGAAGGATAAAGGGTTAATATCTCAGGATCAAAATAACAGATTTACTCCAAAAACTATACAGCTCGGAACATCAGTGACCTGAAGATATATATAAAGTAACATGACAATTGGATTGATATTTTTTGAGTTATCTCATGCCAAAGGGATTTATTTATTTATTGGTGTTTAAGGTCACATACTTATGCACAATGGCTAATCATGACCGTGTCAGTTTTACGGGTGGAGGAAGACGGAGTACCCGGAGAGAACCACCGAGCAATGACGAGCAACTGTCAGCTCCCCAACATACTAACTCCACACAAGCAGGGTTAGCACTGGTTGAAGACAAGTGCACCATCGACGTGCAGTACGCCTTAGTACACAACGCCACCGTGCCCCCACGTGGGCAATGGGGGTGAAGTGTCTTGCCCAAGGACACAACGCGGTTGCCGCAGGTGGGATTCGAACCGAGGACCTCTCGGCTTTCAGCCTGCACCTCTGCCACCGCGCCCCCTGCCAAAGGGATTGGAAGAATTCTCAATTTGAAGGATAAAGAGTTAATATCTCAGGATCAAATTATCAGATTTACACCAAAAACTATACAGATCGGCACATCAGTAACCTGAACACAAATATAAAGTAACTTGACAATCCAAGCAATATTTTTCAAGTTATCGAATGCCAAAGAAATGGATACGGATGCCGGACGGACAGACAGACGGATGGACAAAGGATGGACGAACGATGGATGGCCACCCCGGATGCCGGCATTATGTGTATGTACCATACATAGTATGGGTACACATAAAAATGAAACAACAGTTAAACAAAAATGGTTGGGTATAGTCTATATCCAGTACTGTGATCATAAAAATAGTCTCCTCCACGATCAGATAGTGATCCAGTCATGACATACTTACATTTATCTTACAAGAACATATTTCCCCCATTACAAGTAAAAACATTTGGACAAAATACAAATCTGTATTGAAGATAGCAAGCACATCTGTGATCATTCAATTCAGAAAGGGAATGCTTTTTAGCTGCACTCAAGTGCCATTGAGCTATTACACATATCCAGGCCACCGTTTTTGATAACAGGAATTAAATAATAAATTTTTTGCCTTGATGATATTTTTTATGTAGGCCTGCAACGGGTTAAACATGAAAAATAAAACAAAGAAACACAGAGCTATAAACTTTAGTGGTTGAAGTACAAGTTGAACAATGAATGGGGATTACATTATGTACAGCTCAAGAATGTAACACCATGATATCATGATCTTCATTGATAAAAAATCAATATGTAGAAGAAGAATGATTGTCAAAACAGATGCTGTTAACAACGGTACCCAATCTCTTCATCATACGAACAAGTCTCAACCTCACCTCTAGGTCATATTTCAACTCGTCCTATCGAATTTGTTGATAAATAGACAGAACGCGATGTGTGTTTGAATCGGTGGGTGTTTTACATAACTCGGAATGGTGCAGTCATATTTCGCGAGAGCCATAGACTCGAGCGAAATATGACTACCCCATTCCAATGAGTTATGTAAAACACCCACCGCTTCAAACACACATCACGTTCTGTGTTTATTACACAACCTGTGCATTAAAATGCATTTAAATAAACAAATTTTAATTCAGATAATGAAACCCAAAAATGAAGAGTTTGTTTTGACTGAAGCTGTACTGATCATATGGATCGATAAAAAATCAAAACAACCTTTTCGGAACTAGTGTTTGTTGAATTTCCTATCGCTGTTTACTAACAGTAATAGCCACCAAATGGTTAGGTGTGAATGGGCTGGTGCCCATTCACGCCTAACCATTTGGTGGCTATTACTGTTAGTAAAAATATAAGTACAAATATGTGCAGATTTGCAAAACAGCTGGGAGAAACGTTTTTAAAAGTAGTTTGAAGCATGTCAAGGTGTACGAAGATTTACCGAAATAAAGTTGACCAATTTAGATATAATGGGATCCACAAAACGAGACGGCAACAGGACTGGGTTAATGTTCTGGTTGGAAATGATTGGGGTTTTTAAAAATATTATCTCATTTTTGGCTAATTTTTTGTGAACCGACTTCATTTTGCATTGGACGTTTTCATTTTCACACTATGCGACAGACGGTCGATGATTGTATAACAAAATTTGGAAACTTTTCGAATCGCAACTAAACGGTGCAGAAAAAAAGTTCCGGCTTGTATATCACCTGTTGAATACAGAATCATTTATATCATAGCAGTGATTCCGTTGAATACAAGGGTTTTAAGTTTAATGGATGTGTAATAAATTCCCAGAGATAAGGTCTCCACTTCCCAAATTTACATCATCATCTCAGAAACCCACATGGTGTTAATGACCTATATGTACACCATTCATGACTAAAATATTGGGTGTGAAATGAAAGCAAACACAAATGGCATCTGATGAAGGCTGTTCTTTCATTTCCTTTTCAACAGCTAATGTATGTCAAAAAAAATTACCAAGTTACAGTAAAATCAATCCAAAAAGAGTCATCCTACCAAGTTACAATGAAATCCCTTCCTAAATATGACCTGTAGACTTTGCTGAAGGAATCTAGGTCATGTGCCCGTCCAGCAGTCATGCTTGATTGATCATGGTCAAAATGGGACAGTTTCATCTAGATATACCAAGTCATCTTACCAAGTTGCAATGAAATCCCTTCATAAAAACAACCTGTAAACAGTGCTAAAGGAATCATGCCCAAGCTGCAATAATGGCTGACAGAGCGTGAGCAAAATTGAACAGTTTCATCTAGACATCATACTGAGTCATCCTACCAAATTACAATGAAATCGCTTCATAAATATGTACTGTAGACTGTGCTAAACAAATCTAGGTCACGTGCCTGTGTGGCCATCACGGTTGACTGATCATGACCAAAATAGGATGTTCTCGTCTAGACATTACACCGTGTCAATCCTACCAATTTACAATGAAATCCCTTCAGAAATGCAACCTGTAGACTGTGCTAAATGAATCTAGGTAATGTGCAGCCATCACGTTTGACCAAACCAGACCAAAATAGGACATTCTCATCTAGACATTATGTGGAGTCATCCTACCAAGCTACAATGAAATCCGTTCATAAAACTGACCTGTAGACTATGCTAAAGGTTTTCAGGTTTTGCGCCCAAGCAGGCATCACCGTTGACCAATCCCGACCAAAATGGAACATTCTCATCTAGAAATGACCTGGAACCTAGACGTGAAATTTAGTGATGATCGGACAAGAACTACAGGGTGAAGCCTGTGCTAAAGAAAATGTGAACAGACTCACAGACTTTTGCATGCATGAAGGCAATAGCTTATCTTGACTTTGTCAAGTTTAGCTAAAAATCAAGATGACTACCATGGTGGCAAAATTGGATATCGAATCCAGACAATTATCCAAAGGAACCTTCTGTTACCAACCTTTAACACATTAATAACAGATGTGAATGATCAATTAAGGCATTTTTGAGTAAAGTGATGGAAACCAATATCAAAATGGTCAACATGGGCAAATCAATATGGCTGCCATTTTGACCATAATGAATATCAAATCCAGACAATTATCAAAAAGAACTTTACACTCTCCGCCCTTAATACAATACCAAGAGATTAGAATGAAAGGTGAAGGCATTTTTGAGTTAATCGATTGGAATCAACAGTTCATGGACTGATGTATGGCAAGACATATGGAAGAATGAATAGATGGATGGATACATAGACAGACAGACAATTTATCAAATGTCATTTTCTATCTTAAGTTATCAGCTTGTGTCCAGCACCTGTGGTCTGAACCACCCAGACACGTGTCAACAAAGACTTGATCAAAGTTGGTCAACAGGTCCAAAAGATGAAGGAAATAACAGACAGACAGAGAAGCTTCCAATATGGTTTGACACCTGGGGCTGATATTGTGAAAAGAATCTGAGAATCCATTCACGCAAAGATTTGTGCAACAAAGCCAGCGAGAATCTATTTAGATTCTCGCTGCACCTCTGCTAGGATTCGCATGAAAAGAATGGAGTCAGTTTAACCCTTCACCTAACAGCAGCAAATAAACCAATATAAGACCGTCAAAACAACATCCATATCCCCCGCCAACTTTTATGTTAAGATAGGAATAAGCAATAAGCATATGAGGTGATCAAGACAGATGAATTGAACAAACACTGAGATGGAGAATGGACTTCACTGAACAAGGTTAAATACCTCATTTGGTTCATTGCAACTGATGGAACCAACTGATCGCAACTTAAGATATCTTCCAAAAACCTGCAATTTTGATAAATTCAAAGTCAACATTTTTAGGGCTAAAACTCTGGAAAAATTATTTAAATAGAAACTTCCTTTTCATATGCACGTGTACACATCATACTGATACTGAACACTAAGTTCCGTAAAAATCCAATAAAAACTGCAGGAGTAGTTAAGCGGACAAGCATTTGTGACAGAATTTTGCCATTTCCATGGGCCGTAACCACACAAATTTCGTTGCATCAAAAATCCTGACCACATGCACATATACACTTGATACGGATACTTCAGACCAAGTTTCGTAAAAATACAATACAAAATGTAGGAGGAGTTAAGCGGACAAAGTTTGTAATGGATGGACGGACTGACTGATGGATGGATGGATGGATGGACGTAGGGATGGATGAAGAGATGGACGAACATCATATCAATACCCCCCTCTTCCCCCCCCCTCCCCGATAAATAAAAAGACTAACATGACCTGAAATATCCTGACACTTTGTCAATAAAATTGAACAAATATAGCTGTCATTGGAACCGGCTCAATGGCATCTATATTTGTAAGGTTTTATTGATAAATATTGCCTATTTTTTTTTAAAAATTCAGTTTATATTTTAAAAATTAAAAAGCTGTGTTGGGTAAAGGGCTAACATGTGTTATAATTATACAACATGGGTTCAACCATGATGGCCTAATGGGATCCATGGTCACTCATAGTGGTATGGATTCTCGCAACCATTTTCGTGAAAATCCAAATGGATTCTCCCAAATTTAGATGAAATATAAGCCCTGGTTTGATCATTCAATCTACTACCACTCTTCACCCAGCTAAACTGAGCTAAAAGAAGCACATGTATTTTTTACCTTGAGGAAATGTGCATTATGCATTGGGTTAATTAAGTGACTTAGACCTTCTAACACCAAACAAACAGCTGGAGTTACTTCTGACTGCAGAGTAATTCCTGACAGATTTTTTTTTAAACCAAACTAATCATTAGTCAAATGTGAGTAGAGAATACATCAATTCAGCTGTAGATTACAAGACAATCAACAGGGTAAAAAAAATAATTACCATGTCTTCTTAATAGAGGAGGGCCTGAATATGATACCTTTTTATAACACATCATCACACACTTTCATACAGTCCAATTCAAAGTGATGTTCAGTTCATTACTTGCACTTCACCAATGTTTCAGATATTTACAGTAAAATGTTGGGGGGATATTCCCCTCAAACCATGCTTTTGGAAAGAGGTATTTTAATCTGTTTGTTTAGAGTTCATATTTAGTGAACAGGGAAGATTATTATTATTATTATTATTATTATTATTATTATTATCATCATTATTAATTATTATTATTATACTACTCAAAGTTTGCTAAGCACCAAATATTTGACACATCATTGTGAAATTTGCTTGTGACATATTTGTGACATTTTCGGTGGATATGATTGAGGAATGTATTGAGATGGTCCCCAGTGTTTACATTAGCTCTCTTGACAGGCAAACTTTTCGTGGCAGTCATGGAAAGCATGTACCCCTTGATTTTCATGATGTTTTCGTGTACTGTCTACATGCACATGACATTGTAGGGTATTCAATCTTCCTTTCAACACAAACCCTTGTGATTTAATGATTGACTATGGCAAATGCAAATGTAACGGTATATTGATAAGATCCTGGATGTCTACGTCAGATTGTATGCAGGGGCAGTGGATGATAGATTCATTCTGATGGACGATAATGCCTGTCCTCATGTTGCCCATGCTGTCGGGAAGTACTGACAGATGGAGGGGATTGAGCGTATGGACTGTCCAGCAAGATCCCCTGACCTCAATCCAATCAAACATGTCTGGAATGAGTTGCAGCTTGCAATTTCGGCCCGCCCAGTCCAGCCAAGAAGTGTCAAGGAGCTTGGTGCCATGCTGGTCCAAGAATGGAACAACATCTCACAAAGGACCACCAGGAACCTGATTTGGAGCATGAGAAGGCGTTGTCAAGCTGTAATTAACAGTAATGGGTCTCATACGCGATATTGAATCCATACCAGTTCACTCCGTCAACTTTTTGGCATATTGAAAAATTTCCTCTTTTACCAATAATATCCATTTCCCATGGTTATCGTATTCAAAAGCTAAAAAATAATGTCAAACACAAATAAAATCTTAATTTCTGCACTTAAATTGTTAAAGATATAATTAAATAAAAAATATATACACTTTTCATTACAATATTTCAACTAAAACATAAAACAGGTAGTTGGATATACTTGGTGCTTAGCAAACTCTGAGTAGTATATTACAATGTATTATTATTATTATTATTATTTTTATTGAATATCTCTTAACTGGTAGAGTGCTGGAAGCCCATATTTGGGCTTTACTCAAAAGTGCAAGTACTGCAACTCCAAGGCTTCAAACGAGGTGGATATTCTTCATAGTACTTTGAATCTAAGTTATTTAGTCTGTATGGATTTTCCTTGTTACAATTTATGGGAGAGTGCCTTTGGGCACTCTCCCATAAATTGTAACGTGGCAAAGACTTGTGAACAAATTTTGATGACTAAAAATAATTCAGCACTCTACCAGTTAAATAAATAACCCTGTTAATTGAATATAACTTCCATACACAAACCCATTTACCATACATTCAGTACAAATTTGACTTGTCAATAGCATATAGGGTTTAGATTTATTTATTTATTGGTGTTTAAGGTCACATACTTATGCACAATGGCTAATCGTGACCATGACAGTTTTACGGGTGGGTGAAGCCGGAGTACCCGGAGAGTCCACCAGGCATCAACGAGCAACTGTCAGCTCCTCAACATTCCAATGCTGTTCAAGCTCCGCTCAAGCAGGGTAACAGAGGTTGAAGAGATGTGCACCATCGACGTGCCCTACGCCTTAGTATGCTCTCACTGAAGCAACCGGGATAAAGTGCCTTGCCTAACGACACAACACAGGTCGTCCTGGACAGGGATCGAACACGGGACCTCCAGCATAGAAGTCCAACAGTCTACCACTCAGCCATTGCACCCCCTTATAGGGTTTAGAGTAAACTCTGATTAACTGAATATATAACCTTGTGATATGTTGTGAAATTAACCAAACAATCACAAAATTGTCCTTGTTTATGGAACTATTTGGCCTCCATATATCCAATAAAGGTGCTTAATCTATTATATTTTGTTTGACAGATCTCCATGAGCTCTGTCAAACAAGATATAATAGAATAAATGTTCAGTTTATCTCTAGAATACAGGAAATTGAGTGACCAAATCCTTGTTAATTGTATATGCCTCTTAATGGAATAATTTTCACATTCAAAGCAGCTGCTCAATTAACCCTTGAGTCCCCATAGAGTCACAAACTACAATTTTTATATTGCTTTGAAAAGGTTGCTTGTAAGAATTTTGCCTTGTCTTGGTAAAGTTTTTATAACGTTGCTTTACATCTTTTTTGGATGACTGTATATATACATGCATAGGCAGCCAACAATGATGTAGAAACACTGTTAAGTCATCTCAGGGCTAATATTTCATCTAAATTTGGGAGAATCCATTTGGATTCTCACGAAAATGGTTGCGAGAATCCCTAACTGCTATGAGTTCCTCAGGATCCCATGAGACAACCATGGTTGAACCCATACTTATAATATACGTTAACCCTTTACCCCACACAGCTTTTTAATTTTTAAAACAAAAACTGAATTTCTTTATTTTTAAAAAGATAAACAATATTTACCAATAAAAACCTTACACATAAGGATGTCATTGGAACCGGGTCATTGAGCTGGTTCAACGACAGCCATATTTGTATGATTTTATTGACAATGTGTCAGGATATTTCAGGTCATGTTATCCTTGTGTTAGTTAAATTGCTTGCTATGTTTGGTAAAGGGTCAAAATGACTCCAATTCCTTTCACATGAATTCCTAGCAGGGGTGCAGCCAGAAGCTACATGGATTCTCGCTGGTTTTATTTTGCAAATCTTTGCATGAATCGATTCTCAGATTCTCGGCGAAATATAAGCCCTGCATCAGCAACTGTGTACATGTATATACGGTAGTAAATGCCATAAAAATTAATTTGAGGCTTTAGTGTTAGCAAGGATCTATTGTATTATTATTTCTTGAGAATTAAGGTCACTTTCACCATACTAGTATATGGCTATATAGTGACTGCAAGACAAGTGTAAAGACAACTTTAGTTAATCGTTTGTATCTATCTTGCACACTTTAAAGGACTTTTACCAGGTTCTATTTTACTTCAGTAAACAAACATTGCTCCCCTTAGGCTTCGCAGGGTTCCCACAGGTGAAATGGGCACATCGGTATAATCAGAGTTTCTCGGATGCTCAAGAGTTTTTTTAAATTTACTCTTCACCTAATAGAATAGTAACATCCAGCCAGCACTATTCACAAAAATCTCTATTCAAATTTCATCATTATTTTTTTTCAGTTTTTACCTCCAAAACATTGCCCATAACTCCTCATGGAATGTGCTCATTAACTCTGCTGGGGGGTATTCCTGCTCTGGACAGCAAATCACTCGCCACTAGAATAAGTAAACATTTGGGCATTTTTAATTAAATATACCCCCTGTAAATTGAATTAAAGTTTTGACCAATGATTTCTTGAGTAAATTACCTAAAGATTTTTGTCAAATCTTGTCATGGCAGACAAGACTAGATTTGATAAAAATATTTTAAAAAACTACGCAGCAGGTGAGGAGTTAAACTTATTCCCATAAGGGGTCATAAGATATGTTTTTAGGTTACAAAAATAATATAAATAAAATTTTAATTATTCAAGAAATGTTATTGCAAGAGTCATCTTTGAGTGAAGTTAGGTAAAATGTTTTATTTATTTATTTATTTGTGTTTAAGGTCACAGTCAACATCTTTGGCTATATCATAGCAACAACAAAGGTATGAAGTCAAAGTCAAGTTTAGCCAATCGTTTATACCTATGTTGACCACTTTAGAGGACTTCCACAAGAGGTGTTGGTAATCTGGTCTTATGTTGCCAGAAAAGCAGAAAATGATTACCACAGAAAACAATCACTGCTCCATGCACTTCCCAGGGTTTCCACAAGGGAAGTAAAAGGCTAAATGAATACTTTTTGTCATGCATTTGTCAGCTGCATGAGTGCTATTAAAACTGTTACCATGAGACCTGATGCAGGAGATGTAGAAAATTGTCAGTAAAGAAAACACAAGTACAGTGGTACAAGGGTAACCCTCTTCACTCTGATGTCAAAATGGCAAAGTTTTCAACAGCAAATATTTCCCATAAAGCAGTTTGATATTCAACCAAATATACCTTGTTTGACAGAGCTCAGTGAGCTCTATCAATTTATTTCTGAGCATTTGCTTTATATATCATTATATTTTCATTTTTTGTTTCAAAAACATAGGTTATGACCCCTCTTTGGAACGAGCTCGTTGGGCTCATTCCAATGAGGGGTCATACATAACCTATGTTTTTGAGACAAAAAATTTAAAAAAATGAGTTTATATTCAAGAATTTTGTTTGCAAGTGTCGTCTGCTTTTCATGTTAAGTAAAGGGTTAATAAGAGTATACAATTATGGGAATTAGGAAAATGGGTTATTTCTAGTCTCCTACTGGTAATCTGAGCATTTACTTTATTATATCCTGTTTGACAGAACTCAAAGACTAAATATCTATGTTGGATGTACTGAGGCCAAAAATGTTTATAAATGTGGAAAATTCAATGGTTGTCAGAAAAATTCAACAGATTACAAGATTTTTATTCAAATAACAGGAGTTCACTCTAGATATATAACCTATATCTAACTAGAGGTATCTGTCCCAATGGGACTAAGAATATCCCCCAGCATTCCACATTCAGTAGGTCACAAAAATACTCCTAAGTCAAAAAAGGGCCATAACTCTGTCAAAATGATCTGGCCAATCCCAAATAACAGAGGCACATGATCCATGCTTTTTAATCCCTGTACTAAGTTTTTAAAAACATGACCGAATAAGCACAGACAAAATGATGAAGGTTGCTCAGAAATGTCTAAGTCAAAAAAAGGACAATAACTCTGACAATATGAGGCCGACCAATCATAAAATCATACAGTACATGGAGAGTGGATTGCTACTAATTCACTTGTGGGGTGGTGTCTCCACTCAGACAAAAATTCCTTGTCTGGAATAAAGCATTAGAACGATGAGCAAAGTTTCAGCCAAGGGACCTCCAGGTTGAACCCGGAGGTCCCTTGGCTAATCTGCGCTTGTCCTTTTCATGCATTACCACATGAACCAACTGTTATTGTCTGGTTGGAAACTTCACTCCACAAGTGCTTTTAGTGATAACTCACTCTCCATGTACAGTAGATGCACAAGTTTCCAAAAAAACTGACTGGGAAATGAAGGCATACAAGCTTAGAAAATACTTCAAGTTGAATAAGGGCAATAACTCTGCAAAAATGAGTCTGACCTATCTCAATATTGCAGATGCAGAGCTTCCCCTGGTGATTAACATATATGCCAAGTTCAAAACAGAATTGACAGGAAAATGGTGGAAAACAAGCATGGACTATGTTGAGGGCATGGATCACAAATTCTAAGTCAAAAAGGCAAATAATTCTGTAATGACATGGTTGATCGATCTCAAGAGTGCAGGTGCACAGGTTCTAACGATGGTTAACATATCTGCCAAGTTTTTAAAAAAAAAGTGCTTCATATATGACCAAGAAAAGCTGCAGACAAAATTGTGTCTACGGACGACAGACAGACAGATGGATGGATGGAAGGATGGATGGATGGACAGGCTGAATCCAGTATATACCACACCCCACCCCCACCACTTTGTTTCAGGGAGTATAATAAACAAGTGAAATTTGTGCTGAAAGTATGGTAAATGATTTTGTGTTTAGAAGTAAGATTAAGATAACAGAGTACCGTACTTCAATCAAGGGATACCCAATCAAGTGAGCCCCCCTGTGATACCAAGGTTGAAATGTGACATAAAGTCTTCCTTCCATTCAAGGAACTGTATCTGGAGTACACTGGCACTGGAAGCAGTGATACAAAAAATTAATTTTTGATTGCTTGATCAATCTCTAGCTAATAAAATCTCCACAGAGGCTTTGTAATTAAAGATATTGTAAATTCTAGTTTTTCAAAAGCTTGTCTAGAGTAATAGAAACTTTCAGAATGTCAAGATGACTTGCCTTTCATGGTGTCAAGATTTATTTACTTCATACAACTAACTCTATGATTATTTTTAGTCTTGATTCAATCAAACTCAGAAACAAACAAGCTCTTCTGTCTTACAAATGCCAAAGTACAAGCACGCTGCTCCAGTTGAATAATTTTATACAGAAAATTTGAAAAATTGCATAGCTTTTCTTCAATAAAAAGACTACATTTGTACTGTACACAAGGGATTAAATGAAAAAACTTTGAAAAATAAAGTTTTTTAAATTTTAAATTTTTAAATGAAAAAACTTTGCCAGTAAAAATTATTTAATTAACAGGTTTATTCAATTAACAGGAATTTTGTTATTTTTATGTATTCCAGTGCTAACCAAAGCATTTGTTCTATTAAATCTTGTTTGACAGAGCTCATAGAGCTCTGTTAAACAAGATAAAATAGATTAAATACCCACCTGTTTTCAGGCCTGTCAATTTGAGGCGAATGGCCATTTGGGGCTTGATTCAATCAAACTCAGAAAAAAACAAGCTCTTCTGTCTTACAAATGCCAAGTACCTGTCAAATTAATTTATGGGATGTCCACAACAAAGTCTTCTACAGGGAATTTTTTAAGCACCGTTTAAAAAATTTTGAAAAATTGCATAGCTTTTCTTCAGTGAAAAGACTACATGTGTACTGTACACAAGGGGGTTAAATGAAAAAACTTTGAAAAATAAAAATTTTGTAATTTTTAATTTTTAAATGAAAAAACTTTGCCAGTAAAAATTATTTAATTAATAGGTTTATTCAATTAATAGGAATTTTGTTATTTTTATGTATTCCAGTGCTAACCAAAGCATTTGTTCTATTAAATCTTGTTTGACAGAGCTCATAGAGCTCAAACAAGATAAAATAGATTAAATGCTCACATGTATACGATTTGAGGCAAATGGCCATTTGGGTAGCATGGAGGTTACCTAAAATGAAAAACATGCGAACGAAAAATGGGTAGCGCCAAATTGTCACCGGGTCACACAAAATGTTCGCCAAGTTGAATGATCTAGTACAAATGAATGGTGGAATGATGTTGTTCATAAACCAATCATCAGCTGCACAGGTGTCTGCAACTGCCTGAAGTATAGCTGCTCTGTTGGCCAATTATTGGCCAACAGAGCAGCTATACTTCAGGCAGATGCAAACACCTATGCTGATGACTGGTTGATGCTCAACATCATTTTAAATTGTTGATCAGCTTAAGATGTAGCATAGATACAAAATCAGGAAATGGCAATAATTCATGTCTCTGCCACAAATACTGATTATGGATGCCATACTCTTCTGCAGCATGCTAGCCCATGCCAAGATTAGGTTGTATATATAACTGCAACTAATTTGTATCTGAATTGCTGCAACACTGCCTCATTATTGTTCCTAAGGATTCACCTTTATTCACCAGGATATTGCCCGTAGGAGCAAGAATTTGGTTATGATACAACAGTTCATATATCAGCACAGTTGCGAGACAGAAATATTTAGGTTACCTAATGGGTTACCTGAATCAAGTACAGGGGAATGAACAATAAGTTACTAAAGCTCAGACCAGGTGAACAATAAATGGGTTACGCAAAATTTTTATAATGGCAGGCCAGTGTATATTGCATTAACTAAACCGATATCTGGATTGTGTTTACGTGTTATCAAACACTGCCAGCAGACACCAGAGACAACAACATTAGTTTTTAAATTTTTGCCACAAAAACATAGCTTGCCCCAAACTGAAACAAGTTCTATGAGCTTACTTCAATTAGGTATCAGAAACAATGTTTTAGAGGCAAAATATTTAAAACTAGAACTATCACTGAAGGTGATTAATACCCCCGCTTTGGGTTTTTAGAGGAATGCACTTCTGATCATGTAGGCGAAGGCCATAAGGAAATGTATACATAAAGATCATTTTTTGTTGTTGAAATTTGTATTTGCATGTGGCCTTCCACAGAACAGCACTGAATACTTAAAGAGCCCACACATATATGGTTTACATTTGGAAAAACACATTTACAATGTGCAACATGTATGCAAAATCGGTTCATTAATGTAGGAGGAGTTGCACACACAAGAATCCCATTTGAAAACCCATAATAAATCCAAGTTAAAGGGAGATAACCTGGTTAAAATTGTCGCAGATCAAAAATTTGGGAATATGCGTATGTTCACTTAGTTGTGATAATGTTTGAAAGGTTTCGTCAAAATTGATTGATAAATGTAGGAGGAGTTGCACGCACAAGAATTTCATGTAGAAACCCATAATAAATCTAGGTTAAAGGGAGATAACCTAGTTAAAATTGCCACAGCTCAAAAATTTTGGAATATGCGCATGTTTACTTAGTAGTGATGATGTCTGTAAACTTTTGTCCAAATTGATTGATAAATGTAGGAGGAGTTGCGCACACAAGAATTTCATGCAGAAACCCATATTAAATCAAAGTTCAAGAGAGATAACCTGGTTAAAATTGTCGCAGATCAAAAAGTTTGGAATATGCACATGTTCACTTAGTAGAGATGATGTTTGAAAGGTTTCATCAAAATCGGTTCATTAATGTAGGAGGAGTTGCGCACACAAGAATTTGTTCGAACGGAAATACATAATAAATCTAAGTCAAAGGGAGATAACCTGGTTAAAATTGTCGCAGATCAAAAATCTTGGAATATGCGCATGTTCACTTAGTAGTGATGATGTCTGAAAAGTTTTGTCCAAATTGATTGATAAATGTAGGAGGAGTTGCACGCACAAGAATTTCATGTAGAAACCCATAATAAATCTAAGTTAAAGGGAGATAACCTAGTTAAAATTGCCACAGCTCAAAAATTTTGGAATATGCGCATGTTCACTTAGTAGTGATGATGTCTGTAAACTTTCGTCCAAATTGATTGATAAATGTAGGAGGAGTTGCGCACACAAGAATTTCATGCCGAAACCCATATTAAATCAAAGTTCAAGAGAGATAACCTGGTTAAAATTGTCGCAGATCAAAAAGTTTGGAATATGCACATGTTCACTTAGTAGAGATGATGTTTGAAAGGGTTCATCAAAATCGGTTCATTAATGTAGGAGGAGTTGCGCACACAAGAATTTGTTTGAACGGAAAAACATAATAAATCTAAGTCAAAGGGAGATAACCTGGTTAAAATTGTCACAGATCAAAAATCTTGGAATATGCGCATGTTCAATTAGTAGTGATGATGTCTGAAAAGTTTTGTCCAAATTGATTGATAAATGTAGGAGGAGTTGCGCACACAAGAATTTCATGTAGAAACCCATATTAAATCAAAGTTCAAGAGAGATAACCTGGTTAAAATTGTCGCAGATTAAAAAGTTTGGAATATGCACATGTTCACTTAGTAGAGATGATGTTTGAAAGGTTTCATCAAAATCGGTTCATTAATGTAGGAGGAGTTGCGCACACAAGAATTTGTTCGGATGGAAAGACACAATAAATCTAAGTCAAAGGGAGAAAACCTGGTTAAAATTGTCGCAGATCAAAAATCTTGGAATATGCGCATGTTCACTTAGTAGTGATGATGTCTGAAAAGTTTTGTCCAAATTGATTGATAAATGTAGGAGGAGTTGCACGCACAAGAATTTCATGTAGAAACCCATAATAAATCTAAGTTAAAGGGAGATAACCTAGTTAAAATTGCCACAGCTCAAAAATTTTGGAATATGCGCATGTTCACTTAGTAGTGATGATGTCTGTAAACTTTCGTCCAAATTGATTGATAAATGTAGGAGGAGTTGTGCACACAAGAATTTCATGCCGAAACCCATATTAAATCAAAGTTCAAGAGAGATAACCTGGTTAAAATTGTCGCAGATTAAAAAGTTTGGAATATGCACATGTTCACTTAGTAGAGATGATGTTTGAAAGGTTTCATCAAAATCGGTTCATTAATGTAGGAGGAGTTGCGCACACAAGAATTTGTTCGGATGGAAAGACACAATAAATCTAAGTCAAAGGGAGAAAACCTGGTTAAAATTGTCGCAGATCAAAAATCTTGGAATATGCGCATGTTCACTTAGTAGTGATGATGTCTGAAAAGTTTTGTCCAAATTGATTCATAAATGTAGGAGGAGTTGCGCACACAAGAATTTCATGTCCGGAAAGACGTACGGACGGACGTACGGACGGACGGACAGACGGACGGACGGACGGACGGACGTACGGACGTACGGACGTACAGGGCGATTCCTATATAGCCCCCACTTCTTCGAAGTGGGGGTATAATTAAAATTTGAATGGTGATTTTTTAGAACAGCACTTGATGTATATGGCCATTACAATGTTACGATATACTACACAACAGGTTAAACATGTGCAATCTAGAGATGAGCAGTATTGGAATTTTGAGTTCAGTATCAGTCATGGTAATTTTGTGGGGGTATACCGCGGTATTGGTTCGGTATTTGGTATCAGACTTGACTGTGACATTATGATAGAACCAAAGGAGAAATCACACCAGGAAAATAGTTAAACAGATCAAATTCCAACATTCCTTTTGAAAGAGACAATTGATTATCTTCTGCCAGCCATAACATCTATTATATCTGCATCCCTACATGAGGGGTGTGTTCCAAGCCCATTGAAAAAAGCACTTGTTACTCCACTCATCAAAAAACCATATTTGATCCTGACAGCCTGCAGAATTATCGAGCAGTATCGAACCTCTCTTTCCTGTCTAAATTGTTGGAAAGGGTTGTTGCTTTACAACTCAAAAATCATCTGCATGAAAATGATCTTTTAGAGACTTTCCAGTCACATGCAAAGCCAACCACAGTACAGAGATAGCCTTACTGCGAGTCAACAATGACATTGTTAAATCAGTGTCTGAGGGTAAGGCTCTACTGCTTGTTCTCTTGGATTTGTCAGCAGCATTCAACACAGTCGACCATGATATTCTCATGCAGACAGTGATACAGCATGGCATATGTGGAACTGTCTTATCGTGGTTTGCATCATATCTAGAAGGTCAGAGTCAACAAATATATATCAATAAGATCGGTTCAGAAAGCAGGATGTTAAAGAGTGGTGTTCCTCAGGGCTCAGTTCTTGGGCCACACTTGTTTACTTGTTTACATTTCTTCTCTAGGTCACCTTCTTAACAAGCATGGCATATCATATCATCTGTACACAGATGACATCCAACTGTACATTACATTCAACCAATCTTTTCCAAGTGACTCATTCACTGCAGTGGCGTAGATAGCTTTTCGCTGGCGGAGGGGCAAGCCCAAAATTTTCAGACAGACCAAAAATTTTCTGACAGTATAACAACAACAAAAACCCAAACAAACAGAAAGAATCTGTTGTTTACTGCAAATGTACTGAAAATTGGTCTTTTTTACCCAAAATGGCATGTTTTTATCCCCAAAGCCAGCATTTTAATGTTATTAGGCATAAATTCGCCTAAAAATGGTCCCAAAAAATTTCCCACAAAACTTCTGGTTGGGGGGGGGGGGGGGGGGGGGGGGCCTATGCCCCCCCCCCCCGGCCTCCCCTTTATCTACGCCACTGATTCACTGCAGTTAGTAACATGGAAACTTGCATAAATCTGGTACGGGAATGGATGATAGATTTTAAGCTGAATACTTAGATGTGAGTCTTCCATGGAAGACGTGTGTCGCCTGCACTATATTTTAATATTTCAGACAGAATTCTAAGTGGAAAAGGGGCAGAACTCTGGAAAAAATACAGCGGATCAGAAAATAAAAAAGGAGGTGCACAATGCCATGATGTGATAAAGAATCACTGAAAGTTTCATTAAAATCCATTCATAGGTTAAAGAGGAGTGGCGGATAAGAGAAAGTGTGACGCAGACAACGCGGACGACGATGCAGACGATGCAAGACGACAAAAGTAATCCCTAATATGTCGCTCCCCACTTTGTGGGGCAGGCGACACAATGAATGACTCTAAAACTGAATTCTTAGTGATATCCAGGGTTTGCATGCCTACACCCTCTGTTACATCAATTCTGGTTGGAAACAACATCACCATGAAAAGTGATTATGGACTCAAATTTAAAACTAGACATAAATGTCAATAAAATATGTCAAATATGCCATACTGGCAGCTTCATAATGTTGGAAGACTACAACCTTATCTTAACCAGTCAGCACTTGAAAAACTTGTGCACTCCTTCATCACCACACAACTAGACTACTGCAATTCAGTGTTAGTGGGCCTCTCCCAGTACCTGATTCATAAGCTTCAAAAAGTTCAGAATACTGCTGCTAGGATAATTACTGGTACCAAAATCTCTGAACACAAAACACCTGTTTTAAGTCAACTACATTCCTGTTAAACAGAGAATTGCTTTCAAAATATTAATCTTAGTATTCAAATATATCCACAAACTGGCTCGTTTACCTGCAACAGCTCCTCAATGTATATACACCATCACGCAGTCTCAGATCTAAAAACCAAATTCAACCAATTGTACCTTTTAGCAGATCTAACCTAGCTAATGATCACGAGTTCTCCATCGTGGGTCCCAGCTTGTGGAATCTACTGCAATTCAGTGTTAGTGGGCCTCTCCCAGTACCTGATTCATAAGCTTCAAAAAGTTCAGAATACTGCTGCTAGGATAATTACTTGTACCAAAATCTCTGAACACAAAACACCTGTTTTAAGTCAACTACATTCCTGTTAAACAGAGAATTGCTTTCAAAATATTAATCTTAGTATTCAAATATATCCACAAACTGGCTCGTTTACCTGCAACAGCTCCTCAATGTATATACACCATCACGCAGTCTCAGATCTAAAAACCAAATTCAACCAATTGTACCTTTTAGCAGATCTAACCTAGCTAATGATCACGAGTTCTCCATCGTGGGTCCCAGCTTGTGGAATTCCCTGTCTATTAGTGACAGAAATCCAGAAACTCTTGACATCTTCAAAAGAAATCTTAAAACTTCCTATTTACTGAAGCATTCTCCTGAACTTCTCTAAGAGGCAACCAAAACAGATGTGACTCTTTGTGGTTTTAGGCTCTAGAAAGTTAAAAAATTTATAGTAATTTATATATTTTTTATACTTACCAATGACCCAGACATAGCTGGTGCTAACTCTTAAAAATCTAGGGCCAAACACAAATTTTGCCCCCCAATCCCCAAAATTTGCATCTAAAACCAAAGAAATCATGTCTTGAATGGCCCTCCATACTTCGCCTCTACTGTGCATGCGCAGTGTCAAGGAGGTCCCGGAATTGGCGCCATTTATCATTCTTACAACCAGTGCCTGGTCAGCGCTATGTACTCAGCAGGGAGGTAGAGTTACCAACTCCTGGGAGGGCCATCCCCGTCTGGGTCATTGGTAAGTATAAAAAATATATAAATTACTATAAATTTTTTAAGATTTTTATACTGTACCAATGACCCAGACATAGCTGAATAGTAAAAAGGTTGGAGGGCCTAGGACATAGAGGAAAATCCAATAAGCTCAACTATATAAAATAGAGTCATCCCCTCGAGGAGAAAAGGAGTATTAGGCTTTACATGTATCTTTCATATTTATGATAAATTAGAAAGACACAACACCCTCCACAATTGAGCATCATAACATTCATGTTCTCTATTAACATCCAGTATAATCCTTAAACTAATTATTTTTAAAGTAAGCCAATCAATAAAGTTAGTCCAGAGAATTGAGACTCTTTATACTCTTTTAAAAGTGTCCGAGGATCGTATATTAACTCCCGTTTGACACGTGACATATACAAATGCTATACTTTAAAAATATGACATGAATGAATTTTTTAAACATTAACTTTCACTTTAAAACCATCCCGGTAACAACTCAGAATTACTGACTCCGGAGGAGGTATCCCCTTGTTTACACTATAAAACAGGTGACCCAAGGGAACACCCTCCCCCCCCCCTTCCCCTTGCCCTGGGTCAAATAGCCCAGAGCGAAGAGGGCAGCAGGACGGAGTCACTGCCTGAACAGAAAGCCTGCATAACTATAGTTGCAACTGTTTAGTGAACGACATTCTGAGCAGCAGATAATGGACTTTAACAAAGCAGGTCTCCAGAAATGGACTCAATATTTCTGAGAGAAAAATTCGTGAATGTGGATGGCTGAGACCAATATGCTGCCTTCATTAAATCTGTAATAGCAACACTATTTGCATAAACCTAAGATGTAGAAAGAGCTGTTACTTAATGAGCCGAAATCTTACGCACAGACTGCTGAGTTGAAGATAGATTATCATAAGCAGTACGGATAGTTAATTGAATCCATCTCGCCATAGAATGGACCGTAATGTCCTTTCTATTAGGCATAAGAGACAGAAAGAAGCGTTTACGTCCCTTTCTGATAAACTGAGATCTTGTTTATAAATACATAAAGCTCTAACCAGACAGAGTAAAGGCCTGCGCCCGTCAGAAGACGGAAGGGCCTTAATAACAATAGGTTCCGGATATTATTAGGAGCCTGATTCTTAGCCAAAAATCCAACATTAGTAGTAAAGGTAATAGTGTTCCCGTCACTACGATAGTGAGAATCGTCCACCGATAGTGCATGAAGCTCACTGACTCTTCAAGCAGAAGAGAAAGCTAAGAGAAATGCTGTCTTATAAGACCAGAATTTGAAATCTACTGACACAAGAGGCTCAAATGGTTTTCTTTTAGTTTAAGAAGAACCCAAGCTAAATTCATTTAGGAATTAATCTAAGGGTTCTAGGTCTATTTATCGAAGAGTTTCTAACTAATTTAGATAAAGAGACATTATATTCAATTGTAAACTATCATGGTGTGCATAGGTATCAGATAACATAGACCTATAACCTTTAATAGTAACAGGCTGCAGTTGATCTCGTCAAACAAGTATACTAGAAAGTTTGCAATGTCTGGTATGGAGGGATCAAAAATATCAACAAAATGATCCCTACACCCATGACGAGAGACCTTCCACTTAACCGCATAGTATAGCGAAGAGGAGTCCTCGTACAGTTAGAAATCCCGTCCACTGCTCGTCCTGTACAATGCTTGCCATGCAAGAAGGACCGCACAACGGAATACGTGAAGGTTGAGACCTTGCGGGTTGTGATGAAGTTGACACGATTTCCCCAGCGAAAGAAGATCCTCTCGTGGAGGAAGTTTTCGCGGTAAGTCCCACAGCAGACACCTGAGTAGATTTATCCACGGTCTCTGTGGAGACAGAGATGCTACCAAAAGAATTGTATTGAGATTGTTTTATCTTGAGCAATATTTGCTGAATCAACAGCGCTGGAGGATACGCATATCCTATCCTTCCGTCCCACGAGATCGATAGAGCTTCTACTGCATATGCTCGGGGATCCAGACATGGCGACACATACGTCTGCAATTGATTGTTGAGTTGTGTCACAAATAAGTCTATCATTGGCCGCTCCCATTGGTAGCAAATCTGATTGAATACCTGTTTGTTGAGAGTCCATTCTGATGGCAACAAGCGACCCTTCCGTGAAAGGGAGTCTACTAATACATTCAGACGACCCGGAATATGACGGACCGAAAGCAGAACTTGGTGTTCTAGAACAAACAGAAGGATTCTTTCCGTTAAATTTAATAACGGAACGGAATGAGTGCCTCCCTGGTTCCGGATATACGCAACTACTGTCGTATTGTCAGACAGGATTTGGACATGCGCTTTCTGAATAATGTTGATCCAATGACATAGTGCAAGCCAAATTGACATCATTTCTTGGATGTTTATGTGCTTGCCTAGAAACTGCGGAACCCAAAGACCCTGGCACTTTGAATCCCTTGTGATCAATGTTGTACCCCAAACTGTTCGATTGGCATCCGTCATAATCATAAAACTCGGATCCGGCAACTGCAGTGGAACTCCCTGAGTCAACCACTGAATGTCTGCCCAAGTCTGAATCTCTTGTTACACTTGATTGACAAGAGAACGTCTATATCGAGCAATTCATTGATTGCCGAAAGGTTGCCGTTGAAGAGAAGCTTCTCCGAGACCGAAGCGACTCTGAGAGAGTTCTTCACCTTACTATCCACGCGCGTGGATGTAGCTAGGGCTGCGTCACGTCTAACCAACTCCAGGTTTGCACTGAAGGGCGGAGTTATACGTGGAAAAGGTACTGCCCTTGAAAGAAATCTCATTGAGGATCATATCCTGGAATTCTTTCCCTTGAAGACGTAATGATAACGCCTTAGTAAGGTGGTCTGCGTATGATAAAGCGTCTAAGTTAAGTCTGTTAGACATTATTGTCGTTTCCAACATCGTGGTTGGAATTGACATAGACGGCGATATAGACAATTACAAGTCTTCAGCCTCGTCGTCTAGACGCAGAGGAACTCTCGGTATGCCCTGTCCTGCCGTTACAAATTTATTCCTTGAATTGATGAAAGGCAGATTTAGAGCATTTGCGGACAAGAAACCAGACTTGCCTGTTTTGGTAGCAAGCTTATATATAGCGTCGTTCAATAATTCGAATGTTCTTGTGACATTATTGGACTGTGTCGGCAACTCAGGGACGATGTCCCTGAACCGATCAAAAAAAAATTTGGTGTCCAATGGCGCTATTAGTTTCTTATCCCGCATCGCAGCATTCTAGTCCGACGGAACAACCTCTGGAAGATAACGCCGGAAGAAATCTATGGCAGCTTCTGTTGTTCCGAAAGGGAAAACTCGAAATCCTCCGAATCCCTTTCGCCATCCTGTCGGACCCTATGAAGAGCTCGGTCGCCCGTACCTGATGCTTCAGCGGAGCGTACCGACCCTGCGTCGTCGGATTATTCCTGATCCGACAGAGATTCTGTCGTTTACTGGGATGCTGCGATAAGTTGTGCTATTTTGGATAGCACGTCCGTCACTGAGGCCTGTGGAGAAGCGGTCTTACGTTGCTTTGCCACTGGAAGGTCCGTGTACATTGACCCGTGCATACTTCTATTATGCGAGTGTCCGGAGTCTACAGGCCTCGTGTCCCTTGGCTACCGGATGGCGTGACCTGTTCGCCGTGGAATCCCTGATTGGCAAAGCTGGCTGGATATCCGTGGTCACGTAGCCAAAGTGCGGTCGTGTGCGCTGCCGTGAGGATGAGGAAGCCTTATCGACAGTCTCTCGGACTGTCTATATAACGGAGCGTCCCGAGCGGCGGACGTATGCTCCGAATGCGAAACGTTTTGTACCACAACATCTGGTCCCAGAAGTTGTTGTACAAGAGAGGGACCTCTCTCGCTCGCAGCCCGGATCGACCTGGACGAGCTAGGAACCGGACTAATAGGCTTCCTCCGATCTCTCCTCTGATCCATTGTCACTGGGTGTGCACTTTTGTCTAGTTATAGTGCTCGCATCACCCAAATCTCCTTCCTGGACCGCAACGGACGAACCCGGCTGCCGAACCATTTGATGAATGGACGCTACACCGGGCGAGCTAGCGAATGTCAATGCCTTCGATCCTACTAGGGACCTCTTAGGCGATTGACGTATTTCCATGAGCACTTATTGCCGCTAGCTCTTCATTTAACTATGACGACAGAGGCACACTTTTGGAAGACATCACGGTAACTTTTGCGAACAAGAAACCAGACTTGCTTGTTAAATAGCAAGCATATATATAGCGTCGTTCAATCATTCAAAAGTTCCTGTGACATTATTGGACTGTGTCGGAAACTCAGGGACGATGTCCCTGAACCGATCAAAAAATTCTTGTGTCCACCGACGCTATCAGTCTCTTATCCGGCATCGCAGCATTCTGATCCGACAAAACAACCTCTAGAAGATAAAGCCGGATGAAATGTACGGCAGCTTATGTTGTTCCGAAAGGGAAAGCTCGAAATCCTCCGAATCCCTTTCGCCATCCTGTCGGATCCTATGAAGTTTTCAGACGTCCATACCTGATGTTTCAGCGGAGCGCACCGACCCAGCGTCGTCGGATACTACCTGATCCGACAGAGATTCTGTCGTTGCTGGGATGCTGCGATAAGTTGTGCTATTTGGGATAGCACGTCCGTCACTGAGGCCTGTGGAGTAGCGGTCTTACGATGCTTTGCCGCTGGAAGCTCCGTGTACGTTGACTTCTGCATACTTTCCTTATGCGAACGTCCGGAGTCTACAGGCCTCGTGTCCCTGGCTACCGGATGGCGTGACCTGGTCGCCATGGATTCTCTGATTGGTGAAGCTGGCTGGATATCCAAGGTCACGTAACCAAGGTGCAGTCGTGTGCGCTGCCGTGAGGATGAGGAAGCCTTATTGACAGTCTCTCCGGACTGTCTATATAACGGAGCGTCCCGAGCGGCAGACGTATGCTCCGAATGCGAAACATTTTGTACCACAACATCTGTCCCAGATGTTGTTGTACGAGAGAGGGGCCTCTCTCGCTCGCAGCCCGGATGGACCTGGACGAGCTAGGAACCGGACTATTAGGCTTCCTCCGTTCTCTCCTCTGATCCGCCGTCACTGGGTGTGCACTTAGTTGATTTATAGTGCTCGCATCACCCAAAACTCCTTTCTGGACCGCAACGGATGAACCCGGCTGCCGAACCATTCGATGAATGGACGCTACACCGGGCGAGCTAGCGGACGTCAAAGGCCGTCGATCCTACTAGGGACCTCTCAGGCAATTGACGTATTTCCATGAGCACTTTGCCGCTAGCTCTTCATATAATTGTGATGACGGAGGCACACTTTTGGAAGACATCACGGATACATCACCCTGTTCTTGTTCGTCTGAAATAGAGATTGATAAACTAGAGTGACCCTGCGGAGAAAGGACCGGCATGGCCATTTCCCCGCTAACATACCGTGACACACGCTTCCCATGTTTGTCATCCCAATTGACACATACTGAACAGGAGTTAGTGCAAGTACACTGACTACAATTAATACAATGATTATGAAAGTCAGAGGAAGATTTCCTCTTATTACAATTGAACAATATCCTTACATAGTGAAAAGAATACAAAAAGTCCTAGTACTCGCACCAACCCCTGAAAACAAAGATACACAATAACATGATCCATTAACATAGACAAAATAATTGAAATCAAACAAATTTTTTGAAAAAATATTTTTTCAGAAAAGCCCAAGTTTCTGAAAAGTAACGTTGAGCCCCAATGGATCCCAAGCCTAAGTGTGGACAAAAATTTTTTAAATATTTTTAAAAATTAATGCAACACTTACGAATAATAATAATGTATCTTGTTATGATTAAACTAACAGAAAGACAAGAAATCTCCCTCCACAGAGACTGCTGTCAATGTAAACAAGAAGTGTAAAAACACCAGAAACATGACTCCAGGCACTGATAACCATGGCCCGAAATCAGTTACCAAAAATACACTATCTGATGCAAAACAGAGACTTCCAGGGAAGAAACTGCAGAACATCAGATGGTAGATGCAGAACACTACGCCTAAACACCCATGGGTGAGGACGTAAACATGAGGAAAAGAACAGAATTCATTCTGTTACCCAGCTAAAACTCCCAAGAAATTTTAGTAATAATATTACAGAAAATATGCCAAAAGCATGGGAGAATAGCAAGGGGGGA
This sequence comes from Pictodentalium vernedei, assembly GCA_031216915.1. Classification (NCBI taxonomy): domain Eukaryota; kingdom Metazoa; phylum Mollusca; class Scaphopoda; order Dentaliida; family Dentaliidae; genus Pictodentalium; species Pictodentalium vernedei. Next base: position 478,928,755 of record CM062295.1, read on the forward strand.
CTTAAAGGAAAGGGAGAGAGGAAAACACTAAACAAGCAGTGTAACTTATAGCAAGAATGACCACAACAGGCCCATGCCTCGGAAATTGGTAACTTAACATAATTTCATTAAAAAATTTTAAGTTACAGCCCTGATTATTTTCTGTCACTCATTTTTCCTCTCCTCCTTCTATATCCTCTTTAGATCCACCATTTCTCTAATATTTATGTGTCTGGCATCATTTAAACTGAGATTTACAAGCACAAAGATCAGTCAGATGTGAACTGATGAAGGGCCAAACAAAGAATGATAAATGGCGCCAATTCCGGGACCTCCTTGACACTGCGCATGCGCAGTAGAGGCGAAGTATGGAGGGCTATTCAGGACATGATTTCTTTGGTTTTAGATGCAAATTTTGGGGATTGGGGGGCAAAATTTGTGTTTGGCCCTAGATTTTTAAGAGTTAACACCAGCTATGTATGGGTCATTGGTACAGTATAAAAATATCAATTATTATTATTATTATTATTAAATACAGAATAAGTTCTTGTATCATTCTACCACAAATACCACTGTCAATGAGATTAACATTGGCATTCTTTTGCCACCACAAATCATATCTACTGTAATTTTGTGACTTGTTCCAAACACACCTGTCAGGGCAAAGCAAGCCTAAATATAGGGGCAAGGGGCCTCATATATAAAGATATTGTAAGTTCAAAAGATATTCCGCATCAAGGCGAAAAACCTACGTGAATTGCACTTCTCTGTGAAGCTGGACATGGAAAAAACACACATGGTGTATATCAAGCTTCAGCGCAGGGACCCAGGGGAGAAACAGTATGTTAGATAAGGTCTAATCTCATTTAAGTTATACGAGACGTAATCGGTTGGTGGCAGGATATCGTCACGGCCAATTGAGAAACGAGATTCTAAAAGATAGAAATGTCTGTCATGACAATGACTGGCAGAAACGAATCGGTTCTCTTGACAAGTGAAACCACCGTTAAGTCACGCGCGAGATGACTTGTATTGATTCTGCCTCAATATATGTCATCTCCCACCGTTTTGACAGATGGACAGATGAGCGTCTGTCCATCTGACAGTTTAGGGTAAAAAGTATATATACCTTGAAGAGCAGAGCATTAGACACACACTTGGGGTCACACACGTTGGTGAAGTCCAGGACAGGTGGACTCTGTTTCCTGGCATAGGGGTACCTTCGAGCACAGGACCCTGAAACGGCTGGAATCGCCACGAATGATTTAGCTTAAGGTTGATAGGCGGCTACAGTGCCAAATTCGTTGAGAAGGAAACCCAAGGTGAAACGTTGAAAGTTTAGATTGTCGAGTAGCAATAGTCAGATGTGAAGGTTAATTGTATTGTGCGTATTAACCCTTTGAAGCGTCAGACTGATTGCGTTGGGAGCAGTTTGTTTTGCTGTCGAAGCATCGTAATACCGACTGGAGATCGGTGTGAGTGACAATTTTGCCCTAGCACAATAAGGGGCATTTGTGAATCATGAATTCAACCAGGAACAGTCACATTTCAATAGGACTTTCACGGAGGACTTTCAAAAGGCACATAAGGTATGAGTAGATAATATCTGACCCAAATCAGAAGTACGGTGGCTTTATAGATGACAAACATTGCTGGTCGGAACCCTCCGACAGCCAGAGGTACAGTTACGTGCAGACATTGACATTTGAGTCTAAGCGGGTGAAGCTCTTATGGCAAGCTCACGGTAATAACAACATTTCAGATTTGTGAAGCTCTTATGGCGAGCTCACGGTAGTAACATTTCCAGTGTGTAGACTATAGTGCCAGTACAGGGCTATAGAATGACTATATAATTGTTGAGAATTATTTAACCCTAGCAAGCCATTTTCTGTGAAAAGAATTGAATTGTTGATTGTTGAAATATTGAAACGGCTTTATTTTTATGTGTAAATAAAAGAATAGTTGTTACTTTAAGTCATTCTTTCCATTACACAGCCTGAAGTGATTAGGAATCACACCTAATGGAAATCGAACCTATTTCAGGCCAATTTGGCAGAGAAGGAATCACGGCGTCGGTCTAACTCAGCTCCCAGCGCTGAGTTCGCGACACTTGGATTCCGACCCTTCACGTTGGTCTAACTTTTCCACAATTTCATCAGTGGGACTAAATAACCCCACGTCAGCCCAGGCCTTACAGGGTCTCAGGTGTCCTGACAACACCTAAACCTTTAAAGGCCTATTTCAGGCTTTTGCTATCTAAGAGCATGTGCCCTTAACATACCGGCGTTAGAAGGTCCTATTGAAATAGACAAGTCACGTGATTTGCAACAGGCAGCCAAGACTTGACTAGAAATCACTGCTAAGCAACTGGATATGTACAGGTTGTAGTCTAGTGGGAATTTAGGACAACTGTCCCACACCCTAAGGGTTAATAAAACCGAAATGAAAATCTGTCACTTCTTTCATGAAAATGAACACTTCAACTGCTATCAAGCCTCAACAAGGCTTTATATATAGCGGATGTTGGAAAATTTGAAAATACAGATGGTTTCGGTATTGAGTGTTTGTTTCGGTTTGGTTTTTCAGTATCCCCATGATGTCGGCATCAGTTTGTATTTTTGGTACATTGCCCATCCCAAGTTAACCCTTTACCCAACATAATGGCCAAAAACCGGCCAGTGCTATTCACAAAAATCGCCAATTAATTTTCATTATTTTTTTCATTTTTTGTCTCAAAACCATGGGTTATGATCACTCTTTGGAACGAGCTCGTTGAGCTCGTTCCAATGAAGGGTCATAACCTATGGTTTTGGGACAAAAAAAAAGAAAAAAATTAGTTATTCAAAAAAAAAAAGCTTGTAATCTGTCAAAGAGTTCCTCTTAACATCCACTGAATTCCCCATGTTTATATATCTCTTCAATTTCAGTAAGTTTGATACATTCAGAATAAACATTTAATCCATTATATTTTGTTTTGACGACGCTCTACGAGTTTATCACTAGAATACAGGAAAATGACAAAATTCCTGTTCTTGTTAAATAAACACTCCTATTAATCCTTTACCCTACGTAGTGAATAAAAGGGGCCTTAATTGTTCACCTGACAAGTTGTTCAAAGAAGTATTTTTGATCACATTCAGCTAATCATGGCTCATCAACACTTTGAACAGAGGAATGAATCATGAAATTATTATAGGGTTCCTTTTTTTTACATAAATTCACTCTAATTCCTTCAAAATTCAGTTTGTAGCAATTTGTTTCCTCTGCTTAATTGACCCCTGGGGGTGAGAAGTGGGGTTGGTGGTCATAGGGGTATTTTTGGGGGAGGGTTGCATAAAATCACTCTAAATCTTTCAAAATATATTTTGCAGCCAAACATTTTGTTACATCTAACTGCCCCCCCCCCCCCCTCCCCCGACAAGGAAGGGAGGGGAGGACATAGGGTAAAAACATTTTTGCATAAAACCACTCTAATTCATCTAGGAACTCGATTTTGAAAAGAATAAAAAAAAAAAGTTTCCAAATTTTGGTCCAAAATTTCAGTTGGAACCAGACCCAAAATTTTCAGGCTATAAAAAGAAAAAAAATTTGTCTCAAAATTGAACAAAACACATAAAACATCTACAAGAAAAATTCTGAATTTTGGTCCAAAATTTCTGTTCGAAGCAGACACAAAATTTCCGGCTTAAAATTTTTTTTTTTGGTCTCAAAATTGAACAAAACGCATAAAAAAAACAGAAAAAATTTCAGTCAGAACCAGACCCAAACTTTCAGGCTAAAATTTTTTTTTTCGTCTCAAAATTGAACAAAATGCATAAATGAAAGTGTCAATGACACTGTAGCTCAACTTGTTTAAGACATGTTCATGTATAGTACGTGACAGAGCAATGATACACATCTAGGTAATGACTTGATAACAAAGGTACATATAAAGTATTGTAACAGTCTGTACATAAATGCTGACTGTAGCCTGTAACAAATGTATAGGTAAAGTATTGTAAAGGTGGGTGACACTTAGATGCTAAACTAGAAAGAAATCTTCATGGGGTTAATGTTACAATGGGGATCCTTGTATGGCACACCATAAGCATTCATTCAAAAATTTATTCAAAACAGAACCTTCATATAAAAGTTCTGTACAATAAACTGATTGTACCTAATTTCGGTACAAAATGGCCATCGGCAGCCATCTTGAATTTTAGACCTCACCCCAAAACACTCGTTCTCGTCCCAAGGTGATAACTAGGGTACCCAAGAAGTTTAGTGAAGATCGGTTCATAAATACAGCGCCTAGCCTGATGCGTATTGACATGTGTACTTACTGTGTATAAGTAGCACTGAATAAATCAAAGTCCATCTAATTTGCATAATGTCTGCACGAGGAAAAAACCCGTATTATATGTGATGTATTCAATGTTACTAAACATTCATACAAAAATTTATTCAAATCAGAACTTTCATACAGAAGTTCTGTACAAAAAAACTGATTGCACTAATTTTGGAACAAAATGGTCACTAGCAGCCATCTTGAATTTTGGACCACACCCAGAAACACTCGTTCTCGTCCCAAGGTGATAATAAAGGTACCCAAGAAGTTTAGTGAAGATCAGTTCGTAAATACAGCCCCTAGCCCAAGCCATATTGACATGTGTACTTACTGTGTGTAAGTAGCACTGAATAAATCAAAGTTCATCTAATTTGCATAATTTCTGCACGAGAAAAAAAACGTATTATATGTGATGTATTCCATGTTACTAAACATTCCTACAAAATTTTTTTCGAATCAGAACTTTCATACAGAAGTTCTGTACAAAAAACTGATTGCACTAACTTAGGTACAAAATGGCTGCTGGTGGCCATCTTGAATTTCGGACCGCACCCAAAAACACTCGTTCTCGTCCCACGGTAATAACAAAGGTACCCAAGAAGTTTCGTAAAGATCGGTTCATAAATACGGCCTCTAGCCCGAGCTGTACTGAATTCTTGACGGACGGAAAGATGGACAACAGGCCATGGCAAACCTCAAATTTGACTACGTTAAAGTTGAGCTAAAAATCAAATAAAATTTTGGTCAAAAGCCAGACACAAAATTTGCAACCCAAGGACCCGATCTGAACAAATTTGAATCTGACCCCCATAGAGATGATGTATACCAAATGTTAAAGGATTCTGACTGGTGGATCAGAAGAAGATTTTCAAACAAATTTCCTCATATTGCACTAAGTTAAAATTCGGGCTCTCACAGGGAGTCCAAATATTAACCAAGGAAATCGATTTGAACAAACTTGAATCTGGCCCTCCCAAGAGATGATGTATACCAAATATGAGAGGATTCTAACAGGTTGATCTGAAGAAGAAGATTTTTTAAAGAAATTTCCTCATATTGCACTAAGTTAAAATTTGACGCTCCCATAGGGAGTCCAAATATTAACCCAGCGACTCGATTTGAACAAACTTCCCCCCCGCCACCCCTAGAGATGTGGTGTACCAAATATGAAAAGATTCTGACTAGTGGATCTGAAGTAGAACATTTTTAAAGAATATTCCATGTATTACACTAAGTTAAAATTCAGGCTCCAATAGGGAGCCTAAATATTAAACCAGGGACTCGATTTGAACAAACTCGAATCTGACCCCCCCCCTAGAGATGTTGTATACCAAATATGAAAAGATTCTGACCACTGAATCTGAAGAAGATTTTTTTGTATTTTATGGGTGCTATCAGAGTTATGCCCCTTGTGGTGCCCCTTGTGGGCATGGCAACTTTATTTTAACAAGCTTGAATTGACATATGATAAGGAACATGCACACCAGACTTGGTTCAATTTGGTCAGGTAGTTTGTGAGAAGAAGTCGATAATGTAAAGTTAATGCCAGACGGACGGCCGACAGACGACAAACGGAAAGTGATTAGTAAAGCTCCCCTTGAGCTTCGTTCAGGTGCGCTAAAAATCACCATTCAGTTTTCATATTTTTTTACTCAAAAACATAGCAAATGACCCCTCACTGGAACGAGCTTGTTGCGCATGTTCCAAAGAGGGTTATAACCGATGTTTTTGATGCAAAATATGAAAAAAAGTTAGTTATTCAAGAAATTTGTTTGCAACTGCCGTCTTCTTTTCGTGTTAGGTAAAGGGTTAACCAAAATTTCAAGCTTTAAAAATGCAACTAGGAATTTAACCATGATTCACCAAGTTTCCTTTAAGAACCATAATACAACAAGCTATTAATCAATGAAAGTGTCAATGACACTGTAGCTCAACTTGTCAAGACAAAGACATGTACATGTATAGTATGTGACACAGCAATGACAAACATCTAGGTAATGACCTGATAACAAAGGTACATATAAAGTATTGTAATGGTCTGTACATAAATACTGACCGTAGCCTGTAACAAATGTATAGGTAAAGTATTGTAAAGGTGGGTGACAGTCAGATGCTAAACTAGAAAAAATCTTTGAGTCCCAGAGTGGGTCTGACTGAACCCCAAAATATTTGTTCTCATAGCACAGTGATAACAAAGGCACCCCAAAACACACTCATTCCTGTCCCAAGGTGAAAACAAAGGTACCCAAGAAGTTTTGTGAAGATCAGTTCACAAATATGAGCTGTGTAGAAGTTGTGACAAAAAACTGATTGGACCTAATTTTGGTACAAAATGGCCACTGGCAGCCATCTTGAATTTTGGACCGCGCCCAGAAACACTCGTTCTCGTCCCAAGGTGATAACAAAGGTACCCAAGAAGTTTTGTGAAGATCGGTTCATAAATACAGCCTCTAGCCCGAGCCGTATTGACATGTGCACTTACAGAGTATAAGTAGCACTGAATAAATCAAAGTTCATCTAATTTGCATAATTTCTGCACGAGAAAAAAACCTGTACTATATGTGATGTATTCCATGTTACTAAACATTCATACAAAAATTTATTCAAATCGGAACTTTCCTACAGAAGTTCTGTACAAAAGACTGATTGCACAAATTTTGGTACAAAATAGCTGCTGGTGGCCATCTTGAATTTCGGACCACACCCAAAAACACTCATTCTCACCCCACGGTAATAACAAAGGTACCCAAGAAGTTTCATAATGATCGGTTCATAAATACGGCATCTAGCCTGAGCCGTATAGAAGTTGTGTACAAAAAACTGATTAGACCTAATTTCGATACAAAATGGCCACTGGCAGCCATCTTAAATTTTGGACCGCACCCAGAAACACTCATTCTCGTCCCAAGGTGATAACAAAGGTATCCAAGACGTTTCGGAAGATCGGTTCATAAATACAAACTCTAGTCTGAGCCGTATTGACATGTGTACTTACTGTGTGTAAGCAGCACTGAAAAAATCAAAGTTCATCTAATTTGCATAATTTCTGCACGAGAAAAAAACCTGTATTATATGTGATGTATCCCATGGTACTAAACATTCACACAAAAAATTATTCAAATCAGCGCTTTCATAAGGAAGTTCTGTGCAAAAATCTGATTGCACCAAATTTCGTACAAAATGGCTGCCATCGGCCATCTTGAATTTCGGACCGGACCCCAAAACACTCGTTCTCGTCCCACGGTGATAACAAAGGCACCCAAGAAGTTTCGTAAAGATCGGTTCATAAATACGGCCTCTAGCCCGAGCCGTATTGACATTTGCACTTAACAGTGCTGAAAGTAACACCAAAAAACATCAAAGTTAGTCTAATTTGCATAATTTACGCACGAGAAAAAAACCCGTATTATATGTGATGTATCCCATGGTACTAAACATTCATACAAAAAATTATTCAAATCAGAGCTTTCATGTGGAAGTTCTGTGCAAAAATCTGATTGCACTTAATTTTGATCAAAATGGCTGCCAGCGGCCATCTTGAATTTCAGACCGGACCCCAAAACACTCGTTCTCGTCCCACGGTGATAACAAAGGTAGCCAAGAAGTTTCGTAAAGATCGGTTCATAAATGCGACCTCTAGCCCAAGCCATATTGGCATTTGTACTGACAGTTCTGAAAGTAACACTAAATAAATCAAAGTTAGTCTAATTTGCATAATTTAAGCACGAGAAAAAAATCTGTATGATATGTAATGTATCTCATGGTACTAAACATTCATACAAAAAATTATTCAAATCAGAGTTTTCATATGGAAGTTCTGTACAAAAAACAGATTTCTGCATCGTCGGTACAAAATGGCTGCTGGCAGCCATCTTGAATTTCGGACTGCACCCAAAAACACTCGTTCTCATCCCACGGTCATAACAAAGGTACCCAAGAAGTTTCGTAAAGATTGGTACATAAATACAGCCTCTAGCCCGAGCCATAGCAGCTTGGCACTTACAGTTCTGAAAGTAACACTAAATAAATCAAAGTCAGTCTAATTTGCATAATTTACGCACGAGAAAAAAACCTGTATTATATGTGATGTATCCCATGGTACTAAACATTTATACAAAACTTTATTCAAATCAGAACTTTCATACAGAAGTTCTGTACAAAAAACTGATTTTTGCATCATCGGTACAAAATGGCCACTGGCAGCCATCTTGAATTTCGGACCACACCTAAAAACACTCGTTCCCGTCCCAGGGTCATAACAAAAGTACACAAGAAGTTTCGTAAATATCGGTTCATAAATACGACCTCTAGCCCGAGCCATAGGCAATTGTTGACGTACGGACAGACGGACAGACGGCCAGACGGACAGACGGACGGACGGACGGATGGACGGACGACGGGCCATGACAATAGCTCAAATTTGACTTCGTCAAAGTTGAGCTAAAAATACCGCGGTATACCGGTATATCGAAAACTGTTCAGATATATGATCATAAGTACCACAATCGAGACTTGAGGCATTGGAGTGGGAATTAATTAGCATGCCTTGATTATGCAGTTCAAAAAACCTTAACCCAACACAGACGATATCAAAATGTGTTATTTTAAAAATTAGTTTATCAGATTTTCCAAAAAAATTCTACAAAACAATATCATGTGACCCCTCATTGGAACGAGCTCATTCCAATGAGGGGTCACACGATAGAGTTTTGTCGACATTTTTGAAAATTATATTTTCAACTGCTGAATTTGTATTTTAGGTGGGCACATGCAGATGATTCTTTGGGTAAAGGGATAATATTATTCATTTGGGGCTACAGTTACAAAATGCAAGACATCTTGAAAATTAAATTGTGGGTAAATGAATAATGACGATAAACCGATATTTTTTATAATTACACCAGTATTCAATTGATATTGGTTTGAATACCGGTATATATCAGTTTATCGATATACCATGCAGCGCTAAGCATCTGCAATACAATCACAAAATGAATGCCTGAATCTAAAATGCCGATTCAAAACTACCAAAGCGAAATGTGTTTTTGCCAAGGCACAGTCATTTTATTATGGCAATTGTTTTGCCGATGCAAATTTGTTCAGCTGACAGGGCTGTTAAATTCCTAGTAGCATTATGGGAAAACTTTGCAGCTTTAAATTTAGACAGGATTTCCACTAGGAATAAATTAGTGGGTCAGGTAGGAGGGGAAAATCACAGACTGCCTGGCTTGACAATGGTTCAGGGGGGAGGGTGGAGGAGGGGGTGAAGAAATTTTAGAATTGAATACCACAGGAAGGCCAATGCCTTGCATCTGAGACAATGATTCATATTTTAGTGTGAACGATTTTGTGAGAATAATTATGTCGAATCTTCGGGGAAACACCCAAAGCTATTGCCATTTCTTCACTACAATCGGCATGTGATATCTTACCTAATCAGCAAATGGAGGAAAATAGCAATAGTTTCTGAAAGACACTTGACAATCTTAAGTTGCAGAATGCCAATTCCGGAAACGGTGCTCCTAAAATGTGTCAACTTTGTTGGGAGAATGACCACCTCTTGACTAGAATGTTATGGCTTCATGTTGTTTGTTTTTTCGACCGGATTTTATGCTTTATCAGTAAATGATCGGCGGGGATTAGGTCCGGTTGATGGACCCTTAGCCATGGTAGTGGAAACCCTGAGATAGAGATTTGAAAATCAGTGGGCGGAGGGTTAATTAAATTTTTTCACTGGCAAAATATCTACTCAAATAACAGAATTCATCTTTATTTAGTTCCTGGACATACTTCAAACACACAGAATATTTTCAAATATTCATACCTGAATTCTTGCTATCCACTAACGAACATCATTCAAATCCTCTCCTCATATAATAAATCATTTGTGACCATAAAAGAACTAAACTCAGAATCTAAGCAATCAGTTCCAAATAATATTTACTGTCATCATATGAACTTCCACATCAAATCTCCAGAAAAAGAATAATGGATGGATATGTCAGATAAACCAATGTATTAGAACTGAAGGCAGATGTTTATACCATTCTGAAAACAAAATAGAATGATTCACATTTTAAGAGTCAGTATACCCTGACCAACAAACTAGGCAAGTACTGCACAAATTCTAGATCACATGTGAGAGATGATTAAACGCCAATAAGTTATCCTCTCATAATGAAAGTCAGAAGAAAATACTGTTGATTACTGTTATACTGTTTCATGCAGTATACCTACATATGTATAGATATGAATGGATTGTGCATGCTGTTGCCAAGGTACAGTTATAACCTCAACTACAATTATCTGTTTTAATGTATATTGTTAATGACAAAAGACTTCACCTCACTGCAATAATGAATACCAAATGTTCTCACATATGCAGAGAAGAAACCAAGATAAAGCCATGGAATCTAGTATTTTTAACTTTTTTAGTGCCAAAGCCAATTGTATCAGCCTCTGCAATATCCTAGGCTAACCCTTAGGTCCCCATGCAGCCACAAAATAGCCCCTTTTATATCAAAGGTTAAATCCTGGGAGCCAGAATTTTACAACTCTGTGGCTCCTGTTTCTGGAGGTCAATCACAATACCCAGGAGACCACATTATAAATGATTGCGTATTGTAGTTTATGAGATTACAGCGAATATCAATTTCTTTCAAGACCAGCATTGCCATTGGAGCTATGGTTTAATCTCGCGAATGGGAATTTCTCAGTTAACCGGTTCTGAAAATTAGAGCATGGAGGTTTTTCGGTTCAGTTTCGGTTTTTGTTGCAAACCAAAAAAACGAACCAACAGGAGCCAAAACAACCGTTCATACGGTTTTTGCATACTTTGACGTTAAACTTTGAAATTTACAATGACCCCCTCGCAATCTCATTTTGAAAATGACAACGAACATCGGCAGAATGGGCAAACCCAAAAGCGATTATTTCTGTATAATTATGTCTGTGTTTTAGTCGCTCCCACGTATAAGTCGCGTCGCACCCAATATTTTCAGCAAAAATACCTCCCCTGCGACTATTACATGTACCTTTGTATAAGTCGCACCCCGACTGTGAGAATAGCCAATGGGGCCTACACAAGAACGAAAATGGCCAGTGAGTGTGGGCTTTTACTGCACGAAATTAGATGAGTGTCGGAACACGTGAACGTTTTGTTTTTTTATATTTTTTCATTCCAGTCATATTTATCTTACATAAAATGCATGAAATAAAATAATAATCAAAATTATATAGGATTATTTACTTTGACCATTTATTTCCCCATGTGATACTCGTTGATGACGTAAATCCATTTTATTTTGCACATAACAACATGAGGGAGAGTTCATACTCTGTACTTCTAAAGGAGGCGAGAGGTTCAGTGAGGGATCGAGGAACAGGAACGTGAATGGAGTCCCTGTTTTATGGTGATGTTAAACATAACAGAAAAGTTACAAGTGAAAATTATTTATTTTATCGAAATTAAAACTGAACACAAAATAACAAAGCAGGTATATAATGTATAGCAGTGGCGGGTTCGTGACGTTTCGGCCTTGAGACGTTTCGGCCTGGGACTTTCGGCCCCATAAAAGGCCGAAATGTCCCACTTTAGGAGGCCGAAACATCTCACTTTTTAAATTTTTACCAAGTCTAGATAAGACTAACCCAAATTTTTATATAATTTATTACGTGTTTATTCTTTGAAAAAGCTCAACTACAGCGTTTTCAGCGAATAAATGCAAAGTTATTACAATTTTTTCAGAATTAATATTATTTAAAATAACACTTCCCGTATTGATAATGCAGATAATCAACCAATGGAATAATTGATGAACTGAGTATAATGCAAGAGCCATGACTTGTTTTCACTGTGATCAGTGGGGCCAAGAAATAGTAACCTGTATGTGCACTGTCAGACAGAAAATCAGTGTACATAGATTGTCAGAGCATTCTTCGGCTGAATCTATTTTATTTACATTGTCTCTACACCCTCTTTCTACGAGGCCGAAACGTCCCAGGCCGAAACGTCTCAAGGCCGAAACGTCCCATGGCCGAAACGTCTCAAGGCTGAAACGTCCCGATCCTGCAGTGGCAGTGCCAGGATTTCGATCGGGTGGAGGGGAGGGGGGGGCCTTCAGAGGGGGTGGGGGTGCTAAGTAAGATGTGGGGGTCCAAGGTCGAGATGCTTACAGCATCTCCCAAAGGTCGTAGGCCTAAGCCCAGGGTGTGGGCATGGGCGAGTGGTTTGGGATCTGTGGGCCATGCCCCAGAAAAATGAAAGTGTCAATGACACTGTAGCTCAACTTGTCAAGACATGTACATTGTATAGTATGTAACACAGCAACGACAAACATCTAGGTAATGACCTGATAACAAAGGTACATATAAAGTAATGTAACGGTCTGTACATAAATACTGGCCGTAGCCTGTAACAAACGTATAGGTAAAGTATTGTAAAGGTGGGTGACAGTCAGATGCTAAAGTAGAAAAGAAATCTTTGAGTCCCAGAGTGGGTCTGACTGAACCCCAAAATATTTGTTCTCATAGCACAGTGATAATAAAGGCACCCCAAAACACACTCATTCCTGTCCCAAGGTGAAAACAAAGGTACCCAAGAAGTTTCATGAAGATCAGTTCATAAATACGAGCTGCATAGAAGTTGTGACAAAAAACTGATTGGACCTAATTTCGGTACAAAATGGCCACAGGCAGCCATCTTGAATTTTGGACCGCACTCAGAAACACTCGTTCTCGTCCCAAGGTGATAACAATGGTACCCAAGAAGTTTCGTGAAGATCAGTTGATAAATACAGCCTCTAGCCCGAGCCGGGTTGACATGTGCACTTACAGTGTATAAGTAGCACTAAATAAATCAAAATTCATCTTATTTGCATAATTTCTGCGGGCTGCTGGTGGCCATCTTGAATTTCGGATCACACCCCAAAACACTCGTTCTCATCCCATGGTGATAACAAAGGTACCTAAGAAGTTTCGTAAAGATCGGTTCATAAAAACGGCCTCTACCCTGAGCCGTATAGAAGTTGTGTATAAAAAACTGATTAGACCTAATTTCGGTACAAAATGGCCACTGGCAGCTATCTTGAATTTCGGACCGCACTCAGAAACACTCGTTCTTGTCCCAAGGTCATAACAGAGGTACCCAAGAAGTTTTGTGAAGATCGGTTGATAAATACAGCCTCTAGCCCGAGTCGTATTGACATGTGTACTTACTGTGTGTAAGTAGCACTGAAAAAATCAAAGTTCATCTAATTTGCATAATTTCTGCACGAGAAAAAAACCCGTATTATATGTGATGTATCCCATGGTACTAATGGGTACTAAACATTCATACAAAAAATTATTCAAATCAGAGCTTTCATGTGGAAGTTCTGCGCAAAAATCTGATTGCCCCTAATTGTGAACAAAATGGCTGCCAGCGGCCATCTTGAATTTCGCACCAGACCCCAAAACACTCGTTCTCGTCCCACAGTGATAAAAAAGGTACCCAAGAAGTTTCATAAAGATCGGTTCATAAATGCGGCCTCTAGCCCGAGCCGTATTGGCATTTGCGCTGACAGTGCTGAAAGTATTTATTTATTTATTGGTGTTTAAGGTCACATACTTATGCACAATGGCTAATCGTGACCGTGACAGTTTTACGCGTGGAGGAAGCCGGAGTACTCGGAGAGAACCACCGAGCAACGACGAGCAGCTGTCAGCTCTCCAACATCGTAACTCTGAACTCTGCACCGCAGCACAGGCAGGGTTAGATTGGTTGAAGACATGCGCACCATCGACGTGCAGTACGCCTCAGCACACAGCGTCATCGTGCCCCCAGGCAGGCAATCGGGGTGAAGTATCTTGCCCAAGGACACAACGCGGTTGCTGCAGGTGGGATTCGAACCGAGGACCTCTCGGCTTGCAGCCTGCACCTCTACCAACTGAGCCACCATGCCCCGTGCTGAAAGTAACACTAAATAAATCAAAGTTTGTCTAATTTGCATAATTTAAGCACGAGAAAAAAACCTGTACGATATGTGATGTATCTCATGGTACTAAACATTCATACAAAAAATTATTCAAATCAGAGCTTTCATATGGAAGTTCTGTACAAAAAACAGATTGCTGCATCGTCGGTACAAAGTGGCGGCTGGTAGCCATCTTGAATTTCAGACTGCCCCCAAAAACACTTGTTGTCGTCCCACAGTCATAACAAAGGTACCCAAGAAGTTTCGTAAAGATCGGTTCATAAATACGGCCTCTAGCCAGAGCCGTATCCAATTGTTGACGTACGGACAGACGGACAGACGAGCCTTGACAAAATCACATTTGAATAATTTGGATGCCATCGGAGCGATATCGGAGCGATATCGGAGCGTTTCTACAGCGCCTAACGTGGTCTTCAAAGGCGCCCAGGTTGTGTCAGATAGCAATTTGAAGTTTGGGGTTGGGGGGGGGGGGGGGGGGGGGGGGAGTGGGGGGCACTATCCCCCCTCCCATCCCCCCACCACAGTGGCACTGCCACTGATGTATAGCATTTACCAAATAGAACATATACAACAGGAAAATAATCAAATGACATACAATCTACCCCAAATTCAACTGACTCAACTCACTGAGTGCTAGTGAAGTGTGCTATGTCTCAGTACTGCCAGTGGGACGTAGCACGCTTTAAATAGCTCTCATGTGACATTTCTATAGCCTTTTCTAGTAAGATTATAGTGATTTAGATTAATTGAAGGGCCTGGAAATAATACCAAAAAACCGAACCAAAACGGAGGTTTTAAAAAAAATAAAACCGAAACCAAACTTGGAAAAAAAAACCTCCATGCACTACTGAAAATCAGTGCTTATGCCTGGGAAATTCAGACTAGAATCGGGAATCAAAGGATGCAGAACACAACCTTTGATTCTCAGTTCTCTCCTATGAATTTCCAGGGTATCAAGACTGATATTCAGGAATGAGAACTGGAAAATTCCTGGTAACGTGACTGACTTTAAAACACGAGACCAAAAAGGCCTTTTCCTGGGTTTAAACACTATTTTATATAACTCTGAAAAAATTGTCACAAGTATATTCTTCCTTGAGAACTACTGATAGGAGGCATTTATCTCGACATTATTTTTACATCATTGTTGGCTGCCTGTACAGATAGCCAACAATAATGTGGAAACACTGTCAAGCCATCTGCAGCTGCATATATGTATATACGGTGGTTATTAACGTAAAATTAATCTGAGAACTTAAAGAGTTAAAGACTCTTCCACTAACTGTTAGAGAACATAGTTATTTTCCAAATGAGTATTTTGTTTTCAATGATACCGATTCTTAGAACCTCCACTGGCTTCCTGTCCAGCAGAGAATACAATATAAAATTATATTTGTCACTTTTAAATGTATTAACGCCATCGCACCGCCATACAAGCCTTAAAGACTGTCATCTGCAGAATGAGGACCCCACAGGGTCAATTTGGTGATGCTACCCTGCACAGCAGGGTAGCATCACTAAATTTACCTTCTGTCAACCTCAATCTGAATCAAGGGCTCAGGCCTAAACAAAAAGACCCAGAGGATATATTGGGGAATTCTAGCCCACTGTATGGGATAGCATCAGCAAAATCACCCACTGGGGACCCCCCCCATCTGAAAATGACAGATTGCTAATTTCCAGGCCTGTCACCATACCTGGTGGAGCTGATATCACCTTACGCTCCACGTCGTAACCTACACTCAGCCAACTTGGACAATCGGGTGCAGCCACCCTCTAAACTTGTCTCTACTGGAGAGATCGCCTTTTCGGTTGCCGACCCAGCACTCTGGAATTCCCTGCCGAGTATTCTAAAATCTGAACAAAGTACTGGAACCTTTAAATTGAGATTAAAATCATCTTTACATTGAAAAGCATTTCATGGGGAAATGTAATTTTACACTTTTCTTTTACTGTAAAGCCATAGAGCACCTTTTGGTGGATTTTATTGTCGAATATTTTATGATAAATACAGATTATCATGATAATGTGCATGTCCTGTGATTTGTATCAGATTCGAGGTGGTGTTCAGAATGGGATCTCAACGAGCCGGCTTTGCCGGCGAGTTGTGATCCCATTCTGGACACCACCGAGAATCTGATGCAAATCACAGGACATGCACATTTTCATAATTCATTTATCTAACAATTCTGTCACATAAACAGATTAAATCTTAAATTATTAATAGAGTTTTGGGACATAACGTTAGGGGAGAAAAAGTTTTAAAAAAACCCATATTTTATGGAACAATATTGTTGTGCACTTTAACAAACAAGAGGCCCCAGGGGGCCTTAGGGCACTCACCTGACATGGTAGTCTAAATATCAAACCAGGGACTTGACTTGAATAAGCTGCATACGCCCATCCTAAGAAAAGCATATACCAACTAGATGAAGCAATTGTGCCCACAAAATACACAGGATTTTCCTTCTATTTTCAGTTCCTGCACCTTTATGTCCCAAAATTGAGATAAACACATAAAAAACAGATTTTTTTTTATTTTTGTTCAGAAATTTTCGAAGTCCCAAACAAAATATTTTCAGACTAAAAATTTTTTTCTTTTTCTTAAAATTGACCAAAATGCATAAAAAAGGCCGGGGAAAAATAATTAATTTGTTCAGGTAACCCGACCGACCCTATTTTTGCCGCCGACCCTAAATATTTTTTACCTTGCACAGAAAACAAATTTTAAGAAAAAGAAAAAATAATGAAATCGCTATCGCCTAACGAAATAATAGCACCAACTTTGCGTGGTACGACTGTCCCTGGAACGTTTCTCATGTTAAAGGGCGCGTGCACGTCGACCGATGACGCTCAAAGCAACAAATTTCAGAACGACTCACAACTCGGCGAAAAGAGTCCAATGTGAACATAAACTATATCCTCACATAGCATTCTACTTAATTCCATATTGGACTGATGTCGGTATAACAGGATTTCTGTTGCACCGACATCGGCCCGATATAGAATCAACTAGCACGCTGGCAGGGTCGTTTGTCAAACCATGCAGTTTTTTACAGTACGCAAGTGACCTCCCTCTTCCCCTGACTTGCAATATAGCCCATTTCCCCAAGAACTGCAATATAGCTTGACCGACATGTTTGTTCGGCTATGAAAGGGCGTGGAATTTTATTTTCACACCTAAATTCTCTCCATCTTCCACACCTAAAACATGACCGCAAAGTGTGATCACGTTCTTGACCTGACAAAAAAACAATGGAACAATCGTACGTAGCCGCGATCTTCGAATTCTGGAGTCTCGTTACGGGTTTCAATTTAAGAAATGAAAACGCATAGAAAAATGGTTTATAGTTTTATTTACTGATGCAAATCGTATAAAATAACCAAACAAATAGGACAGGAGGGATATATAGGGATATACAGGTTGATTTCTGAGACACTTGAAAGGCATTCATTATAAAAAATAATTGTGAAAAAAAAAAAAAAAATCCCGACCGACCGACCCTATTTTTTTTCAGCATGTTACCTGATCAAATTAATTATTTTTCCCCGGCCAAACCAAAAAACTAATTTTCAGATTTTGGTCAAAAATTTTCCAAGTCCCACCCGGACCCAAATTTTCAGTGTAAAAAAAAAAAATTTTTTTTGTCTTAAAATTGACCAAAATGGATAAAAACAAAAAAACTCATTTCCGGATTTTTGGTCCAAAATTTTCAGTCCCACCCGGACCCCAAATTTTCAGTGTAAAAAAAAAAAAAATTTGTGAAGCAATCTTCCAAAGAGTATATATGTGAAATTTGAAAGCTTTTGGAGCAGTGGTTTGGGAGAAAAGTAGTGTTAAATGTTTTTCCCATTTCCCACAGTGTTAAAAAATGCTGACTCGGCACTTTTTCAAAGTCCCCAAAAAGTACCCCATGATAAAACCGATATCAATTTTTTTTTATCATTCCAGTCTGTTGGTCATAAGGAAGCTTCACACCAAATAGGAATTCTCAGTGCTGTGTAGTTTTGGAGATATGGGCGTTTTAATTTTTTTCTATTTTTAGCTCCTGCAGTTCCCATGGGGCAACAGGAAAAAAATTTGGGCATATATTAAGTACTTATGACCCAATAAGCCCTCATATCAAATTTGGTTCAAATCTGCCTCTCGGTTTGGAAAATAGAAATTTTGGGCTTGGCGAAAATTCTTGCCCCTCCGAGAACAAAGGCAAATATTGCCTGTCAAACTTCTCTTGAACAAACATGAGTCTACACCTCAAATGGAAGCTGCATACCAAATATCAAGTCTCTGCTATGGCTGGTTCATGAGAAGAGGATTTTTAAAAATTTTGTGCATTTTGGCCCCACCTCCCTCCTCAATATGAGCAAAAACCCAATTTGAAGAAAAACCCAAATGCCCCTAGATAACCGCTACTCATGTGAATTTTCATTGAACTGCAGCCAGTGGCTTGGGAGAAAATGACCCAAACACCACCTTCACGACGTACGATGGACGACAGACGACAGACCAAAAAGTGATCAGAAACACTCACCCTGACTTTCAGTCAGGTGAGCTAACAATGAGTAATGCGGTCACCGCAAATTTTCAAAGTTGCGTGCGTTGTAAAATTATTCACTCTCAATGTCACTTCCTATGATGATATGCTTGAATTTACAAGTTTGCACTATTTAATTGTGCATTTTCCATTTATTGTGTGTGTGTGTGGGGGGGGGGGGGGGGGGATCATTGGCTATTAATAGTTATGTCGCTAATTGTAAGGAATTTTGAATTGTTTTGTAAGCGATCAGCTGAGTCGATCACTAAAACGCACATAGAATATATTCATGCGCCTGTTATGACAGCCCGTCGCATTCCCGTAAACGAGTCGTCTATATGATACGGAATCAGAATGTGTCATCTATATGATACGGAATCGGAACACATTATGTGATATATACCGGATCTTGTGGTTTCCAAGCCAAAATGAATTTGATTATAGGACAAATCCCCTTCACATAAAGGCCCTGCCAAAAAATGACAGGGTGGACGAAGCCCTAAAAATATTTTTCTCAGTTTGTTACAAAGTATACTCTTATTTGAATTACATATAACATATTAACCCTTTGCTTACCACACAAAGCTGACGACACCTGCAAAATTCTTGAATACCTATATTTTTTTCATTTTTTGCATCAAAAACATATCTTATGACCCCTCATTGGAATGAGCTCATTCCAATGAAGGGTCATAAGCTATATTTTTGAGATAAAAAATGAAATAAA
This sequence comes from Pictodentalium vernedei, assembly GCA_031216915.1. Lineage (NCBI taxonomy): Eukaryota > Metazoa > Mollusca > Scaphopoda > Dentaliida > Dentaliidae > Pictodentalium > Pictodentalium vernedei. The sequence continues at coordinate 478,948,297 of CM062295.1, forward strand.
AAGGAAAAATGAATGGTGGTATTTGCGAATAGTACTGTCTGGTTTTGGCTGTTACACTGGGTAAAGGGTTAAATTATTAACTGTTATCACAACTATTTTAATAAACAAGAGGCTTCGGGGAAGGGTGGGGGGGACCTTAATCATTCACTCGAGAAAGTTGTTTAAAGAAGGATTTATGGTCACATTCAGCATCTATGGCCAGTTTACACAACAGAGGAATGAAGTTATGTTAATATTTATAAATCTGTTGTCCATGTCAGATGTCACAATTGCCTGGGATTCCAGTAATGCAAAAAATGATTTTTTTTCCAGTTTTTTTTTCTTGGGCCTGGAATCTAAACATCTTTCCAGTATTGGTGGGGAACCATGCATTTAAACTGTGACTGTAACAATGTCATCCTTTTAACCAGCATGGTGATGGACAGATGGATGGACAGAGTCACGGCTATATCCCCTCGAAATTTAAATTTCTGGGGGATAAAAATGAAAGTATCAATGACACTGTAGCTTAACTTGTGTGTTGTGTTTGATGAAAAGAATAATGTTCAATGTTTATGAAAGGATTATGAAATAAGACAAGAATTGTGACAATTGGGAATATGTTCATTTCTGTTCCCTGTATGCTATGTTTTTGATAAAAATAATATGAGGCGTACACTGTACTAAAGAGCTGAGGGGTGGGTTAATATGACCTCACAGTTAATGTATGTGGCCCTCACAGTTAACGTATATCAACAAAAGTGACCAAGTTACAGTGAAATTATTCCAAAACGAGTCATCCTATCAAGTTACATTGAAATCTCTTCATAAATATGGCCTGTAGACTGTGATAAAGGTTATCAGGCTTCTAGCCCCTGTAGCTGTCAGTTTCCCAATTGCATCCAAAGGGGACGTTCTCATCTAGACATTATATGAAGTCAACCTACCAAGTAACAATGAAATCTCTTCATAAATATGACCTGTAGGCTGTGCTAAAGGTTTTTGGGCTTTGGGCTCGGGCAGCAATCATGGTTGAATGATCGCAACCAAAAGGGGACATTCTCATCTGGAGTGATCCTACGAAGTTACAATGAAATCCCTTCATAAATATGACCTGTAGACTGTGCTCAAGGTTTTCAGGCTCCAGGCCCCTGTAGTCGTCACAGTTGCCTAATGGTGTCCAAAAGGGGCTGTTCTCATCTAGACATTATATGAAGTCAACCTACCAAGTTACAATGAAATCCCTTCATAAATATGAACTGAAGACTGCGCTAAAGGTTTTCGGGCTTTGGGCTTGGGCAGCCATCATGGTTGAATGATCACATCCCAAAGGGGACATTTTCATCTGGGCATCATCTGGAGTGATCCTACGAAGTTACAATGAAATCCCTTCATAAATATGACCTGTAGACTGTGCTTAAGATTTTCGGGCTTCGGGCACATGTAGCCATCACAGTTGACCAATCACAACCAAAAGGGGATGTCATCATCTAGGCATTATATGGAGTCAACCTAACAAGTTACAATGAAATCCTTCCATAAATATGACCTATAGACTATGTTAAAGGTTTTGGGATTTTGGGCTCGGGCAGTCATCAAGGCTGAATGATCGCGACCAAAAGGGAACGTTCTCATCTAGACATTATTTGGAGTCATCCTACCAAGCTACAATGAAATCCCTTCATAATTATGACCTGTAGACTGTTCTAAAGGTTTTCAGGCTTTGGGCCCCTGTAGCTGTCACAGTTGCCCAATCGTGTCCAAAAGGGGACGTTCTCATCTAGACATTATATGAAGTCAACCTACCAAGTTACAATGAAATCCCTTCATAAATATGACCTGTAGACTGTGCTAAAGGTTTCTGGGCTTTGGGCTCGGGCAGCCATCATGGATGAATGAATGCAACCAAAGAGGACAATCCATCTGGGCATCATCTGGAGTGATCCTACGAAGTTACAATGAAATCCCTTCATAAATATGACCTGCAGACTGTGCTCAAGGTTTTCGGGCTTCGGGCACCTGTAGCCATCACAGTTGACCAATCACGACCAAAAGGGAATGTCATCATTTAGCATTATATGGAGTCAACCTAACAGGTTACAATGAAATCCTTCCATAAATATGACCCTTTGCCTATGCTAAAGGTTTTTGGGCTCGGGCACCCATCAAGGCTGAATGATCGCAATCAAAATGGGACGTTCTCATCTAGACATTACTTGGAGTCATCCTACCAAGTTACAATGAACTCCCTTCAAAAATATGACCTGTAGACTGTGCTAAAGGTTTTTGGGCTTCGGGCCCCTGTAGCCGTCACAGTTGCCCAATCACGTCCAAAAGGGGACTTTTTCATCTATACATTATATGAAGTCAACCCACCACGTTACAATGAAATTCCTCAATAAATATGACCTGTGGACTGTGCTAAAGGTTTTCGGGTTTTGGGCTCGGGCAGTCGTCACGGTTGGCAGATCACACCCAAATGGGGGAAATTCTCATCTAGACATCATAAGGAGTCATCTTACCAAGTTACAATGAAATCCCTCCATATTAAACATGACCTGTCCTGCAGACTGTGCTAAAAGTTTTTGGGTTTCAGGCTTGGGCAGCCATCACGGTTGACAGATCATGCCCAAAAGGGGACGTTCTCATCTAGGCATTATACAGGGGCATCCTATCAAGTTACAATGAAATCCCTTCATAAATACGAGCTGTAGACTGTGCTAATGATTTTCGGGTTTTGGGCTTGGGCAGCCATACCGGTTGACCATCTAGACATGACCCCAAACCTGCATATGGAATTTCGTGATGATCAGACAAGAACTGCGGGGTGTTGCCCATGCTAAAGGAAAATGTGAACAGACTCACAGACTAACAGACTTCCGCATGCGTGATGGCAATAGCTTATCTTGACTTTGTCAAGTTAAGCTAAAAATCCCTAGGGTGGGGCGGGTTGATGTCCATTGGGTGATTTTTGTCTGCTTCAAAATTAGTTTTGAAGAATTTTAAGGAAGTTTTTCATTTTAAAGAGGGGGGAGGCGTTTAAATAGGCTCAGCCTGTTCGCCAAACCCCATTTCATATTTTGAATGAAATAAAATTACTGTTTAAAAAAAAAAAAATTTAAAGTGGAAAAACAATTCATCCAATGGCTTTTCCCATCTACCCCATGAGATCAACTTATTTTTTTGCATAAAATCACACTAAATCTTTCAAAACTCATTATAGCAACACCCCCCCCCCCCACCCCCCCACCCCCCCCCCCCCCCACACACACACACAGTTCACCCAATGGACCCAACAACCAATGGAGTCATCTCGGTGTTTTGTGGGGTTTTTTGCATCAAAATTACTCTAAACATTACAAAACTAATTTTAAAGCAAAACTAGAGGTAGCTGCCAAAGGTGGCAAATCCCCCGAAAAATCACCCTGATACAGTATTTATTTATTTATTTATTGATGTTTAAGGTCACATATTTATGCACAATGGCTAATCATGACCGTGACAGTTTTACGGGTGGAGGAAGCCGGAGTACCCGGAGAGAACCATCGAGCAACGACGAGCAGCTGCCAGCTCCCCAACATCGTAACTCCGCACTGCAGCACAGGCAGGGTTAGATTGGCTGAAGACATGCGTACCATCGACGTGCAGTACACCTTGGTACACGGCGTCATCGTGCCCCCACACGGGCAATGGAGATGAAGTGTCTTGCCCAAGGACACAACGCGGTTGCCGCAGGTGGGATTCGAACCGAGGACCTCTTGGCTTGCAGCCTGCACCTCTACCTACTGAGCCACCACGCTCCCCCCCTGATACAGTAACCTTGATAACATATTACATTAAATTAACACAGCCACCGTTGGTATTATGAACTCAAATAATACATAAGATTACCTGTATTTGATGACATGTCAAGTTTGTTTTCAATTGGGACAAATAAAATTTCAAGTTCAAGGTCACTGTGTCCTTGACCTTTGGCACAATAACCTAAAATATGGAGAGTTCTTTCTCTCATCATGCTCAACCCACATGCCAAGTTGGGTTTCGATCAGGAATGCATAATTTTAATAATTAAGAAAGCCGAAACCAGCTCTGATCAATAAAATTTCAATTTCAAGGTCACTGTGACCTTGACCTTTGGCATAACCTAAAAATAAATAGGGTTCTTCCTTTCATCATGCTCAACCCACAGGCCAAGTTTAGTATCGATTTGGCAAGCAAACTTTCAATTAGAGAATAGAGAAGCCAACTCTGGTAAATGTTTAAGGCCAAGGTCACTGTCACCTTGACCTTTGCCACAATGACCTCAAAATAAATAGGATTTTTCCTATCACCATGCCTAACTCACATGCCAAGATAGGTATCCGCTTGTCAAGCAGAACTTTAATAACAGAGCGGAAACCAAAACTGATACAAGTTGAAGTTCAAGGTCACTTTGACCTTGACCTTTGGCACAATGATCCCAAAATTAATAGGGTTCTTCCTCTCAGCATACCTAATACACATGTCAAGTCTGGCTTCAGTCGGCCAAGCAGAACTTTAATTACATAGCAGAAACCAACACTGATAAAAATTAAAGTTAAGGTCACCATGACCTTGACCTTTTGCACAATGATCCCAAAATAAATAGGGTTTTTCCTCTCATCATGCCTAACCCACGTGCCAAGTTGTGTTTCAGTCAGCAGAGCAGAATTTTAGTTACAGAGTGGAAACCAACTCCATCTTCAGACGGACAGATGGATGGACAGTGCCACAGCTATATCCCCCCTAAATTTAAATTTCTGGAGGATAAAAAACAATTCACCCACTGTACACCCACCCATCCCCAACAAATCCTCCAAGGCCTCATGTGGACCCCATTTAAACAAATGATAATCTTATCCACCCACAAAAACATCTGAGTATATTTGAAAACAATCGGGCTGCATTTGTGAGTAGAATTCACTTAAACAATGAAGAGTAAATTTTCCATAGAGCTCTGTTGAATTTCATTTTTAATCTCCCCACCCTCCCCGCCCCATGCTGTCAGGTGCCAATATAGCCAACTGCATTAAAAGACTCTGATTTGGCACCCCAAAATCTCTGTTGGCTAAAAATTTTGGCACCGAAAAATTGCCTTTCACTTTTGATGAAAGGCTATTGCAGCAGTGAGGAATGGAATCAATGACGAAACAAACACGAAAAAAATATTTTATTACTTATATATAGTACATTGATATCATCTGGTAATAAAGGGGGGAAGCAAATACCAATTTTCACAAATCAAATTCCATTTAGCTTAACCCTTTGAACCCTGGTGGTATCTTCCATGTCAGTTCAATGGTAGCAATAGGAAGAGTCCATATGTATTATTTGGGGGTAGACCAATTAATATTTTAAACGTGCAGCCTCAGGGCTGCATGCTGAAAATACTGATTGGTTGATTGGTCTACACCACACATTTACCTTGCAGTCATCCCCTTAATGACATTATAAAGTAGCGTGTGACCCCCCAGCCCCACCCCCCCCCGCCCCCACTGCCACCCCCCCCCCCACCCCTCACCCCCCACCCCCACAAAAAATGGCCTCTGGAGTGCAAAGGGTTAAATAAGGTGTTTGAAGAAGTGTTTTGAGGAACTTTATCAGGTTGCTACTTCATCAACAGCAACTGTCAATGAGTGATAATGAGGCTTCTTTGTTCTTCTAAAAAACATGTTATATTGCTTTACAAAAGGCAGCATTTAATTAGATAAATACATCACACAGTAAAGCCGCTAAGCTTAGTGGATTTATGGTAACTAGTTAATTAATCTGTTTTATCTAAGCGCAACAACAGTTATACCCACATCATTCAACATGAAAATTGGTTGAATCATTAGCACAGATATAACATAACTTAGGAGACCACCCTTTTCACCTACTGAGGATTTTGTTACAACTTTCAAGTTCTGTCAGAATTTTTCTGTGACCAATTGACCATTCATCTCGAAATAATTACAAATTTTTAGTTAGTCAGAATTAAGAAGCTTGTGCCATCTGAATATTTTTTTTTCAAAATTCTGTCAAGTTAATTGAGAGGACATCCTCTCTTAAAAATGGGGTTCAAGACCTTGAAATTTCCAACAGAAATTCTGACACAAAACATTACCAAGTGCTAATTTTAAGGTCTGGCTTCACAACTAAAAAAGTTACCAGAAACTTACCACCAACACTGATTTCAGTTGTTGCAAATGTTTGTATCGAAATAAGGTGATTGTTTTTTCAATGTGCTTTAAAATCTTGAACAAAAAAAAAACTCAAAATCACTGAAGGCAAATATCAATAGAATTTGTCTGGTGGATCGGAAGAAGATCTTTGAAGAATATTTCTCAAAGAGTTCTATTATGAACCCAAGGACCTGATTTGAACAAAATTGAATCTGCCAACCCCCACCCACACACAGATACACAGAAGGATGCTGAATACTAAGTATAACAAGAGAATCACTGGGCACAGTGAGCTGTTCAAATTATACAATTCCAAATATTTGTATAGTGTTTTTAGAGTCAAAGAAATGCCTTTGCTTAAATTCTATGAAACCAACAAACAGCAATAACTCCACATTTCACTATGTATTTTGTGTTTATAAGGCCAAGTGGGTACACATTTTTGGAAATAAAATAAGAATTTCTGAATCAGAACGTAGAACAGCCACATGAAGGATATTTCAAGGAGGTGCACATTGTTTAACATGAAACAAGCAGCATTTTGTCGACACTGAAAAAGAAACAAATCGAAATAAACCAGAGGGGTGACTGTCCCAAATGGGCCGGTCCATACACCCCACTGCCCCCACCGCCAAGATTATTCTAAGATGAAAAGGGCACAATACTGGTTAAAAACGTCTGATCGAAACTAGAGCTGGTTGGTTTTGAAATTTTCCCTTGGTTCGGTTTCAACTCGGTTTTGGACAAAAAAAATCATTTTCGGTTTTGGTTTTTGTAACACAATACACATTTTCCATATCTTATGTATTAAACTAGGACAGGAAAGTGCTAAAACATGTTAAACAAGTGTTTGACCACTGAGGTGGTATTAGTCCCCTACGGCGCTTTTGTGACAAAAGGTGTTTTTGTCACAGAAGACACTAGATTATATAAGCATCTTGGATTTTGAACAAAAAAATATTGAGCGTGCATAATCCCCTCACAACCCTTTATCCATGTACCATATATGAAAGGCGTAGCTTGAACCATGTTGGAGGGAGGGGTGGTAACATAAAATAGAGAAAAAAGCTTAAAAAAACACAACAAAAATGGCCGCCATGCTGCCATCTTGGATTTTGAAAAATAAATATTGACTGTGCATCATCCCCTCAGAACCATTTATCCATGTACCAAATATGAAAGGTGTAGCTTGAAACATATTAGAGGGAGAGGTGGTAACATAAAAACAGACAGGCAGACAGACAGATGGACAGACAGACAGATGTTAGATTTTGAAAAAAAATATTGAGCTTGCATAATCCCCTCACAACCCCATTATCCATGTACAATATATGAAAAGTGCAGCTTGAACCATGTTGGAGGGAGCAGTGGTAACATAAAATAGAAAAAAAGGCTTAAAAAACACAACAGAAATGGTTGCCATGGCGCCATTTTGAATTTTGGAAAAAAAATATTGACGTGTTGCCCGACATGAAAATAAGTAGAACGGTCAGAATTTGAGAAAGCAACTGCCCAATTTCAAGGAGAAGTTGCGAACTTTAGAATATGCCATTTACTTTCAGTAAAACAGATACCCATTTCACAATCTAACTAACTTGACAAGTTGACATTTGTACCCGAAAGGAGCAAACTCTAAATCCCAGAATCATTCATTTACAGACAAGGTGATTCCAGTGTACCCCGCCCCCCAACTCATTGCAGGGGATATAATGAAGTCTTGAATTGTAAGATAAATTTACCATCACTATTATGTTTTTTTGCACAATGTTATATCATAAGACTATATTCCAAATTCAGATTAGGTGCGTTATCATCCGGAAACTTGAAATATATGATATTCTAATTCAATAAGGGGCAATAACTCCACAATGGAATATCAAATAACCATAAAAATCAAATCTCATTTGTATTTTCTTTTCATAAGGCCATGTAGAAACTTCTGATTAGGTATGTATAATATAAAGGAATTTATCATCTGGAAACTTGAAATAAAAGAAATTTTAAGACATTATATAATGGGCAATAACTCTGCAACAGAATATCAAATAAATGTTAAAATTGAACTTGACCTGTATATTCTTTTCATAAGGTTTAATACCAAACTTCTATTAGCCGGACTGAACATTACGCAAGTTATCATCAGGAAACTTGAAAGATATGAAAATTCTAAGTCAATAAAGCGCAATAACTCCATATAAGAATATCGAACAAATATCACACTCGAACTTTATCTGCATTTCTGATTGATAACAACATTTATCATATGACAAATGCCATTCATTTTTTTTATATTTTCACTTTTTGCTTCTAAAACATAGGTTATGACCCCTCATTGGAACTAGTGTGTTGTGCTCGTTCCAATGAGGGGTCATAACCTATGTTTTGGAAGCAAAAAATGAAAATTTTTAGTTATACGAGGATGTTTTTTCCAAGTGCCGTCTGCAACTCAAGTTAGGTGATGGGTTAAAAAGTCATACTAAGTGGCTAATTTGTGCATGTGTGTGTCATATGATAAACAGAATATGAAATGAGTGTTTTTCTCATATAATACTTATGAAACTCGTCCGAATTTTCCGTTTGGGCTCACCAGATGCTCGCCCAAACGGAAAATTCTTAGACTTGTTTCATAAATATTATATGTCAATGTTGTTCTTTGCATACATATCTGATCTGAAATAAATATTGTTTAACTAAATATTATATGAGAAAAACACTCATTCCATATCCTCTATTTATCATATGACTCGTCCGTTGTGTTTACTTTAAAACATTTGATATTTTATTTTCATATTAATCAGTGATAAATAAAGCCTTCCTTCAATTCCATTGGTCAATTTCAAAACTAGACAATTTGATTGGCTGAACAAAATACAACTGGGCCACATTTTCATAATTTGCATAATTAGAGTTGGGAGCTTTCATTGGTCAACTTCAAAACTGGACAATTTGATTGGCTAAACGAAATACAACTGGGTCACATTTGCATAATTTCAGTAGGGAGAATTTACGTTATCTGTCCTATTTTGGGTGGGTTATATTGTATTAATCTTTTACCTACAAGAAAAACGCCATTCATTTTTTTTTTATATTTTCACTTTTTGCTTCTAAAACATAGGTTATGACCCCTCATTGGAACGAGCTCAACAAGCTCGTTCCAATGAGGGTCATAACCTATGTTTTGGAAGCAAAAAATGAAATTGTTTAGTTATACGAGGATGTTTTTTCCAAGTGCCATCTGCAACTCAAGTTAGGTGATGGGTTAAAAAGTCTAAGTGGCTAATTTGTGCGTGTGTGTGTCATATCATAAATAGAATATGAAATGAGTGTTTTTCTCATATAATATTTATGAAACTCGTCCGAAATTTCCGTTTGGGCTCGCCAAAACGGAAACTTCTTAGACTTGTTTCATAAATATTATATGAGAAAAACACTCATTCCATATCCTCTATTTATCTTATGACTAGGTAATTTGACAATCTTTTCCTGGTCCCTGAAAAATCCAGTGTGGAATCCGATTCTGATTCACTATAGTATGACAGACTATTTACGGGTGCATTCAATTCACATAATTAGCTGTTCCAGGCACAGAGAGTACTTTTCCATGGAATGGGTGCGCTCAAACGGAGATACAGGTTGACTGAAAGTTGACTGTTCACTTTGTTATGTATTCATGTGGATCGGGGGATTTCCCTGAAGTGTGCACCTGTTACAAAAATAAGTGTAAACACAAATAGTTCTTTTTTACTTCAATCCAATTTACCAAAAAAAGGTTGGCTTAATTGTTAATGCTAGCGTTGGCATGACATACTGAACTATAAGTCATACAATAAACCTTTTATCGCTACAGCGAAGAGATATGGGTCGTTGCATCACGTGTCATTGAGGAGGTTGGATCGCCAGAGCAAAAGCCAACATTTTTCTTACTCATATTTCATATTCAGTCAAATGCTAATGTTATTTTTTTATATAAATTTGTTTTATTACAAATTATTGGAGAGTGCCTGTGGGCACTGTCCAGAAATTTATAATAAAACAAATTTTGAATAACAAATTCAGACCACCAAAAATAATCTAGACCATAACCAGTTGAAGTATTCTTCTTATATTGCACTAAATCAACATTGGACTCCCAAAGGAAACCCAACATAAATCCAGGGACCTAATTTGAACAAACATGAATCTGCCCCCCACCCCCACCCCCCCCCCCCCCCCCTCCCTAAAGGTGTTGTGTACCAAATTTCAAAAGATTTTGGTTGGTGGTTCTGGAGTAGAAGAATTGTTTTAATTTTGGAAAGAACAATTTCTGTGTGCCCCCTGTGGGTGTGACAATTCCATTTGAACAAACTTGAAACTTGACATATGATATAGAATATGCATCCACATATATAAATTGTTTCAATTCAGGCCCCTAGTTTTTGAGAAGTTGATAATGTAAAGTTCATGACAGATGATGGATAACAGATGGATGACAGCAGGATTGATGGAGACAGGTCTGAAAATAAGCAGTCTGACATTTGCAGAAGGAGGTCCCTGAAGGGTGAATTTGATGATGCTATCCCATAGAGTGGGCCAATTTATCCTCTGCGTACCTCTTCCTGTTCCGTTTTGAGACCCTGATTCAGATTGAGGTTCACAGAGAGTGAATTTAGTGATGCTACCCAGCACAGCAGAGTAGCATCACTAAATTCACCCTCTGTGAACCACATTTTACAGATGACAGTCTGCTTATTTTCTGGGTTGGCTGGAGAGAAAGTAATCAGTAGAATCTCATCTGTCGAAAAAGAAACTCAAAAACCCTACATCTCACATGATATTTTCATTTGTTTTTATTGATTGAGTAGGGAGTGCGGTGGCTCAGTGGTTGCAACATTGGACTTCAAACCAAAAGGTCCACGGTTTGATCCCCACCAGGAGCAACTGCATTGTGTTCTTGGGCAAGGCACTTAATCCTGATTGCCTATGTGGGGGCTCAGTGGTGCCGTGTACAAAGGCATACTGAATGTGGACTTGTCTTCAGCCAACAACAATTAGATGAACTTTATTCAGTTGTTACCCTAATTTAGGTTCTTTCTCTAACACAATAGGAAACTGACCTTCTAGAACCCTTAAGAAAGATCAAAGGGAAGTTAGGTTCAACCCAATAGCTACACTTACAGAGCTATTTGTGGTGAGTGGGGGGGTCATACAAACTATGGCAGATTTTTTTTGTTTTTTGAGAGTGACATGTTATTTACTATAAGTTCCAGTGCTGGAAATGAAGAAAATTGACAGGTGCAGTTTTAAGCTCCCACGAAATCAGAGACAAGAGTAAGTTGCACCTATAAAATGTTAGTATATGAATTTTCGAGGAAATACTGTCACCAAACACCAGAAACCTTAACCCTCTGAACTCGAGCGGCCGCTTTTCCAGCCAGGAACATGATACGTCATAACATCATTAAATAAGATGGCTGTTCAGTAAATGTGTGGGGTAGACCAATCAGTATTTTCAACATGCAGCCCCCAAGGCTGCATGTTGAAAATATTGATTGGTTTATCCCAAGTAATGAATATGGACTCTTCTAATTGCTGCCACTGAACTGGAATGGAAGATACCACTAGAGTTCAAAGGGTTAAATGTATAAGGAATTGCTGAATTATGACAGTAACTTGCCACTGGCCACAGAGTGCTGCTTTCTCAAAATGACACACATTTATATGCCCTCAAAGTATATTGGAGCTCCCCAATATTTTTCAATGAGTGCATTGTTTAGCTCCCGTAAAATAGAAAACATGGGTACTGATGGGAGCTATTGCACTCGCACCCATCTCATTTCCAGGACTGACGTTCTTAACACAAAGAAAAACCAGATTGAAACTCAGGTTTTCTCCTGAAGCCGAACCAAAACCCCAACCGAATCTGAAAAAACAAAACCTACCAGATATACTAACTATATACTGAGCCACAGCATTTCCACATTCATTCATGGTGAACTAGATTTTTGGAAAAAAATAAAAAGACCACACATTAAGAGTTGACCATTATATCTTGTTTCACTAAGCTCAAAAGTTACTAAATAACTTGTTATGAATAACCATTGTGCAGAAATATGTGAACCTAAACAGCAATAAATAAATAAATACTAAATAACTTTAATGATATTAACCCTTTACCCAACGTAACAGCCAAAACCGGCCAGTGCTATTCACAAAATTCTCCATTCAATTTTTAGTACCTTTTCATTTTTTGTCACAAAAACATAGCTTATGACACTGAATTGGAACGAGCTCAATGATCTCGTTCCAATGAGGGGTCATAAGCTATTTTTTTACGCAAAAAATCAAAAACATTAGTGCTTCAAGATATTTATTTGCAAGTGTTGTCTGCTTTTCATGTTAGGTAAAGGGTTAACACATTACCTAACAAGGATAGAAGACACTTTCAAAAAGACTTTTTGAAAAATTGTTTTGACTTTTTACCTCAAAAACATAGCTTATGACCCCAATGAGCTCATTTCAATGAGGGATCATAAGTTAGGTTTTTTAGGCAAAAGTTGTAAAAATAATAAATCTAAATGGACTTTTTTGTGAATATATAAGGCTGGATAATTATGGCTGTTATGTTAAATAAAGAGTTAACAACATATCATTTTTGTAATGGTTATGGCATTGGACTTCAAACCAAAAGGTCCATGATTCAATCCACACCAAGGGCAACTGCAAAGGCCCTTAATCCAGATTGCTCATATGGAGGCACGGTGGCGCTGTGTACTAAGGCGTACTGCACGTTGCACTTGCCTTCAACCAATGCTAACCCTAGTTGTGCAGAGCTGGTACATTGAGGAGTCTGAAATTACTTGCCACTGCCTGGTGATTTTCCCCAGGTACTCTGGCTTCCTCCACCCATAAAACTGTCTGACACGAGGTGACCCTGGCTGCTGATGGTGCTGTTAAACCCCTATAAATAAATAAATGAATAAATAAATAAATAAATCGATTTTGTAAAAAAATGTTTAGAAAATAATTTAATGTTGGACAATTATGTGCAATAAACAAGGCTATTCAATTAAACCACAAACCATTAACTAATTAAATAACAGTATCCAAAAGCCTAAGTAAAACAATATACAATGGAACCCTGTTAATTGTATAGCCACTTTGCCAATGAAAATTATTCAATTGACAGTAGTATTCAATTAACAAGATTGTGTCACCTTCCTGTATTCTGGAGATAAACTTAGCATTTATTCTATTAAATCTTGTTTGACAGAGCTCCATGAGCTCTGTCAAACAAGATATATTAGATTAAATACCTGATTGGATGTACTGCGGCCAAATAGGTCTATAAACAAAAGAAAACTGGGGAGAGTCAGGGTTATATCTCGACAGGTTACAAGATGTTTTATTCAATTAACAAGAGTTTACTCTATTACCTATATTAAATTAACAGGTCAAATTTGTACTGGAGGTATGGTAAATGGTTTTATGTTGGGAAATTATATTCAATTAATTAACAGGGTTATTCAGTTAAGAGATATCCAATTAACCCTTTACCCAACGAATCACCCGCAAACGCCCGCATAATATGCAAATTCAGCAGTTGAAAAAATATTGTTCAAAATATTTCAACAAAACCATATCATGTGACCCCTCATTGGAACGAGCTCGATCCAACGAGGGGTCACATGATATGGTTTTGTTGAAATTTTTTTTAAAATTTGAAAAAATGATATTTCAAATAATAAATTTTGACATCGTCTGCGTTGGGTAAAGGGTTAAGTGGGCTCCACTGTAAAACAAGTCCCAATCCCCTTCATCTACAACAATTTCTGATTCCTATCAAACTTTACAGGTGAGGGCTTCAGTTGAGGGACGGGGAAAGACCACCTATTGTGTGTTAAACAGAAACAGACATCAGACAGTTTTCAGGCTTTGAAGAAATAGAACAAAATGAAGAATAATGAAGAAATCCATTATTAATATCTCCCCAGCCGAGACACTGACAAAGTAAACCACTAACTACATATGGCATGTTAATTTCAATTTCCTTGCCTTCACCAGCACATCATTACATTAGCAACACCAATTTCTCACCCTACGGATGCAGAGAAAATTTTCCATCAAAGCGGAATGCGTGTAAAGGTATAATGGTGATGAAAAAAATGTTTAATCAATAGCTTGGAAACTAATCTGAATGGACATGGTTTGAGGTTTGAGACACTTTGCCTCCTGAATCTACACTGCATGATACAAATAATTATCACCATAATGTTACATGTATGGTGGAGCCCACTTAATTATATAGCTTTTACCTGAATAACCCTGCTAATTGTAAAGTGGATCCCTGTTAACTGAATAGCCACTTTGTTGATCAAAATTATTCAATAAACAAGAGTATGCAATTAAGGAAGTTTTGATTACTTTAGTGTATTCTTTTGGAGCTGAGAGGTTTTTCAGCTTCAGTTTCAGTTTTGGTTAGTGTTCAACCAATTACCCAAAATGACCGCTGATCGATTACCGGTTATTTGAGTTCACAATCGTCTTATTCCGATTGTGATACTGTGCACTACTAGAAGAGTTGAGGCTTGAAAGAACTACATCAAATTAAATTGAACATATTTCACAGTGTTAAACGTCGTTGACGCAGGTCACAGTAAAATGACCAGAAGTGCACACTTGGGCAGTACACTTGACTCTTAGAGCCACTGTACTGCCCAAGTGCACACGACTGGTCATTTTACTGCAACCTGAGTCAAGGGACTGCAACCTTCACTTTTCCAATATGAACTGGCGATTGCCGCAAGTGCGCACAATTGTAAGCTTTACATGTCGTTTATCTTGTATATCCCATAAAGGGGCATCTAGAGAAATTAAGAATACACATTGTGGTTGTTTCTCAACTTTATTGAATGGTGTCATTGACATCATTTTACATTAAAAAATGAACAATTGCAGAAGATAAATATAGAACTTTAGTGAGCACGCTCACATACCCCACGCGCCTCGATATTTCAAGCTCTAATCATTTTTTAAAAATAAACATAGATTCTAGGAATACTGCAGAAAACAGTGTTCTGTAGTTTCAACGGTACTGAAAGAATTCAAGCAGAATTAATATTAATTGAAATGTGGAGCCATGTTAAGATTTAATGATACCAATGCCACCATGTTAGACAAACATACCAAAAATCAGCTCAATATCTGGAAGCATGTAGAAAAAAAGTCAGGAAAACTGTAATTTTGATGCATTTTTCAGAGTCCAAGGGCTGTAATTTCGGTAAAAATCAGTGGAGGGGAACAAAACGCAAACTTGTTCTGTAGGCCATCCTTGTTAGACTAACATACCAAAAGTCAGCTCAATATCTGGAAGCGTGTAGGAAAAAAGTCCGCAAAACTGTAATTTTGATGAACTTTTCAAGGTTCAAGGGCCATAATTTCGGTAAAAATCAGTGGAGCGGAACAAAATGCAAACTTGATCTGTAGGCCACCATGTCAGACTAACATATCAAAAATCAGCTCAATATCTGGAAGCGTGTACAAAAAAAGTTCGGAAAACAAGTAGGACTGACTGACGGACGGACCAGTCAAAAACATTATACTCCTGCAACTTTTTTGCGTGGGGAATAACAAAATGTGGTTAATGAATCATCACAAAAAAAGCTTGGAAACAATCGGTTGAACCGATGTTGCTGTTGTCATCCGATTGCCCACAATCGGCCGATTGGGGTGGCCAATTCTGATCATTGGTTGATCACTAGTTTTGGTTCAGTTTCAGAAAAAGACTTTGGTTTCGGATGAGTTTTTTATGTGTTAAGAACGTTCAGTAAATGACACTTTAGGCTCCTTTAATTGGAAAAAAATCTGCAATAGTTTGTACAACATCATTTACCACAAAAAACCAGTCTGTAAGTATCTCCATTGGGTTCAGCCTAACTTCTCTTTGATCATTCTTAGGGGTTCTAGGTTAGTAAGCCTACTGAGTCAGAAAAGAAACATAAATTAGGGTTCCAGATGAACAACCCTTTTCACACTTCAGCAATGGGAGCACTGGAACTACCAGCAAGGCTGCAAAACACCATTTCAGCTCTGGGCATCTCCCGTCCCATCACCTGGACTATCCAGGAGAAGGGCGAGAGCATCTATCTGACACTGGAATTCTCCACAGAAGAAAAGATTGCACCACCCCCCAAAAGTAGAGGTAGTACCTTTAGTGAGAGGATCCCCTCTCACACTGGTCCTCACCCAAGGGGGTCTGGAGGCCCTGGAAAGAGAAGGAAACCGAGAAGAAAGAGCCCGTCCACCAAGCGGAGGGATGCCTGATACTTGGAGGCATTCTTGGAGATGAAGAAAGAGAACGGCGAGGAAAAGAAAGAGCCCGAGGTGGCCACCACTTCCCCTCCCACTCCCACAGACAGCCCCATCCAAATGCCGGCTTCCCAGCCGATATTGTCAGATGTGGAAGAGTCTGTGGAGACTGAGGTGGAAATGGAAGCCGCCCTCTCGCCTCTTCCTGATCCCCACTCGCCTCTTCCTTCTAAACCAAAATGCCAGGACGCAGATGACAGGCTGGACAACATCATACGGGAACACAAGATACAAGGGGACCTTCACAAGCAAGGGATGGACAGGAATTACCAACTATTCCTCCAACAAGTCGAAGAAACCAAAAAACTTATAGACGCCAGAAACCTACAACAACAAAAGCCTCAGCAATCACCCACATGAGGTTTGTAGGGTTTGGTCCTGGCCGAGTCTGGTCCAGACTCGGCCAGGACCAGACCCTACAAACCTCTCCAATCACCATCAGGCAGCCCACCAACAACACCAACTACCACTGTCTCTCCTTCCAAACCTCCACCTCTGAAAAAGAAGCAGAAAGGACACAAGCGCCGCTAACAACCCACAACTTCTCCTCCTTTACCACGGTCTGACACTTCAAAATTCTACAGCTAAAGAGGGTCGAAAGGGGCTTGCTCTCCAAACTGTCCCTGTGCGCCTTTGGTGCGCGAAACCGTTTGATTTGATTTGACAACCCCGGTAATTCACCCTGTTCAAACTGTGTGTTCTGCTTCTTCTGAGTTACTAACATTAAAATCATCGGACATCCGTTTCTGGAAAGCTCTTACAGAGCTTTCCAGAAACTGATGACAGTTTCTGGTGTTATCAACATAGAAGCAGTGAGATACTTAGTTTGAGTTTATACTGCATTTTATTTTCACTCATACTATACATATTGAGCAAGTCGCCTGCTCACTTCGAAGGTTTTTTCTCAGATTTCACATTGTTTATGATATTGGCATGATCTAAATTGAGTGAAAGGTTCTGCACATTGATTGTGATTATATACACATGTATTGCAAACTACTATCAAATGTTAAAGTTACTTGAAAGTTTTCACTTCACCGAATACCACATATACATGACAATAAAGACTATCCCTGCCCCCTGATGATTTTTGCACAATCGAACAAGCTTTACAGCAATTACCGAAGAAGCATCAGTTTTCCACAGGCTTGGGGCGAACACTTTGTAAATGTATTCGAATACTTTGAAATTTCATGAATACAAATATGAATACAAATACACAAATTTTCAAATGTATTTGAATACGAATACAAATACATTACAATGTATTCATGAATACATTTTTGAATACTTGAATACTTTTTATTTTTAAATTAGAAGTATTTATAGCAAGACCTTCAAGTTTTTCGTTTGTTGGGTTAAAAGTCATTTTTAAACTGATGGTCCTTTAGCTGAAGCTTTAATTGTGCTTACCATGCTTTGTTGGAAAACTAAAGTAATTACCTGACGGGAAATCCACTCTATGGGTGTCATAGTAATTAGAACTACTCTCCATAGACAACACATCACAAAATGTGAGTGGATTACCTCTAAAAAATCACAGACTGGCGTTTCCTCCTGAACGTTAAGTATCAATTGCAATGCCACCACATAAGAAGGACTAGTAAAGTTTTAGCCAATGCACTTCATGGTTAAACCTGGAGGTCTGTTGGCTGAAAGTTTGCTAACAGCAGTAGTATTTTCTTTATAATATTTATGTGCTTTCACAGATTCTAACTAGAACTATCACTGAAGGTGATTAATACCCCCGCTTTGGGTTTTTAGAGGAATGCACTTCTGATCATGTAGGCGAAGGCCATAAGGAAATGTATACATAAAGATCATTTTTTGTTGTTGAAATTTGTATTTGCATGTGGCCTTCCACAGAACAGCACTGAATACTTAAAGAGCCCACACATATATGGTTTACATTTGGAAAAACACATTTACAATGTGCAACATGTATTCAAAATCGGTTCATTAATGTAGGAGGAGATGCACACACAAGAATCCCATTTGAAAACCCATAATAAATCCAAGTTAAAGGGAGATAACCTGGTTAAAATTGTCGCAGATCAAAAATTTGGGAATATGCATATGTTCACTTAGTTGTGATAATGTTTGAAAGATTTCATCAAAATTGATTGATAAATGTAGGAGGAGTTGCACGCACAAGAATTTCATGTAGAAACCCATAATAAATCTAAGTTAAAGGGAGATAACCTAGTTAAAATTGCCACAGCTCAAAAATTTTGGAATATGCGCATGTTTACTTAGTAGTGATGATGTCTGTAAACTTTCGTCCAAATTGACTGATAAATGTAGGAGGAGTTGCGCACACAAGAATTTCATGCAGAAACCCATATTAAATCAAAGTTCAAGAGAGATAACCTGGTTAAAATTGTCGCAGATCAAAAAGTTTGGAATATGCACATGTTCACTTAGTAGAGATGATGTTTGAAAGGTTTCATCAAAATCGGTTCATTAATGTAGGAGGAGTTGCGCACACAAGAATTTGTTCGAACGGAAAGACATAATAAATCTAAGTCAAAGGGAGATAACCTGGTTAAAATTGTCGCAGATCAAAAATCTTGGATTATGCGCATGTTTACTTAGTAGTGATGATGTCTGAAAAGTTTTGTCCAAATTGATTGATAAATGTAGGAGGAGTTGCGCACACAAGAATTTCATGTAGAAACCCATATTAAATCAAAGTTCAAGAGAGATAACCTGGTTAAAATTGTCGCAGATTAAAAAGTTTGGAATATGCACATGTTCACTTAGTAGAGATGATGTTTGAAAGGTTTCATCAAAATCGGTTCATTAATGTAGGAGGAGTTGCGCACACAAGAATTTGTTCGAACGGAAAGACATAATAAATCTAAGTCAAAGGGAGATAACCTGGTTAAAATTGTCGCAGATCAAAAATCTTGGAATATGCGCATGTTCACTTAGTAGTGATGATGTCTGAAAAGTTTTGTCCAAATTGATTGATAAATGTAGGAGGAGTTGCGCACACAAGAATTTCATGTCCGGAAAGACGGACGGACAGACGGACGGACGGACGGACGGACGGACGGACGTACGGACGTACAGGGCGATTCCTATATAGCCCCCACTTCTTCGAAGCGGGGGTATAATTAGAGATACTGAGCTGTACAAAGGTGACCTTAAACAGGAATAAATAAATAAATAAATATATAAATATGTGTTTTCACTGTGAAATAATGGATAAATAGAAAAATTAAAATTTTTTAGTAAATTTTGTTCCTTAATATACCTACCACAATTGTTTACAATTGGCTGTAACGTACTAGTAAGTGCAAGCCCTACTTCGGAACGAACACAAGCTTTTAAGAAACTTTTCCAAACAAGTTGGAAAAGTAATAGAGTGCAAAAGCACGAAAAACATCGAAAAAGGGTCGAGCGAGACCGGCGCTAGAAATTACAGGTACTCTCTCTGCACACCTCTTGCATTTACCGAGCACATGCGCAACAACCGTGACGTCAATTCCGTATTTCCGCCAACGAGAAGTTTGTGATTTAGCGGGGAGGCATCGATATCAAAGATATCCCCAAGGAGGGTGGGCCTCCGGTAAACAATTGTGGTAGGTATGTTAAGAAACAAAATTTACTAAAAAATTTTAATTTCTTTTCAACCTACTCACAATTGTTTACAACTGGCTGAATAAACAATAGGAGGAGGTGAATCACATAACCAATACCAACAAGAGCAGCAGAAAGAAAAGCAAGGAGGGCAGAGAACAATAGTGAAACCTGTAATGAAGATAGAGAGAAGGCACCTGAAAAGAACAAGCTGAGCGAAGCACAAACCCGATAAAAACAAATTTAACGAGGGTGCACAACAGCCTGAGCAGCAACAAGGGGGCCTAAAGAATAAAGGTCCTCAGATTGCTGCTGTAGGTGGAGGAGATAAAAGGAGGAAAAGGTAGAAGCATTCCTCCAGTAAGCCGCATTCATAACATCCCAGAGCAAAACAGAATTGGCGAACACCCAGGATGTAGAAATGGCACGAACCTCATGAGCATCAAACCGGTTCGAAACAAGATCCGAAGCAGACAAGCGGGAATATGCCAGCTTGATTGCAAGACAGGTCCACCTGGAAATAGAATGGGAAGAGAGAGACTGCCTCTTAGGAATGAGAGACAGAAAGAATATCTTCCGACCCCTCCTAATGAACTGAGTGCGATTAATGTAAGTCTTGATCGCATGAACAGGACAAAGAAGAGGCCTCGGCCATCGACAGCAGGGTGAGCCCAAATGCAGATGGGAGGAGGTACCGAATCAGGAAGTCGATTCTTGGCCAGAAAAGAGCAATCAGTAGTGAAGGTGACACTGTTAGCCTCATTTCTGAAGAAAGCAGAATCAACAGATAGCGCATGAAGCTCACTGACAAGTCGAGCAGAAGCAAACGCTATAAGGAAAGCCATCTTATAGGTGAGAAAACGCATATCGGTCTCAGATAAAGGCTCGAATGGCGCCCCCTCCAAACAGTGTGACATCCATGCCAAGTTCCACTTGGGTGTAAGATGCAAAACTCGAGGCCTCTTCAAAGAAAAGTGCCGAATGAGTTTGGAGAGAAAAAGATTACGACCGATGCACTGCTTTCCCACATAAAAGAAAGTATCAGACAGCATAGACAGATAGCCCTTAATCGTAATAGGCTGGAGGCCCTTGGAGTCAAAAAGGTATACCAGGAAATCCGCAATTTGAGCGATTGACGGATCACAGTAATCCACATTGTGATCAGTACACCAGCGGCAGCATAAGTCATGCCAGTGGAATGTCGCCGTGATGCAGAAATGCACTCCACTGTTCGTCTCGAAAACCCCCCGACAGGACCTGATAAAAGACAGGCATGAAGGGCCAGGCTCGCCAGGTTGTTGTGATACTTCCTGGGATGATCCTGGGAAAGAAGATTGTGACGCACAGGTAGACGAATCAGCCGATCTGCCAACAGAGGCCGCAGCAGATTGATCCACACCCTCTGTGGAGACAGAGGTGCGATCAGAATGATCCTGCAACTGCAAGCACGAATCTTCGCCAATACTTGAGGAAGAATCGGTGCAGGAGGGAAGGCATAGCTGATCCAACCTGTCCAGTCCAGAGACAGAGCGTTTACCGCAAATGCCAGAGGATCTGGAAAAGGATAGACAAAGGTCTCTACCTGATGATTCCAGAGAGTGGCGAAAAGGTCGACCAGAGGACATCCCCACCGCTCACAAATTGCCTGAAACACCGACCGATGTAGCATCCATTCGGTTGGAAGGACACTGTCATGTCGGGACAGGGAGTCTGCTAGGACGCTGAGATGTCCGGGAATGTGCCGAATGGACACCTGAGCATTTACATCTCGCGCCAACAGAAGAAGATCCCGAGATAGCCGATACATGGGAATCGAATGTGTGCCTCCTTGATTCCGTATGTAGGCCACTACTGTCCAGTGACCGTTGGGAGCGGGAGAGCAGGAGAGTGGAAATTCACTCTCCACTTTTATATTTTACGAGAGTGAAAAATTTTAGGAGAGTAATTTTTAAAATAATGCCTCGGGCCAATTCGCCCCCAGGTGGAATAACGAGGATTGGTGGTGATTGCTGTTGAGAAATCAGTAGGCCTAATAACGCGTGATTTCCAAAATAATTGGTTTTATGACGTTTCGGCCTTGAGACGTTTCAGCCCCAAGAGGCCAAAACGTCTTAGAAATTGGGCTGAAACGTCTTCACATTCGGTAATTCTTTTTTAGATGTGATTGTGTGGAGGGGTTAAAGTATGCTATCGTCAGTATCGGCGCATTTCGTTTGTCTCTTCAAGCATCGTGAAAGCGAAATTCGAAATGCACCCCTTCTCAGCAAACCTGTCGTCAGCGACCACCTGTCTTTAACGACCATTTTTGGCAAGTCCCAAGGGTGGTCGATCATGACCAGGGGTCAGCCTGGCAGCTGATTTTAGGGAGAAGTGACTTCTCCCTTCAGAGACTTTAGGGAGAAGTCAGGACCCAGGAGGGAGAAGTCAGTGGACATGAAGGAGAAATCAGAAAAAAAAACCATAAAACGTATATGACATCGTGACAAAATAAATGAACATAGAGGACACAATTGTGGAGAAAAAAATAAAAGTTTATACAAACACACACAAAACTAAGTCAAGATGGTTACATAACAGAATGTAGGTTAAAATCCCCCACCCCACCCTACAAAAAACTGTGTCGTTCATGGTTTCTGAATACCCCCTAACTCTTTGCCTAACAGTGATGACTGAGATTACCGTGCAGTTGATTTTGTATTTGCCTCAACGATGTGGATTTGAAATTTAGTATGACCCATGGTGAGAGTGTTCTTCTCTGTAATAGAAGGTATATTCTTTTTAAAAAAATATTTAAAGTGTTTAAAATAAATTTCAAGTTCATATAAGAAGCTGGGTCATTCATGGTTTCTGAATACCCTAACTGAGTTGAAAAGCATAGTTAAAAAAGTTTTCGATATCCTTCGTAAATTAAGCGTTATTAACAATTTGAGTTAATTAATTTCTTTGGTAAATGACAAAACATTTCAGTTGTCTCCCTTCTCGGCTGCGCTGGGTAAACTAATAATACACCGTTCAGAAAACTGACAATTTCTGCCAACCATCTTTCACAGACACGTGCGATTGGTGCTTTGAAGGTCTGCCATTCTTATCCATCCAAATATCTGTGATTTCTATTGTAGCCTTATTACATTTAACCCCCTTCCAACAAACTTCACAAGTTTTCAAAGAAAAACATTCAATGCAAATTGCGGGGCGAATTTCAATGCAGCCAATTTTTCAGTGGAACAGAGCGTAACCGCAAGCAATTTCGATATGGACGAACTGTCTCCAATACATTTTTTTTGTTTTGAAACGATGGTTAACTTTAATAAATTCTAATTAACTCGATGCGTGTCTTGTGTGATTCGTTGTTGTCTGGTACTTTGTTTTTAAATAGCCATTTTGTGCTGGTTGCTATCAGTTGGGGCGAATTGTTCGAACGACTACGCCATTGCAATTCTTTTCAGAAATATAAAATTGGGCTAGTTTAGGCTATTTTCATAGCCGTGTGACAGACTTTAACAGCAACCGTGTTTACTGTTTTTTGCGGAAGCGTGTGTTTTTAAAAAATAAAACATAAGAAAATACAGTAAACTGCCATGTCTCCCAAGGAAGTTTGGGAGGGCGACTTGAATTTCGCCCCCAATGTAAGCCAAGGCAACTTGAGGAATGACAAGGCGACTTCTTCGCCCAAGTCGCCCACTCGGCTGACCCCTGCTCATGACAGGTTCTTCTGTACTTTACACTTCTCCGACGAAGGCTTTGAACACGACCGGAAGATAAACGTGCGCGACTAATTACTCGCGGTATACGAAAAAGCGGTGCGCGATGGTGCGCAGGCGCGATCGCTCGCCGTTCCCAACGGTCACTGACTGTCGAATTGTCCAAAAGAAGTAGGACAATATGGTCCAACAGGTGAGGGATCCAAAGCCGAAAACTCAACAGAAGAGCAAGGAGCTCCTTCTGGTTGATATGAAGGCCCACCTGCTCGCTGTCCCACTCGCCGTGAGTGGACAGACCGAGAGGATCCAACCTCGCACCCCAGCCCCGATCGCTGGCATCCGCAGTAAGGATGCTATCGGCCAAAGGAAGAACTAGATCCAACGGAACACCCTGTGTCATCCAGGGAACATCGGCCCAAGGGTGGAGGTGACAAAGCAGGGACCGAGGAATAGGAAGTTCCAGGTCCAGCAGATCTACATTCGGACGCCAATGATCCAACAGGAAGTGTTGGAGAGGTTGGACAAACAAGCAACTGAGCAGAATGAGATCTGTCACTGAACCAAAGGCCCAACATCCAACAGAAAGTCCTGGCCGAGACCGAGGAAGATTGAAGCAGGTTCCGAGTCAAGGCGGAAAGAATCGTCGCCCGAGCATTGGGGACCGACACCACATTGTGAAGCGTGTCGAAAATCATCCCCAAATGACAAAAATGCTGAGAAGGAAGGAGATCCGACTTCTTGCGATTGACTCTGAAACCCAGCGACGCTAGTAGGCAAAGAAACTGCCAGACATCTGACTCCAGAACAGCAGCATTGTGGTGCCATTGGAGGATATAGTCCAGGTAGGCTGACGAAGTCACAGCCGACTGAGTACAGTGAAAAGCAAGCACGTGACATCAGTCGGGTGAAGGCCCAAGGAGCCAGGTTCAATCCGAACGGGAGATCTCTGATAGACTCGATCCCGAAATGAGAACCGAAGGTATTTCCGTGACGCCAGATGAATGGGTACATGGAAGTAGGCATCCTTCAGGTCGGTACTGGCAGCAAAGTCGCCCTGATGAACTGAACGTCGAACCGACCAGAAAGTCTCCATACTGAAACGAGGTGCTATAATGTACTCATTCAGGATACTCAGATTGATGACAGGACGAAACTGGCCGTTTTTTCTTCGGTACCAAGAAAAGTCTCGAGTAAAACCCCGGTGAAAGGGTGTTCCTGACCACCTCGATCACCCCTTTAGAGAGGAGATTGTCGATCTCCTGCTCCAGAAGGTCCCGACATAGAGAATCGGAAGGGACCCAAGTCGGGAGGGGCACCCGAGATAAACTGGGGTGCCGATGGAAGGACAGTCGCAGACCGGATTGGAGGACACAAGTGCCCGACGTTATCTCTGTCCAATGGTCATAAAACAGCGACAGCCTTCCCCCGACTGGAGGCGAATCGAGGTGAGGACCTTCACTTACGCTTCTTCCGAGCAGAAGAAGCAGAAGGAGCAGACGGAGCTGAAGGTGTAGCCGACGTCGCCGATGAGGCAGACGTAGCAGGACACTTGGCAGGCCTTGAACGACCACCACCCGCAGCAGCAGGTTGGTCCAGCTGTCGTAGCAAAAGCTGGTCCTTCAAATGACGAAGAACCTCGCCACGGACAGATTCCATGGAACAACTGAGGTCCAACCAGAGAGGCAGACCTCAGAACAGCACGCTGCTCAGAAGGAAGGGATGAAGAATCCAACACCGCATCTCAGCATGCCAGCTCCAAATTAGCCGTGTTACAGGTGTGAGTGTGTGTCAAGTTCATAAGAGCCCGTGACAAAACGCGAAAAGGCGTCTGAGCATCATCAAACTCCCCTGGTGGAAAATATTCAGTCAGGGCAGCAACGACATGGTCCGCGAGAGATAACATACCCAGCATCTCTCGGGACGGGCCCACCATAGACTCAACTACCGACGTCGGGAGAACTGCCGACTTAGGCTAAGTTAACCCGAGGGAAGAAGAATCCTCATCCACAGTAGTCATCCCTTGGAAGACTGGTGGACAGACGGAATCGTAAACACAAAACCGCGATGGAGGCAGAAAGGCATCAGCCCTAGAAAAGAAAGAACCCTTGAGGGCCTTTGAACGCATTTTGGCGTCCAAGCCCTGGAAGGACTCAACAACCTGAGCCGATTGCAGAGGACGCAAAGCCCCAGAGCTAGAAGGCTCAACAGGGTTACGGCGCTCCACAGAGGACTGCAGCCGAACGGTCACAGATGGCTGGTCTGAAGGTTGAATGTCCGGCAATAAGCCAAAGACAAAATCCCAAGCCTGCCCCAAGACTGATGAGGGGGCCCATCACCTTCAAGAAAATCGTCATCCTCTGTTGCAGAAGAGATGTAGCCCAACTCGGGCTGACCAGCAGAAACCTCCTGTGAATACTGTGCAGTGTCCAAAGGGCCAGGCGAGACATCTCGGCAACTGACCAAAGGAGGTTGTGCCTCAGGAGGTACAGGGAAGCCAACTTGAGGGTTGCTAGAAAGCAACTAGGTGAGCACCAAAACGGCCTGACACAGGTCACCCTGAGAATCCGTTGCAGCAGCATCGCCCGACGGAGTGTCTTCCTAATGGACCCTTCTAGTAGAACCCAAATCTTCAGAAGGGACCGACGACGAACGTCGATCAGGAGATAGAATAGGGAAAAGGTGAGAAGACACCAGAAGATAGTCCTGATTGTGATGCCCAGGGGCAATCACTGACCTCTGTGGAACAGAAGGCCCTGCCTGCAAATCCTCTAAAGAGACTGACGGCGTAGGTCGATCGGTAGCTGGACCTGGGCCATGATGAGAAGACACCGGAGGATTGTCCTAAGAATGACAGGAACCTGCAATTGGCCTCTGCGCAGCAGAAGGCCCCCAACTGCCCATCCTCTGAGACTGACGGCAAGCATCGATCGACAGCCAGACTCGGAACACAGTGAGGAATCACCGGAGGAAGGTTTCAAGAGTGACAGCTAACCAGGGCTGTCACTGACCTCTGCCGAACAGCAGGCCCTGGATGCCAATGTCCCAGCCCCATCCTGCTAGTTGGCACACTATTAGGGGAAGGAGGACCCCCGAGACTGTATACCATCCCCAGGAGGACCCCCGAGACTGTATACCATCCCCAGGAGAGATGGAAGAGCCAGCATCATACAGAATAGGATCTGTAGTAACAACTTCCTCAGCAACTGTCGACGGCATAGGAGGCAAATCAGAGAATGCCACCGAGCTGACCTCGGAGAATCTCTCAACGAAAACGGACGCCTCAAGAGTGACATCAGAAGACAAAGAGTCCACGGTCTCCACTTCAGGCATCACCGCACCCAGCGCCGTCAACAGTTGCAGAGGAACTCACCACAGAAAAAGACAGATCAGAATCCTGTGTGACAGAGTCACCACATGCACTCACAGAAATGTCTGATAAGACACGGCTACCCTTACCCCGAGAACGAGGGGTTCTAGCTCTAGACAGAACCACCTTGTTTACAGATGCTGAGAATTTTGAGGACCAAACCCCACAAATACCACATGATTGGGCCTGTGTACAATTGTTGCAAGTGACACATGTGAAATGAGAGTCAAGTCTTGCAAGCAAGAGAAACAAGGAATAGTCTTAGGCATAATATGATAAATGAAATCAAGCTTCCCGCCAACGGAAAACAGAATAACAATGATTATGTTCACACGCAGGGGAAAAACAAGACTATGTGTGAAAAAGCAAGTAAATATTATCAAAAATATCATCAAACAGTGAATAATTTAGAAGCTTGAAAAGGATACAATCCACTTGCACATAATCAGAAAAGATAGCACATACAAATAAGTTGTTCGAAGATAACAGCTAAATAATAGCACGAGTCATAAAATTTCCGACCAGTACAATGGCGGAAATAAAAGGAATTGTCGTCATGGTTGTTGCGCATGCGCTCGGTAAACGCAGGAGGTGTGCAGAGAGAGTACCTGTAATTTCGAGCGCCGGTCTCGCTCAACCCTTTTTCGTGCTTTTGCACTCTATTACTTTTCCAACTTGTTTGGAAAAGTTTCTTAAAAGCTTGAGTTAGTTCCGAAGTAGGGCTTGCACTTACGTTACAGCCAATTGTAAACAATTGTGAGTAGGTTGAAAAGAAACTTTAAATAAATCCAAAAATTTTAGAATATAATATCATTGAATACAAGCCTGAAAATAAGCAGTCTGTCATCTTCAGAATGAGAACCCCAGAGGGTGAAGTTGGTGATGCTCCCCTGCATAGCAGGGTAGCATCTCTAAATTTACCCTATGTGAACCTCAATCAGAATCAATGTCTCAAGCCTAAACAGGAAGAGGTACCCAGAGGATAAATTGGCTTACTGTATGGGACAACATCAGCAAATTCACCCTCTGGGGACCTCATTCTGCAAATGACAGATTGCTTATTTTCAGACTTGATTGAATAACTGAGTTGTGTCCAATAACACAAGTTTTTTTGTTTTATTTTTATTGTCCATGTTTTCAACAATTTAAAAAGCCATGGGGATATGTGGCCATTGTTACATAGATAGGTTGTATTGTGACAAGTTAATTGATAATTAAGTCTATTGTCTGCTTTCAATGCATAAATTTCAGACAAGGTGTTTGGTGGTATATAAATAATATCAGGGATTATTAAGTCTTAAGTGGAACGCTCGAAACGTTAATCAGAAAAATTTGCAAATGTCACATTATTTAAAAAATACGGATGTAATTGGAATTAGCGAAACATGGCTTAAACCAAACAAACAATTCTTGTTATGTGGTTTTGATATTATTAGAAGAGATCGCCCCGCCCAAAAAGGCGGCGGTGTCGCTCTGCTAATAAGGCAGGAGATTAAATACAAATCAATACCATGCAACCACATCAATGCTGAAGTGATTGCAGCTGAAATTGAACTTGACCACAAACACGTGGCCATCATATCATATTATAACAAGCCGCAAGCAACAGTAGACAGTAAAGTATTTGAATTTTTTACCAACAAGTACAAGCACTGCATATTCTTGGGTGATTTCAATTCCAAACACCAGGTATTCGGTTGTCATAAGACTGAGCCTAATGGTGACGCCCTTTTCCACATCATTGAAGAACTCGATCTATTTGTGGTAAATAACGATCAAGACGTAACATACATAAGCAACAACCCACTCCATCAATCAGACATCCTAGACTTGATTATCACCAGTAAAGCACTAACGAGCCAAATGGAAGACATATTTGTAGGAGATGATGATCTAGGCAGTGATCACCTGCCGGTTCACGCCACTCTGAAATGTAATACTGGTCCCGCAAGGTATCCTCCCGTGAATAGGAGGAACCTATCAAAAATTGACTGGAACCTCTTCAGAAACATTATAGAAGTAAAAATAAAGGCAAATGACCCCTCAAATGCTCAGGAACTAGAAAAAGCCTGCACCCACCTTAACGAGGTTATCAACAGTACACTAGATGAAATTTGTCCCAAGCAAACAGTAAAGATGCGGATAAACAGAATAACCCAAACAACTCTTCAAATAATCAAACAAAAAAGAAAAGCCTTCCGGGCTTACCAATCAGAGAATGATCAAATGAAAAGAGCAGAACTTAAAACCGCATATAATCGCCTACATGGGGAAGTAAAAAAGGCCATAGCTAACGACAATCGCGTGAGATGGGAAAAAGCAACCAAAAACCTAAATGGGCTGAGAGAACCTAAGAGGTTCTGGGATACATTTAAAACTCTTACTGGCCAAAAGAGCAAAATTGCCAATAATAATGCGCTGAAGACTAGCGATGGAACTATGGCCATAGACGACAAGGCAAAGGCCAGCGCTTTTGCCGAACTTCTAAAGAAGGCGCATCGTCCACAAGAAGGGAACAGATATGACAATGATTTTAAGGTAAAAGTAAATAAATTTGTCCAAGATAACAACTCAATTTTCAATGAACTGAACTTTGACCAAAGGCAGGAAGACGGGGACGACCATGAATTAACCGAACAAATAAGCGTAGAAGAGGTCATGGGTATAATCAGAAAATGCAGGTCATCTTCGTCCCCAGGAGAAGACGAAGTCTCTTACAAAACTAGAATTACTGTGAGCACTGCTCACTAAAGATACCACCCACTCCAACCAAGAAACATTTCACAACAGTAAAAAAGTATTTAATATACACAGCACATCTGTATGTTCTCCGAAAACATGAGAGCAATTTTCAATATGAGAAAGGGTAAATATTACAAAGAGCATGCAAGATGAAAAAATAAAAATACCTGAAAGCAGAATAGAAGGTGCACATCTATAATGTATATAAAAGAATGTCTGAGAGTTTCAATGAAATTCGCCCACTGGTATAAGAAGAGTAGCGGATAGCAGGAGTGTACCCCCCTAAAGCATCACAACAATTTGGCTAAGTTCATTTCGCCCTTTGGGAAAGAGTAAAAAATAAAAATACCTGAAAGCAAAATAGGAGGTGCACATCTATAATGTATAGAAAAGAATGCCTGTAAGTTTCAATGAAATCCACCCACTGGTTTAAGAGGAGTAGCGGATAGCAGATGTGTACCCCCAAAGTGTCACGGACATACGGAAGTACGTAAGTACGGACACCATGAATGCTATATACCGCCCACTTTTCAAGTGGGTGGTATAATAACGAAACAGTGCCCCAACATCTTCTACTGCAGACTTACCAAACTCCTAAACTGCTGTCCCTCCTGTGGGTACTTCCCAAAATGCTGGAAAGTGGCCACAGGAGTCATGATACCTAAACCCGACAAAGACCTTACCAACCCTTCTAACTACCGCCCAATCAGCTTGCTTAGCTGTGTTGGGAAAATATTTGAGCGGATTCTCACTACGAGACTTCGCAGCTATCTCGAATCAATCAACTTCTTCAACAAATGGCAAAGAGAGTATAGGAGTCAGAAAGAGGGAATCGAACATGTATATAGACTGGTCGATTATATGAAAACAGCATTTAGTCAAAACGAAATCGGAACCACGCTTTTCTTGGATGTAGAAAAAGCGTTCGACTCGGTATGGCACAATGGCGTGAGATATAAACTAGCGAAAATGGGATTACCCACTAAAATTCTAAGGATCATATCATCATTTCTAACTGACCAAAAAATCAAGGTGAGGGTTAATCGCGAGGTGTCAGAGGAAGTAATACTCGAAGCGGGAACACCACAAGGGTCGGTTCTAAGTCTGCCTCTTTTCATAATATATGTGAATGATATAGAAAAAGTAGGGAAAAACTTTGTTGAACTATCGCAGTTCTCAGACGACAAAGGCATTTGGGCAGCCAGCAAGACCAGAAACATAATTAAAAATCGTCTACAGGATACCATTCGCGATCTTGAGAGCTGGTGCGCCCTGTGGCGCATCAAACTCAATGCCGCCAAAACTCAAAAAGTTACGTTCTTCAAAAAGCAAAGGAAAAAAAACCAGTCCCGAGTATCGATCTCCAGTTATACGATCACAAACTAGAAGCAAACAAAGAGGCCAAATTTGGGGGATTTATCCTAGATAGCAATCTCAGTCTAAACAGTCACGTAAACTCCATTACGGTTAGAGCTACTAAACGTATCAATTTTCTGAAGATGATCAGAGGTAGAAATTGGGGAGCAAACAAAGATGTGCTTCTCAAGCTCTACAGAACATTTATACGTCCGGTACTAGAATACGGTGCCATAATAACAAGCGACCTAAGCAAAATCGACATTCAGAAGCTACAGAGGGTTCAAAATTATGCCCTGCGAGTGGCACTATGCAAACCGAAATGGACACCGATAAATGAACTTCACGAGCTAGCAAAAATAGAAACTATTGATACGCGATTAAAAGACCTACAAAACAAAACCCTCAACAGACTCCAATATAGTAAATTAATGGTTGAGCTGAACGAACACCGATCCCTTAACAGAAAAACAAAATAAGTTTCCAGAAAATAAAAAAAAATAATAAAATAAAATAAAATAAAAATTATGCAATATAACTAAATCGCGTGGAGTCAGTGAGGATTGCCTCGCTACTCATTGGGAACTTTAGGATAGAGTCTGTGAGGACTGCCTCGCAACTCTGCTGAAGCGTGATTGATTTAATAAGATCTATATAACAAAACCCTCCACATACTCCAGGATAGTGAATCAATGGTGAAGCTGAACGAACACCGAACCCTAAACAGAAAAAGAAAATAATCCACAGTAAATTAAAATTACTCAATAGAATTAAACTGCGTCAGTGAGGATTGCCTCGCTACTCATTGAGATCTTTGGGATTGAGTCTGTGAGGATTGCCTCGCAACTCTGCGTGTGGGGAGTGGGCTCCGAAGAAACACACCCCTTACCCCATCCATAGCAACAATCACACAGCAGGCACAATATACAATAGCGGATACCTATCTTTCTCTCTACCTATAACTTTTCTAATTGAACATTCTCAAATTTTCTTGCAACACTCTTATCAAGAAGACGCATGGAAATGGTAGACAAAGCTTAGGAGGAATTGGTGCAACCTACCTTTCTGCAACATATACAAGAAACCGCCAAACACTAGGCAAGGATTGAAACAAGCTTGTCTGGCTGGGGACGAGTGTACATTTTATATAAATAAACATTTGAATAAAGATTTAACAGCCCTTTTAAGGGCTTGAGGGTGTATGTCAGTGAGAGGGTGTTTGTTTTTTTTTTTTTGGGGGGGGGGGTGGAGGAGGTCATTTGAAATTCCCGAAGGATAACCAGATACCTCAAAATCACATACGGCATCCTATCTCCCAGAAGGCTTGATGGATGACTCCCGGTTTTTCAAACTAAACTGTTGGAGCTTTCTCCACCCCTTTTTTGTAACCGCTATGGTCATATACCGGGGCCGCTACCAAACCGGCGTTGCTGTTTGGTTTTCTTTTCTCTTCTTCCCTTAAAACTGCCATCGCACAACATTATATTCTGGCTCGCCACCATGGTGGGACTCAAACCTCTACCATCGCCAAGCTGGAACCGAATACAGCCCACTCTCTAACAGTCTTAATGGCATTGAGGGATTGATCTTTGACAATCTATCACTCCAATGCAAACTGCCGGGAATTCTAACCGCATGCATACCCCTTCAGACCCCATTTGAGGCAATAGGAAAGCTAGGCCTGTGTAATCCAAGATCCAAGTGAAATAAAATAAGGCTAACTGGGTCGCAAGGGATTTGTAAATCCCACATCGTCCCTGCGTGCCTTTGGCGCGCTAAAACCTTTCATTCATCATCAAGTCTTTAATATTGATATGAAGTGTGAACTTGTTGTCTGGAGTCCATGGGCTTGATCTGTGAAAACCTTTTATTCAGTGGGTCCAGGACATTTTCCCCTAGGGCATTTTCCCCTAGGACATTTCCCACTAGGACATTATCCTCTAGGGCATTTTCCCCTAGGACATTTTCCCCTAATTATTCATCCCCGGACTTTTTCCCCTAGACTGATTACTCCTAGATTTTTCACCCAGGACATGTTCCCTTAGATTTTTTTTTAATTTCTCATGGAATAAAACAGAAAAACAAGAGGCCCCAAGGGGCCTGAGGGCGCTCACCTGACATGGTAGCCTAAATATCAACCCAGAGAATTGATTTCAACAAGTTGCATCTGCTCCTCCTAAGAAAAGCTTATACCAAATATCCAAAGATTCTGACCAGTGGATCTAAAAAAAAAAGAAGATTTTTAAAGAATATTCCTCATATTGAATTAAGTTATAATTCAGGCTCCCACAGGGAGCCCATATATGAACCCAGGGACTTGGCTTTAACAAACTTGAATCTCACCCCCCAAGGATGCTGCACATCAAATATCAAAACATTCCGACTGCTGGATCTGAAGAAGAAGATTTTTAAAGAAAATTCCTCATTTTGAACTAAGTTACAATTCAAGCTCCCACAGTGAGTCCAACTATGGAC
Source organism: Pictodentalium vernedei (assembly GCA_031216915.1). Taxonomy (NCBI): domain Eukaryota; kingdom Metazoa; phylum Mollusca; class Scaphopoda; order Dentaliida; family Dentaliidae; genus Pictodentalium; species Pictodentalium vernedei. The sequence goes on from CM062295.1 coordinate 478,982,028, forward strand.
CTAGGGCCATGGCTTGAACAAACTTGAATCTCACCCCCCTAAGGATGCTGCATATCAAATATCAAAACATTCCAACTGCTGGATCTGAAGAAGAATTTTAAAGAAAATTCCTCATTTTGAACTAAGTTATATTTCGGGCTACCACAGTGAGCCCAAATATGAACCCAGGGACTTGGCTTGAACAAACTTGAATCTCACCCCCCTAAGCATGGTGCATACCCACTATCAAAAGATTCTGCCTGCTGGATCTTGAGAAGATTTTCAAAGAAATTTGCCTGAAATTCACTAATTTCGAATTCGAGCTTCTATAGTGAGCCCAAATATGAATCTAGGGAGCGATTTGAACAAACTTGAATCAGATCCACCCCACAATGTTGCATACCAAATATCAAAAGATTCTGCCTGCTGAATCTGGAGAATAAGATTTTTTAAGAAATTTGCCTGAAATGCACTAAGTTCGAATTCGAGCTTCTATAGTGAGCCCAAATATGAATCTAGGGAGCCGATTTGAACAAACTTGAATCAGATCCACCCCTCAATGTTGCATACCAAATATCAAAAGATTCTGCCGGCTGGATCTGGAGAAAAAGATTTTTTAAGAAATTTGCCTGAAATGCACTAAGTTCGAATTCGAGCTTCTATACTGAGCCCAAATATAAACTCAGGGGGCCGATTTGAACAAACTTCAATCAGATCCACCCCACAATGTTGCATACCAAATATCAAAAGATTATGCCTGCTGGATCTGGAGAAGATTTTTGAAGAAATTTGCCTGAAATGCACTAAGTTCGAATTCGAGCTTCTATATTGAGCTCAAATATAAACCCAGGGGGCCGATTTGAACAAACTTGAATCAGATCCACCCCACAATGTTGCATATTAAATATCAAAAGATTCTGCCTGCTGGATCTGGAGAAGAAGATTTTTCAAGAAATTTGCCTGAAATGCACTAAGTTCGAATTCGGGCTTCTGTAGTGAGCCCAAATATGAATCCAGGGAGCCGATTTGAACAAACTTGAATCAGATGCACCCCACAATGTTGCATACCTGATATCAAAAGATTCTGCCTCCTGGATCTGGAGAAGAAGATTTTTTAATCTTTTTCCCATTGCCTCCAGTGTTAAAAAGTGCTGACTCAGCACTTTTTCAAAGTCCTGAAAAAGTACCTTGTGATCAAACCGGTAGGGATTTTTTTAACCATTCTATTCTACTGGATAAAAGTAAGCTTTATACAATATAAGAATTCTCTGTGCTGTGTAGTTTGGAGATATGGCGGTTTTAAGGTTTTTCTTATTTTTAGCTCCCGAGGTTCCCACGGGGCAATGAGAAAATTTTTTTTTGCATCAATCAACTACTTATGACCCATTATCATCTCATATCAAATTTGGTTCAAATCGACCTGACGGTTCTGAGACTGAAAATAGAAATTTTAGGCATGGCCAAAATTTTTGCCCCGCCCATAACGAAGGCAAATAATGCCCGACAAACTTCTCTTGAACAAACTTGATTCTAAACCTCAAAAGGACTCTGTATACCACATATCAAGTCTCTGCTACTGGTGGTTCATTAGAAGAAGATTTTCCAAAAATTTGGCCATTTTTTCCCCACACCTCTGCCCAATATGAGCCGAAACCTATTTTGGATAAAAATCAAAATGCCCCTATATAACCACTACTTACATGAAATTTAATTAAAATGTGGCCAGTGGTTTAGGAGAAAGAGGCTCAAACACCACCTTCACGCAGGACGATGGACGATGGACGAAGAGTGATAAGAAAAGCTCACCCTGACTTTCAGTCAGGTGAGCTAAAAAATTGGAAGAATAAAAATAGCAAGTAGCACAAATAAAACTATGATAAATCAAACAAAGATAATACAGCTGAGAATAAATTTACAAGACGACTTAGATGAGAACACCCTTGGTGCAAGTCCGTAATATAATTTTATGGATTTGTACAGCCTCCATGCATGAAGGAAGTACAACCCATAAAATTATATTACGAGTTGCATCCATATATTATCATTGTGCCCCACCTCTCTCTGTTTCTCCCACCACTCTGTGTTTCTTCACCTTGGTGCAAGTACTTGTTGCCCAACCAATTAGCACTAAACCCAAATAGCCCATGGCTTTAAATTAGCAGCTCTAAGTGCTTATAGTACCATTAAAGTCTTCATCTCACCACAATATATCAAAGCACATATCCAGCTTACTGTTTATGCAGCAATACAACTTGATATTGTTATGCCATACAGCACACTGTGTGTGACACATCGACTAGCTTACTGTTTATACAGTAATTCAACTTGATATTGTACGAATTATCTATGCCTATTTTATTTTTATTTAGTACTTTGAAAATAGTGGGACATTAAATGGAACAAATTATTTCTTTTTCTTGTAATAAAATCTTGAAACTCAATTTTTTTTTAGTTTGGGGAAAATATCCACTCTTTTCTTCCCAACTAGGGGAAAATGCCCACCCTCTCATTTGAAATTAGGGGAAAATGCCCTAGGTGACACGTTTTTTAGGGGAAAATATCCTAGGGGAAAATGCCCCAGGGGAAAATGTCCGGAACCCTTATTCAGTATATGGTTCTTTAATTCCAAAATATAGAAAGTATTCAAAAAGTATTCATGAATACAGCTCAAATTTTAATGTATTTGAATACAAATACATGTATTCATAACATCCAGTGAATACTGAATACATGAGAATACTTGATAAACTGTATTCGAATACGACTGAATACGAATACTGAATGCGAAGGGTTCCGGACATTTTCCCCTAGGACATTTTCCCCTACAAAACATGTTACCTAGGGCATTTTCCCCTAATTTCAAATGAGAGGGTGGACATTGTCCCCTAGTTAGGAAGAAAAGAGTGGACATTTTCCCCAAACTAAAAAAAAATGGACGACTTAGGTCTCGCTGCCCAGTGCCACACCAACAACTTTAACCACTATGGAAAATCCTACCACGAAAACGCATACTAGCGAAATCCCATTCGGAAACTGGTGGTAGGTTTGGTGGCCCTGAAAGGGCTTGTTTGTTTGAAACCTGGCAACATTGCAACCAGTCCAGACCCAAACCAAAACACCTTCAGAAGAGGATAGAGAAGGCCAATGAGGAGTTCCACTACCTTTCAGGGTGAAACAACGCCCTACTGGGGTTCACTCATTGGTCAGGAATACCAAACAAGAAGCCACCAGCCCACTGCGAGCAGACTACGAGCAACAGAAGACCAACATCTATCCACTTATGGGATGCATGTCGCATCCCCAAGTGCAGAATCTTTCGGTGTAAAATAATTTTATGGGTTTGTACTTCCTTCATACATGGAGGCTATACAAATCCATAAAATTATATTACGTATATTATTGTTGTTTGATTTATCATAATTTTATTTGTGCTACTTGCTACATGTATATTATTATCTTGTGCTTGCTATTTTAAAAAGAATAAACTATTACATGAAACCTTAATTACATTTTTATTTTTATTCTTCCAATTTTTTTTCTATTTTATTCCATGAGAAATTGAAAAAAAAATCTATGGGAACATGTCCTGGGTGAAAAATCTAGGAGTAAGCAGTCTAGGGGAAAAAGTCTGGGGATGAATAATTAGGGGAAAATGTCCTAGGGGAAAATGCCCTAGGGGATAATGTCCTAGTGGGAAATGTCTTAGGGGAAAATGTCCCAGAGGAATATGTCCTGGACCTGAATACGAATACCCCAATCCTGGTTTTCCACAGCAATTTTTTTGCCGAGGAAACAAGGATGAATTACCAGGACTGGATGAATAAAGTTTATCTAATCTCTGTTGTGTTCTCATTGTCACATTTTCTCCCTTATTGACTCATCCAGTGGATGAGTCAATAAGGGAGAAAATATGACAATGAGAACATGACATATTCGCCTTTTTGCAAGTGAGACTAAGTGACGAGAGTCTGTTGTGGCTAATAGTCAAGTTCTCTCCCAGTAAGATAGTGTGACCAGTTTATGCACAAACATGGTAAAAATGTTTGGCTGTTTTTTGCTGGGTCTTATGGTCCAGTTTTCCAGATTGTCGCAAAAAAAAAAACAGAACAAAACCGAAAAATAAAACAAAAAATGCCCAGCTCCACTCAATGTATTCTTGCGTTAAACTGAGCTTTTATTCACTACATCAGTGAGCTCCATTAAAAAAATATAAATCACTGCTTAGTTTATAACTAGAAGATAAGAAAATTACCCAATTGCTGTTAATTGTGTATTCCTGTTAAGTCAATATTTTTCTTTGGCAAAGTGGTTTCACTGTAATAATATTATATTATAATGTCTACAAGCAATTTCACTGAAGCGTAATGTTGAAACAGTCAGTGAATTCTATGATCAGTTAATGATTGAATTATAACCATTCCATAACTGATTAACTGCCCATTATATCAAAACAAAGAAAATGTATTTACAAGATGTTGAATCAGGATAATGTATTGCAGACAGGATCTACTATGTAATATTTTCTATTATTGGATTCAGACAATGAGAGATATGCAATGTAAGTCTTGCATAATATACTTGGGCTTCACAGAATGGAACTTATGCCAATCTCACATAAAATACTTGGATGATGTTCAGGACTATTTTGCATATGTTTGTATAATATCCAACAAGCAAATTCAGTGAATTCATGTCTCCCGCTGGGCAGCAGTTTCAAGGGGAATTAATGCATCCAGTGGAATATAGTTGAGTTGCAAGTGGAAGTTATTTAAAAGAGACAGAACAAACAGTGCTTCAGATAGTGGTTATCAGGTGGATGGTCCAAGTGAGGGAGCTAGTAGAAAACTACTCATTGGAGATCTCGGACCTTGACGTTGGGGCAAACCAGGGCAAAAAGATCGTCAGAGAAAGGGTCATGGAGCATTGTAACCGTAATTGGCGAGAGGGGGTCAAAATCAAAGAGATCTTTGGGTGGCCTGCATGATAAAGAGAAGCCTGGTTTTGAAGAGTACCTTGATGGCACCTTTGGGGGGTCACTGTTGTTCAAGCTGAGGTCACAGTCCCTGGAGCGGAGGGGAAAAATTGGGAAAACCAGTGAAAAGGAGTGCCAGATGTGTAACGTGGGCGTGGTGGAGACCCTGGAACACTTTCTTATAGAATGCCCAAAATACCAGTCTAAAAGAACAAGATTCACGGGGAGTATAATGGAGAAGTGGGATGGGAGAATGAAGGACATGTGGTTAGGGGGCGACTCAAAGGAGAGGGTTAATATACTAATCGGAGAGATTGGGAAGAATGGGGCAAGGGATGTCATCAAGCAGTTCGTCTCCGAGTGTTGGGAGGAGAGAAGGAGCGCAGGAATAGGGAGGCAGTTGGTAGAACATGGGTAACTAAGGCCTTCTCATACGAGAACCGCGACAAATCAGCGGCCGACCGAAGTGTTATTATTATTATTATCAGATTTATTTTCAGGGAGGTCACTGTCAAAGCAAGTAAAGTGATATGGAGTATAACTGTGAGAATCACTAAAAATAAGAATGTATGATAAGACATATTACATTAAATTGATGTGAAAAGTGTTAACCAACCTGTAAAGCTTGTGATTGGAAGTTAATGAAACCTTCGAAGTGATGTCCAGATAATATGGTGGTCTGTATATGGTACTGGGAGAGTCTGACTTTGTAGAGTTGCAAAAGAAGTAATGATGAAGACATATTCTGGTCTCACAATGATAACAAAGATACACAAGATGTTTCGTGAAGATTGGTTCATAAATACGGCTTTTAGTCCGAGGTGTGTTGATGCATGGGCAGATGGACAGGCAGACGGACAGATTTTCGGTACAAAATTTCCCACATTCGAACTTGACCTAGGTATTGATAAAAGTAATCCATATATGAAATTTCATTGAAATCGGTTGACTCTAAGGAAAGTTAGAGTCTGGAAACCATCAGCCAATCAAATTTAAGCAACCTAATTAAATATGCACGGAAAATGCCCATGTTCGAACTTGGACCCACAATTGAAGAAAGTGATCTACTACCCAAATTTCATCGAAATCGACTGACTGTAAGGAAAGTTAGAGTCTGGAAACGAAAAACACCGAAAGCACTTACTGTGTATTAGTTGTAGTACTGAATAAATCAAAGTTTCCCTAATTTGCATAATTTTTGCACGAGAACAAAACCTGTATTATATGTGATGTATTGCATGTTACTAAACATTCTTACAAAAATTTATTCAAATCCGAACTTTCATATAGAAATTCAGTACAAAAAACTGATTACACGCAATTTTGGAACAAAATGGCCACTGGCGGCCATCTTGAATTTTGGACCAAACCCCAAAACACATATTCTGGTCTCACAATGATAACAAAGATACCCAAGAAGTTTTGTGAAGATCGGTTCATAAATGTGGCTTTTAGTCTGAGGTGCATTGATGCACGGGCAGACTGACAGGCAGACGGACAGATTTTTGGTACAAAATTCCCACATTCGAACTTGACCTAGGTATTGTAATCCATATATGAAATTCCATCAAAATCGGTTGATTTTAAGGAAAGTTAGAGTCTGGAAACCGTCAGCCAATCAAATTTCAGCAACCTAATTAAACATGCGCGGAAAATGCCCATATTTGAACTTGGACCCACAATTGATGAAAGTGATCTACTACCCAAATTTCATTGAAATCCAGTCATTGTAAGGAAAGTTAGAGCCTGGAAACGAAAAACACGGAAGGACGGAAGGACACCCTGAATTTAATATCTCCCTTTTTTCAAAAAGCGGGAGACAATAATGTCCAAATAATTAACAAGAGGCTTTAAAGAGCCTGTAATCACTCACCTGGAAGAACAGAAGGTGAAAATGTGATTTCCCATATGGTTTCTATGGTAACTATCCAAGCCTGAAAATAAGCAGTCTGTCATCTTCAGAATGAGGACCCCAGAGGGTGAAGTTGATGATGGTACCCTGCATAGCAGGGAAGCATCACTAAATTTACCCTACGTGAACCTCAATCAGAATCAATGTCTCAAGCCTAAACAGGAAGAGGTACACAGAGGATAAATTGGCTTACTGTATGGGACAACATCAGCAAATTCACCCTCTGGGGACCTCATACTGCAAATGACAGATTGCTTATTTTCAGGCTTGTAACTAACAGCCGTATTTGTGGCCATGTTTGCAACCCGAACAACATTACAGGAGGATCATTGGTCGAGGGTGTTCCAGTCATCAATCATGCGAACTTTCAAAAAACATTTGGCCTTGTAGTTTCAGAAAAGAAGATTTTTCAAAATCGACCAATCAGAATCAAAGAGTAGCTCTGATGGCCATGTTTTTCATCCAATAGGAACAAAATGAGGAACAGTTGTAGAGAACCTCTCATAGGCCATTTGTGCCAAGTTTGGTTCACATTGGCTTAGCAGTTCCAGAGAAGAAGATGAAAATGTGATTTCCCATAGTGTTTTTTGGGTAACTATAAGCTGCAATTGAGGCCATGGTTGCATCCCAATCAACATTAAATGAGGATTATTGGTGGAGGGTGTCCCAGTCATCATTCATGTGAAGTTTCAAAACATTTGACCTTGTGGTTTCTGAGAAGATTTTTAAAACTACACCAATCAGAATCAAAGAATGCATCTGGCAGCCATGTTTTTCATCCAACTGGAACAAAATGAGGATCATTTGTAGAGGACCTCCCATAGAACATTCCTGCCAAGTTTGGTTCACATCAGCTCAGCAGTTCCAGAGAAGATGAAAATGTGAAAAGTTTACAGATGCCAGGTGCCGATGGACAGCAAGTGATGGATATCCAAATGGCCATGTGAGCTAAAATGTGTTTGAGAGCACCACTTCACCCTTTACACAACATAACAGCAAAACCGGCCAGCGCTATTCACCAAAATTACTATTCAATTTTTATTATTTTTTTCAATTTTTTGTCTCAAAAACATAGTTTATGACCCTCAATGGAACAAGCTTATTATGCTCATTCCAATAGGGGGTCAGAAGCTACGTTTTTGATTTAAAAACTGAAAATTTTTGTTATTCCAGAATTTTGTCGTCTGCTTTTGTGTTAGATAAAGGGTTAAATATGGAGAAGAGTAATAACAAATATTTTGTTTGTATTCCTTACCCTAGTGTACCATTACCTGACACTGTTTTTCAGAAAGCTTTCTCCAACATCTTTCCAAGAATCAATGTCAGATATTGGTGCTACCAGAGAGAAAAAAAAAAGATAATGAAGATTCATATTTCCGATTTTATAGATCTAAATAATTTTAGAACACAGTGGAACCTTGTTAAAGTGTTAAATGAATAGTGAAAGTTATTCAGGTAACAAGAGTATTCAATTAACAGATTTTGTCACTCTCCTGTATTCTGGAGATAAAATGAGCCTTTATTCTATTAAATATTGTTTGGAAGAGCTTATTGAGTTCTGTCAAATAAGATAGAAAAGGTTAAATGCCTGTATTGGATGTACTGAGGCCAAATAAGTCTATAAACAAGGGGAATTTAGTGAATGTTGGGATAATTTTGACATATTACAATGGGCAGTGATTTACATGTAATACATAACAGCAGTTGTAAATTAACTAGTGCTGAATCTAAAACTATAAGTGTACAAATTGTACACCAATTTTCGCAAACCATTCCTCTAAAAAGAAATAAGGCAACTGATTTATTGTTCTTCTAATTACTTCATATCTGACGAACAGTGTTCACGCTAGCCCAAAATTATTTGGTGCCAAATGGAAATTTTTGTTTGGTGCCAAATGAATTTTTGGGCCCCAAATGAAAGATTTTAGTGCCAAGCATCGCCCCTTGAGTGCATGAAGGCGCCATCACAATTTTCTCAAAGTATTATTTTTAATTTAGTATTACTTGGCTTTTTAAGTATTTTAAACCTACATATGATAAAAATATAAATAAAATACTAAAACTTATAAATAAATAAATAAATAAATAAATAAATAAATAAATAAATAAATAAATAAATAAATAAGTTGTGCAAGCAAATAATTTATTATCAGCCATCAGGAAAAAAAACATTATAAAAAAAGATTAAAGTAAGAAAGAAATATTTTGTTAAGAATCAGATTAAAAAGATATTAACCAGTTAATTCAGTTGACCCATAACAAAGGGTGATGATTACAGCTGCTGCCTGTAGGTTACTTTTGATAAACATGAATTCTGTCTCACCCGGGTCATCAGAAAGCAATTTTATCAAAAATGATGCACTGGAAAATAATAAACCACAAAGCCTTTCAGACCTTCCAAAAGTATATTTTTGGTGTCAAATTTTTCTGCCAAATGCTGTATTTTTCGTGTCCAACAAATTTTTTTTTTGCAACTGGCACCACTGGCACCCGACAGTGTGAACACTGTTAACAAATTTCTTCACACGAATTGCTATTGTATGAATGTGCAAACACTTGCATAATCAGAGTTCTTTGAAAATGATGATGAACTGCTGTGATAAAACACACTGTTGGAAGGATCTCTCTGAGCCCTTTCCAACAGTGTTTTATATCACAGCATATCATTGGATTAAAGAAAGAGACTCGTGAAATAAACTACAGTCTTTTTGAAAGTTTATGTCAGGCCTGCCTTGGCATTAGGGTAATAGAAAACTGTGTGTTATGGGTAAACCTACAAACCCTAAAAACTTCTGCCGACCCTAAACAATTTTCAGAGATAAAATTTGAACATTCGCACACCAAAAAATATATCTATCAGATATCCATAAGTGAAATTTCTCATTTCCAAATTTAAAGAACACTTTTACAACCCCCCTCCCAAACAACCTTATTTTCTCCCCTCCCCACAGGTTACCCTATACACAGGTTTGTTTTTTTTGTTGCCAACACTGGTATACATATCGTAATCTCTTTGCCTTTCCACTGCTTACAAAATCTGATAAGGGTACCTGAAACAATGGGTTTCCTAAATTTGCCTAAAAAAGTTAAGGTATCTAGGGCTGCATTATTTAAAATTGGGCGTTTTTTTTGTTTGTTTTGTGTTCCGATTCAGTTCTGGTGTAACAGGATACCCCCCCCCCCACCCCTGGTTATCTTTCCCCTGGGGGTCAGATATCCTAGGATATCTTCTCCTCAACCTGGATATCTTCCCCCACATAAATTTTTAAATGTATTCAACTAATTTTGTTTCTTTTACTATTATTTCACAATATTTGATTACATTTGATATTAAACAGCTAAATCCTTGTATAAAATTACTCAGGAACTCATAACAAAATGTGGAATAAGTTAGGGAGAGAAATATTTTGAATGAATTTTAGAAGCAGTTCATCTTCCTCCTCATCCTGTAAAATCTTTAAAAAAAATTACAAAGGTTCTTCCCACCACCACCTTGTCAAAGTCCTGTAGACATTCATACGACCTTTACAACCACTGTTTAGACTTTGTTATAACTGGGTGAGAGTGTAAATAAAAACTTCTTTTTTTTCAAATAAAATGCTATGGTTTTTGAATGGGTGAGGGGTAAGATAATCAGGCCTGGACATTTTCCCCTCCACTCCCTTCCATTTTTGTCCAAAAATTTGCTGCAAGGTTCTAAGATTGTCTATTTTTGATTCACTGCACTCGTTATTTAACAGTACACGATTGGAAGAATTTTTTTTTCCTTTCAGTTTTGCCATGGGTGGTGGTGGTGGTGGGAGGAGTGGGGGACAGATAACCAGGCCTGGATATCTCCCCCTGCCATCTTGTAAAAGTCCTGTAGATATTCATACAACCATTACAACCACTGTTTGGATTTTATTATGGTTGGGTGAGAGTGTAAATAAACCCTTTTTTTCAAATGGTTGCTATGGGAATGGGTGAAGGGGAGGATAATCATATTTTGACATGAACTTGAAAGGAAATGTATAAATGTATGTATTCCAGAGTTTGAAGAACCTTTTCAACGTTAATGTGATGAAAATTCAGTAAATAAATGTTATGTTATTATAAGTAGTTTTATTTATATATATATTTTTTTTTTTTGGGGGGGGGGGGGGGGGGGGGGGGGGTAAGATATCCTGGTGTGTGTGTGTGTGTGGTGTGTGTGTGTGGGGGGGGGGGGGGGGTGGATATCCTAGTATAACTTCAGAGGTATGAGGAGATGTGGGGAAAGATGTCCAGGGAGGCAATATTGTGGCACATCGGTATTGCAGCAAATCGGAAAACCAAACTGCAAGATCCAGCAAAAGCCTCCAGAACCAAATTACTGGGTTTGTGTCTAAACTGATCAAACTATCTTACTGAATGGGAGTTAGACTTAATGGCCACAATGGACTCTCATTACTTAATCTATCTGGCAAAGGAGCAAATATGTTATGTTTTCATCACATTTTTCCCCTTATTGACACATCCACCGGACGAGTCAATAAGCGAGAAAATGTGACAATGAGAACACAACATAGATTAGATATTAAATTTTTATTCATTTATTACTCTAATTTATACTTTTGCTGACTGAATAGGCGTAGCAACTGAACCCTAGAATCCATTAACGCCCGATAATTCCTAAAAATTTTCTAAGTCTGAAAGTGTGAACAGGACCAGATGTAAGTAAGAAGGTTGCTTGGAATTTGCTTTTTCAAGATCCTTCATATGCACACTTGTGCCATGTACAAAGCTTTTTTTGTCATCACTAAAGGGTTTTTTTTCACGTCTTTCAATTCCATTCGTGTTTTTTTGGGAACAAACGGTCAACAGTTAACAGCAAAATGAAATAAATATACAGTGTTAGAAAATACGTCCGTTGTGTATACATTTTCAGCAGAGAATTTCCAGCATCCTAAGCGACATAACCTACTTTCAAACTGGGTTATTTTGTTGAGTCGCGTAAGTCACCTATTTTCATTTTGACACTTTGAACTCCGAATGAAACAGAACAAAATAGAAATAAAAAATATGCAAAAAGCGACAATGGACAACCTGATCTCCCAGTGCTGGCTTTATGAAAAATACAGGGTGGCTAAAAATCGCTCTCCAGGAATGCAGCTAGGCGAGCAAATCGCTCTCAACATTGTCATAGTAAACCCATGATGATTTTGTAACTTCAATTTTAACAGTACACTTCAGTGGATGCAACAAACAGCCAAAGAGTAATGGTTGTGTAGTGTAAATATCACTTGTGGGAATACTCATCTACATGTATTTGACATCATCCTCTGCTACTAAATGTAAAACAAGTCTCAGTCTATTTTCTTTTATGTACTGGAACTATGTTTGGGTATGTACTCTGTACATACCCAAACGCAGCTCCAGTACATAAAAGAAAATTAACTTTTTTATGCAGCCATAACTCTGTATTGCTCAGCAACAAAATTGGATGAGAGCATAACAGATAGGATTTTAACCACCTTGTGCTAAAAAATGTAGGAAGGCAATTTTTCGCTCTCCTTAATTTTTTGAGGTGAGCATTTTAGGCGAGCTAAAAATCGCTCTCCTCAAAATGCGAGCCCTGTTCTCCTGTGATTTCAAATAAATGGTCGCTTATTTGACAAATGAGAATGCCCATTTATCACACTCAAGCACATTTGATGCTTGAAAATAACTGTTTTTATGTAAACCTCGGATCACTCAGTTCAGCCTTTCCTCATTTTGGCCAGTTTTTAGAGGGCGACTTGCAATCGCCCCCGACTATTTTTCTAGGTGACTTTGGACTTAGAAGGCGACATAATCGCCCTAGTCGCCCTCACGGCTGGTCCCTGACTCATTCTAAGCTCAGGAAAAGAGGCAATATAAATTTGCACCAGTGACGAAAATTGTTCCCAGTTTATAGTGAAATTTACGAAATGCGTTCACCACCAAACACCAAGCAAGGACTGAAACAAGCTAGCCTGGTGGGGACCAGTGTACATTTTAAATAAATAAACATATGAATAAGATATAACAGCCCTTTTAAGGGATTTTGGGTGTGTGTGTCTGTGAGGGTTTTTTTTTTGGGGGGGGGGGGGGGGGGGGGGGGGTTGTTCCCTGCCATCAATCTGTCATCTGTTCACCCGAAGACAGACCAGATGGTCAAGGCTCAGCATCCACTCTCCCTTATAGGCTGATAGATGACTCCCAGCTTTCAAAAACACATATTGGAGGATTTTTTCCTTTTTGTAACAATTCCTAGTCATTTTCCAGTTCGAGGTTCTTGGGGATCTGAACCCACTACTCTACTGCCAGTGCGCATACTCAAACCAGATAAGATTTGTTCTGACTCTCCTTGATTCATAAGCAAATAAAGTTATTCGGGTTGCAAAGGATTTCAATCCCACATTGTCCCTGTGAACCTTGAGCATGCTGGAACTTTTCATTAACCCAAATGAGATTTTTGGCCCTCGCATCAGACCCTCGTGGATTCATTAGCAAATAAAATTATATGAGTCGCAAGGGCAATCCCCTGTAAGAATTAATACAAATAATTTATTTCCGTTGCAAGGAAAATCCCACACAAAATTAATGGATGCAATCAATAAAAAGTCAGATATTTACAAAAGACTAATGACGTAGGTGACAACCCTGTAAATTGTAATCCAATTAAGTACCAATAAGACAAAGGATTAATACCACATTCCCGCACATCAAGGAGCTTCCACAAAGTTACTGCAATTCAGGAACCTACAGTAATTCAGGAACTTACTGCAAATAGAGCAACCGGCTGTAAACTGGCAGAAGCAGAGCCAGAAGCTGGGCAATCTTGACATAACCTGTGCCGACATTTGGAAAGCTCAGCTAGTGAATACCATAATTTTGTTGAGTCCTCTCTACTTCAGTTGTACAAAACATGATGTTGATTTTTTGTGGCAATAAGATAACTCGTTCAGTTGGACGTGTAGTGTTTTTCTTGTTAACACACTGGTTGGGCTAACCACAGTTACTGGAAGTTGTGGCTGCAACCACTTTTTTCAATGATAACAATGAAAGCACCATGTTAGTCCTGACCCCGTGTTACACATTCAGTAGTCCATATAATAATAGACAAGTAATGAAAGTCTATTTTGCCCTGACCGATACCCCCTTCTCAGTTCATTTGTTAATTTGTTCATTAAACAAAGATTCATCAACACAGTTTTCTTCTACAGCTATCCACAAGGTATTTAACTTCATGTTTATCATACATTAATAATCAAATCATCATACTACGGCTTCTTTATTTGATAAGAAAACTCTCCGTTCTACTTTTTTGCCCGCGGTTCAATGCCATTGGAACAACAATGATGACGTAACGTTTCTAATATCTAAAAATACTGTCTAAAAATGATTGTGGAATACTGAAACAGATCAAGTTCTTGTCATCTGCTTCACAGTGATAGTCGGTGAATTTTTAGACTGCAGTCATATGTTTATCCTATTTATGATAAGAAAAAGGAAGTACTTAGAAGTTGGACATGTCTGGAGCAGTATCTGCGTGTGCAGAAAGTGTGCAGCTAATGTTATGGTTAGTTCAAAGGAAAAAATTAAATAAATAAACTAGATATCACGGAGATGGAATCCATCTCTGCAGGCCCCACAGCAACTAACCGATGTTAGGTATAAACTGATGTGAACCGTAATACTAAAATATTTCAAGCAATAGGTAAAATCTGATTAAAATCCCTTCCCGGACACGAACTTGTCAGAAAAAACCCCCAAATTCTGAATAATTTGACCTTGAGGTCAAACTTCAAGGTCAAAGCATGCAACCTTGGTACGCGACACGTCGTCTTGAGATAATCTACCCACATACCAAATATCAAAACCCTATCTATTAAAGGAAAAAAGTTACAGCCCGGACACGAACTTGTCAGAAAAAAAAAAAAAATCTGAATAATTTGACCTTGAGGTCAAACTTCAAGGTCAAAGCATGGCAACCTTGGTACGCGACATGTCGTTTTGAGATAATCTATCCACATACCAAATATCAAAACCCTATCTATTAAGGGAAAAAAGTTACAGCCCAGACACGAACTTGTCAGAAAAGAACCCTGAATTCGGAATAATTTGACCTTGAGGTCAAAGTTCAAAGTCAAAGCATGGCAACCTTGGTACACGACACATCGTCTTGAGATAATCTACCCACATACCAAATATCAAAACCCTATCTATCAAGGGAAAAAATTTACAGCCCGGACGCGAGCTTGTTAATTCGGAATAATTTGACCTTGAGGTCAAAGTTCAAGGTCAAAGCATGGCAACCGTGGTACGCAACACATCATCTTGAGATAATCTACCCACATACCAAATATCAAAACCCTATCTATTAAGGGAAAAAAGTTACAGCGCGGACACGAACTTATCAGAAGAACCCCGAATTCTGAATAATTTGACCTTGAGGTCAAACTTCAAGGTCAAAGCATGGCAACCTTGGTAGTGACACATCGTCTTGAGATAATCTACCCACATACCAAATATCAAAACCCTATCTATTAAGAGAAAAAAGTTACAGCCCAGAAACAAACTTGTCAGAAAAGAACCCCGAAAACGGAATAATTCGACCTTGAGGTCAAAGTTCAAGGTCAAAGCATGGCAACCTTGGTACGTGACACATCGTCTTGAGATAATATACCCACATGTCAAATATCAAAACCTTATCTATTAAGAGAGAAAGATTACAGCCCGGACGGACGGACAGACGGATCACTATAGGGCGTCGCCTCACGGCGGGGCCCTAATAAAGTCTAGGCCTATCCCCATTCATACTATAATATTAGAACGTTCCTTTTCATGTTCTATCGGTCGATAGTACCTGAGTTTGTGTGATTTCTGAAATAAAACCTTCAGCAGCTTCGCTTCGCTGCTTCAGGTTTTATTTCACAAATCACACAAACTCAGGTACTATCGACCGATAGAACATGAAAAGAAACGTTCTAATTATTTTATTATGCTGAACAAAATATGACTTTCATTGTTAAGCGTTAACTGCAACAAGCCATCGATCTTGTAACAACAATGTAGTCGAATCCAAAAACATGACGTCATTTCGAACGAATGACGTCTCTTCGAAAATGACTTGTCACAAGTGCCGTCGCTTTGGGAGTTTCTTTATCAGCAAATGCCAATGTTAACAACTGCATCATGCTGTTCGTGTTATAATTCATTGTTAATGCTTGTGTGAAAAGTGATTTAAATTAATGGAATATAAATTCATGTTTCTCGGACAACAGTTGATAGAATTTAGCAGAGTGAAACACAAGTCATAACTGAGACTCATATTCAGGATTCAGTGAAGTGGTGAACAACACGTGTGAATCAGTTTTTTAATATTTCTGATTCTTTTGAATGCATTGTTTGCAGTTAAAATTGAAAACACACCCACTGAAGGTGATATATTTGTTGGTAAGTTTGTGTCTACCGGTGTTGAAAAAGCTAAACGGACACGGAGTCAGCGTTTGGTGTTGAGAAATTCGACGCTGATCAATGGAAGTGGCGCTTACATTTTCTTCATTCTCTTGTCTCCAGGGAAAAACGTTCCGATAGTACCCGTGTTTTGCCCCAAAACTCCAGTACTATGACTTTTAGAAGGTGTCATATTAACCAATCACGGCTGATGTTATAAACGTGGGGCATAAAAAACCTCATTAGTGTTGCTTATTTCGTTCTCTCAGGTTATTTGACTTTGGAAATGTGCCACAATCTAGTGGTGGCGCCCAACATTCCCCAGATGTACGCGTATGACCCCCACCCCAGGGGGGGGGGGGTGTAGACAATTTGTTTATTTATTGGTGTTTAAGGTCACATATTTTTGCACAATGGCTAATCATGCCCACAACATGAGTATCATCTCAACACCAGGGGTGAGCATTAATAAGCCATGTTGCCCATTTTTGAGAGGGTTTACACCTCCCAAGAACTGGTGACTGGGTCCTATTTTACCAGTAAAACAGAGCCTGTTTACCGCAGTGAATAGGCACTGCTTTACTTCCCGGGATTCCCGCGGGAAGGGGCCTGGGAATCCCCAGGCCGACCATGGTTTGGCCAGATGTGTATAATTTTTGTTTTTTAATTGGGAAAAATTCACAATAGGCTTATCCATGAATCTAGAGTCCAGAAAGCCAGTAACTGCGAGCAGCCAAGTTAACATAAACTACAGATTCTGAAGATATCTTCCAATAATATAACAATACCATGAGTTTGGAGGGCCTTGCGGTTTATTACTGGCCCGAGAGGAATGAATAAAAGCCTGAGGGTTTATTACGGCCGAGAGTCGAGGGCCATTAAAAAAGCAGAGGGCTGTTGATCTTCATCCACCAAGCGCCGCATCTGAAAGTCTGTGCCTACAAGCACCCCCCCCCCCCCCCCCCCCCCCCCCACCATCCCATTCACCAGCTTCCAATTTTTATGTTTCACTCATCATGCAAGTAACAGGTAATTTTTGATGTAGCCAGTTCAAGTTTGGCAATCGAGGAGGAAGAACGTTTGCAGCAGCAAGTAGAAGGGGTCAAGGGGAACGGCGTTTCCCCAAAAGCATCACTGCCCTTGCCTCCCCCACCGACTCCCAAACGCACGACACAAATGCTCACAGTGGGTTTTCTAGAAAGGTTTTTCTTTTTTTAAAAAAAAAATGTCTCCGGGAAAGATTGTTGTCGAGACCCCACGATATCTTAATCGGCCAAGTGCTTCGTCTGAATAATATGTGCCACGTTTCAACAGCATGTAGGCTAGTGGGCCTAATACACTATTATGATTAAAGTTGTTCAGCATTAAAATTTAAATGTTGTCAATGTCACGATTCCTAGCTGCATGGTAAAAAAGAGATGCAACAGGAATTTCCTTTTTTATACAGGCCATGAGATCACGCTCACCCCTCCCCTGTCTGTCATATAGGCCCATAGCCTAGAGCAAATATCCTTTTCGCCCGCCAATACATATTCCTTTCAAAGCGTCCTGCATTTTCAACTTCTGACAAGGTAGCGCTGTTTTAAATTAACCACCAGTTTTGTTTTATTAAAGTTCGGACAAGTTGGTTGTGCCTTGACAATAAATAGAAACTCGAGGACAGGGGTGCAACAATTGTTTTGCAGGAAGACTCTTACATTATAGCCCACATCCATTCTTCTGTTCTGTCGTCTGCAGCACAAGAACAACGCAGTGCGTAGTTTCACTTTCCGGGTTAACTTTTGTACAGTCTAGCAACGAAATGTCACGCCATCATTGTTGTTCCAATGGCGTCGAGTCGCGGGCAAAAAAAAAGTCGGAGAGGTATTTTTATCAAATAAAAAAGCCGTACTATGATGATTTGATTATTAATGTATGATAAACATGAAGTTAAATACTTGTGGATAGCTGTACAAGAAAACTGTGTTGATGAATCTTTGTTCAATGAACGAATTCACAAATGAACTGGGAAGGGGATATTGGTCAGGGCAAAATAGGCTTTCATTACTTGTCATTTATTATATAGACTACTGTAAGTGTAACACGGGGTCAGGACTGCCGTGGTGCTTTCACTGTTATCGGTGAAAAAAGTGGTTGTAGATACAACTTCCAGTAACTGTGGGCTAACACAGGTAGACTCGCGAAAATAGGTGATAGCAGGGCAACAGGTGAAATAATGTGTCTTGAAAGGTCGAAGACCTATTGCTAACAATGACAAAAATAAAAATGACTGCTAATTTGATAGACTTAAATGAACTCTAGATCTTACCGACTTGGATTCTGTGTAAAACTTGGAAATTATAAATTTATTTCAATAGAAAAGAACCGATATATGATGATAGTTAAAATTAATATTGATAAATATCAAAAATAGAAGAGAGCCGCCATGTTGCTACAACACATTGCTGTCACGTGATATGCAAACCAGGCATTAGAACGGATACTCCTAAAATCCTAAGACATTTAAATCAGCCGAAATATTTATGAAGTAAATCAAAAAAGAAAAGCAAACGAAGAATAGAAAACAGTTATAGTGCGCAACACTGTTGGCTTGGTGTCAGTGAAGCAATTTCTCTTAGCTCTTCCCATTTTCTATCGTAGTGGTATTCAACCACACTGCTGATGGCGTTTAGTGCTCTTGTAGACCAAGGATGGCAAAACTGGTTGTAGCATAATATAATAATAACACTTCGGCCGGCCGCTGATTTGTCGCGGTTCTCGTATGAGAAGGCCTTGGTTACCCATGTTCTCCCAACTGCCTCCCTATTCCCGCGCTTCTTCTCTCCTCCCAACACTCGGAGACGAACTGCTTGATGACATCCCTTGCCCCATTCGGAAGCAGGTGAGTTCGGACTTTTACCAGTTCGGCCCAAGTGACTTCGGCCCATTTGGTCAGTTCGGCCCAAGTGAGTTCGGTCCACGTGTAAGTGACTTCGGCCCAATTGGTGATTTCGTCCCAAATCGTCCATAGATCTGGTCCGAATCGTCCAAAAAAAATCTGGTCCGAATCGTACATGGTCCGAATCGTCCATATACCGGTCAGTTATAAATTAAAAACAGCTGAATCATTGTTTCCAGTGACTTAGCCCTTTTCAGTTTGCTTTCAAAGCTTTGTCCAACAATTGAAAAAACGTCAAAAACAAAAACATTCTGATTAGTCTTTTGCTGTTTTATATATCGTGTCTGTACAATCATTACTCCATTCTATTTGTGGTTGTAAGTCTAAACTGCAATTCTCACGGCTTATTGTTTTTACAAAAACCGTAAACATGAAATGGCCAAATTTCAAAAAGGTGAATAGTATGCACTTCAGTTCCAAAATGGATAGTGATAATAACTGTATTAAATGTAGTTCGTTGGTTAGGACCCGGCAGGAGGCATTGCAGTTATTATAGGTTTTGACAAATGAATTTGGAGATCAACCATGTGAGGCTGTTCCTAACCTGGCATCATATCTTGCCAGGAATGCAAATTATCAACGACAAGCCACAAGACCTAAAAAGTCAGGTAAACGAAAAAAAGACTACAAAAAAAGTTTTCAACAAAATAAAAGAAATTTTAGGCGAACAAATCAAGCTTCAGGGAGTTGTAATGGATTTTGAAGCAGCTACGTGGTTTGCTGCTTGGCGCAAATTTCAAGAAGTTTCTGCAGTGGGTTGTGCGTTTCACTGGACTCTGGCTTTATGGAGAAAGGTTCAGGTAGGACTAAGTAAAGATTACATGGAAAATAGAGGCCTTCATAAATTTGTGAGGAAAATAATGGCATTGTGCTTTATCCCCGCTGAACAAATACCAACAATGTTCGAACGATTGTCTGAGGAAGCCACTGGTGAGAAACTAGTATCATTTGTTAATTAAGTCAGAAACACTTGGATAGATGGGGATATGTGGCAACCCAAAGACTGGTCGTTTTTTTTTCAATCAGTGTGAACCAATAATGGTGTGGAAGGTTGGCACAACCGTATCAACCAACATAAAATGGACTCCCATTTTATAGATTATAAGAAAAACTATTCAGTGAATGTAAATTTATATCCCTGTCGAGATCCGGCTTGTGTCGGAAAATAAGCTTCAACGCTACCAAAGGAAGCAATATAGAAACATTCAAAGTGAATTGTTTGACTCTTGGGAATCATTTAGCAAGGAGGAAATTTCCACAAAGAAACTTTTTTAAAAATGTTTCAAATTGTACGCTCCTTCTTGTCAGTGAATGTTGTTTTACCTTGTTTGTATTTGTATATCAATGGGGCCGAACTCACTTTTCACTGGGCCGAATTCACCCTGTCCGAACTCACTTTCGTGGGCCGAACTCACTTTTCTGGGCCGAAATCACTTGGGCCGAACTGGTAAAAGTCCGA
This sequence comes from Pictodentalium vernedei, assembly GCA_031216915.1. Classification (NCBI taxonomy): domain Eukaryota; kingdom Metazoa; phylum Mollusca; class Scaphopoda; order Dentaliida; family Dentaliidae; genus Pictodentalium; species Pictodentalium vernedei. The sequence continues at coordinate 479,002,726 of CM062295.1, forward strand.
ACTCACTCGCATTCCCCCATTCTTCCCCATCTCTCCGATTAGTATTTTAACCCTCTCCTGTGAGTCGCTCCCTAATCACATGTCCTTCATTTTCCCATCCCACTTCCCCATTATACTCCCCGTGAATCTTGTTCTTTCAGACTGGTATTTTGGGCATTCTATAAGAAAGTGTTCCAGGGTCTCAACTACGCCCAAGTTACACATCTGGCACTCCTTTTCACTGTTTTTTCCCAATTTTTCCCGTCTGCTCCAGGGACCGCGACCTCAGCTTGAACAACAGTGACCCCCCCCCCCCTCAAGGTGCCATCAAGGTACTCTTCAAAACCAGGCTTCTCTTTATCACGCGGGCCATCCAAAGATCTCTTTGATTTGACTGTTTCAATCCTCCATGACCCTTTCTTTGACGATCTTTTTGCCCTAGTTTGCCCCAACGTCAAGGTCCGAGATCTCCAATGAGTAGTTTTCTACTAGCTCCCTCACTTGGACCATCCACCCCGTCTTGATATTTGAATTGAAAGTTCTCAGGAACATTACTTTACACCATCGGCTATCGGGGAGATTTACCAAATAATTAAGATAACCGAGTTTCAATAGGTCTATCCTGTCATTGATCCTCATCCACCCAAGCTCACCTCTGATCGCTTCTAGCGCTGCGGCATTGCTCGAGCCTGTTATCCATCGGCCTGCATCGTTCTGCAGGATTTCCAAGCTCTTAACAGCTGTGTGGTTTAGGGGTACAACTTCTGTACCGTATGTTATACTTGGCAGACCCACCATTTCCCAAATAGTTTTCCCCACGAAAACCTTATTGAAACTGTTTCTCTCTATAAGTTTCATTTGGTTAAGGACTCGCTTCCCCTTCAGAATCAATTTATTTGTGTGGTTTCGGTAGATGCCTCTTCCTGTGATGTTTATATTTACCCCCAGGTACTCATAGTCACTAGTCTCTCCTACACTAAGAAGTCTACTGCTACCTTTCGGAACCTTCGAGTGGGGTCCACTTTGCGGCCCACGGGTATAACTTTGCTCTTGCTTTCATTAAGTTCGAGTCTCCATTTGCTCCCATATTTCCCAACAAGTCCCAGTGTCTTCGCTAGCCCCTCTTCGCTTTCTGACACTAGCACCATATCGTCTGCAAACAATAGCCCTGGGTTCTTCAAGTCACCAACTGCAACCCCCTCGTCGCTATGCATGAGTTCATCTCGTAAACCTTTGATGTACAATGCAAAAAGTATTGGCGAAAGGATACACCCCTGTTTTAGGCCTATCTCCATAGGCACACGTTTTGTTGTAATGTTCCCCAGGTGAAGTTCACTCTGTACATCTTTATATAATGCTTTCATAATTCCAACAAACTCGCCTCCCAAGCCCAGAGCCTCCAGCTTGCGCCACATACCCTCCCTCCATACTCTATCATATGCCTTTTTAACACCCAAAAAGGCCATGAACATCTTTTTCTTTTTTGCTTTCGCGGATTCTATCATTTGGAATAGCGTGAAAAGATGGTTAGTGACTCTCCGTCCCTTCCTGAAGCCATTCTGGATTTCTCCCAAAAAAACCCTTCTCTTCGATCACCTCCTCTAATCTCCCATACAGGACTTTGCAAAAGACTTTTCCAATGTTGCTGCTGACAGAGATCCCTCGATAGTTATCCAAAACGTCAAGCTGCTAGTCGTAAATTGAAGCGAGACAGTAGTACTATAAGCCATCGATAAGCCCGTATGGAGCAGTATTGGGTGGGAACGAGATTAATGGTTGGAAACTGTGGAACTACAAAAACACGGGAACAAGCGGCGCGCTGGGTAAGGTACGATTAGTGTAGTAGTGGTCGATTCTCGCCATAGTAATGTTAGGTTTAAGCAACAGTAACAGTAGACAACTATAGTAGTAGATGAAATGAAAGCTGCCCATAGGACAGATAGTAGTGACCACGGTCCAGTCTATAGCATTGATCTGCAAACTGAAAGTCGCTAATTCTATGAAATGATATTGGAGACATACAAGAGTTGGGAGCCAAGAGGCTCTGGGGTGGTGTACAAGCCACTAACTTGACGACTCGAAGAGTTGTTAAGGTGTCACTTTTTCGAGGAATTGCTTTGATTGCTCTTTAGCTCATTCATTGAAGCACTGGAGGCTATGGGATGGTCCAGAAGCCAGTACCCAGATGAGTCGAAGGGTCATCTCTTCAGCCACTTCGTTGGTGTCATGTCACCTATGGGATGGCCTAAGATTTAAGAAGTCATTATAGAATATAACAGACATTAGAAGTGGTCGGGGTGATGGTGTGTTCTAGTTGGAATGCCATTGTTGGCAGTATTGGAGGCAACGAACACTTATATAACTTTGCTCTTGTTTTCATTTAGTTCGAGTCACTATTTGCTCCCAAACCTTCCAACAATTGCAGGGTTTTCACAAGTCTCTCTTTTAATATACAAGCCTACCCATTCCCCCCCTTTTTGGCCTTTGGTTCGCCCCACTCATATCCACACACTTCTTCTCACTTGGTTTGTATGTTAGTCCTGTCTTAGCCAAATCTCAGTTAAGGAATTTAGACTTACTCGAATTACTCTCATTACTAACATTACTGTTTCTGTGGGTCACCCGGGTGCTCCCTCGCCGTCTTCTCCTCTTATGTCCTTCCCACTTTTCCCCTTTGGTCACTGTTATTGGACCCTCCGCCTGTCTCCAAACAAGGTTTAGCTACCCGTAAGATAAATTCTCCCAATGCCATCGTCCCCAGCGTGTTAAGGCGCGCCAAGCAGACCCCCCCCCCCCCCCCCCACAAACGCATACCAACGGTCAATAAAACGTATCCCTATATCCTCATGGTAGTCCTCCGGCTCCTCATTTAGAGCCATAATCCTAGAGTTCCGCTCAACTCCCCCCCCCCCCCCCCCCCACCTAAAGACAGGTAGAAGCACCGATACTATAACTCTTGCAGTTTCACTAAGCAGTTTACAAATTAAATCCCTGTAAAACTCCATCAATCTAACCGACCTCCTCTCTCTTATGTTATTAGCTCCAACGTGCACAGCTACAACAGGATTCGGCCCTGACCCTGCCACGATACCATCCACCCTGTCTTTTAAATCCGCCACCACGACCCCTGGAAAAAACATGATGTGCGTGAGCAGATGATGTTTATAGACACACCATAATTACAACTATTGGGAAGTGGGTATGTCGCGGGCTCCCGTGAAATGGCCTGTAAGCTATACCGCGAGGTCTCGTGAAATAATCTGTTAGCAATACCACGGGTCCACCGTGAAATATCCTGTAAGCTTTATCACGGGCCAAAGCCTTAACTCTAAATTAAAAAATAATGTTTCTCGTGCAAAGACAAACACACCATAATTACAACTATTTAATTATTTATTTATTTATTTGGGTTTCACGACACTTTCGACAGACAGGGACACCTCGTGTCAGAATCTTTGATATTAACCAATGAAATAATTATATATGGATCAAAGAAAGTACAGAACAATAGACCACCATTATCCGGTAATCACAGTGGCCGTGATCAGCTATTCCTCGGGAACCTGTCATAAGGTTCACAGTCTGCATCACGGGAGCCCGTGCAATAGGCACTCCGTAATTGTTAAGTACGCAGCGAATCAATAATTATACGAATGTATGGAAGCGTATTGGTGCCAACAAGAATAAAAAAATCTGGATGTCTTAAGTACTAATGATGAGATATTATCTCATCATTAGGAGATATTATCTCATCATCAGGAGATAATATCTCACCATTACGAGATAATATCTCACCATTACGAGATATTATCTCATCATTAAGACTTATTATCTCATCATTATGAGGTATTATCTCACCATTAGGAGATATTATCTCATCATTAGGAGATAATCATTATGACCTCCTTATCTCATCATTAGGAGATATTATCTCATCATTAGGACTTATTAACTCATCATTAGGACATATTATCCCATCATTAGGAGATATAATCTCATCATTAGGACTTATTATCTCATCATTAGGGGATATTATCGCATCATTGGGACTTATTATCTCATCATTAGGACTTTTATCTCATCATTAGGAGATATTATCTCATCATTAGGAGATAATATCTCATCATTACGAGATATTATCTCATCATTAGGACTTATCATCTCATCATTACGAGATATTATCTCATCAGTAGGACTTATTATCTCATCATAAGGAGATATTATCTCATCTTTAGGACTTTTTATCTCATCATTAGAAGATATTATCTCATCATTAGGAGATATTATCTCATCATTAGGACTTATTATCTCATCATTAAGACTATTTATCTCATCATTAGGACTTATTATGTCATCATTGCGAGATCTGCTTGTCCTATTCAGTAAAGAGTAAAATGTCTTCATATTCTCCTCGTAATGACTAGAAGGTTGTGGAGGGGCATGGTAGGCCAAAATGAAGTGCGGAGGGGAAAATATTTTACAGCAACAGATAATTGCTTTATTCCCCCCACCCCATCTCATCATCAGGAGATTTTATCTCATCATTAGGAGATAATGTCTCATCATTGCGAGATGTTATCTAATCATTAGGACTTATTATGTCATCATTAGGAGATATTATCTCATCAGTAGGACTTATCATCTCATCATTAGGAGATATTATCTCATCAGTAGGACTTATTATCTCATCATAAGGAGATATTATCTCATCTTTAGGACTTTTTATCTCATCATTAGAAGATATTATCTCATCATTAGGAGATATTATCTCATCATTAGGACTTATTATCTCATCACTAGGAGATATTATCTCATCATGAGGACTTTTTATCTCATCATTACGAGATATTATCTTATCATTAGGAGATATTATCTCATCATTAGGACTTATTATCTCATCATTGGGACTTTTTATCTCATCATTAGGACTTATTATCTCATCATTCTGAGATATTATCTCATCATGATGACTTTTTATCTCATCATTACGAGATATTATTTCATCATTAGGAGATATTATCTCATCATTAGGACTTATTATCTCATCATTAGGACTATTTATCTCATCATTAGGAGATATTATCTCATCATTAGCACTTATTATGTCATCATTATGAGATCTGCTTGTCCTATTCAGTGAAGAGTTAAATGTCTTCACATTCTCCTCGTAATGACTAGAGACTGTGGAGGGGCATGGTAGGCCAAAATGAAGCGTTGAGGGGAAAATATTTTACAGCAGCAGGTAAATGTTTATTCCCCACCCGCACTTCCTTTCGCCTCATGCTGAGTTAACCATCCAGCGCTATTCGCAAAATAACCATTCAATATGCATTATTTTTTTTATTTTTTGTCTCAAAAACAGATCTTATAACCTATCGGGGGAAAAGCTCGTTGAGCTTATTCCAATGAGGGATCATAGGCTATGTTTGTGACGCAAAAAATGAAAGAAAATATTTAGTCAAGAATTTTGTTTACAAATGTCGTCAGCCTTTCATGTTAGGCGAAAGGGTTAAAATTGTCTATTCCCCATAGGTGAACGTCCAGGGGAATGATAGTAAGTTTCCCTGCCAACTTGAGAACCTGGGTACTTTTTGAAGGCTAGAGAGTGTATGGGTAACCATAGAAAAATGACCTGACAAATATCAGAGTGAAAGTACATGAACCAGTTCTAGGGGTTTCAGGTATGAATATATATAGTGTTCCAATTTTTCAGGAAGGTGGGGTGTTAGTGTGAGTCCCCTTCAACAACGCCACAGAGTGGTGGAAATTTAACTGTTCACCGAACACGACTGGCAGACATTTTAGCTGAACTTCGAACCCAGTTGTCCACCAAACTCCCTTGTAACTCCTTTCCAGTGACTGGAATGGAATTGAACCAGCACTACAAAATTTAATTAGGCCTCATTTCAAGAAACCCCAACTGTTAAATGTCTCAATTAGGCCTGTTAGTCGTGATGAGCATGATTGAACTCATATTGCGGCAAGCTGTGACCGATCACGAGAGGGGGCACCCCATTTTCGTTGGTGGAGCCAGTTTTCCTGGGGAAAATTTTGGAAAATGGAAAGTCAGTAAGGCACTCCAATAGCTCCCTTGTACAAGAGCTCAATTTTTCCCATCAAAATACTCCTTGAATTTGACCTGGAACAAACGTCATAGCCATAAACTAGGAATAGAAGATATCTCGTAATGATGAGATAAGTCCTAATGATGAGATAATATCTCCTAATGATGAGATATTATCTCCTAATGATGAGATAATATCTCGTAATGATGAGATTTTATCTCCTAATGATGAGATAATATCTCCTAATGATGAGATAACACCTTGTAATGATGAGATATTATCTTGTAATGATGAGATAATATCTCCTAATGATGAGACAATAAGTCCTAATGATGAGATAATATCTCGTAATGATGAGATAATATCTCGTAATGATGAGATATTATCTCCTAATGATGAGATAATATCTCGTAATGATGAGATATTATCTCGTAATGATGAGATAATGTCTCCTAATGATGAGATAATATCTTGTAATGATGAGATATTATCTCGTAATGATGAGATAATATCTCCTAATGATGAGATGATAAGTCCTAATGATGAGATAATATCTCGTAATGATGAGATAATATCTCGTAATGATGAGATATTATCTCGTAATGATGAGAAAATATCTCCTAATAATGAGATAATATCTCCAAATGATGAGATAATATCTTCTAATGATAAGATAATAAGTCCTAATGATGAGATTATATCTCCTAATGATGAGATAATATCTCGTAATGATGAGATATTATCTCCTAATGATGAGATAATAAGTCCTAACGGTGAGATAATATGTCTTAATGATGAGATAATAAGTCCTAATGATGAGATAATATCTTGTAATGATGAGATATTATCTCGGAATGATGAGATAATATCTCCTAATGATGAGATAATATCTCCTAATGATGAGATAAAAAGTCCTAATGATGAGATAATATCTCCTAATGATGAGATAAAAAGTCCTAATGATGAGATAATATCTCCAAATGATGAGATAAAAAGCCCTAATGATGAGATAATAGGTTCTAATGGTGAGATAATACGTCCAAATGATGAGATAATATCTCCTAATGATGAGATAATATCTCATCATTAGGACTTATGACATCTAATTTTTTTATACTTGTTGGGCACCAATATGCTTCCATATGAATGGGTTCATGAAATCAAAATAAGAACTTAAAAAAAAACAATTTCGAACGTACAGCATAAAGTTAAGCATCGAAACAAGGCATCAAAAATCCGAAATGACTTAACCGATATCATTTTTTAGTCTTGGCTAAACTTTCCTCGCTTCAGTGAAAAATAATTTCATTCTTATCAACTGCTGATCCCCTGAAATATACATGCTTGCATCTTTGTGTTATTCACTTCGAGGTAATTGCCAATCCCCAAAAGAATCATGACTGTGATTGGATAAAGAAGGTGACTTTCATTGAAAGTTAATTATACCATTCCTCGAGGCCCGCCTTCTCAAAGACTGAATGATAAAAAACGTTACTGTTAGGTGCTGTCATGACTTACCATTACAAGGTTAATATTGATAGAAGGCAGGACAGAGAAATGAAATTGATGTGTTGTGTTTCAAAAGAAAAATGGGTAAACTTCTTAAAATTAAAAAACAAGCAATTTGAAATCGTGATAACTATTGCTAAGGGCTTTTGGTACCAAAAGCTTTGCATCAACTTATCTGTTAAAACTAGTTACTTGAAAAACAAAATAGACCTCAGTGGTGGCGTAACTAGAATGTAAGCTTGTGGATTGGAGACGCTGACCCAATAAGAGCATCACAAACGTTTAACAAAAATTGTAAAGTTCTTATCCTCAATGGAATTTACACTAGGCTATATTAATTTAATTTTTTTCAACAATATATCCCCAACAATTTTAGAATAGAACTCCTTACTGAAATATAAAATCAACTTGTCGGGTTCAAAACCCAGTGCAATAAGAAAAATCTATATGAACCCATCAGGTAGGGTACTGACCCAAACTGACTAGCGGCAGCAATGGAGGGGCACGGGAAAGTCGCCGTCGGGACAACTTCCGTCTGACGGCGAGTTGTCCCGATTTTTACGGCGACTTGTCCCGTTTTTTTTAAAAAAAAATTTTTAATTTATTTTTTTATTATTTTATTTGTGGGGGTGAAATATTGTTAAATTTATCACTTACTCACCTGTAGAGTATTTTCACAAATAAATCCGACCTCTGTGAAGTGGCCGCTGGCAGCATCGACTTTGTAATACTGGCACTGACCTCCAGCAATACCGAGACTCCATGCACTGCAGAATTGTTCTGAATTTTGTTTGCACACCTTGTCAACAAAGGTAAGTATCGATTAAATAGAAAATAACTTTGGTACAAGCAGATACGACTAAAAGATACGTAAACAGACACAGAGAGAAAAAGCGTCCGCCTCCATCAGCTGACCTCCCCTCAATGTCGAATTTAGAGTCCAGGCATCAGATTTAGACCGGGCGCACGCTCCAAATACACTAAAATGGCCCAGAAGATCCAGAAGTATTGGGACGCATATATGTGAGAACCTCCATCACTGTCAACGTCAGCCTTTTTGAAGAAATGTTCCTCTGTTTATGTTAAGTAATTATAGTTCTTTCAAATGTTAATCTTTAAATATTACTTTTTGTGAATTATAGAAACTTGATAGTAAATACAGAATTCTGAAATTATTTTTATTTTATATCTGTGTAAATTTTACATGAAAAGGGTCTTTTCGTCCGATTTTCGTGTGAAATCAGAGATATAAATAATTTTCAACGAAAAGATGCATGCTTTGTCTTTCCTTAAGAACGCTATCTCAATTTGCTTTAAAATGTGTTGAAATGTGTTTATCATGTCTTACTCTGTGATTTTAACGAATCCTGTTATATTATTGTCACTATTGTGTGTGTTAAATTATTATTGTTACATGTCTTTGTTGTGAAGAAGAAAGATAATTAATCCTATATATGCCGCTAGTTACTTGTCACCCCACGGCGACTTGTCTCGATGGCGACTTGTCCCGACGGCGTCTCGTTCCACCTCGGCTACGGCGAGTTGTCCCGACGGCGAGTTGTCCCGTTCCCGCAATGGAGCACCCATCAATGAAGGCCCTTCATTGATCTACAGCAGCTTTACATCGCACTATGCTACTCGAACTATCTGCTAACCTCTCCCCCAACAGCAGATGGTGTAAAGAGGCGCTTACCTATGCATAGTGCGCCAGCATCCATACAGGATGGAAAAGGCAATTTACAGAAAATGAAGGATCCAGCCCCAACCCCACCCGTTCCGACACCCCTGCTTTAAAGTGGATTGTAAGTGATATTTTGAAAAGTAAACTTCTGTTCAGAAAAGTCGTGCCACTTTCCGCACCACAAAAGCACCACCTGGATGAAATCTATGGTCAACAAGAAGTGGCGGGTATTATTCTTTTCCTAGTGCAATAAACGTCTCCAGATCACTGTCCAGAAGATATGTCAATGAGTTGTCCGAATCAACTAAAAGACCGAGTCATCTAAGATACGAATCGACAAAGAGGCTTTACCGAAATCCAATTACCGAATAGAATAAAATCGAACGTTCCTTCCAATACTTAATGTTCCTCGGAACATAATCATTAAAAATCGAGTATAACAACAACAACAACAAGAATGAATTTTAAAAATTAGCGCTGTTAGGATAAGTTTACTGATGTCACTGTTGCAGTATTTTAAAGGTTACTTTTTTTCAGAAATGTCAAGAAGTTAAAAACGTACTGCACATTCCCATATAACTGACTTGTTGATTTATATCTCCAGCTCTTCAAACGGTAACAGAAACACTGGCTGCCAAATTCAAGTTTCCGCGAATTTCTTGCAAGTGGCAGCTTGTTGACAATGTCAATGACAATGTTGCTTTAAACGATAAAAATTATCTTTAAGGGCCTATATAAGTAATGAATTTTTGTTTATTTTAAATATACTCACCTCTGATATTCCTTCAATTCAAATTAAATATACACAAAATGTACATCAAAATGAAGGTTGGGATGTATAGTATACTATAGAACACGAAACACATGTGTAATCAACTCATAGAGTCGACTGTAGGCACCACTGGTTCCTGGAAGTCTGCTGCCGTATTCGCACCAGAACTGATAATTTAATAATATTTCACGAAAACAACTCGTGGCCAAATGTGCTTTACATATCCAAGAACAAAGCTAGGGTATAAAAATTCTTCAAAACACGGGGACAGAGCTGCATTGAGGAAAATTCCAAAGCCTTTGCTTTTGTTTACATATGAGTCTACTTTCGATTTCCGGTCGACATCATCGGACAGAAAAAAGCATGTAAAAACAACGCCGTCTAAAATCAAATAATGAAAAAGATCACCTTCATACAGTATACTGTTATTAGATAGAGATTGCACAGTTGCCATATTCAGTGCAAGGTATCATGATACCTGTTGAAATTTCTTAGAATTACGATTTTGTTTTTTGATGGAAATTTGTGGTAACAAGTGATTTGCACATGTCTGTCGAGCATGGAAACCATCTTCAATAAAAAAATGCAGACAGTGTTGTCCTTTTCCAAAATGCAGTCCTATCGCTATATTCGAAAGTGTTTTGAATGCCTAGCTTTGTTCTTGGATATATGAAGCACATTTGGACACAAGTTGTTAGTGATATTATTTTATTATCAGTTCTGGTGCAAATACGATAGCAGACTCCCAGGAACCAGTGGTGCCTACAGTCGACTCTATGAGTTGATTACATATGTGTTTCGTGTTCTATACATCCCAACCTTCATTTTGATGTATAATTTGTGTATATTTAATCTGAATTTAAGGAATATGAGAGGTGAGAATTTCAAAATAAACAAAATTCCATTACTTATATAGGCCCTTAATTCTGAGGGATCAGTCTAAAAGTAAAATGGTACAATGTAAAAACAACATCAATTTTCTCTGAAAATTACAGGGTGTCTCAACGACTCAGCACTTGAATTCTGGAAGATTCGGCCCGTGGCGTGGGTTTGGACGATTGGGCACTAATTAATAATAATAATATTATCACTTTGGCCGGCCGCTGATTTGTCGCGGTTCTCGGATGAGAAGGCCATGGTTACCCTTGTACTCCCAACTGCCTCCCTAGGGTGCTGGTCGAAACGTCACACGACTAAAACGTCACATTTCGAAATGGTCAAAACGTCACATACTTTTGGTCAAAACGTCACATATTTTGGGTCAAAACGTCACATACTTTTGGTCAAAACGTCACACACTTAGAAGCAAGATAACTATTCCTTGTTCTGTGCCCAGTCAACAAATCGAATGAATGAAAGGCACTCACCGACAATAAGCAACAGATGAGTTCGGACTCGAATGGGTTTCTTGGATGGTGGTTTGTGCTTCAATGTCATTCACCTTGACAGACCGAGCCCTCGTCATGATAAAGACGAGTATTTGGAGATAAAGTTGTCAAAGAGGTAGTTACCATCTTTGCATCAGTGTAGTTATATATAGGCATTCCAGTAATATTTACAAATCCAACCAATATTTATGCATATTCATCTCAACGAGAGATTATAGCAAGTTGTGGTAAATTTACCGATATACGCTGTAACCTTTCTCATCCTGGGTCGAACCATGGTAGCATTGTAAATTTGTGCCCCTCCATTTAATCGGGCTTCCGTCGCTTCTGTGCTATTCTCATATTTAACCTCCCGATTAGAAGGGACAAGGCTATTGATTTGATAGGGGGATTCATGTGAAGTCCTTTGACTTGGTCATACTTTTTGGGGGGTGGGAGGGAGTGGGCAGTGTAACACCGCAGATATTGTTTGAATTCGAGAAACATTTTCTCGAGTGGCCAGTCACAAATTGTTAAGTAAGCAGCGCTTGCAAGAAATATTTGAGAATTAACTACCGGTATTCGAAATCCACGAGGCAAGGCATTGACAAATTGATCACAAATTTACACTGAACAGCAAGGTCATTTTGTGCGTGGTCAGTTTGTTTCATTACCACATGGATTTCTAACAGTTCTGATTCAATTCTTTGAACTCTCTTGGCTCCGTCCACTTAACAGTTTTTGAGACCGCCCACCAAAGAAAATGTTTCTCGCGTTCAATATATACTGAAAAATATTCATGCATTCATCGGTAGCCATTATTGATACATTTTACTGAAAAAAATAATGTATATTTTTGATCGATTTTACTCCAATTTATTCCATTCTCACCTGTGAACAGGTTTCTATGGTAAGTATTTCTCCACGTTTCAAAACTCGTGTATTTCCTGTATGTGGGCCACCAATAACGATGGGTGAAATTTCCGACAGGGGTATTATCATACAATATGTCCCAGGCATCTCAATAGCAACCTTACCGAAAATTTCGACATCTCATTACGTGTGCACTCCATACGAAAAAAATCATCCAAAAATCGACTTAGGGTGTTATGTGTAATTATATAATGTCAGACGTCCACTTACTAATCAGTGTTGATTGGACTGTATTGGGTGAAGATTTGCCAATTAGCATATTAATATCTGTTCACTAAATCTTTTTTGAACCTGATACATTTTGTTTGGGAATTTTGCATATCAAATAAAATCTTTAAAGGTGAAAATCGGTTCGGTAAATCCCGTTATTTTGTGTGATAAATATGACCCCAAAAATGCAAATTTCGCCGATCACGTGCAACAGTGTGGCTTTTCCGTCAGTTGGATCTCCATTGGATTAAATATTCTGAAGGCATTGGAGACCGGCGAACAAACTCAGTATTCAGTCTGTTTTTCAACAGACACGGAAAGTTACTTGCCATGGAAAGATTTTGATTAGCAAAACACCTTATACAATAGACAGAGTGTTATTAGTCTATAATTTCCACCCACAAAAAATAAACCCACTATTTTTAAGAAAGAGCATACCAACCACTAGAGAGCTTTCTGGCATTAGTGTCCACCCAGTGGGGATAGCAAATGGCACTTGCCGCAAGATAAATTCTTGAATGACTAGATTTTCATATTTGAATGAGCTTGTTACAATGAGGGTCATAAGCAGTGTTTTTTAAAAAAAAATTGAAAATATATAAAGTTTGAATGGAGAATTTTGTATTTACGGTGGGTCTGTTTTGGTAGTTACATTGGGTAAATAGTTGACAGAAAGTTTGCTAGCGGTTTTCATGCCTTTTCCTGCATATTGGCCGATTAATTTTTTTAATGAATAATACATTCTCATTTTAGTTCATCTGAACTATTTCGGTAAAAAGCTCATGCTATAATAAAAATTAAATCACCAGGTTTTAACTTTGAAATGTTCGGGCACTCAGCTCAGCACAGAATCTATAATCCCGTGTCGGAAAAGCTATTGCTGCAGCGAAACGCCAGGATGTATCGCCAAGACTGTCACATTGTTGTTTCAAAAACACCGTACACCCAGAACACATTTTATTCACTGAAATACTCGTTCTATTCCATAATTTTATTTACGAGAATGAATGAAGACAAGATCATTTCGACGGAGACAATTATGGGGGGGGGGGGGGGGTCCAAATCATATATCAGTGAAAACGACGGGGTATTAAAAAGTGCAGTTTTGTATGCAATGTACACATAATGTTGACATTTTTCTCGGCCTATAAACTCTGAGAGGCACGAATTGCTGTGGCTAATTCAGTTCTGCATACTTCACAACATCCAAATGGTCCCGACCAACACATCTCTAATTTCAAGCCTCCGCCACCCCCCCTGCCATTAGTAAGTTGTCCACTTATAGTAGTAAATATAAAATGTGTGACGTTTTGACCAAAAGTATGTGACGTTTTGACCAAAAGCATGTGACATTTTGACCAAAAGTATGTGACGTTTTGCCCAAAATATGTTACGTTTTGACCATTTTGAAATGTGACAGTTTGGTCGTGTGATGTTTTGACCTGTTCTCCCTCCCTATTCCTACGTTTCTTCTCTCCTCCCAACACTCTGAGATGAACTGCTTGATGGCATCCCTTGCCCCATTCTTCCCAATCCCTCCGATTAGCATATTAACCCTCTCCTTTGAGTCTCCCACTAACCACATGTCCTTCATTCTCCCATCCCACTTCCCCATTATATTCCCAGTGAATCTTATTCTGTTAGACTGGTATTTTGGTCATTCTAGAAGAAAGTGTTCCAGGGTCTCCACCACGCCTAAATTATACATCTGGCACTCCTTTTCACTGTTTTTCCCAATTTTTCCTGTCAGCTCCAGGGCCGTGACCTCAGCTTGAGCAGCAGTGACACCCAAAGGTGCCATCAAGGTACTCTTTAAAACCAGGCTTCTCCTTATCCTGCAGGTCACCCAAAGACCTCTTTGATTTGACCCCCCTCTCGCCAATTATGGTTGCAATCCTCCATGACCCTTTCTTTGCCGATTTTTTTACCCCGGTTTGCCCTAACGCCTAGGGCCGAGATCTCCAATGAGTAGTTCTCTAATAGCTCCCTCACTTTGACCATCCACCCCGTCTTGATATTTGAGTTGAAAATTCTCAAGAACATTACTTTACACCATCGGCTGTCGGGGAGGTTTACTAAATAATTAAGATAACCGAGTTTCAATAGGTCTATCCTGTCCTTGATCCTCATCCACCCAAGCTCACCCCTGATTGCTTCTAGCGCTGCGGCGTTACTCGACCCCGTTATCCATTGGCCTGCCTTGTTCTGCAGGATTTCCAAGCTCTTTACGGTCGTCTGGTTTAGGGGTAACACTTCCGTACCGTATGTTATACTTGGCAGACCCACCATTTCCCAAATGGTTTTCCCCACAAAAACTTTATTGAAACTGTTTCTCCCTATAAGTTTCATTCAGTTAACCCTTTACCTAACCTGAAAAGCAGACGACACTTGCAAAAATAATTCTTGAATAACTAATTTTTTTCATTTTTTGTCTCAAAAACATAGGTTATGACCCCTTGTTGGAACGAGCTCGACAAGCTCATTCCAACGAGGAGTCATAACCTATGTTTTTGAGACAAAAAATGAAAATTAATTGGCGATTTTTGAGAATAGCGCTGGCCGGTTTTGGCCGTTACATTAGGTAAAGGGTTAAGAATTATCTCCCCCTTCAGAATCAATTTATTTGTGTGGTTTCGGTAGATGCCTCTTCCTGTGATGTTCATTTTTACCCCCAAATACTCATAGTCACCTGTCTCTCCTACACTAAGAAGTTTGCTGCTACCTTCCGGAATGCAGAAGAACCCCACTCCCCACCTTCAAGTGGGGTCCAATTTGCGGCCCACAGGTATAACTTTGCTTCTTGTTTTCATTAAGTTCGAGTCTCCATTTGCTCCCATATTTCCCAGCATTTTCGCTAGCCCCTCTTCGCTTTCTGACACAAGCACCATATCATCTGCAAAAAATAACCCTGGGATCTTCCCCAACTGCTACCCCTTCGTCGCTATGCAGGAGTTCATCTCCTAAACCTTTGATGTACAATACAAAAAGAATTGGCGAAAGGATACACCCCTGTTTTAGGCCTATCTTCATAGGCACACGTTTTGTTGTAATGTTTCCCAGGCGAAGTTCACTCTGTATGTCTTCATATAATGCTTTCATAATTCCAATAAACCCGTCTCTCAGGCCCAGAGCCTCCAGCTTGTGCCACATATCCTCCCTCCATACTCTATCGTTTGCCTTTTTAACATCCAAAAAGGCCATCAACATCTTTTTCTTTTTTGCTTTCGCCAATTCTATCATTTGGGATAGCGTGAAAAGATGGTCACTGACTCTCCTTCCCTTCCTGAAGCCATTCTGGATTTCTCCCAAAAAAGCCTTCTCTTCAATCACCTCCTCTAGTCTCCCATACAGGATTTTACAGAAAACTTTTCCAATGTTGCTACTGACAGAGATCCCTCGATAGTTCTCCAAAACGTCTTTTTCCCCCTTTTTGTGAATAAATATCACTTTTCTTTCTCTCCACCCCTTTGGGACCTCTTGATTTTGTATGGCTAAATTGAATAGGGCACTTAGGCTTTCCACGAGTTCCTCTCCCCCTTTTTTGATAAACTCGTTAGGAATTTCATCCACACCACCTGCTTTTCCATCACTTAATTTTGAGATCACCTTTCGCACCTCCCCCGTTTTAATTTTGCTGCACACAAAGTTCGATAGATCTTCCTCGCCTGACTCAGACACTCCGGTGGGCTCCCCATGCTCCATCGCTTATCGTTTACCTTTTCCCAGTGCTTGACTAGTTCTGATGCGATTTGATCTTGCTCGTCTGTAACTCTGCCATCTACTTTAATACTCTGTGGGTTACTTCCTTTGTTACCATTATTCACCCATTTCCAAAATACGTTTGAACTCGCCCCCCTGTCATTCTTATCGTCCTAATAAGACTGCTATTTCGCACTCTCCGTGTAAGTATCAATAAGCTGAACTAATTTCCTCTCCCTGATGTTGTTGGTCCCCATGTGTACAACAACCATTGGGTCTGGGCCTGACCCTTTTACTAATCCACCTACTCTGTTCCTTAGGTCCTCCACCCTAGCCCCCCAGAAAGCACAAAGTGGTCCTGTTGACACTGTCTGGGCCCACACACCCCCTATCTAACCCCCACACTATACTACGCCCTGCAACCACCAACTACCTCTTTCCTGTCCTACTACCCCTGTTAACCCTTCTGTTCCCACTGGACCATCTCACAGTCTTGCGCTCCGCCACACTAACCTCCATGCCTACCTCCACCTCTTCAGACCCCACCTGCTCCTCAGAATTCTCGAAACTACCTAACACACTGAATCTATTTTGGACACTGCACTCCGCTTTTGGTCCACTCCCACTACAAGCCTCCTTGTCCACGTTTACCACCTTCCTAACCTTCCCTCTGACTCCCGACCTGTCAGACGCCACATGGTCCTCACTATCCCCCTCACTATCTGACTCTAAATAAATATGCCTTTTGCCCCCCCCCCCCCTACCCCTCTCCCCCCCCCCCCCGACTCACACACTACTAGCCTGTGGATTTGACACTCTAGCCTCTACCTCTCCCCTACCCTCAACCCGACGCACCTTCCTATTCCCAATAGACCCACTATCCACATCGAAAGTCTGCCTCCTGTTACCCACCATCTTCCATTCCCCATCGAATGCCATCCTAACTGGGGTCACACCAGACTTTCCTGCCTTCCCCAGTTTCCCCCTTCGCGACCTTATTTCCAGGTTGTTCCAAGTGCATTTTTTATGCTTTTGAGGTAATCAATTTTTAAAGTTTGGAAGTCTGGTGTGGGCAATCTATTTGGTCTACATATAGTCATATACAGTTTCGAGTTGAAGCGATAGAGAAATCCTTTCTCTGTGCAATTGAATATGTAGTGTTGGTGATTAGTGGCTTTATGTCATTTTTCTGCAAGTTTCTGGGGGAAGGCTACTCAGATTTGGAGTTGGGACAAGACGGAAATTGCATGTAATGAAATGTGATGCGTAGTCCTACATGGCACCTCCATTTATTTTCACTTCCATTTTGTTCTACATGTATGTGGTTGAATCAGAAGTAAAATATGCACTTAGGCCAAGGCAGACGTCATTGACGGAATGAAATCCTGGAAGGCACGATGGAATTTATGTTTATCAAACTCTAACTGCTCTATGTGCAGCAGGATTCTACGATATTTCATCATTCCAGAAACCCCATAGATATCAGTTAAATGCAAGTACAAATTGATCATGCCCATGCACACCTTCGCATATGATATGAAACCGGTTTTATCGTTCAGGACTAATACTTCCTGAAGTAATCTTGAATATTTTTCCAGTTTCCTAATAGCATTTCAAGTCCAAAACAGTTAATGAATACGAACAAATACATTAGAGCTTTGTTAATTTAAAGTCATTACAAAGTTGAATTAAATTGGACTAAATGTTTTATGACTACCGTCAGTTTCCTTTTTAATTGTCCAAGAGCCAGAGAAAGCACACAGGAAAGGCAGAAGTAGTACCACTGCTAATGAAATTCAATAATACAGTCATTTCTGTTTTCATTTGCGCCAACTTGATTTCGACCATACGAACCTGGAAAAACGCTATCAAATTTTGGTATTATTGATTTCCAGTAGACTAGTCACCCATCATAAGCATCACAATTTTCACAGCATAATGATCACCGTGATTTATTTATTTATTGGTGCTGAGGTCACATATGTCTGCAATGGGGCTTATCATGACAACAACACAGCCAAAAAAGTCAGGTTTAGTCCAATTGTTCATAACCATGGTGCCCATTTTAGAGGCGTCCACCAAAAACATTGGTTACTGGCAGGCCTGGACTTTTAAAAACTCCAGGGGAGCTACTACGGCTCTCCTAAACCTGTGCCAGGAGAGCTATTCTGTGCTTAGTCAGTTATTAATAAGGGAATTGAAGGTTTAAGGAGCGCTATCACAGCTGTTAAGGAGAGCAGTTATGGCTCTCCTTAAATTGATTTTGCAGGAGCCATGAAGGGTGGGACCTATAGCTCCCCTCAAAAGACCAGGCTTGGTTACTGGGTCCTATTTCGCCAGCAAAACAGAATTTGTAAACAAGCACCGCTTTACTTCCCAGGTTTCTCATGAGATTACCATGATGACAGTGAGATACAAATTGAAATTGTATCGTTGTGTCCTTGGGCAAGGACAAGGCACTTCACTCCGATTGTCCACATGGGGGCACGATGACAACGTGTACTAAGGCGTACTGCATGTCGATGGTGTGCATGTCTTCAACCAATCTAACCCTGCCTGTGCAGCAATGCAGAGTTATGATGTTGGGGAGCTGGCAGCTGCTCATCGTTGCTCGGTGATTCTCTCCGGGTATTCCGGCTTCCTCCACCTGTAAAACTGTCATGATTAGCCATTGTGCATAAGTATGTGACCTTAAACACCAATAAATAAATAAATATTGAAATTGTGACGAAATATCTTTTTTTAAATAACTCCCATCAGATACCAGTATGATTTGGTATCACCCAGGCATGGTATAAGTCCTTTACTTATATCATGCGTGATGTTGATATCAAGACCCTGTCAGGAAAATCCAATGCTCGTTTGTGACTGAAACTTCATAGTTTCAGAATCAGAGCACCATTTGTGCCATAACCTGCGCAGTTGTTGTGTTTATGTTTGTTTTTCCTAAACGTGAGAGCGTTCCAGAAAAACCAATAAAAATACAACAAATGCTCAGGTTACAGTGCAAATTGTTTTCAAATTGTTGTCCTACATAAGCATTGTTGGTGCTATTGAAACTGACTTTACCTGGTGCACATGTGCGTAATTTATAACCGGACATTTTCCAGGTAAAAAAGTGTGACTTATACATGGAGATAAATGGTACCAAGTGTTAAAAAAAAATGCATAGTTGTTCAGTGAAACGCTACAACTTATTTCAACACATACTGTAATTTGCAACGTAACAAGTGATCTGATTTGAAGTTTTGTGGACATGTCATCCCCACCCACCTCTGATCTGCGCCCATGCTTGAATGTTTGATAAATGCCAGGTATATTTCTTAGTTGTGGAGAATATTTATGAGATCAAAAACTTTCAAAATAAATACAGAAGGGGATATATTGATATTCATTTCTTAGAAAATTACTCCTACTATTTTGAAATGTTTCATTCACATGGGTCAGTTCAAAAGTTATGCGTAATGGATTTCCTCACACTTCAAATGACACCTTCGCAGGGCCTCCTACTGTCTCTGGTCCACACCAGAGGAAGGGTGAGAAATGATGAGGAGGGGGGACTAAAAGTCGAATGTTTGTAAGGAGCAGGCGATAAAATATCAGTGCCTTCAGTTTTGTGGTACTTGACATGGAATCTTTTTAAATTCAGTTCGATCCTGGTGGGTAAATTTTCGATAGGTTGGTGGTCCGGGTGGGTCAATCCACTCAGCAATACCCCCACTACCTCAATGCACAGCTGGACAAAAACTTCAAATTTATGATCCTGGACTGCATCAGCAATAGACAGTATCGGCACTACAAAAACAGAGATCAGATGTTCTACCAATACATTCTCTCCTGCTAACTCCTCACACACGTTTCCTCCTTTAACACGCTCAGACATAAAAGAAAATGTTTCACTCTACTGTTTGAGAGGGTCGAAAGGGGTTTGACACAAAAGATGCACTAAAAAATCCCATTAAAATGCATGGCGCCTTTGTTAATTGAAATCTCTTTCTCCGACATTAAGCCTTGTTAGCAGTTTATGGTGGAATATTAACTTACAAAGAACATACAACACCTTTCTCTCTATCTTTTGTCATGGTAACAATCCTTGGTATTCACTAAATGCAGTGCAAACTTTCAGTCACCTATCTTTATGAAAACTCACTTGTGACACTAAAGATGTATTTTTAAAAAATAATATTGCCCACAAAGTTGAAAAAGGCATTATGAAAAAAAGAGATTTTTATATAAATTGTGATGCAGGTCCCAAAAGTTAAAAACATTCGGGTACAATAAGCCTTCGCCATCGTGTATATTCCTTGTCATAATTTCCAATTGCACATAATGTATGCTTGGTAAAATTGAGAGGATAATTTGCGGTGCCATACCGAACCTTCCCACACCCTAGCGTTAATTAACTGAAAATATTTTTATACTGTACCAATGACCCAGACATAGCTGGTGCTAACTCTTAAAATATAGGGCCAAACAATCCCAAAATTTGCATCTAAAACCAAAGAAAACATGTCCTGAATGGCCCTCCACACTTCATCTCTACTGCGCATGCGCAGTGTCAAGGACGTTCCGAAATTGGCGCCATTAATCATTCTAAGTTTGGCCCTTCATCAGTTAACATCTGACTGATTTTTGTGCTTGGAAATCTCAGTTTAAATGATGCCAGACACATAAATATTTGTGAAATGGTGATTCTAAGGAGGATAGAGAAGGAGGAGAGGAAAAATGTGTGACAGAATTTTATCAGGGCTGTAACTTAAAATTTTTTAATGAAATTATGTTAAGTTACCTATTTTCGAGGCAGCAGCCATTTTGTTGTCATTCTTGTTATTTAGTTACACTGATTTTTCAGTGTTTTCCTCTCTCCCTTTCCTTTAAGTCCCCTCTTGCTATTCTCCCATGCTTTTGGAATAGTTTCTGTAATTATTATTACTAAAACTTCTTGGGAGTTTTAGCTGAAGAACAGAATGAATTCTGTTCTTTTCCCCTTGTTTACGTCTTCACCTGTGGGTGGTTAGGCGTTGTGTTCTGCATCTACCATCTGATGTTCTGCAGTTTCTTCCCTGGAAGTCTCTGTTTTGTATCAGATAGTGTATTTTTGGTAACTGATTTCGGGCCAGGGTGCCTGGAGTCTTATTTTAGTGTTTTTACACTCATTGTTTACATTTACAACAGCCCTCTGTGTGAGGGGGGGATTTCTTGAAAATAATATCTTGATGTTAATTTAATCATAACTAGATACATTATTATTGTTCGTAAGTGTTGAATAAATTGTTTAAAATATTTTTAAATTTTTTGTTCACACTTAGGCTTGGGATCCATTGGGGCTCAACGTTACTTTTCAGAAACTTGGGCTGTTCTGAAAAAATATTTTTTCAAAATATTTTGATTTCAATTATTTTTTCTATGTTAATGGATCATATTATTATTATGTATTTTGATTGTCAGGGGTTGGTGCGAGTACCAGGACTTTGTTTTCTTTTCACATTGAAAGGATTTTGATCAATTGTTATAAGAGGAAGTCTTCCTCTGACTTTTATAATCATTCTGTATGTGGTCAGTGTACTCGCATTAACTCCTGTTCTGTATCTGATGATTTCGATGACAACATGGGAAGCGTATGTCACGGTATGTTAGTGGGGAATTGGACATTCCGGTCCTTTCCCCGCAGGGTCACTCTACTTTTTCAATTTCTATTTCAGACGATCAAGATTAGGGTGATGTATCTGTGATGTCTTCCAACAGTGTGCCTCCGTCGTCACAATTAATGAAGGGCTAGCGGAAAAGTGCTCATGTAAATACGCCAGTTGCCTAAGAGGACCCCAGTAGGTTCGACGGCCTTTGACGTCCGCTAGCTCGCCCGGTGTAGCGTCCATTCATCGAATGGTTCGGCAGCCGGGTTTGTCCGTTGCGGTCTAGAAGGAGTTTTGGGGTGATGCGAGCACCATAAATCAACCAAATGCACACCCAGTGACGACGGATTAGAGGGAGAACGGAGGAAGCCTTTTAGTCCGGTTCATAGCTCGTTCTGGTCCATCCGGACGGCGAGCGAGAGAGGCCCCTCTCTCGTACAACAACATCTGGCCCCAGATGTTGTGGTACAAAATGTTTCGCATTCGGAGCATACGTCCGCTGCTCGGGACGCTCCGACATATAGTCAGTCCGGAGAGACTGTCAATAAGGCTTCCTCATTCTCATGGTAGCGCACACGACCGCTCTTGGCTACGTGACCTCGGATATCCAGTCAGCTTCGCCAGTCAGAGAATCATCGGCGACCAGGTCACACCATCCGGTAGCCAGGGACACGAGGCCTGCAGACTCCGGACGTTCGCATAGGAAAGTGTGCGGGAGTCAACGTACACAATGCATCATAAGACCGCTACTGCACAGGCCTCGGGGACGGACGTGCTATCCTAAATAGCACAGCTCATCGCAGCATCCCAGCAACAACTGAATCTGTCGCATAATGTTTTATCCGACGATGCTGGGTCGGGACGCTCCGCGGAAGCGGGTACGGACGTCTGAAAATTTCATCCGGTCCGACGGGATACCGAAAGGGATTCGGAGGATTTCGAGCTTTCCCTTTCGGAACAACATATGCTGTTGTGTATGTCATCTGACTTGATCTTCTACAGGTTCTTTCGTCGGACCAGAATGCTGCGATGCCGGATAAGAAACTGATAGCGTCGGTGGACTTAGAAATTTTTGGTTCGGTTCAGGGACATCGTCCCTCAGTTCCGACATAGTCCAATAATGTCACACAAACTTTCGAATTATTGAACGACGCTATATATTTATTATTATATGCTTGCTATTACCAAGCATTTCTGGTTTCTTGTTCGCAAAGTTACGGAGATGTCTTTCAAAAGTGTGCCTCTGTCGTCATAGTTAATGAAGAGCTAGCGGCAATAAGTGCTCATGGATTATGTCTATCGCCTAAGAGGTCCCTTGTAGGATCGACGGAGTGACATTCGCTAGCTCACCCGGTATAGCGTACATTCATCGAATGGTTTGGCTGCCGGGTTCGTCCGTTGCGGTCTAGGAAGGAGATTTGGGTGATGCGAGCACTATAATTACTTTAGTACTCACCCAGTGACGGCGGATTGAGGACAGATCGGAGGAAGCCTGTTAGTCCGGTTCCTGGCTTGTCCAGGTCCGTTCGGGCTGTGAGCGAGAGAGGTCCCTCTCTCGTCCAACAACATAGGGAACCGCATGTTGTGGTTCAGATATTTTACATTCGGAGCATATGTCCGTCGCTCGGGACGCTCCGTTATATTGACAGTCCGAGAGACTGTCGATAATGCTTCCTCATCCTTACGGCAGTGCACACGACCGCACATTGGCTACGTGACCTCGAGTATCCGATCAGTTTCGTCATTCAGTGATTCCATGGCGAACAGGTCACGCCATCCGGTAGCCAAGGGACACGAGGCCTATACACTCTGTTCGCTCGCATATTAGTAGTATGCATGGGGTAACGATCACGGAGCTTCCAGCGGCAATGCATTGTAGGACCGCTTCTCCATAGGCCTCAGTGACGGACGTGCTATCCGAGTTAGCACAGTTTTTTCGCAGCATCCCAGCAATCGACAGTTTCTTGGTCGAATCAGGAATTATCTGACGGCGCTGGGTCGTGCGGTCCGCGGTTGCATCAGGTACGGACGACCGAACGCTTTATAGGGTCCGACAGGATGGCGAAAGGGATTCGAAAGATTTCGAGTTTTTCCTTTCGTAGCATCGGAAGCTGCCATACATATCTTCCGGCATTATCTTCCAGTGATTGTTCTTCCGGACTACATTGCTGCGATGTTGGATAAGAGACTTATAGCGTCATTGGACAGGGAATTTTGGATCGGTTCAGGGACATTGTTCCTGTCTTACCGACACAGTCCAATAATGTCATTAGAACATGTGTATTATTTATCGACGCTATATATATATATATAAGCCTGCTACCAAGCATGATAGTTTAGTTTCTTGTCCGCAATGCTCATTTCTGCCTTTTATCATTTATACGAATAATTTATTTTGGCAGAACAGGGCATACCGAGAGTTCATATGCGTCTAGACGGCGTGGTTAAACACTGGAAATAATCTTTTTCGCTGTCTATGTCTTTTCCAACCACAATGTTGGAAACGACAATGATGTCTAATAGACTTAACTTAGATGCTTTATCATACGTAATCCACCTTACTGAGGCGTTATCATTACGTCTTCAAGAGAAAGAATTCCGGGATATAATCCTCAATGTGATTTCTTTTGAGGGCAATAGTTTGTTCACGTATAACTCCGCCCTTCAGTGGCTGCTTGGAGTTGGTTAGACGTGACGCAGCCCTAGCTACATCCACGCGCGTGGATAGTAAGGTGAAGAACTCTCTCAGAGTCGCTTCGTTCTCGGAGAAGCTTCTCTTCGACGGCAACTTTTCAGCAATCCATGAATTGCTCGATTCACACATTCTCTTGTCTATCTAGTGTAGCAAGAGATTCAGACTGGGGCAAACATTCGGTGGTTGACTCAGAGAGTGCCACTGCAGTTGCCGGATCCGACTTTTATAATTATGACGGTTGCCTGTCAAACAGGTTGGGATATAATATTGATCCCAACGGATTCGAAGTGCCAGGGTCTTTGGGTTCCGCAGTCTCTAAGCAAGCACTTATCTTCCACGGAATAATGTTTTTTTAGGCTTGCTTTATGTCATTGGATGAACATTATTCAGAAACGCATGTCCAAATCCTGTCCGTTAATTCGACAGTAGTGGCGTATCTCCGGAACCAGGGAGGCACTCATTCGTTTCCGTTATTCAATTTAATGGAAAGAATCCTTCTGTTTGTTATAGTACACCAAGTTCTGCTTCAGTCCGTCATATTCCGGGTCGTCTGATTGTTTTACCGGACTCCCGTTCACTTATGGGTCGCTTGTTGCCGTCAGAATGGACTCTCAACAAACAAGTATTCAATCAGATTTGCTATCAATGGGAGCGCCCAATGATAATTTATTTACGACACAACTTGCTTGTCAATTGCAGACGTATGTGTTTGCTTGTCCGGATCTCCGAGCTTATGTTGTTAACGCTCTATTGATCTAATAGGACAGAATGATAGGATATGCGTATCCTCCTGTGCTGTTGTTTCAGCAAGTATTGCTAAGATAAACAACCACAATACATTTCTGTTGATAGCATCTCTGTCTTCACAGAGACCGTGGGTAAATTTACTCTGATGTCTACTGTGGGACTTAACGCGAAATCTTCCTCCATGAGAGGATCTTTTTTCGCTGGGTAAAATCGTGTCATCTTTATCACAACCCGCAAGGTCTCAACCTTCGCGTATTCCATTGTGTGGTCCTTTTTGCATTGTAAGCATTGTACTGGACGAGCTTTGGACGCGATTTCTTACTATAGGAGAACCTCTTCTTCGCTATACTATGCGGCTAAAGTGGAGGCTCTTCCATCGTTGGTGTAGGGATCACTATGTTGATATTGTTGATCCCTCCATACTAGTCATTGCAACTTTTTAGTATACTTGTTTGACAAGATCTTCTGCAGCCTGTTATTATTAAGGTTATAGGTTTATGTTACCTCATACCTATGCACTCTATGATAGTTTACAATTGAGTCTTATGTCTCTTTATCTAAGTCAGTTAGTAACTTTTCGATAAATAGACTTAGAATCATTAGATTAAATTCCTATACGGAATTTAACTTAGGTTCTTATTTAGCTAGTAATCATTTGAGCCTCTGGAAACAGTAGTTTTCAAATTCTGACCTTTTAGACAGTAATTCTATTGGCTTCTCTTTTACTGAAGAGTCAGTGAGTTTCATGCACTATCGGTGGATGATTTTCACTTTCGTAGTTTCGGAATCACTACTTCCTTTACTATTTAGGTTGGATTTTTGCATAAGAGTCAGGCTCCTAATTAATATCCGGAACCTATTGTTATTAAGGTCCTTCCGTCTTCGTACGGGCATAGGCCTTTACTCTGTCCGGTTAGAGTTTATGTATTTATAAACAGATATCTGTTTATTTCTACGGGCGTAAGTTTCTTCTGTCTTTGATGCCTAATAGAAGGACGTTACGCTCCATTCTATTGCTAATGGATTCAATTAACTATCGATACTGCTTATGGTATATCATTGACTCAGTAGTTGTGTTTGAGATTTCGGCTCATGAAGTAAGAGTTCTTCTACATCTTGGGCTTACATTAATAGTGTCGCTATTATAGATTTTTGAAGGCTACTCATTGCGCTCAGCCATCCACATTCATGAATTTTTATCTCAGAAATATCGAGTCCATTTCTGGAGGCCTCTATTGTTAGGTCTATTATCTACTGCTCAGAATGTCATTCACTTAACAGTTGCTACTATAGCTAGGTAGGCTGTCTGTTTCGGCAGTGACTCCGTTCTGCTGCCCTCTTCGCTCTGGGCTATTTGACCCAGGGCAAGAAAAAGGGGGGGGGGGGGGGGGGGGTGTTCCCTTGGGTCACCTGTTTTACTATGAAAACAAGGGGATACCTCCTCCGGAGTTAGTAATTCTGAGCTGTTATTGGGATGGTTGTTTAGTGAGAAGTTTATGTTTTTAAAATTCATTCAGGTCTAAGTTTTTAAAGTATAGCTTTTGAATATAGCACGTGTCAACGGACATTATTATACAATCCTCAGACACTTTTAAGGAGTATAAAGAGTCTCTATTCTCTAGACTTACTTTATTTATTGGCTTACTTTAAAAATTATTAGTATAAGGATTATACTAGATATTAATAGAGTACATGGATGTATAATGCTCAATTTTGGAAGGTGTTGTATCTTTATAATTTATCATAAATAAGAAAGATACATGTAAGGCCTAATACTTCTTTTTCCCTAGAGGGGATGACTCTTTTTTATATAATTGAGCGTATTCCATCTTGCTCTATGTCCTTGGCCCTCCAGCCTTTTTACTATTCAGCTATGTCTGGGTCATTGGTACAGTATAAAAATGTTAAAAAATTTATAGTAATTTATATATTTTTTATACTTACCAATGACCCAGACGGGGATGGCCCTCCCAGGAGTTGGGAACTCTTACCTCCCCGCTGAGTACATAGCGCTTACCAGGCACTGGTTATTAGAATGATTAATGGCGCCAATTTCGGAACGTCCTTGACACTGCGCATGCGCAGTAGAGGTGAAGTGTGGAGGGCCATTCAGGACATGTTTTCTTTGGTTTTAGATGCAAATTTTGGGGATTGGGGGGCAAAATTTGTGTTTGGCCCTATATTTTAAGAGTTAGCACCAGCTATGTCTGGGTCATTGGTAAGTATAAAAAATATATAAATTACTATAAATTTTTTAACTTTCATAACAATTTTATAAAGCATAAATACCGTGTAAATGGGGAAAAAAGTTAAATAATCATATTATATGGTACAAGATGTAAACTCCATTTTGTTTTATAACTCAAGTGTGATTTTATTGCGTTTTCCGGCCAGTTTTATAATAAGTAAAATAGCTCACATTCATATTTTTTTTTCCTGAGAAATAAACTTCCACTTCAAAGTACCCTTCTCGTATACATTTTTGCCCAGAACCTCAAATAAAAGTCTGGAAAAATAGGGATTGAATTTACCGAAGTGGGTCGAAATTATTTTGGGTTGAAATTACCGATCGGCAAGGAGGTCGGCGGGAGGGCATCCGAGTCGGGGAAAATAGTGCGTCGAAGTTACTTTTTTGGGTCGAAATTACTTTTTTGGGTCAAAGTTACTTTGGGTCAAAATTACTGTGGGTCGAAGTTACTGGATACTGAATCCACATTGTGCATTTTGAGTTTCCTGTCACTTTGGCGGTTTCAGTTAAAAATAACTTTTCAAATACCTCACTTATATGATTAAAACTTCGGCTCAGTATATAGATATGTCATAAATACATATCTGTGAAATATGGTGCCAAAACGGAGTCTAGTTTTGATATACCAATTCTTCAAATAAACAAGAGGCCCCATGGGCCTGAAGCGCTCATCTTGAACAGAACAAAATATAAACAGAGTCCAAAATGAGTACATTAAGCAAGCCATCTCCCCTGTCTACACTGTCAATCCTTGAGTCCCTCAGGAGTGAGAAAAATAATCTGGGTATCATGCCTTTTCTTCAGTTGATCATAAAGTAAAATGTAGAGCTCCCCTAATAATATAATAACACTTTGGCCAGCCGCTGTTTTGTCGCGGTTCTCGGACGAGAAGGCCATGATTACCCCTGAACTCCCAACTGCCTCCCTATTCCCACGCTTCTCCTCTCCTCCCAACACTCGGAGACGAACTGCTTGATGACATCCCTTGCCCCATTCTTCCCAATCTCACCGATTAGCATATCAATCCTCTCCTTTGAGTCTCCCCCTAACCACATGTCCTTCATTCTCCCATCCCACTTCCCCATTATACTCCCAGTGAATCTCATTCTTTTAGACTGATACTTTGGGCATTCTAGAAGAAAGTGTTCCAGGGTCTCCACCACGCCCAAGTTACACATCTGGCACTCCTTTTCACTGTTTTTCCCAATTTTTCCCCTCAGCTCCAGGGACCGCGACCTCAGCTTGAACAACAGTGACCCCCCAAAGGTGCCATCAAGGTACTCTTCAAATCCAGGCTTCTCTTTATCACGCAGGCCACCCAAAGATCTCTTCGATTTGACCCCCCTCTCGCCAATTACGGTTACAATCCTCCATGACCCTTTCTCTGACGATCTTTTTGCCCTGGTTTGCCCCATCGTCAAGGTCCGAGATCTCCAATGAGTAGTTTTCTACTAGCTCCCTCACTTGGACCATCCACTCCGTCTTGATATTTGAGTTGAAAGTTCTCAGGAACATTACTTTACACCATCGGCTATTGGGGAGATTTACCAAATAATTAAGATAACTGAGTTTCAATAGGTCTCTCCTGTCCTTGATCCTCATCCACCCAAGCTCAACCCTGATCGCTTCTAGCACTGCGGCATTACTCGTGCCTGTTATCCATCGGCCTGCATCGTTCTGCAGGATTTCCAAGCTCTTTACGGCTGTGTTGGTTAGGGGTACAACTTCCGTACCGTATGTTATACTTGGCAGACCCACCATTTCCCAAATAGTTTTCCCCACGAAAACCTTATTGAAACTGTTTCTCCCCATAAGTTTCATTTGGTTAAGGATTCGCTTCCCCTTCAGAATCAATTTATTTGTGTGGTTTCGGTAGATGCCTCTTCCTGTGATGTTTATATTTACCCCCAAATACTCGTAATCGCTAGTCTCTCCTACACTAAGAAGTCTACTGCTACCTTCCGGAATGCAGAACTCCCCCACTCTCCACCTTCGAGTGGGGTCCACTTTGCGGCCCACGGGTATAACTTTGCTCTTGCTTTCATTAAGTTTGAGTCTCCATTTGCTCCCATATTTCCCAACAATTCCCAGCATCTTCTCTAGCCCCTCTTCGCTGTCTGAAACTAGCACCATATCGTCTGCAAAAAATAGCCCTGGGATCTTCAAATCACCAACTGCAACCCCCTCGTCGCTATGCAGGAGTTCATCTTCTAAACCTTTGATGTACAATGCAAAAAGAATTGGCGAAAGGATACACCCCTGTTTTAGGCCTATCTCCATAGGCACACGTTTTGTTGTAATGTTTCCCAGGCTAAGTTCACTCTGTACATCTTTATATAATGCTTTCATAATCCCAACAAACTCGCCCCCCAAGCCCAGAGCCTCCAGCTTGTGCCACATACCCTCCCTCCATACTCTATCATATGCCTTTTTAACATCCAAAAAGGCCATGAACCTTTTTTTCTTTTTTGCTTTTGCGGATTCTATCATTTGGGATAGCGTGAAAAATTGGTCAGTGACTCTCCTTCCCTTCCTAAAGCCATTCTGGATTTCTCCCAAAAAACTCTTCTCTTCGATCACCTCCTCTAATCTCCCATACAGGATTTTACAAAAGACTTTTCCAATGTTGCTGCTGACAGAGATACCTCGATAGTTATCCAAGACGTCTTTTTCTCCCTTTTTGTGAATAAATGTCACTTTGCTTTCCCTCCACTCCTTTGGGACCTCTTGTTTTTCGATGGCTAAATTGAATACGGCAGTTAGGCTTTCCAAGAGTTCCTCTCCCCCTTTTTTGATAAACTCGTTAGGAATTTCGTCCACCCCTCCCGCTTTTCCATTCCTTAATTTCGAGATCACCCTTCACACCTCCTCAGTTTTGATTTAGCTGCACACGAAGTTCGATAGATTTTCCTCGACCTGGTTCGGACACTCTGGTGGGTTCCCCATGCCCCATCGATTATCGTTTACCTTTTCCCAGTGCTTGACTAGTTCTAATGCGATTTGATCTCGCTCTTCTGTTACTCTGCCATCTACTTTAATGCTCTGTGGGTTATTCTCTTTGTTACGTTTGTTCACCCATTTCCAAAATACGCTCGAACTCGACCCCCCTGTCATTCTTATCGTCCTAATAAGACTGCTATTTCGCACTCTCCGGTTGTCGACTTTAATCTTGTTTACTTTATTTCATGCTTGTTGGTATTCTTCTTTTGCTACCATGGCCTCATTGCTTTCCACCCCCTTAAGTTTTCTACTTCTGTATGCAGCACATTTAGCTTTTCTAACCTTTATGGCCCTTTTCAGCTTTTCGTTCACTCTGTACCCAAGTTCCCGTGTTGGCACCCTAATCTTTCCTACACTTTCCTTCCCTGCCTCCACTAGGCTCGCAACTATGGCGTCGGCCATCTTCTGGACACTGCCCCCCTTGTGTACGGCTGCAAGCTTTGGTTTCAGTTTTTCTTCGAACTTCGCCCAGTCGGCATCCTTTTTGAGTTCCCAAACCTCCTTGAAGCTTCCTTTGCTTTTCTCTAGGTTTTTGGCCCTCATCGTCACTGTAATCAAGTTGTGATCACTATCCAACTCCATTTT
Source organism: Pictodentalium vernedei (assembly GCA_031216915.1). Lineage (NCBI taxonomy): Eukaryota > Metazoa > Mollusca > Scaphopoda > Dentaliida > Dentaliidae > Pictodentalium > Pictodentalium vernedei. The sequence continues at coordinate 479,033,849 of CM062295.1, forward strand.
TCCCTCATCGTCCACTTCTACCCCTATCATCTCCCTCCATAAAGTCATATCTGTGAGAATGTAGTCAATTATTGATTTTCTGTCGCTTCTCTCCCAGGTCCATTTCCCCTTATATCTAGCGTCCCTGTTCAGAATCTTCAGACCGAGCTCATTTGTGAAGTTCAACAGCTTCCTTCCATTCCTGTTGACTTTCTTGTCCCCACCCTCTATGCCTTCTTCCTTGTCACCTATGTGTCCATTAAAGTCGCCCATCAGAATTATACCGAGACCCCTGTTTTCTAGTTCAGTGATATTGGACCTTAGTGTTGAGTATATCGAGTCATTCCACTCGGGTTTACTTCCATCCACCACACAGTACACAATCCCAAGGGCAATACTTTTGTTTCTCAGACTGATCTTTACCCATCCAATTTCTTTTGACACCTCAGCCGAGGTGATGATATCATCCAGATCTGTGATCAGCGATGGCCCCAGATGTTGTGGTACAAAATGTTTCGCATTCGGAGCATACGTCCGTCGCTCGGGACGCTCCGACATATAGGCAGTCCGGAGTAGACTGTCAATAAGGCTTCCTCATTCTCATGGTAGCGCACTCGACCGCTCTTGGCTACGTGACCTCGGATATCCAGTCAGCTTCGCCAGTCAGAGAATCATCGGCGACCAGGTCACACCATCCGGTAGCCAGGGACACGAGGCCTGCAGACTCCGGACGTTCGCATAGGAAAGTGTGCGGGAGTCAACGTACACGGAGCTTCCGGCGGCAATGCATCGTAAGACCGCTACTGCACAGGCCTCGGGAACGGACGTGCTTTCCTAAATAGCAGCTTATCGCAGCATCCCAGCATCAACTGAATCTGTCGCATATTTTTTATCCGACGATGCTGGGTCGGGACGCTCCGTGGAAGCGGGTACGGACGTCCGAAAATTTCATCCGGTCCGACGGGATACCGAAAGGGATTTGGAGGATTTCGAGCTTTCCCTTTCGGAACAACATATGCTGTTGTGTATGTCACCTGACTTGATCTTCTACAGCTTCTTTCGTCGGACCAGAACGCTGCGATGCCGGATAAGAAACTGATAGCGTCGGTGGACTTAGAAATTTTTGGTTCGGTTCAGGGACATCGTCCCTCAGTTCCGACATAGTCCAATAATGTCACACAAACTTTCGAATTATTGAACGACGCTATATATATATTATTATTATATGCTTGCTATTATCAAGCATTTCGGGTTTCTTGTTCGCAAAGTTACGGAGATGTCTTTCAAAAGTGTGCCTCTGTCGTCATAGTTAATGAAGAGCTAGCGGCAATAAGTGCTCATGGAATATGTCTATCGCCTAAGAGGTCCCTTGTAGGATCGACGGAGTGACATTCTCTAGCTCACCCGGTGTAGTGTACATTCATTGAATGCTTCGGCTGCCGGGTTCGTCTGTTGCGGTCTAGGAAGGAGATTTGGGTGATGCGAGCACTATAATTACTTTAGTACTCACCCAGTGACAGCGGATTGAGGACAGATCGGAGGAAGCCTGTTAGTCCGGTTCCTGGCTTGTCCAGGTCCGTCCGGGCTGTGAGCGAGAGAGGTCCCTCTCTCGTCCAACAACATAGGGGACCGCATGTTGTGGTTCAGATATTTTACATTCGGAGCATATGTCTGTCGGTCGGGACGCTCCGTTATATTGACCGTCCGAGAGACTGTCGATAATGCTTCCTCATCCTCACAGCAGGGCACACGACCGCACATTGGCTACGTGACCTCGAGTATCCGATCAGTTTCGTCATTCAGTGATTCCACGGCGAATAGGTCACGCCATCCGGTAGCCAAGGGACACGAGGCCTATACACTCCGTTCGCTCGCATATTAGTAGTATGCACGGGGTAAAGATCACGGCGCTTCCAGCGGCAATGCATTGTAGGACCGCTTCTCCACAGGCCTCAGTGACGGACGTGCTATCCGAGTTAGCACAGTTTTTTCGCAGCATCCCAGCAATCGACAGTTTCTTAGTCGAATCAGGAATTATCTGACGGCGCTGGGTCGGTGCGGTCCGCGGTTGCATCAGGTACGGACGACCGAACGCTTTATAGGGTCCGACAGGATGGCGAAAGGGACTCGAAAGATTATCATACGTAATCCACCTTACTGAGGCGTTATCATTACGTCTTCAAGAAAAGAATTATGGGATATTATCCTCAATGTGATTTCTTTTGAGGGCAGTAGTTTGTTCACGTATAACTCCGCCCTTCAGTGGCTGATTGGAGTTGGTTAGACGTGACGCAGCCCTAGCTACATCCACGTGCGTGGATAGTAAGGTGAAGAACTCTCTCAGAGTCGCTTCGTTCTCGGAGAAGCTTCTCTTCGACGGCAACTTTTCAGCAATCCATGAATTGCTCGATTTACACGTTCTCTTGTCTATCTAGTATTGCAAGAGATTCAGACTGGGGCAAACATTCGATGGTTGACTCAGAGAGTGCCACTGCAGTTGCCGGATCCGAGAGTTATAATTATGACGGTTGCCAGTCAAACAGGTTGGGATATAATATTGATCCCAACGGATTCGAAGTGCCAGGGTCTTTGGGTTCCGCAGTCTCTAAGCAAGCACTTCTCTTCCGCGGAATAATGTTTTTTTAGGCTTGCTTTATGTCATTGGATGAACATTATTCAGAAACGCATGTCCAAATACTGTCCGTTGATTCGACAGTAGTGGCGTATCTCCGCAACCAGGGAGGCACTCATTCGTTTCCGTTATTCAATTTAATGGAAAGAATCCTTCTGTTTGTTATAGTACACCAAGTTCTGTTTCGGTCCGTCATATTCCGGGTCGTCTGATTGTTTTACCGGACTCCCGTTCACTTATGGGTCGCTTGTTGCCGTCAGAATGGACTCGCAACAAACAAGTATTCAATCAGATTTGCTATCAATGGGAGCGCCCAATGATAATTTATTTACGACACAGCTTGCTAATCAATTGCAGACGTATGTGTTTGCTTGTCCGGATCTCTGAGCTAATGTTGTTAACGCTCTATTGATCTAATAGGACGGAATGATAGGATATGCGTATCCTCCGGCGCTGTTGTTTCAGCAGGTATTGCTAAGATAAACAACCACAATACATTTCTGTTGATAGCATCTCTGTCTTCACAGAGACCGTGGGTAAATTTACCCTGATGTCTACTGTGGGACTTAACGCGTAATCTTCCTCAATGAGAGGATCTTTTTTCGCTGGGTAAAATCGTGTCATCTTTATCACAACCTGCAAGGTCGCAACCTTCACGTATTCCGTTGTGTGGTCCTTATTGCATTGTAAGCATTGTACTGGACGAGCTTTGGACGCGATTTCTTACTATAGGAGATCCTCTTCTTCGCTATTCTATGCGGCTAAAGTTGAAGCTCTTCCGTCGTTGGTGTAGGGATCACTATGTTCATATTGTTGATCCCTCCATACTACTCATTGCAACTTTTTAGTATACTTGTTTGACAAGATCTACTGCAGCCTGTTATTATTAAGGTTATAGGTTTATGTTACCTCATACCTATGCGCTCTATGATAGTTTACAATTGAGTCTTATGTCTCTTTATCTAAGTTAGTTAGTAACTTTTCGATAAATAGACTTAGAATCATTAGATTAAATTCCTATATGGAATTTAACTTCGGTTCTTATTTAGCTAAGTAATCATTTGAGCCTCTGGAAACAGTAGTTTTCAAATTCTGACCTTTTAGACAGTAATTCTGTTGGCTTCTCTTTTACTGAAGAGTCAGTGAGTTTCATGCACTATCGGTGGATGATTTTCACTTTCGTAGTTTCGGAATCACTACTTCCTTTACTATTTAGGTTGGATTTTTGCATAAGAGTTAGGCTCCTAATATCCGGATCCTATTGTTATTAAGGTCCTTCCGTCTTCGTACGGGCATAGGCCTTTACTCTGTCCGGTTAGAGTTTATGTATTTATAAACAGATATCTGTTTATTACTACGGGCGTAAACTTCTAATGTCTTTGATGCCTATTAGAAGGACGTTACGCTCCATTCTATTGCTAATGGATTCAATTAACTATCGATACTGCTTATGGTATATCTTTGACTCAGCAGTTGTGTTTGAGATTTCGGCTCATGAAGTAAGAGTTCTTCTACATCTTGGGCTTACATTAATAGTGTCGCTATTATAGATTTTTGAAGGCTGCTCATTGCGCTCAGCCATCCACATTTATGAATTTTTTATCTCAGAAATATTGAGTCCATTTCTGGAGGCCTCTATTGTTAGGTCTATTATCTACTGCTCAGAATGTCATTCACTTAACAGTTGCTACTATAGCTAGGTAGGCTGTCTGTTTCGGCAGTGACTCCGTTCTGCTGCCCTCTTCGCTCTGGGCTATTTGACCCAGGGCAAGAAAAAGGGGGGGGGGGGGAGGGGGAGGGTGTTCCCTTGGGTCACCTGTTTTACTATGAAAACAAGGGGATACCTCCTCCGGAGTTAGTAATTCTGAGCTGTTATTGGGATGGTTATTTAGTGAGAAGTTTATGTTTTAAAAATTCATTCAAGTCTCAGTTTTTAAAGTATAGCTTTTGAATATAGCACGTGTCAACGGACATGATTATGCAATCCTCAGACACTTTTAAGGAGTATAAAGAGTCTCTATTCTCTAGACTTACTTTATTTATTGGCTTACTTTAAAAATTATTAGTATAAGGATTATACTAGATATTAATAGAGTACATGGATGTATGATGCTCAATTTTGGAAGGTGTTGTATCTTTCTAATTTATCATAAATAAGAAAGATACATGTAAGGCCTAATACTTCTTTTTCCCTAGAGGGGATGACTCTATTTTATATTATTGAGCGTATTCCATCTTGCTCTATGTCCTTGGCCCTCCAGCCTTTTTACTATTCAGCTATGTCTGGGTCATTGGTACAGTATAAAAATGTTAAAAAATTTATAGTAATTTATATATTTTTTATACTTACCAATGACCCAGACGGGGATGGCCCTCCCAGGAGTTGGGAACTCTTACCTCCCCGCTGAGTACATAGCGTTTACCAGGCACTGGTTATTAGAATGATTAATGGCGCCAATTTCGGAACGTCCTTGACACTTTGCATGCGCAGTAGAGGTGAAGTGTGGAGGGCCATTCAGGACATGTTTTCTTTGGTTTTAGATGCAAATTTTGGGGATTGGGGGGCAAAATTTGTGTTTGGCCCTATATTTTAAGAGTTAGCACCAGCTATGTCTGGGTCATTGGTAAGTATAAAAAATATATAAATTACTATAAATTTTTTAACTTTCAGGGTACCGAGGTTCATTGGATTCCGCCTGCTGGGCCCATTGTTTTCTGCGCTAGTCCTGGTAAACTTATTCTGTCCCCCTCACTCTTGATTACCCCACATATGTCCACTCTAGTTATACTTGCCTCTGACCTCCCACCCCGCTCCTCTCCAAAAAAGACTCTGCTACCCATAGAATTTTATCCCCCAACACCCGTTTCCCCACCCTGCTAAGATGCAGCCTGTCACGCCTGTACATGCTCCCATTGCCCCAAAACGTGTCCCAATGGTCGATAAAGGGTATTCCCAGATCAACACAGTAGTCCTCCAACTCTTCATTTAGGGCCAAAATCCTTGAGTTCCGTTCGTCCCCCACCTCCAAGGACAGGAAGGACCCCGGATACAACTACCCTTGCATTCCTACTTAGCGGTTTGCCGACTAAGCCTCTATATGACTCCACCAAACTTACTGACCTTCTCTCCCTGATATTGTTGGTCCCCACATGGACCACCACTACCGGTTCCAGTCCTGACCCTGGCACAATGCCATCTACCCGGTCTCTGAGATCCTCCACCTTCCCCCCCGGAAAGCACAAGATTGTTCGATTGGAACTATCAGGACTACAAACTACATTGTCAATCCCACGTACAATGCTGCTCCCCGCTACAACTAATTTTCTTATTCTGGCCCCAGTTCCTATATCATCTGCACCTCCTCTCGTTTTGCAAGCTCCTGGCCCCCTCTTTCTCTTGACCGCCCTCCTTACCCTGTCTGGCCTATCATCATCACCAACCATCTCACCCCCCACACTTTCCCCCTCACTCTCGTCCCCAGTGGTATTTGAGTCTAAAACACTAAACCTGTTTTCTAAACACCGCCTAGCAACCTTGGCAGCCTTACGCCGACTCCGGCTTCCGGACTCGACGCAGTCCTGACCTGACGCCACCTTCCGAAATTTCCTACTAGAACCCCCCTCCTCATTTACACCCCCCACAGCAAGCATTATTCTCCCACGTTTCCTGCTTCCCAGTTTCCTCCTTGAGTCCACAACGACCTTCCACCCACCTTCAACCTCACCATCGTAGGTGACCTTCAACGGGGTAACTCCAGATACACCGGCCCTTCCCAACCTCCCGCTCAGCTCTGCAATCTCCCGCTCGAATCCAACACACTTCTCTAACAACTGTAAAATATCCCTGCAATTCACACATACCCCACTACTCTCCATTGGCCGACCACCACCATACCTCATATTACACTGTCTGCACGCCTCGGTATCCTCACTCTCCCCCACCTGCACCCCTCGACTCACCTCCCCCAGACCTCCCTTAACACCCATACTTACCTCCGTCTGAACACCCGTCGTGCATTTACCATTCATGACAACAAATATTATACAGAATCCAATGACCGAAAACGACAAAAACACCAAGGCAACAAACACACACGAAAAAAGGCAACTAAGGCAAACAAACAACAAAACCGGAAAAACCTATCACCTAAACCTCCTTATTACACCCTACGGTCCTCCCAAACACACTTGCAAAACTAAATATATAAAAAACTTCCCTGAAATAAAACTAATATTAAAAACAATATTTATAAACAGTTCCGAGTTGAAAATTTTCTTCTCTCTTCGTGAGTAGTATTCACTATGAAGCCCCTTGATACAACCTATGTGGATTAATCTTAGTTACACATCTCTAGAGGGTACTGAATACAAAATTTTTAATTCTTCAGCAAAATGGCTAATTCCGGCTCCCATAGGGAGCCCAAACATTAACCCAGGCTCTCGATTTGAACACAGTTGAATCTGACTTCCCTAGAGATGTTGTGTACCAAATATGAAAGCATTCTGACTGTTGGATCTGAAGAAGAGAAAGTTTGAAGAAATTTCTTCATATTGCACTAAGTTAAAATTTGGGCTACCATAGCAAGCCCAAATATTAACCTATGGATCCGATTTGAACAAACTTGAATCTGACCCCCCTAGAGATATTGCATACCAAATATGAAAGCATTCTGACTAGTGGATCTGAAGAAGAAGATTTTTGAAGAAATTCCCTCATATTGTACTAAGTTAAATTTCAGGTTCCCATATGGAGCCCAAATATTAACCCAGGCACTTGAATTGAACAAACTGGAATCAGACCCCCCTAGAGATGTTGTATACCAAATATGAAGGCATTCCGACTGGTGGATCTGAAGAAGAAGATTTTTAAAGAAAATTCCTCATATTGCACTAGGTTGAAATTTGGGCTACCTTAGCGAGCCCAAATATATACCTAGGGATCTGATTTGAACAAACTTCAGTCTGACCCCCCTAGAGATATTGCATACCAAATATGAGAGCATTCTGACTGGTGGATCTGAAGAAGAAGATTTTTTTAAATTACACGCCCATATTGAACAAAGTTAAAATTTGGGCTTCTGTAGGAATCCCAAATATTAACCTAGGGACTTGATGTATACCAAACATTAAAAGATTCCGACTGGTGGTTCTGAAGAAGATTTTTAAAGAATATTCCCCATATTACCCTATGTTAAAAATTTGGGCTCCTGTAGTGAGCCCAATTATGAACCAATGAGCTTTATTTCAACAAACTTGTATCTGAGCCCCCCCCCCCCTTTATTTCAACAGACTTGTATCTGAGCCCCCCCCCCCCCCCCCCCCCCCCCCCCCCCTGCCATACTTATAATGACAGGCCTATACAGCTATAAAGATTCATTTAAAATGCCATCGTAACTGCAAGGAAGATCAGATGATGTGGATATAAATCATTTGGCGCCAGAATAAAATACACTATTTTATTGGCTGAATTCCTGTATTATTTTCACTCACATTGCAATATTAGGAAAGAATTATGTTAAATAGGCTTGTTTAGGTAATTCATATCATGAAGATAGGTCATAGATAAGTGTTTCTTTTTTTTACTTGATAGTAAGTTCTCTTAGCTGTAACGGAAGCCGAATAAATCTTTGGTGACACATCGCTAATTGAATGAATTTGACAATATTTTACGTTATTTGCAAAATGTGATTCCAAATTATGAATTGCGTCGCTAAATAGGCGATGCGAACCCGGTTATTTTAAGGCCTGGCCAATACAGGCATATAATGTAACAAATTGGATTGAACATGAGCGCAAAAGTGAAAGTAAACCTGAAAATCAGGTTGCGACTTGTTTTTATGGACGTTTTGCCACAAGTCCAGTCACTTCTGCAGTTCTGCTTAAATGAAATCAATTATACTCTAGTGTTCCAAATAATCTTACCCGTACCATTATTATTTTTTCATAAATTTTCCACTCCAGTTCGCTGCTCCAGTATCTTTTCTCTTCATCAGACTGTAGTGAGCAGAAATGAATTTTTTTATGGATTAATGCCTCTGAATTGCGAAAATTGGTTTCAATAGCTCCATCCAACTGAAGGTTTCTGAACATCATGGGCTGGTTTGTTCAGTGTATGGTTGATTGCATGAATGGAAATTCACGAATAGCACAGCTTTTATTACTCTTCATTCAAATGTTCTACACCCTTCTATTATTTATTTTGGCAAACATGTCCACCCCCTACTATTATTCCACCACACCGTACCATTATTTGGAACACAAGAGTAGTTGTATAGTAATCCATGGGAGGTTATGATCCTATGTTGTTTTTGTGTGCTGTGTATGCAGTGAGATGTGATGATTAACTGTATGCACCAGTTTTAATCAAGATATTGCTTATGATTTTTATTGTTTGAGAGTTTACCAGTTGTTTTGTATGTTTTTACAGGAACTTGAATATGGCTTGTATCTGTAATGGAATTTTAATCAAGATATTGTTTAACCCTTTACCCAACGCAGACGATATTAAAATTTATTATTTTAAATATCATTTTTTGAAATTTTTCAAAAAATTTCAACAAAACCATATCATGTAACCCCTCATTGGAACGAGCTCATTGAGCTCGTTCCAACAAGGGGTCACATGATATGGTTTTATTGAAATTTTTTGAAAAATAATATTTTTTTCAACTGCCGAATTTGCATATTATGCAGGCGGATGCAGGCGATTCGTTGGGTAAAGGGTTAATATCATTTTTAATCATCGTGAGTTAAAAGAAACGATTGCCTTGGATTGTTACTCTTTTAAAATATTTTGATTTTCATTCACATGACTTTCAGTCGCGACTTTTATCTTAATAATTGTTCAGCTTCATAAGCATTACAGAATTCTAAGTGATGGATTCACTGACAGAACTGCTTAACGTGTTAAGCTTTTCACCATTTCCACACTGTCGTCTGACTTTCTGTTGATGAAGAGGAAAGCAAGCATCTGATAGTGGAGGAAATAGGAGAATATGAAATTTCTTCTTGTAACACATTAGTTAACTCCTAAGTATTCAATGAATACTAAGGGGTGAATTTATGTTTTACAGGTAGAGCCATGTACAGAAACCCAAGCCTGACAATAAGCAATCTGTTATTTGCAGAATGAGGTCCCCAGAGGCTGAATTTGCTGATGCTATCCCATACAGTGTGCCTATTTATCCTCTGGGTACCTCTTGCTGTTTAGGTTTGAGACCTTGATTCAGATTGAGATTCACAGAGGCTAAATTTAGTGATGCTACCCTGCTGTGCAGGGTAGCATCACCAAATTCACCCTCTGGAGTCCTCATTCTGAAGATGACAGTCTGCTTATTTTCAGGCTTGCAGAAACCACACCAGAAACTTAATACAAAGTGAAAAAGAATACTCAACAAATTAAACTTATGAAACTGATGTAATCCCTTTAATCCTTTACCTAACATGAAAAGCAGATGACACTTGCAAAAAAAAGTGCTTGAATAACGTAATATTTTCATTTTTTGCATCAAAAACATAGCTTATGACCTCTCTGTCTTATGACCCCTCATTGGAATGAGTTCATTGAAATGAGCTTGTTCCAATGAGGGGTCATAAGTTATGTTTTTGAGACAAAAAAATGAGAAAAAATGATGAAAATTGAATGGTAATTTTGTGAATAGCACTGGCTGGTTTTGGTCATTATGTTGGGTAAAGAGTTAACCCATAACCTAACGAATCAGCCGCATCCATCCACATAATTTACAAAATACCGGTACCGTAAGCAGTTGAAGAAAATATATTTTGCAAAAAATTTCAACAAAACTATATCATCTGACCCCTCATTGGAATAAGCTTGTTGTGCTTGTTCCACTGAGGGGACTTATGATGTGGGTTTGTTGAAGTTGAATTTTTGGAAAAAGAATTAAGACCTGTTTAGAACAAACTTGTGGGGTGAACTGGTAACAAGAATTAGCCATATCATGTATAATTTGTGGCTAAATCTAAGCAGGCAGAAGAAACATTTTAATGAAAATTTATATTTTATCTCATTTATTATAAACTTTTTGGTGTGTTATAAATTACCAAAAATATATAAAACATGATGTTTATGGGAGTCGAATCCATTTACCCTTTACCTGATGAATCAGCCGCATCAACCCTCATAATATGCAAAATTTACAAATGAAAAAATATTATTTTTCCAAAAATTTAGATAAAACCATACCATGTGACCCCTCATTGGAACAAGCTCACCAAGCTCGTTCCAATGAGGGGTCACATGATGTGGTTTGGGTGAAATGTTTTGAAAAAGTTGGAAAAATAATATTTAAAATAATAAATATTGATGTCGTGTACATTGGGTAAAGGGTTAAATCAAAGTGCTGAAGCTTCAACTCAATTGTCTAAACCCAAATGCCAAATCTTCCAACCAAAGTGCCGAATCGTCCAAGCTAAGTGATGAATCATCCATGTGCCAAATTCTGTGACATTCTAATAAAGGCACCAAGTATGGCTGGTAATAATGTAGTCCAAACTTTGATCTGTAATTTAATTTTTGTGTGTGATATGGCCTGTGAGAGCTACCTGACATTTCAGCCACCAGTCATTGTGGCTGCTGCAATTTTAGGTGGTTCTGCCACTACAGTTTTGGTTGTTTTGGCCACTGATGATATTTTTTTACATGAAGGTGCAAAAAATATAATGAATTTACTTAAATACATTGATTATCCGTATTCAGTCAAAAAATAGCAATTCTGTCCACTAAATATATTTTTTCCACTGTAAATTTCAAATATCCACCCACTGATACAACATCCAAATTAACAAAATGTTCTCCCTTTAAAACTTAATTTTCTTCCACATATGAATTCTATCCTCAAATTTCCTGATTGGTCCATATCAAGAACTATCAGAATGATTGACATATGGTTGTGAACTCGGATGCAAGTCAAGCATGTTTGATACCCCCCAGTCTGAAAAGTTTGTTTACACTGTAGTAATAAAAACACATCAAACAACATGATAATGCAGTTTGATTGGTCATTAATTTCTAATTAGCTTTATTCTTGTCAGTAACCATTTTTGATTGAAAGTTGAACTTCGATCATCTTTAACGAAAGGTATTAATTACTGGTAATGCTTTCTTACAAGTCATTTTAGAATGATCTTTGACTTGGCATTTTATGCCTTGTTCAGTGTCAATCAAGTTTGGCTGGTATTAAAGCTTATTGCCTGAAAAAAATAGAAATTTGATAGCAGGAGAACAGTACCGGTAATAGTTTTTTTTCATCTTATTTTATTAAGTTATTAGGGTGGGAAAATGATTCCCAAGATATAATATCTTATATTATTTCATGCAAAGTGTCAACTAAGGTTTAATCTCGGAAACAGGAATTTCACAGTTCTGTGGCTCTTGGATCTGAAGTCAATCACAATGCCCAAGAAATTCATAGATCGTGTTATCAATGATTGCATATTATAGTTTGAGGTTACTGTGAATATCAGTTTCTTCAGAGACCAGCACGGTAGTTGGAGCTATGGTTTAATCTCACAAACAGGAATTTCCCAGTTACAAGTTCTGAAAATCAGTGCTAATGCATGGGAAATTCATAGACTAGAATCTGGAATCATAGGCTGTGGAATGCAACCTTTGATTCCTGGTTCTGTCCAATAAATTTCCTGGGTATCGGTACTGATATTCAGAAATGAGAACCGGAAAATTTCCTGTATTGTGACTGACTTTAAAATATGAGAACTGGAAAATTCACAATCCTAGGATTAAACTGTAGTGTCAGCCTTCTTGTGTCAATTTGCAAACTAAGTTATGTCACAAAGCTATGTGTATGTTTGTTATGCCCCCGGCCTCCAAAGGAGGATTCGGGGGTATCTAGTGAAGCCCTCCATCCATCCATCTGTCCATACAAATGTTTTGCATTGTAATTTCAAAACCATTGGTCAGATTTGGATCTCCATTGATATGCTGATAGACTTGCATGGGGGAATGGATATGCACAAGGAACAGGTTCCATTCAATAATTTTTCCAAGAGTTTTTCGACTTAGAAAAATTTCATGTCCCACAATACCTTTAAGGCTACTTCAAACATGCCTGCGGGTCAGGGGCTGTGGCCCACTCCCTGCCCTGAGCTTGTTTTTACCATGAAATAATACAGCGTAGTTACAAAACTATGTATACATTGTACAATGTATGTGCCATAAAAAATCCTGAAAAACATGGAATAAAATCACTTCATCAGCCATTCTTCATTTATTACCCTCCTCAACAAGTATCAGCTGCTGAACCGACCGGAGGTGCTAACAGATAAAACATACCGACTGAAGGCTGACTTGACCAATATTGTCAGCAGCCGAAATGGCAGAGCAGTGTACTGTGAAGTATCTGATATGAAATTTAAAACCTATACTTTGACGAATCAGAACACTACAACTTTCCAGTATACTGATGCTTTGTGTTCAAAAGGACTTAACTTCTAGTCATCTATATTGATATCAGAAACTATCTGTCTCCAGATTATTTCTTGAATGAAAAGTTTTTACTCTCGAACCACTTATTGAAAACAAAAATCTGGGTGAAACTAAAAATCACGACATTGAATAGAAAATGGCTGGCAACCAACCATGCCCTTTCCAGCCATTCTCAATCCATGCCCTTTTCAGTGGTGGGTATCCAATACATCAAATAGAAAGGTTTTGTCAATCAATTTTGATTCTCACAGAATGTTCATTTGATTTGCTTGTTGTCATTGATTCTGAAAGTGTCCTAAAAGGCCTGGAAAATTCTACTTATTGTTCACTCCCTCATAATAAGGTACATGTAACAGTTTGACTTAACAGCGATGTTTAGTAAAGTTTTGGCTGCCAATTCAGACAGCCAAGAGCACTTCACCAGAAGCCACTACCAAGTCACTGAATGTCCCAGGAGGAAGACCACCAGAAACCTGTTAGTTGAAACATTTGTTCTACATGTGCATGTAAGACATGCACAGAACAACACACGCGTGTGAATGGGTTAATCGATATAGCAAGAGTGCCAGAGTGGATAAAGCGACAGGCTGCAAGCCTTGAGTTTTATCCTTCCGCAATGGCACAAGTGCCATATCAATTAATCCATTCACATGCGTGTGTCGGTCTGTGATTATTACATGCCTTCATGATTATAAAAAACAATTATTAGAAGGCACTCGGCATCATCATCCAAAAATAGTCTGTCAAAGATTTCCATTCGGCATGTGTGCAGAACAGATTTTCATTTTCCGCATGGTTTAGTGTTGCTGTAGATGGGGAATTCATAGAACAGGAGTGTAATAAAAGAAACTCACTAAAATTGGCCCTGCATGTAGGTCCTTAACTCTTTCAGCACGAGAGACCGCTTTTCCAGTCCAGCAACACGATACGTCATAATTTCATTAAGTAGGATGGCTACTAAGTGAACGTGTGGTAGAACAATTAATATTTTCAACGTGCAGCCTGAAGGTTTTGCAAGCAAATTTTGGGGATTGGGGGGTTCAAAATTTGTGTTTGGCTCTTGATAACTTTGAGTTTGCACCAGCTAGTCTGGGCCATTGGTTAGTATAAAAAATATACAAATTACTTTCAATTTATCATTTTCAACGATCAGCCTGAAGGCTGAAAATATTAATTGCTCTACCCACAAATAATGGATATGGACTCTTCCAATTTCTGCCATTTAACTGGCATGGAAGATACCACCAGTGTTCAAAGAGTTAAGGATTTCACTCTGGCAACTAATATACAAATTTGAGATTTTGGGTTTTTTTTTTTGTTTTTTTTTCACTATAGATTACATGTATGTACTGGTTGTACTCGGAAGGGTTTAACTGTACTCTCAAATTCAAAATTAGTTCAGAAGTGTAAAATGAGTCTCACAGCAGGAGTTTGCAGAAATCAAAACTGATTCTTGTGAATCCAGACAATTTTGAGGCCTGCGTTAATTTAAGAAATCTTGACCCACTTGTGTACATGTACATGTACATGTAAGTGTGTTGGATTGGATTGAGAAAAAGATGACTTTTGTGATCACAGTACTTGGCATGATTGGCTCAACTTGACTTTATACTTTTGTTGTGGTCAGGGTAAAGCCTTAGATTCTGAAAGTGACCTTAAATACATAATTACCACAGGGTGGGTTTCCAGGATGGTGTATTGAAGTTGAGACCTCGTCTCTGGACATATTATGACTAGTGTTCAACCAATGATCGGAACCGGCCACCACAATTGGCTGATTGTGGGCAATCGGATGACAATGGCAATGGCTCCTAGAACATCGGTTCAACCGATTGTTGACAAGCATTTTGTGATGATTAATTAAGCGCATTTTATTATCTTCTGCAATTGTTCAATTGTTAATGTAAAATAATGTCATTAATACCATTCAATAAAGTTGAGAGTCAACCTCAATGTGTATTCTTAATCTCCCTTGACACCTCTGTATGGGAGATACAAGTTAAACAACATGTAAAGTTTACAATGAAGCATACTTGTGGCAATCGACAGTTCATACCGAAAAAGTGAAGGTTGCACTCATTTGACTCAGGTCGCAGTAAAATTACCAGTTGTGTACGCTTGGGTGGTGAACGTGGCTCTGAGAGCTCCATTTACTGCCCAAGTGTGCGCAACTGGTAATTTACTGGACCTGAGTCAACAGAGTTTAACACTGTGAAATATGTTCATTTTGATGTAGTTCTTTCGAGTCTCAACTTATCTCGTAGTGCATGGTATTACAATCGGCATCGGAATCAGCTGTGAGCTCAAATAGCCTGTAATCGGTCAGAGGCCATTTTTGGTAATTGGTTGAACACTAATTACGATGGACTTGTCGATATATGCCCAGAGACAAAGTCTCTACTTCAATACACCATCTCGAAAACCCACTTAGTGCTGATAACCAATTTATCTACCAATGTTATTTCCTTTTTTGACTTGTTCACATTTAGTTTGACAATCATTCAGCATATATTGAATTGATTTTTTATGAATGAAGATAATGACATCATGGTTTTGTGTTCTTGTGCTATGCATGATGTACCCTTTCATTGTTCTACTTGTACTATAACCACTGAAGTTTATAATGATGTTTCGGCTGTGTTTCTTTATTTTGTTTTTCAGGTTTAACACATGGTAGGCCTGTATAAAAATATCATCATGGCAAAAAATGACCTAGTCTAATTTATTTCAATGAGTTGGTGATTTGTTTAGCATTTAATTACTGTTATCAAAAACGGTGGCCTCAACATGTGTAATCAGTTTTCAATGAGTGTCGGTAAAAAACATTCTCTTGCTGAATTGAATGATCACGTGTGGTTGCTACCCTCAATATACATTTGCATTTTGTCTAGACATTTTTACTTTTATTGACGGAAATACATTCTTGTTATAAGATTAATACTGTTCTTGTGACACCAAATTGATAATCATAGTAGTTCTCCAGTTTAAAAAAAAATCACAATTTGACCTCGTGAAAATGTTTTGAATCACATTTTTTTATTATTGAGAAGCATTTTTCTTGTACGTTTTAGCTGGACAAATAATTTATTTCTTACTCCAAGCAAATTGATTTTATTAACTGGAATAGCTCTGTTGGGAACCTGCACCTTTATGTATTGGGGGATATACATTCTTGTAAGATAAAAATAAAGATATAGCAATGAACAAAATGTATGACTGAACCCAGTAGGGTCATCAGAATGATATTGGCATTAAAACAGTTACAGTACGACTGCCGTGGATTGGACACTTTCCACAGGTGGGCAATATTTCCATGGATGCAATAATATTAGATTCCAAACACTAATTATAGGAATAATCATCAAAAATTTGATTAATGAAGCACCGGGTACAACCCATTGCTTCATTAATTAAAATTTTGCTGATGATGATTTTTATTACCTGGTAAATGCATGTGTGGACATCACTGACACGCATAGATTACAACTACTCCAGGGCGACTCTACTGTAAAAAGGGGTAGTTTATTGAAAGTGTTGCATTCTCATAAATTATTTGTGATATTTTCAGGGCAGTGATCTGATTTTCATTTAAGAACAAGATGGCAAGAAGAAATCCATCTTCCACAATGGCTTTGCTGCAGAAAGCATCAACGCAGCTTCGTGGTGAAAGAGTTCAAGCAAAAAAGAACACAGACGAAGATGATATTGAAGCTTATATCAGCTCATTATCGAAAAAGACTTCAGAGCAACAGAAAAAGTCAACAAAATTTGAAGAAATGGGTGACATTTCCATTTCAACATCAGAAGACACTGCACCAAAGATTCTCGAAGCCAGTAAAGTATTTGATAATAAATTTTTAAAGAAGAAATCTCTAGGAAAAGATGAAACAAAAAGTTCCTCACAGAAACAACAAATACCTGAAAATCGCTTTATGAAAAGTCAACCTGGAGTTACAGGAGTGCAAGCACCTAGGAAAGCAGATGTGAATGCCTTTAATGTCAAAAGTGGTCCTCAGGCATCAAGTGCACTAAACAAAGCTGCTGCACTTGCAAATAGAATAACGCAGAGAGCAGGCACTGTTGGAAAGTCTATTGCAAGATTAGAGACCGAGAGTGATGACAGCTTGAGTACCACTAGAGACAAATCTAGACCAAAATCTGTTTCAGAAGACAGTCTCAAAAAAGATGGTCGCAAATTCATGAAGAAAACTAATGCAGTTGAACATATGCCTGAAGAAATTGAAGCAAGACCCACAACCCCGGTTAGACATGCTGTACGCGATCATAAGTATCGGACTAGTAGATCATTTACATCAGAGGATGAAAGTTTGGCTGGTTTTGTTGATGAATTTTCCAAATCAGAAATGTCATCTCCAAAACGATCACCTCAGCCACCAAGGCATGGTCGGTCATCCCCAATGTCTCCTTTATCGAGAACATCCACACCTGATTCTAAACCTCCACGAAGCCCTTCTCCTTCAATGATGAGTCCTGTGGTTTCTCAAAGACCGTCTTCCCCGAAAAAGTGGTCACCTGGACATCTTAATCTTCGCAGATCCCTCTCTGATAGTTCTATAGTATCTGATTCAGTGGCATCAGATATAGCAGATGGTAGTTCTGACGATGGCTTCAGAATAAATGTTATGGATATTGATGCTTTAGAACCAATTATTGACACTAAAAAATCTGAGAAGAAAAGTAAGAATAAAACCTCGAAAAATAAAGAAAATAAAAAGGAAAACACTTTCAAAGAAATGTCAAAGGAGGAAAAACAGAGTATTTTCAAATCTAAAGGAAAGGGGACAAAGAAAAGTAAAAGTCGATCAAAAGGTTCAAACATTTTTAGTTCATTTGGTTTACAAACTGTTGATGACTTATATTCCAAATCAAGTGATCAAGACAGAAATGTAAGTGAGAGTACTGTTATATCAGAGATCAAAACAGAACGATCATCAAGATTTGCTTATAAAAGAAGGGGAGACTCTCTTTCAGAAGTAGCATCTGTTCCAAATGAATATTCACCAAGGCCAAATTCATATTCAGAAGATTTTGAAGATAGTATATCCGAGAGAATTGGTGTCAGTTCTGATACAAACAAACAACCAACTTCTGGGTCTGAAATAAGAACTCAGTATACCGGTAGTAGAGAAGACACTGGAAGAGAATACACAGATGATTTTACAAGTGATAATGAAACAATTGCCACTGAATCCTATTCAACACGCCGCTCATCAGAAAGTAGTTATTATGATAGCATTGTTTCAGATACAGAAACATTAACAAGGAGTTCAGACTCTCGAAGAGTGAAGAAATATGGCATGCAAGATATGGAAGTTCAGACTGAGGGAGGTTTGTTACTGAGTGGCAATCAGTATGGTGGATTTGCCATGCAGTCACCAGCATATGGTCTAGGATTTGTGGATCCTACCCCAATTGCAACTCATGTGGTCAGTGCAGATGCACTTGAAGCTATGACTGCTTACAGCCCTGCAATGATTGCTCTGCATGATATGCTTAGAATGCAACTGGATTTAACTAATCAGTTTATTCAGTCACAGAAGATTATGTACAGCTCGTATGTAGATAACATAGAAAACAATTTCAGGTATACCTCTTTGGAGTCCACCAAAAGATACATTGAAAAACATAGAAAACCAAAATTAACATTTAAGGAAGCCATGAAACAAGTGTCTAAGGAAATGAACATATGATGAAATGAAGATGCGTTGTTCAGAAGTACATGTTAGTGGTGAAACATTACTGACCGTACATTAAGCCTGAATGTAAGCAATCTGTCATTTGCAGAATGAGGTCCCCAGAGGGTGAATTTGCGGATGCTATCCCATACAGTGGGCCAATTTATCCTCTGGGTACATCTTTCTGTTTAGGCTTGAGACCTTGATTCGGATTGAGGTTCACAGAGGGTAAATTTAGTGATGCTGCCCTGCTATGCAGGGTAGCATCATCAACTTCACCCTCTGGGGTCCTCATTCTGAAGATGACAGACTGCTTATTTTCAGGCTTGGATAGTTACCATAGAAACCATATGGGAAATCACATTTTCACCTTCTGTTCTTCCAGGTGAGTGATTACAGGCTCTTTAAAGCCTCTTGTTAATTATTTGGACATTATTGTCTCCCGCTTTTTGAAAAAAAGGGAGATATTAAATTCAGGGTGTCCTTCCGTCCTGTGCAGGGTAGCATTCCCAAATTCACCCTCTGGGGACCTCATTTTGCAGATGACAGTCTGCTTATTTTTAGGTTTGCCTTACATGTTGGGAAAAATTGTCAACGTGTTATCCTCAATTTTTTTTTTTTTAGCTCACCTGGCCTAAAAGGCCATGTGAGCTTTTCTCATCACTTGGCATCCGTCGTCATCTGCCGGTCGTCGTCCGGTGTCCGTAAACTTTTCACATTTTCATCTTCTTCTCTGTAACCGCTGAGCCGGTGTGAACCAAACTTGGCAGTCATGGTCTGTGGGAGGTCCTCTACAAATGATCCTTATTTTGTTCCCGTCGGATGAAAAACATGGCTTCCAGAGGCATTCTTTGATTCTGGTTGGTGAATTTTCAAAAATCTTCTCCTCTGAAACTGCCAGGCCAAATGTTTTGAAACTTCACATAAATGATGACTGGGACCCCCTCTACCAACGATCCTCATTTAATGTTGATTGGGTTATAAACATGGCCGCAATTGCGGCTTATAATTACTGTAGAAACCCTATGGGAAATCACATTTTCCTCTTCTTCTCTGGAAAAACCGAGACGACATGAAAACAAACCTGGCAGGGATAGTCTATGGGAGGTCCTCTACAAATGATCCTCATTTTGTTCCCGTGGGTTGAAAAACATGGCCGCCAGAGGCATTCTTTGATTCTGATTGGTAGATTTTCAAAAATCTTCTCCTCTGAAACTGCCAGGCGAAATGTTTTGATACTTCACATAAACGATGACTGGGACCCCCTCTACCAATGATCCTCATTTAATGTGGATCGGGTTGCAAACATGGCCACAATTGTGGCTTATAATTACTATAGAAACCTTATGGGAAATCACATTTTCATCTTTTTCTCCGGAACAACTGAGCCGACGTGAACCAAACCTGGCAGGGATGGTCTATGGGGCAGCTGTCAGCAAAATACTTGGTTTTTTTTGAGAATCTGGTAAGGGTTGGTTCCAGTTTTTTCTCCACTGAGAACTGGGAAAAAAACCCCAAAATATTGTGTATACAGTACAAGTCAAAATAAGTTGTAACATAACTGTAATAAACTAAGTGAACTACTGCTCCTGCCCTGACAAGATCAGAATCTGACATTTTTAGCTTAACTTGACAAAGTCAAGATAAGCTATTGCCATCACGCGTGCGGAAGTCTGTTAGTCTGTGAGTCCGTTCACATTTTCCTTTAGCACGGGCTACACCCCGCAGTTCTTGTCTGATCGTCACGAAATTTCATATGCAGGTTTGGGGTCATGTCTAGATGAGAACTTCCCCTTTTGGTCGCGATTGGTCAAACGGTATGGCTGCCCGAGCCCAAAACCCGAAAACCATTAGCACAGACTACAGGTCGTATTTATGAAGGGATTTCATTGTAACTTGGTAGGATGCCTCTGTATAATGCCTAGATGAGAACGTCCCCTTTTGGGCATGATCTGTCAACCGTGATGGCTGCCCAAGCCCCAAAATTTTTAGCACAGTCTGCAGGTCACGTTTAATATGGAGGGATTTCATTGTAACTTGGTAGGATGACTCCTTATGATGTCTAGATGAGAATTTCCCCATTTGGGCGTGATCTGCAAACCGTGATGAAAGCCCGAGCCCAAAACCCGAAAACCTTTAGCACAGTCTACAGGTCATATTTATTGAGGAATTTCATTGTAACTTGGTGGGTTGACTTCATATAATGTCTAGATGAGAGAGTCCCCTTTTGGACGTGATTGGGAAACTGTGACGGCTACAGGGGCCCGAAGCCCAAAAATCTTTAGCACAGTCTACAGGTCATATTTATGAAGGGATTTCATTGTAACTTGGTAGGATGACTCCAAATAATGTTTAGATGAGAATGTCCCATTTTGATCGCGATCATTCAGCCTTGATGGGTGCCCGAGCCCCAAAACCTTTAGCATAGGCAAAAGGTCATATTTATGGAAGGATTTCATTGTAGCCTGTTAGGTTGACTCCATATAATGCCTAGATGATAACATCCCCTTTTGGTCGTGATTGGTCAACTGTGATGGCTACAGGTGCCCAAAGCCAGAAAACCTTGAGCACAATCTACAGGTCATATTTATGAAAGGATTTCATTGTAACTTCGTAGGATGCCCAGATGAGATTGTCTCCTTTGGTTGCGATCATTCAGCCATGATGGTGGCCCGAGCCCGAAGCCTGAATACCTTTAGCACAGTCTACAGGTCATATTTATGAAGGGATTTCATTGTAACTTGGTAGGTTTGACTTCATATAATGTCTAGATGAGAACGTCCCCTTTTGGACACGATTGGGCAACTGTGACAGCTACAGGGGCCCGAAGCCTGAAAACCTTTAGAACAGTCTACAGGTCATAATTATGAAGGGATGTCATTGTAGCCTGGTAGGTTGACTCCAAATAATGTCTAGATGAGATCGTCCCCTTTTGGTCGCGATCGTTCAGCCTTGATGGCTGCCTGAGCCCAAAAACCTTTAGCAAAGTCTATAGGTCGTATTTATGGAAGGATTTCAGTGCAACTTGTTAGGTTGACTCCATATAATGCCTAGATGATGACATCCCCTTTTGGTCATGATTGGTCAACTGTGATGGCTACAGGTGCCCGAAGCCCGAAAATCTTGAGCACAGTCTACAGGTCATATTTATGAAGGGATTTCATTGTAACTTCGTAGGATCACTCCAGATGATGCCCAGATGAGAATGTCCCCTTTTGGTTACGATCATTCAATCATTATGGATGCCCGAGCCTGAATACCTTTAGCACAGTCTACAGGTCATATTTATGAAGGGATTTCATTGTAACTTGGTAGGTTTGACTTCATATAATGTCTAGATGAGAACGTCCCCTTTTGGACATGATTGGGCAACTGTGACAGCTACAGGGGCCCGAAGCCTGAAAACCTTTAGAACAGTCTACAGGTCATAATTATGAAGGGATGTCATTGTAGCCTGGTAGGTTGACTCCAAATAATGTCTAGATGAGATCGTCCCCTTTTGGTCGCGATCGTTCAGCCTTGATGGCTGCCTGAGCCCAAAGACCTTTAGCATAGTCTATAGGTCGTATTTATGGAAGGATTTCAGTGCAACTTGTTAGGTTGACTCCATGTAATGCCTAGATGATGACATCCCCTTTTGGTCATGATTGGTCAACTGTGATGGCTACAGGTGCCCGAAGCCCGAAAATCTTGAGCACAGTCTACAGGTCATATTTATGAAGGGATTTCATTGTAACTTCGTAGGATCACTCCAGATGATGCCCAGATGAGAATGTCCCCTTTTGGTTACGATCATTCAATCATTATGGATTCCCGAGCCTGAATACCTTTAGCACAGTCTACAGGTCATATTTATGAAGGGATTTCATTGTAACTTGGTAGGATGACTCCAAATAATGTCTAGATGAGACCGTCCCCTTTTGGTTGCGATCATTCAGCCTTGATGGCTGCCCGAGCTTCATAGGATCACTCTAGATAATGTCCAGATGAGAATGTCCCCTTTTGGTTGTGATCATTCAACCATGATGGCTGCCCGAGCCCAAAGCCCGAAAACCTTTAGCACAGTCTTCAGGTCATATTTATGAAGGGATTTCATAGCAACTTGGTAGATTGACTTCATATAATGTCTAGATGAGAACAGCCCCTTTTTGGACACCATTAGGCAACTGTGACGGCTACAGGGGCCTGAAGCCCGAAAACCTTTAGCACAGTTTACAGATGATATTTATGAAGGAATTTCATTGTACCATGGTAGGATGACTCCAAATAATGTCTAGATGAGACCGTCCCCTTTTGGTCGCGATCATTCAGCCTTGATGGCTGCCCGAGCCCAAAACCCCAAAACCTTCAGCATAGTCTATAGGTCATATTTATGGAAGGATTCCATTGTAACCTGTAAGTTTGACTCCATATAATGCCTATATGATGACATCCCCTTTTGGTTGTGATTGGTCAACTGTGGCGGCTTCAGGGGCACGAAGCCCGAAAACCTTGAGCACAGTCTACAGGTCATATTTATGAAGGGATTTCATTGTAACTTCGTAGGATCACTCCAGATGATGCCCAGATGAGATTGTCCCCTTTTGGTTGCAATCATTCAACCATGATGGCTGCCCGAGCCCAAAAACCTTTAGCACAGTCTGCAGGTCATATTTGTGAAGGGATTTTCATTGTAACTTGGTAGGTTGACTTCATATAATGTCTAGATGAGAACGTCCCCTTTGGTTGCAATTGGGAAACTGACGGCTACAGGGGCCCAAAGCCCGAAAACCTTTAGCACAGTCTACAGGCCGTATTTATGAAGGGATTTCAATGTAACTTGATAGGATGACTCGTTTTTGGAATAATTTCACTGTAACTTGGTAACTTTTTGTTGATATACGTTAACTGTGAGGGCCACATACATTAACTGTGAGGTCACATTAACCCACCCCTCAGGTTTTTAGTACAGTATACACCTCATATTATTTTTATCAAAAAACATAGCATACAGGGAACAAAAATGAACATATTCCCAATTATCACAATTCTTGTCTTATTTCATAATCCTTTCATAAACATTGAACATTATCCTTTTCATCAAACACAACACACAAGTTAAGCTACAGTGTCATTGACACTTTCATCTGGAAAGCTATCAGTGAGAGCTTTCCAGAAAAATGGTGTCAGCTTCTGGTCTTATCAGTGTAGGAAGAGAAAGATACATAGTTTATAGGATTAACCGAACTTATTTTGACTTGTACTGTAAAAAAACTTCAACTGTAAAGTAATTATCTATTCTCTCTTATTAGAAACACAGCAGTGGCTTATGACAAATGTTTGTGATAAGAATGGAAGTTTGTTTACATTCTGTTCACATCATGTCAGCTTAGATGACAGTAATTATATTTCTTTTGAAATCTGACAAAAATTGGAGAAAATGTGTTTCCTGTAACCCTTTACCTATCCAAAAGCTATTTTGAAAGAGAATACTGTCTGAAAAAATTAATTTTCAAAAATATTTTAACCCTTTTTTACTGATTTTTTTTTGTTGAAACAGAATTCATATAAATGTGTGCATTTTCAAGAAAATCCTCTTTGAAACTACAAGGCCAAATGGTTTGAAAAACTTAATGTGACCGATGACTGTAACCCCCTCTACCAGTGATCCTCATTCAATCTTCATCAGGTTGCAATTATGGCTGCATTTGTGGCTTACAATTACTAGAGAAACCCTATAGGAAAAATCACATTTTCATCATCTTCACTGAAAGTACTGAGCCAATGTGAACCAGACTTGGCAGGTATGGTCTATGAGAGGTTCTCTACAACTGTTACTCATTTTATTCCAGTTGGGTGAAAAAACGTGCCCGCCAGAAGCATTCTTAGATTCTTATTGGTCAATTTTGAAAACTCTTCTCTGAAACCACAGGGCCAAATGTTTTGAAATTTTGCATGGTTGATGGCTGGGACACCCTCTACCAACAATCCTCATTTAATGTTGATCGTTTTGCAAACATGTCCACAATTGTGGTTTATAGTTACTATAGAAAACCCCTATGGGAAATCATATTTTCATCTTCTCTCTGGAACTACTAAGCTGACGTGAACCAAAAACTTGGCAAGAATGGTCTATACGAGGCCCTCTACAAACGATCCTCTTTGTGTTCCTGTTGGTTGGAAAATATGGCCACCAGAGACATTCTATGATTCTGTTTGGTGGATTCAAATGTTTTGAAACTTCACGTCATTGAAGACTGGGACACCTTCTACCAATGATCCTCATGTAATGTTGATGTAATGTTGCAAACATGGCTACAATTGCAGCTCATAGTTACCATGGAAAGCCTATGGTAAATCACATTTTTATATGTAGTTCCAGGTGAGCGATTACAGGCTCTGTAGAGCCTCTAGTTATCAATTAGTATCCCCGGGCCTGGAAATAACCCCATAACGATTGTTTACAAGCCTGTAAATAAGCAATCTCTCATTAGCAGAATGAGGTCCCCAGAGAATTTGCTGATGCTATCCCATGCAGTGGACCAATTTATCCTCTCGGTACCTCTTTCTGTTTAGGCTTGAGACCTTGATTCAGATTAAGGTTCAGAGAGGGTAATTGCAGATGACAGTGCTTATTTCCAGGCTTGATCATTTCGGTTATATCAATTGTAAAATGTGTGAGTGAACAGTTTGAACTGCAGGTTACAATGAAATAATACAACATAAATTAAATTCGTAATCCTGCATGTTTGCCACTGAGACCCGACAATCTTTCGAGACTAGTTCGACTCAAAGGTTGCACATTGCTTCCACATATGAATAGAGTGGCATGCAGTTTATCAGAATTTCCACCAAAATAAAAAACAAAAACTAATGTGCGATCTCACTAAAGTGAGATCCTGCATTGTTGCTATTTATTTCCATGAAAAATTGCGTTAACCCTTTACTCAACGTAACGACCAAAACCGGCAAGTGCTATTCTAAAAAATCGGCAATTTTCATTATTTTTTCATTTTTTGTCCCCAAAACATAGATTGTGACCCCTCGTTGCAACGAGCTCATCGAACTCGTTCCAATGAGGGGTCATAACCTATGTTTTTGAGACAGAAAATGAAAAAAAATTAGATATTCAAGAATTTTTTTGGCAAGTGTCGTCTGCTTTTCATGTTAGGTAAATGGTTAAGATGCAAACAAGATGGCAGGCGTGGTTCCTTAGTGGCTTTGCATCAGAAAGTTCTGACGACCTTTATTTCTTTTACATCCTGTGCAGTGTCCATGCTTATTGGGTACTTGCAGAAACTATTCTGAACAAGTACATCAAGGAGGCCGGAGATGGGTGGGCTACTTTTTTCGCAGTGCATGTTCCTTGGAAGCGATCTGTACAGTCTCTTTTGCCAATTAATAACATTTGTTTTGGGTAATCCTTGTAACAAAGTAACAAATTAAGGCAAACTTGAATTATTTTTTGGCTTTGTATGATCTCTGACATGCTTAATCATCAGATACCCAATTTTCTTTATCGGGCTCGATCTAGATTTGGAAACTTTCTGCCCATGAGGATGCAGTGTTTCTGCATAATACAACTGTGTGCTTGGTTAAGATTTTTACGTTACTATGTGTAGAACATTACAAGCTTTTGAAACTCGTTTGCAAGGAGCCTTATATATTTCTATATACAAATTGAGAGAAAAAAACACTTTTCAAAAGTATAATAATTAAATTATGGAACCACATTGCTTTTATGCTTTTGTATCTGAATCACTGGATGCATTCAAGCTGGGACAACACACAGTTACAATGTTAAAGTGCACAGTCTTTTCAGAATGTTGAACATGTACAAACTCAATAAGTTTATCTGAGGATCGCAAAAGTTCAAGGCAACCGCATACAGTTTCAGCTGAAATGACCAGCATTTTTTATGCGCCTGAAAATGAAATCTTAAAGCAAAATGCCAGTTAAGCCTTCATTCAATGCACACGATATCACAATTTAGTATTTTAATTATTTTTTGAAAAAATATTTTCCAAAAATTTCAATAGTACCATATCATGATAATCATGAGACCCAGGATCGTTTCAATGAGGGGTGGGGGTAGGGATCACATGATATGGTTTTGTTGATATTTTTGGAAAATAATGTTTTTTCAACAGCTCAATTTGTACATCACATGGGAGGATGTGGCAGATTCATTAGGTAAAGTGTTAATCCTGTAATTACAGTTGAGAATGGTAATTAAGATAAATCTATCATGACCATTAGGCCTCACAAAGTAGATCTTCTGTTTCTCAGGCCATTTTTTATAAAACTGCATGCGGGCGGGCAATTTTTTATTTTTTTTAAATTTTTGTAATTATTATATCTTTGCCATCAAAAATTCATGTTCTTGGTTTGTTTTATGTTTTAGGCCTCATAATCTACAGAATAGCATTAGTGTGGTGCTGCATTTCATCCCTTGAGTGCAAGAAGGCTTTACAATGCTAAAGCATTGCAAAGCTTTGCTGCACTCCAGGGAAAAATGTATCAATTTGATTAACTTGTGTAAAATATCAGACATAACTCATTGAATTTTTTTTTTTTTTTTTAAAGTTTCCATTGGTTATAAAAAGGGGGCATGCGGCGGCAGCCAAATTGACCATGCAGGGGGGGCCTGAGAAACAGATTTTTAATTTTTTTCAGGCCTTATGTTTATGTACAAAATGTATGAGTCTCACTTTTGTTTCTAAGGTTATAATCTCGACTCACTGAGATATGGCCTTAGACACAAGAGCGAGATTCTGATACACGATTTTGTACAAAAACATAATGGTGATAATATATAGTATGGCGCCATTGATTGGTCACTTTCCACGTGTGGGCAATATTTTCATGGATGCAATAATATAAGATTCCAAACACTAATTATAGGAATAATTATAAAAAATTTAATTAATGAAGCACCGGGTACAACTCGGTGCTTCATTAATTAAAATTTTGCTGCTGATGATTTTTATTACCTGGTAAATGCATGTGTGGACATCACTGCCCATGCATGGATTATGACCACTCCATGGCGACTGTACTGTATATGTAACTGAAATCGTCTTCCATGTTTAACAATTTAACTTATTTTAACAAACTCTTATTGACAATTTTTCTATAATGACATGAAGAAAAGATGTACATTTTTTGTCCAAAATAGCTAAAATGTTTTCTTCTTACATCCAGAACAAAGCTTATGATCTCTCACTGGAATTAACTCATTGAGCTTTTTCCAATGAGTCGTCAGAAGGTACGTTTTTTAAACAAAATTATTTTGCCCTATAGGAACCCCTGGGAAGTGAAGCAGTAAACAAGCTCTATTTTACTGGAAATCCTCAAAAATGGGCAACATGGTAAAAACAATTGACTTAACTTGAATCTATATCCAAGTTGTATTCATGATTAGCCATTGTGCAGAAATAGGTGACGTAAACACCAATGAATAAATAAATGAATGAAAACATTTTGTGATTTGAGAGGACAACTTTTTTTAGCTCACTTGACAGGAGAGCTTAACTTCACTGATCAGTCGTCTCTCATCTAAAATGACTTCAAATGACCTTCTCTCTGAAAAATGTTCGGCCTATTTTCACCATACAGGTGTACCTCTTCTCTATGATGAACGAATGCAAGATTGTTTACAGTTATGTAGAGCTGCAACGGTTATCCGGTTTGCATCTGGTTGCAAACTCAACCGCTTAGAAAAGCCATCAACTGGATAACCATACTATTGATACTGCATCCGATAATATGAGGATTTGAAGTCTGATAATACACTAACACTGGCTTGAACAACCCGTGCAGAACTGCTAAGAAATATGTCATCATATGGCATAAATAAGGGGTTAATTTCATGGACAGTATTACTCACAGGAGACTGAAGCACTGTAGATGCAAAGTCAAACAATGTCATTATATGTTTGGCTTGACTCTGCCCTACATCATGCAATACATCAAAGAGTTAAGAAACTTATGACATTGTTAACTTGTCGGTGTAATTTGGAGAACATATGCTCTACTTAGTTGGAAAGGATCAAAGCATCATTGGCGTGATTCAAGTCAATCGCCTTTCAGTGTCAACACTCAACAGTGACTCAGGCTCCATACTTGAACTTCCCATCACAACTTATCACAAATCCCATGAGCCAGCCTTGAGGGTGTAGCCAAGAAACCATAAAATAAAAGTGAATTCCGGGGTGGGAGGGCTGTGACCTCTTCTGACCTTCCCTTGGCGCCAACCCTGCCGGACAGGTGTTCATGAAATATGAATACCCAGTTCAACAATAGACTTCTGTTGTTCAACCGAATATTCATGGCCTATGAACATTGAAAGCACAAAAGATTTAGTGTATAACTTTCTTTCTTTCTTTCTATGGCATTCCGTAGTGTCTGTTTGTTTACACTCTGTGCATTTTGAAGTTCTTATTTATGCCCAGTCATTAACGGTCTGGCCAACTGCTTGAGATTCAATCAGAACTCTTGAGTAATAGAATATAATGTCCCTTTGGAGGTCGCCAGTGGTCTCGCCAACTACCTAGAATTCTGTTTTGTTTTCTAACTTTTCTTCAGTCTTCTTGCTTATATTCAAAATTGTTTTCTGTTTGAGATTCTGTATCCTTGAGTCACAAACTTTCTTTACTTTGTTCCCTCGGAGGTCTCTGACTACCCATAATTCTGTTATGTTTTTTCAGTCTGACTTATAAATTCGGCATACTTTGCCCCTTCGCAGGTAGTCGCCCATCTCACCAACTGACCGTACTCTGGAATTCCACATCCATTGCCATTTTGCATGTGCTCACAAAGCACTCTGCTGGGTCATCTATATACACACCTGCTTAAATGGTATGCCAATTAGGGACTAATATAAAGAGTCCATAATGGGCATACGATTACTACAGAAGCAGGGGTGAAAATAGACAAACCAGTGGTGTGCGTTACGAGCCCCTCTGGTTCACAGTGACCGATTACAAAGACACATACTCTCAGTAGTCTCCGGAAATCTTCAATGTCAAGTAAGCACGATAGCTCCACATCAAGAAGAACTTGGGCCAAAGTGGGATGCTCCTGGATGGTCAAGACAACACACACTGCATACCCCACAATTTTTAGTGTCTGTGTATGACGTAGGGAAATACGAGGTTGAAATTAGCAGATAACCAGTTATTATCTGACTATATCTCACAGTTATCCAGTTGGGGAAAAGGGCTAACTGTGACAGCACTACAGTTATGCATTACGTGTACACTCCATATAAAAAAAATATTCCAATGTCGACTGAGTGCGTTATGTATGATTATATAACAGCAGGTATTTACTCATTAATCAGTGTTGATTGGGAAAACACCTCGCAATTTACATAATACGTTTTCTTCACTAAATCCTTTCTCTGTGCCTGAAATGTTTTTGGAGATAATTTTCTGGATCAAAAGAATCCTTTAAATGTGAAAATCGGTTCAATAATTCACGTTTTGTGTTCTAATGAATCTTTAAAAAAAATGTGAATTTTGACGATCCCGTGAAGCAGTGTGGCTCTTCCATCTATTGGATTTACATGATATAAAATAGTCTGAACTCGCTTAATCGAGGTCATTGTTGTTGAAAAAAACATTCTGATTCTCAACCGAAATGGACGGGTACAGATAACTACACATTTTTCTTTTTGAACATACTGGCAATTTATCTGCTTTTCGCCCGGGATATAACATCATAATCCGCCCAAATGTTAAATTAAAACACATTTTTTATTCTATCTGACAGCCGCTATGGAACCCCAGACACGGGGGAGATTATCTTCAAAACACGGATCAGATCCAATTTGGGTAAACCCAATCCGTGCTTCTCTCATCTTTTTCCTGGAGCTACTTCAAAACACGGTATCATAATTCAACTCGGGACCATTCCGATCGATGAAGTGTGTCTCCACGGGAACGAAATGACGCCACCCAGGAATACATTACTTGAGTTTATGGTCATGAGAACAACGTCGTGACATCTTATTCAACCCGGGGAATCGGTCATATCAGCGGTGACTGATATTGGTGATAAAACGAGTTTTGGCTCCCATTCTTTTTTTTTCTTTTTTTTTTGGAGGGGGAGGGGGGCTGATTTTGAAAAGATTAGGGCCAAAACGCATGCTCTATTCAATTCGGCGGAACTCAAACCGTTCTCACCCTAACTCGGTGGTAGTGTTGCGGCATCATACTATGATGTGGATAATGAAACAGTCCAATAATATTAGCAACAAATAATAAAAAATAAATAAAGCTTGATGAGACGCGTGTTCATAGCTAATATTATTGGACTACTTGATCAAGACATCGTGTTAAGCACTAAATATCCAAAGTTTCAACTAATGAAGTCTCTTATTTGTAGCTAATATCATTGGACTCGAGACCGCACAAGCACTAAATTTCAGGAGATTTTAAAAATGTTTCCTGTGAATATTTTTATATTTGGGGGATGTGATATGATGAAACATAGCAAGTGTTTCGTTTCTTTTAACATTTTCTTGGGGATTAACAACAAACAAAGGATTTAATTTAACACGCCACTGAACAGAAGTAACTAATTGAGCATAATTGTATACTGGTATGTCATATGTTCAACACCTTTTCTAAGGCTAATTTACTTATATTAATCTGTCAAAGGGCCGAAGCATTTGAAGCATCTATTGAAAAGAAACCCATGCTGGCTGGGGAGAATTATTATTACCAAAACACCAACATACAGCCGACAGCGTCTGGCCAAAATGTTATCAGTCTACCCAGTTTCCAGCCACGAAAATAAACATACTATTTTCAAGAAAAAACGTACCAAATGCTAGGAAGATAAATCCGGTGATCCAATAGTCTCCACCCGCCTACAGGACCAGGTGGCACTTGCAAGATAAATTCTTTAATAACAACTAAAAATCTGAATTTGTTTGTCTCAAAACAGAGCTTGGGACCCCTCAATGGAAAGACTCAAAATCCACTAGCTCGTTCCAATGAAGGGTCATAAGCTATGTTTTTGAAACAAAAACTTAAACATAATAAAATTTGAATGCAGATTTTTGTATAGCCTGAGTGCTGGCCAAATTCGGCCATTGGCGTTGTGAATTTAGTGAATTTCCATATTTTGTTTCAGTCACATAGTTTATGGCCCCACATTGGAATGCTTCCCTCCACCGTTAATGAGGGCCACAAGCTGTAAAAAAGGAAAATATATAAAATTTTAAGGGAGAATTTTTCCAGGCGAGGCGGATCAGATTTAAAAGTGGAGAGATTATACTGTCGATCGTTGACTCACGGGAGGCGTGAATACGCCATGGTTACGGGGGTGGGGTGGGGGGGGGGGGGGGCAGAGACAGAGACAGAGAGAGTGTGTGTGTGTGTGTGTGATGGACGTGGGAAGCAAATGTGGGCAAAATCTACGTTTAAGGGGCAAATATCTACCCCTCCCCCGGCCCCCAGTGACGCCACCAATTTTTCATGCCTTTTTCAGATATTGGAAGTTGACAAGAAAATCCCATTGTGGGTGCCTTCCACTTCCCAAACTGCACTATAAATTTGTTTACCGTAGGCCATGATTCGTATGTCTCTTGCTTCTAAAATTTCATGATTCCGAAAACTGAACTTAATTTGAAAAAATCCACCCGAGTTGTTACGAAAATGACCGGAAGGAGTAGATGGATTTATTTATTAATTCTGTTTCATTCTCAATTTAGTTCATCAAAAAGAATTACTGAGGTAAACGTGAAGCAGCTTATCTGCAACGATTTGAAATCATATGCCGAGTTCGTAATGATCCCGAGTCTGAAAAATAGGGGCCGCACTTCGTAAAGACAGGATGTATCGCCGAGACTGTCACATTATTGTTCTAAAAAACATAGCAACGCACAGAATTTGTATTATTTTAAAATACTTCCTCTATTTGGTAATTTTATTTAAAAGTGTCTCGATGAAATGTTTCGAGAATGAAGGTGGACAAGATCATGTTCGATGGCGATAAACTTACCTTTAATTATACAGGGGGGAATCCAAATGACATATCGGCAAAACATTTTATTTTAATACGGAAACAAGTTGAATATCTCGAAAAATATTGGGCGAATTGTTTAAAAGCGGACATTTTTCCGGGGTACAATGATCTGGAAAAGACAGATATAATATTTTTATGTCATTATTTTATGAAATGCAGGTTTTAGAAATTCACTGACTGAAGACTAATATTGCTAATCAGGTTCAGACTCTGGAAGAAATTTCTCGTCGAGCACTAATTGATTATGTAATGCTTCTCTCCTAACCGCACTTGGGTACCCCACTTTTCTACACAAAAAGTGGGGTACGCGAAGTGCGGTTTTATATGGAGTGTACACGTAATGTATCACCAGTGTTCATGCAATATGGTGCCAACGGCACTAAACAAATTTGTTTGACACCAAAAAACATAGCATTTGGCACCAAAAATATACTTTTGGTAGGTCTTTAGCCCTTTACCTAACCTGAAAAGCAGATGACACTTGCAAACAAAATTCTTGGATAACTAATTTTTTTCATTTTTTGTCTCAAAAACATAGGTTATGACCCCTCACTGGAATGAGCGGGGTCATAACCTATGTTTTTGAGACAAAAAATGAAAATGTAATGAAAATTTATCAGCAATTTTTTTAGACTAGCGCTGGCCGGTTTTGGCCATTATGTTGGGTAAAGGGTTAAAGCCTTTGTTTAATATTTCAGGGTTGCTGTCGCCGATGACACAGGTGAGACAGAATTCATTCCTGTCAAGTAATTTATAGGCATAATTATGCCTCTTTGTTGCAGATCAAATGAATTAACAGTTTAGCAGTTTAATCCGATTCTTATCCAAACATTGTCTTTGTTACTTAATCTTTATCTTTGCTTAATCTTTTTATGACCCTTGAGGAAGATAATAAGTTATTTGCTTCTAGTTTAGGTGGAGTGAATAAACAATGAGTACATAATAATCTTTAAATTTTATTTTAAACGCCTTTTACTTTTTTATTTTCTTCTTCTTTCCCAGGAAGCAAAGCAGTGCTTGTTTACTGTGGTAAACAAGGTCTGTTTTACTGTTAAAATGGGACCTCATCACCAGTGCTTGGGGTCGAAGTCCTTGAAAATGGGCAACATGGGTATCAACAATTAACTAAACTTGACTTAATCGCAATGTTGTGGTCACAATTAGCCATTGTGCAGAAATATGTGACCTTAAACACCAGTAAGTAAATAAATGTGTTATCTCCATTTTTAGTTGAGTTTTAAAAAAACCCTCGACTATTGGTATGGCAGCCCTTTTTGCTTATAACTTTGTTGTTTCTGGTCAGATTTTGATAATATTTGGTATGTGACTTGATATGCATGTTCAACACCTGATGGTGCAAAATAGGGCATAACCATGCTTTTTCAGAAGAGTTTTGGCCCTTTGTTAAAATTGACTAATTTTGAGCTTGATAGCATGATAACTTCAACAAACGTCAACGGATTTGGCCGATATTTGGCACATGGGTTTTAAGGAAACAAGCGAATTCGAAAACAGGCTTGGTCCAATGTGCGGCAGCAGAATTATTGGGCTGATTTGGGCCATTTCTTGCAAATTTTGTGTTTGATAGCACCATAAATTGAACAAATGTAAACCGATTTGATTCTTTTTCAATTATATGGGTTTCCAGGAAAATTGTCTCGATTGAGTTTGAAAATGGGCTCGGTCAGATATACAAATAGTCTGTTAGAGAATTAAATTTTACCATTCCTGTGACCTCTGTCACTCGAGCATGATGTCGCTGTGCAAAAAACCTTCCATTGGCCTTTAACCTTGTGTCAAGTTTCATGGAAATCCACCAAAGCATTTATATAGGGTTATGGCTCTGGACGGACAAATAAAGTTGGATGGATGGACTGATGTACGGACTACCCGAATTTAAGATGCCTCTTTATTGGGGGCATAAAAAGATTGGGGCAAAAATGTTGAGTGATATATTTGTATATGGTGGATGAATGTAACTGCCCACATATACAGTACCAGTGGAAATACGTTGTACAGCAACAAAATAAAAATCCTCTAATTTTTTTCCTTCACTGATAATTCCATTTTCTTATAGTGTCATTGAAATGTTGTCTGAAAGATTATTCCAAGTAACAATATCATCTGTGAGGGAGATCAGAAAATAAACAAGAATTTTGATTATTATCATGCAGCTTTTTTCTGCTGGTACAGTATCTCGTATCGTGAATACTTAATAGACTTGAAGGGAAAGAAATACCAATTTGATTTAAGATAACAGAATTTAACCTATTAACAGTAACAAGTTTTTAAAGGAATTCAATATTTTTTTATTGAGATTTAAATAAATATATTGATAAATATTTTAACAAAAGACAAAAACAAGTTTAAAATATAAAATAGTAATCAACTAGCAATGAAAAGCAAAAACCGTATTAAATGGAAAAAGTAGCAAAAGTGCAATTTTTTTTGCCCCTTCAATATGGAGTTCCTAAATGATATTGCTCAATAAAATATTTACAGAAAGACTGGTGAATCTATTTTTTATTCAGGGCCCTCAAAGGAGAGGGAGTCATTTTTCCTGCACACCATCTGCTCATCTAAAGTTAACAAGAGCGCATGTATCGCTGAAGCAATACAATGTCCCCTACCGGACTTATGAGCATTAATAATTATACAAATGTTATAACCTAGATGTGATCAGCATGAATTCCGTTGAAGCGTTTCCAAAAAAAAAGTCCGGAAAACTGATATTTTTGCACTTTTCCATATTTTCAAGGGCCATAACTCACACAAGAATAATGCAATCAGCATGAAACTCAAACTTGATCTGTCAGTCATCGTTCTATAGTAGGTTACCAAGAATGAAATCATTCGGTTGAATCATTTCCAAAAAAAAGTCCGGAAAACTAAAGTATGACTGACAGACTGACTGACAGACTAACGGATGGACAGAGTGCAAATGAAACTTAATCTGAAAGTCATCGTTCTATAGTAGGTAACCAAAAAATGAAATCATTCCGTTGAAGCGTTTCCAAAAAAAGTCCGGAAAACTGACATTTTGGTGCTTCTCCATATTTCCAAGGGCCATAACTCACACAAGAATAATGCAGTCAGCATGAAACTCAAACTTGATCTATATGTCATCGTTCTATAGTAGGTTACCAAGAATGAAATCATTCCGTTGAAGTGTTTCCAAAAAAACTCCGGAAAACTGATATTTTGGTGCTTTACCATATTTCCAAGGGCTGTAACTCACACAAGAATAATGCAATCAGCATGAAACTCAAACTTAATCTGTAAGTCATCATTCTATAGTAGTTTACCAAAAATGAAATCATTACATTGAAGCGTTTCAAAAAAAACTCCGGAAAACTGATATTTTGGTGCTTTTTTCCATATTTCTAAGGGCCGTAACTCACACAAGAATAATGCAATCAGCATGAAACTCAAACTTGATCTGTTAGTCATCATTCTATAGTAGTTTACCAAAAATGAAATCATTCCGTTGAAGCGTTTCCAAAAAAACTCTGGAAGACTGAAGTGTGACTGACAGACTGACGGATGGACAGAGTACAAACCTATAGTCCCATCCAGCGATGCCAGTAGGGGACTAAAAAATGGCAACTGGTAGCCGACCTGAAACACCTAAAATATTCAATTAAGAGAAATTAGGACATTTTTCTATCTTCTGAGCTCTGTCAAAGAAGATATAATAGATTGAATGCCCATTTTGGATGCAGTGAGGTGAAAACAGTGAGGAACTCAATGGATTGCTGAGTAATTCTTTGGCAGATTACAAGATTTTTTTTTGGTTCAGTAAACAGGAATTTTCAATATACCCTATATGCAATTAACAGGTTAACTACTGAACGTATGGTAAATGGTTTGGTGTTTGTAAGTTAAATACAATTAATAGGGTTATCTGATTAAAAGGTATACAATTAAGTGGGCTCCACTGCCCCAGTGGGAACTCTGGGAAGTGAAACAGTGCTTGTTTACTGGGGTAAACACACTGTTTTACTGGAAAAATAGGACCCAGTCACCAATGTTTGGGGTGGAAGTCCTCTAAAATGGGCAACATGGGTATAAATGATTGACTAAACTTGACTTTATTTCTATGTTGTGGTTAAGATAAGCCACTGTACAGAAATATGTGACCTTTTAAACACCAAAAAATAAATAGTACCATGGTAAGCATACCAAGTTTCAAAGCAATCCATTCATGAATGCACCCTGCAGGGCATGCCAAAGAAAAAATTAATGCAAGTTTAATGCTTGTTGTCAACAGCAATGTTTTGTGTTGGAAATGAAAGAAAATCAACACAAATACTAAGTTTCAAAGTGATCTGATGATAAAGCACCTGTGCAGTGTGCCAAGGGAAATTGATGACATACAAAACGGATGCGTTGAACGTCATTGCTAATGGCAACGTTTCTGGATGGAAATGAAAGAAAATCAATAGCTCCCATCTGGACGACACCAGCATACCAAGTTTCAAAGCGATCCGATCATAAATGCAACCTGCCAAAGGAAATTGTGGACATACGTGCATGCATACATCGACAGATTAGAAGTGACGGCAATAGCACAGCTTGACTTCATTGAGTTGAGCTAAAAACAGTAAAACATTTTCTAATTTTAATTTTTTGCAAAATAAATATTACATCAAATGAAATATTTTAACCCTGTACCCAAAGAATCGTCGGCATCCGTCCGCGTAATATGCAAATTCAGCAGTTGAAAAAATTTCAACAAAACCATATCATGTGACCCCTCGTTGGAATGAGCTCGTTCCAATGAGGTGTCACATGATATGGCTTTGTTGACATTTTTGGAAAAATTTAAAAAAATGATATTTAAAATACTAAATTTCGATATCGTCTGCGTTGGGTAAAGGGTTAATGTACTTTTCAACTCTTAAGAACTAAAAAAATTAATTTTTTTTCTTCCAAACTATACCTTATGCCACATTCTCATTAGAGAAAAGGTTAGTGGTTATATTTCAAGGCTGTTATTTCATGGAAGAAAATGAACTCAAAATAGTAATATTTGTATAGCAGTGATGGATTTGGGTCAGACTCTTCAATGTATCAAATCCACATAAGCAGGGTTAGCACTGGTTTAAGGCATCGATGTGCAGTATGCCTTATTACAAAGTGTCACTGTACCCCCACATGGGCAATCATGATGAACTGCCTTTCCAAAGGATACAATACAGTTGTCCCTGAACCTGTCGGTTTGTTAGATCACAGATTATTTGCATACAAATATCAAGGGCTTTTGGGCTGTCTGGAAAATAGTGCTGAATCATTAACTATTTCTTTTAATTTTTGGTATCTTTTGAAGATTTCAAAAAAGAATGTCTTTTGGATGGAAGCCTCCCGTTCTATCCTTCCCGACTGGCACTCATGCCACACATCGTGACATTCTGCGTATTTATATCATGACTCACACAATTCTATTTTTCAGAAGGTATAACAGAATTGCTCCGCGATGAAAATAATAAAGCAATGATCAAATACTTTTAATCATGACAGTTGAATATAAGATTGGCTGCTAGTGGTAAACAAGCGCTGCCTCATTTTCCGGGGGATCCCATGAGACAAGATGTATTTGGGAAGTTTCATAACGAAAGTCTCACACCACTAACAAACCAGAGCCAATCCGAGGTGACCATAATCTCTCAAAAAGGATTGGCCAAACCAATTTTACAAACCCATTCATTCAATTCCTTTGGTAAATGTTTAATGCTGTATTTTCATCAAGGAAGAAATGGAATGATTGTGTAACAAAGGAGATGAAAATAAATAATCTCTACAATGAATCAATCTTTACATAGCATCAAAGTGGAATCTGTGAGCTTCTTGTAACTTCTCTTTTTTATCTTCCACCTGAAAATGATAAATATATTTATCTAACAATCATACACATTTTGGCTTGAAAACCATGAGGAACGGTATGTATCACACAATGTGTTCCGATTCTGTATGATATAGACGACTCATTCTGATTCCATATCATATAGATGACCCATTTCCATGAATACAACAGGCTATCATAACAGGCGCATGAATACATTCAATGTATATTTCAGTGATCGACTCAGCTGATTGCTTCCAAAATAAAAAATTCCTCACAACTAGTGACAGAACTATTAATAGCCAATACCTCTCTCTCCCCTCCCCCCCCCTTCCCCCACTAAATAGAAAATGCACAATTAAATATTACACACTTGTAAATTCAAGCGTATCATCATTGGAAGTGACACTGAGAGTGAATAATTTTACAATGCATGCAACTTTGAAAATTTGCAGTGACTACAATACTCATTGTTAAAGTTCACAACAATGTTGTTCCATAAAATGTCGTTTTTTTTAAAACTTTTTCTCCCCCAACATTATGTCCCAAAACTCTGTTAATAATTTAAAATTTAATTTGTTTATGTGACAGAATTGTTAGATAAATGAATTATCATGATAATGTGCATGTCCTGTGATTTGTATCAGATTCGAGGTGGTGTCCAGAATGGGATCACAACTCGCCGGCAAAGCCGGCTCGTTGAGATCCCATTCTGGACACCACCTTAAATCTGATACAAATCACAGGACATGCACATTATCATGATAATCTGTATATAACCTTTGGCAATTAAAGAAGAATTCTGCTTTTGCATGAATTGTTAAAGGATGGAAGCTTTTTTTGCAACTGGGAGTCTTTATCATTATTATTACATGAACCTCAAAGTTTGAAAGAAATTGGCTTCAATCTGTGTAGATTTTGACCAGCTGAAATAAACCAAACTTTCGGTTGAAAACTCCACTTTGTTTCTCACTTAAGGTTTGAAAAAATGACTGTATTATTAATATTGTTTGGGCCCTCCATTGCTTTCTGTTTCTAAATGGGTTACAAAGAGGTAAATAAACCTTGAAGGATGATCTGTATTTGACAAGAATTGGAAATCTGCTGAAATTTTTGCTGCAAACCTTTTTTACTTTCTATGTATAAAAAGTATTTTCTCAGCTTTAGTGAGTTATTTACATGTGAGAAAAATATATAATGAAGCAATCATGCAAAGCTCATCATGCCTCTCCTTTTGGAACACTTCTCCCTGTTTTCATTTGACCTTTCCCTAAAATCTGTAGAGGGAGAAGTCAATTTATCCTGCAGGCCAGTCGTCAATGGCTGACCTTATATTTTTCTGACATGTTTCACATAAGAACATAATTTGTACTTTTGTTTATTATGAGGACACTTTCAGCATTTATTGCCAAAATCATAACCACAATATTTGTTTAACCCTTTACCCAATGCAGAAAATATTAAAATTTATTATTTTAATTACTATTATGCCCCCCGAGAACCTCTCGGGGGACATTATGTTTTCACCATGTCCGTCCGTCGTCAGCCCTCCGGTGTCCAGCATCTGTCAGTTAACTTTTGGTTTCTTTTAAATAACTAAAGAACCGTTTATTTGATATAATCATAATTTTAGGGGTAACTTGTGGATGACTACAAAATGCTTCCTTTCAATTTTGGTCCAGTAAGCCAATTCAATATAGCCACCATGGCAGCCATATTGAATTTGGTTTCTGTTCAATAACTAGTGAAGGCTGACTCGAATCATTTCTATTTTTCAATTATGCATTGTTGGTGTCTAGAGGAAGCTTCCTTCTGATTTTGGACCAGTTAGCTGATCCAAGATGGCCACCAGTGGCAAATTCATTATGGTGGCCATCTTGAATTTGGTTTCTGACCAATAACTAATGAATACTGACACAAATTGATTTCAGTTTTTGGTTATGCATTATTGGTGTCTGGAGGAAGCTTCATTTAGATTTTGGTCCAGCTAGCCAGTTCAATATGGCCGTCATATTGGATTTGGTTTCTGTCCAATAACTAATGAATGTTGACTCAAATCATTTTTAGCTCAACTTTGGCGAAGCCAAATTTGAGCTTATGCCATGGCCAGTTGTCCGTCTGTCCGTCAACAATTCAATACGGCTCGAGCTAGAGGCCGTATTTATGAACCGATCTTTACGAAACTTCTTGGGTACCTTTATGACCGTGGGACGAGAATGAGTGTTTTTGGGTCCAATCCCAGGGCTTGCCTTGAGTAAAATGGTCGGGGCCTAAAAAAAGTCCCCCAGATGTTGAGGTTGGGGCCTGCTGGGGGCCTGAAAAAAGTCTCCCAGATATTGAGGTCGGGCCTTTTGGGGTAAGTTTATGTTATTACATTCTTTCCAATGGCGACCTTAGTTGATTACTTCTGCTTAGAAAAAAAAAATCCCGGGGAGAAACGACTTGGTCCCATCATGTGGTTGCTGGACGTTTCGTACATAGACATTTTGGATTTTTTGTTGATAAAATTTTAGGACGTTTCGTACATACTGTGGGGTGTGTATTTTCGATCCAAGGGTTGTCTCAAAGAAAAAAATTGAAAAAAAAACATTTCAGTTTACCATTTAAATAATTTCAATCCAGGAAAATTCCCCACAGCTTTGGATATTTCAGAAATGGAATGTGCCCCACCTCTCCACGCAGACACAGGTACACATTTTATTTTATTTCGGACATTTATTTTGACAGCAGTTTCTGTGTCTTGTGTTGCATTTATTCAGATGTTAGGATCGGATGTACCCACACATAGTATTGTGGGATTGAAGGGAATTCCCCCATTAGTTGACAAGCGTGCTTTCGAAGTCTCGTAAATGTGTTTGTTTTTTTTTTTGTTTAATCTTGGGATTTTCTCAGTTTTCATGCGGATTTAGGTGGATGTTAATTCGAATCAGACAAAAACAGTTTGTATTAATATTTTATCTGTTATTTGCTGCTTCTTCTATTGCAATCACACTTGCGTGAATGGAAAAATTAATCTCGCAAAATTTCGTTGCCCAAACCTACCAACACTGAGATTTCGGGAGCCAAGACAGAAAAAAAGTCGGGGTCGAAAAAAAAAGCCCCGAGAAGGGGCCTCTCAGGGCCGGGGCCGATCGGCCCCGACTTAACGCAAGCCCTGCAATCCGATTTTGTACAAAATTAGGTCCAATCAGATTTTTGCGCAGAACTTCCATATGAAAGCGCTGATTTGAATAATTTTTTGTATGAATGTTTAGTTCCATGGGATACATCACATATAATATGGGTTTTTTTCTTGTGCGTAAATTATGCAAATTAGACTAACAATGATGTATTTAGTGTTAATTTCTGCACTATAAGTGCAAATGCCAATATGGCTCGGGCTAGAGGCCGTATTTATAAACCGATCTTTACGAAACTTCTTGGGTACCTTTGGTATCACCGTGGGATGAGAACGAGAGTTTTTGGGTCCGGTCCGAAATTCAAGATGGCCGATGGCAGCCATTTTGTACAAAATTAGGTGCAATCAGATTTTTGCACAGAACTTCCATATGAAAGCGCTGATTTGAATAATTTTGTGTGTGAATGTTTAGTACCATGGGATACATCACATATAGTACGGGTTTTTGTCTTGTGCAGAAATTATGCAAATTAGATGAACTTGGATTTTTTCAGTGCTACTTACACACAATAAGTACACATGTCAATACGGCTCATGCTAGAGTCTGTATTTGTGAACCGATCTTCACGAAATGTCTTGGGTACCTTTGTTATCACCTTGGGACGAGAACGAGTGTTTCTGGGTGCGGTCCAAAATTCAAGATGGCTGCCAGTGGCCATTTTGTACCAAAATTAGGTCTAATCAGTTTTTAGCTCAACTTGACAAAGTCAAGCTGAGCTATTGCCATCACTTCTCGTCCGTCGGCGTACGTACGTTAGTACGTACGTCCACAATTTCCTTTGGCACACCTCACAGGTCGCATTTATGATCAGATTACTTTGAAACTTGGTATGCTTGTTTGAGGTGACCTCTAGATGGGAGCTATCGATTTTCTTCAATTTCTGTCAAAAAATGTTGCCGCGGCCAACGTTCTTAGAACTTAGTTTAGTCAAACCACAATATTTCCCTTTGGCACACCCTACAGGGCACATTTATGATTTGATTGCTTTGAAACCTGGTATGCTTATTTAGGGTGACCTCTAGATGGGAGCTATCGATTTTCTTCAATTTCCGGCAAAAAATGTTGCCACGGCCAACGTTCGTAAAACTTAGTTTAGTCAGACCTCAATATTTCCCTTTGGCACACCCTACAGGGCACATTTATGATCAGATTGCTTTGAAACCTGGTATGCTTGTTTGGGAAGACCTCTAGATGGGAGCTATCGATTTTCTTCAATTTCTGTCAAAAAATGTTGCCGCGGCCAACGTTCTTAGAACTTAGTTTAGTCAGAAGACTCAATATTTCCCTTTGGCACACCCTACAGGGTACATTTATGATCGGATTGCTTTGAAACCTGGCATGCTTGTTTGGGGTGACCTCTAGATGGGAGCTATCGATTTTCTTCAATTTCGGTCAAAAAATGTTGCCGCGGCCAACGTTCTTAGAACTTAGTTTAGTCAAACCACAATATTTCCCTTTGGCACACCCTACAGGACACATTTATGATTTGATTGCTTTGAAACCTGGTATGCTTATTTAGGGTGACCTCTAGATGGGAGCTATTGATTTTTCTTCAATTTCTGGCAAAAAATGTTGCCACGGCCAACGTTTGTAGAACTTAGTTTAGTCAGACCTCAATATTTCCCTTTGGCACACCCTACAGGGCCCATTTATGATCAGATTGCTTTGAATCCTGGTATGCTTGTTTGGGGAGACCTCTAGATGGGAGCTAACGATTTTCTTCAATTTCTGTCAAAAAATGTTGCCGCGGCCAACGTTCTTAGAACTTAGTTTAGTCAGAAGACTCAATATTTCCCTTTGGCACACCCTACAGGGTACATTTATGATCGGATTGCTTTGAAACCTGGCATGCTTGTTTGGGGTGACCTCTAGATGGGAGCTATCGATTTTCTTCAATTTCCATCAAAAAATGTTGCCGCAGCCAACATTCTTAGAACTTAGTTTAGTCAGACCACAATATTTCCCTTTGGCTCAGCCTACAGGGCACATTTATGATTAGATTGCTTTGAAACCTGGTATGCTTATTTACGGTGACCTCTAGATGGGAGCTATCGATTTTCTTCCATTTCCGTCAAAAAATGTTGCCACGGCCAACGTTCTTAGAATTTAGTCCAGTCAGACCACAATATTTCCCTTTTGTACACCCTACAGGGCACATTTATGATCGGATTGCTTTGAAACCTGGCATGCTTGTTTGGGGAGGCCTCTAGATGGGAGCTATCGATTTTCTTCGGTTTCTGTCAAAAATGTTGCCACTGGCCAAAAAAATAACATTGGTACCAATGATTTTCAATTTTGCCATTTCATTTATAACTTACCAAGTTCAAGTTTGTCAAGTTGAACTACAGTGTCATTGACACTTTCCTTTGTACACAACT
This sequence comes from Pictodentalium vernedei, assembly GCA_031216915.1. Classification (NCBI taxonomy): domain Eukaryota; kingdom Metazoa; phylum Mollusca; class Scaphopoda; order Dentaliida; family Dentaliidae; genus Pictodentalium; species Pictodentalium vernedei. Next base: position 479,078,036 of record CM062295.1, read on the forward strand.
TCTATACGACTCAGGCGAGAGGCCGTATTTATGAACCAATCTTTACGAAACTTCTTTGGTACCTTTGTTATCAGCATGGGATGAGAACGAGTGTTTTTGGGTGTGGTCCAAAATTCAAGATGGCCACCAGCAGCCATTTTGTACCAAAATTCGTGCAATCAGTCTTTTGTACAGAACTTCTGTATGAAAGTTCTGATTTGAATAAATTTTTGTATGAATGTTTAGTAACATGGAATACATCACATATAGTACAGATTTTTTTCTCATGCAGAAATTATGCAAATTAGATGAACTTTGATTTATTCAGTGCTACTTATACACTGTAAGTGCACATGTCAATACAGCTCGGGCTAGAGGCTGTATTTATCAACCGATCTTCACGAATCTTCTTGGGTACCTTTGTTATCACCTTTGGATGAGAACGAGTGTTTCTGGGTGCGGTCCAAAATTCAAGAGGGCTGCCAGTGGCCATTTTGTACCGAAATTAGGTCCAATCAGTTTTTTGTCACAACTTCTATACAGCTCGTATTTATAAACTGATCTTCACAAAACTTCTTGGGTACCTTTGTTTTCACCTTGGGACAGGAACGAGTGTGTTTTGAGGTGCCTTTGTTATCACTGTGCTATGAGAACAAATATTTTGGGGTTCAGTCAGACCCACTCTGGGACTCAAAGATTTCTATTCTAGTTTAGCATCTGACTGTCACCCACCTTTACAATACTTTACCTATATATTTGTTACAGGCTACGGCCAGTATTTATGTACAGACCGTTACAATACTTAAAATGTACCTTTGTTATCAGGTCATTACCTAGATGTTTGTCATTGCTGTGTCATATACTGTACATGTACATGTCTTAACAAGTTGAGCTACAGTGTCATTGACACTTTCATTAGCTCAACTTTGGCGAAGCCAAATTTGTTAGCTCAACTTTGGCGAAGCCAAATTTGAGGTATTGTCATGGCCGTCGTCCATCCGTCTGTCGTGCGGTCAACACGGCTCAGGCTAGAGGCCGTATTTATGAACCGATCGGGTACCTTTGTTATCACCGTGGGATGAGAACGAGTGTTTTGGGGTCCAGTCCAAAATTCAAGATGGCCATGGGATACATCACATATAATACGTTTTTTTTTCTCGTGCATAAATTATGCAAATTAGACTAACTTTGATTTATTTAGTGTTACTTTCAGAACTGTAAGTGCAAATGCCAATACGGCTCAGGCTAGAGGCCGTATTTATGAACCGATCTTTACAGAACTTCTTGGATATCTTTGTTATCACTGTGGGACAAGAACGAGTGTTTTGGGGTCCGGTCTGAAATTCAAGATGGCCACTGGTGGCCATTTTGTACCGAAATTTGGTGCAATCAGTTTTTTTGTACAGAACTTCTATATGAAAGATCTGATATGGATAAATTTTTGTATGAATATTTAATAACATTAGAATACATCACATATATTACGGTTTTTTTTCATGTGCATATATTATGCGAATTACTCTTTTTCTCTTATTCATTATTGTTGACTTGGTCACAACAAATACTGATTCCTGTCATATTCATTATTGTTGACCTGGTCACAGCAAATACTAATTCCTGTCATATTCAAAGTTGAGCTACAGTGTCATTGACACATTCATTAATTATGCATTGTTGGAAGTTTCCTTTCGATTTTGAATAAGTCAGCTGAACAAAGATGACCACCAGTGGCCAATTCATTATGGCTTCCATGGCGACCATCTTGAATTTGGTTTCCATCCAATAACTAATGAATGCTGACTCGAATCAATTTCAGTTTTTGGTAATGCATTATTGGTGTCTAGAGGAAGCTTCCTTTTGATTTTGAATCAGCTAGCAAGTTCAATATGACCACCATGGCAGCCATATTGAATTTGGTTTCCGTCCAATAACTAATGAATGCAGGCTCAAATCTATTTTTTTTTTTTGGATGCATTATTTTTGTCTAGAGAAAGCTTCCTTTTGATTTGGTTATACCCCCAAGAGACGTACCTGCCCTTTTATGACAAGGTCGGGGGCATATGCCACGCTTTGTGTTGCTCTTGTTTTTTAAAATGTTTCAAAATTCAAAACATTTCAACAAAACAATATATGACCACCCATTGGAACAAGCTCAATGACCCCATTCCAATGAGTTGTCACATGATATGGTTTTGTAAAAAGTTTTTGAAAAATTTATATTTTTCAACTGCTTTATTTGTAAATTATGCAGGCAGATGCGGCCGATCTGTTAGGTAAGGGGAGTGAAGTTCAGATAATCATTATAGTTATGCTGTCCACATCTTCAGTCTTGCATCATAAGTATTATATAGGACTCCTGTGCCAGGCACGTTTTACTGATTACTATCCTACTACTAAAGCAGACACTGCCTACCACAGTAAACGAGGACTTCTATTTGAGATATGCATTATGATAAGCTGAAAGTATAGATTTATCTTTCTCCCCCTATATGTGAAACATACGTGTGCCCCCTGTGAGACAGCAGGGTGGGATATTTTTATCCCACCCACCCCACGTGACATACTCATTTGCATATTTTGTTAAGTTACCGGATCTATTTCATCATCGTCTGCACAATTGTAAATAAACAAAATGGCTTCACGATTTCCCGCATGTAATCCACGTGCCATTCAAAATCAACAATGTTGATTTGTTTCAACCCCATGTTTCTCTGCAAATTTAATAATATCACTGCACGAATTTATCGATCGATCAATAATCTCACAATGCCCTTTACATTAGAGTTTGACACACGCAAGTTCATTAACCCCTTAACGGACAGAGTTACAAATCAATTTTTTAGTATATGCCTATGGGATATACCTAACTTTTGTACGATCTTTCCGATGAAATTGTTCGTTTTTCGAAAGGACTACAACTTGATAAATTGGGTATGTCAGCACTTGACCGCCAATTATCTATAATGACGTAATCCTTGTGGGGGGAGAAAAATCATCCTCGATGAGTCTGAAGGTGGGAATGGGAAAATCTCACCCTCGGGGCAAGATATTTGAACCAGACCCTCGGCAAGCCTTGGGTCTGGTTCAAATATCTTGCCCCTCGGGTGAGATTTCCCCATTCCCACCTCCAGACTCATCGGGGATCATAATAATCCCCCACCAGAGAGATACAGGAATGGGTTCTTTCCCCATTTCTTGTAATCACATTTAAAAGACAAGAGGCCCCAAGGGTTCTTAAATGCCCACCTAATAAAATTTTCTAATTTCCCTGTATTTGCTGTTTATAATGCCTTGTTGAGGCTTGATAGCAGTTGAGGTTCATTTTATTGAAAGACGTTACAAAGTCTCAATTCAGTTTTGTTTACCCTTAAGGGCCTGGGCAATTGTCCTGAATTCCTCCTAGACTGCAACCAGTATATGTCCAGTTGTTTAGGAGTGATTTCTAGTCAAGTCTTGGCTGCCTTAACTTGACTATAAATCACTGTCCATGTGATTTGCCTTGTTAAGGTCACATGCTCTAACATCGTTAAAGCCTGAAATAGGCCTTTAAAGGTTAAGGTGCATTTGTAACAACTCACTAAATTACTGTACATATGATTCCTGCTGGCAAAAGAAGGCCAATGTTAAGCTCATCATTACAGGCATTTGTGGCGCTGAGGTAGAGTGATACAAAAACAACTTATGCTGTATTTTCTTCAGCAAATAGTCAAGTTAGATACCACCGATTACCAAACTGATACCGTGATATACCCCCAAAAATGAAAAATTTTAAGTAATTTGTATATTTTTTTTATATTTATCAATTGCCCAGAATAGCTGGTACTAACTCAAATTAATCCAGAGCCAAACAAATTTTGCCCCCAATACCCAAAATTTGCATGCAAAACCGAAAAAATTAAGTCCTAGATGGTCCTCCATACTTTTGAGATCTGTGCATGTGCTTTATCCAGGAAGGTACCAAAATTGGCGCCAACCATCATTCTTTCTACAGATGCCTGCTAAATGTTATAAACAGCGGCGAGGTATGAGTTCCCAGTCATGGGAGGGCCACACCCATCTGGGCCATTGGTAAGTATAAAAAATATACAAATTACTTATTTACTAATTTATCATATTTTTATACGACAACCAATGGCCCAGACTAGCTGAATCGTAAAAAGGCTGGAGGGCCTAGGACTTAAATGAAAATCCAATCTCTCAATTACTTCAGTAAAGGATAGCTCCTAAAGGAGAATAGGAGAAGACATAGGAATTTTATATGTCTTTCTCTTTTACGAGAAACTTAAAAAATTTATAGTAATTTATATATTTTTTATACTTACCAATGACCCAGACATAGCTGGTGCTAACTCTTAAAAATATAGGGCCAAACACAAATTTTGCCCCCCAATCCCCAAAATTTGCATCTAAAACCAAAGAAAACATGTCCTAAATGGCCCTCCATACTTCACCTCTATTGCGCATGCGCAGTGTCAAGGACGTCCCGAAATTGGCGCCATTAATCATTCTTACCAACAGTGCCTGGTAAGCGCTATGTCCTCAGCGGGGAGGTATGAGTTCCCAACTCCTGGGAGGGCCATCCCCGTCTGGGTCATTGGTAAGTATAAAAAATATATAAATTACTATAAATTTTTTAAGATTTTTATACTGTACCAATGACCCAGACATAGCTGAATAGTAAAAAGGCTGGAGGGCCCAGGACATAGAGGAAAATCCAATAAGCTCAACTATATAAAATAGTGTCATCTCCTGGAGGAGAAAAGGAGAAATAGGCTTCACGTGTATCTTTCTTATTTATGACAAATTAGAAAGACACAATACCTTCTATAATTGAGCATCATAACATCCATGTTCTCTATTAATAAGCAGTATAATTCTTATACTAATTATTTTTAAAGTAAGCCAATAAATAAAGTTAGTCCAAAGAATTGAGACTCTTTATACTCTTTTAAAAGTGTCCGAGGATAGTATAATAACATCCGTTTGACACATGACATATTCAAATGCTATACTTTAAAACTATGACATGAATGAATTTAAAAACATAACTTTCACTTAAGAAACCATCCCAGTAACAGCTCAGAATTACTAACTCCGGAGGAGGTATCCCCTTGTTTTCATAATAAAACAGGTGACCCAAGGGAACACCCTCTCCCCCCCCTTTTTTTGCCCTGGGTCAAATAGCCCAGAGCGAAGAGGGCAGCAGGACGGAGTCACTGCCGGAACATAAAGCCTACATAGCTATAGTTGCAATTGTTAAGTGATCGACTTTCTGAGCAGCTGATAATGGACCTAAATAATGCAGGTCTCCAGAAATGGATACAATATTTCTGAGATAAAAATTTGTGAATGTGGATGGCTGAGACCAATATGCAGCTTACTTAATCTATAATATCAAAACTATACGTCAGCCCAAGATGTAGAAGAGCTCTTACTTCATGAGCCGAAATCTTAAGCACAGACTGCTGAGTTAAGGATAGATTATCCTAAGCAGTACCGATAGTTAACTGAATGCATTAAGTAATAGAATGGACTGTAATGACCCTTCTATTAGGCATCAGAGCCAGAAGAAGCTTTACGTCCAACTGATAAACTGAGATCTGTTAATAAATACATAAAGGTCTATCCGGACAGAGTAAAGGCCTATGCCCGCTCGAAGACAGAAGGACCTTAAGAACAATAGGTTCCGGATATCATTAGGAGCCTGATTCTTAACCAAAAATACAACATTAGTAGTAAAGGTAATAGAGTTCCCGATACTACGAAAGTGAGAATCGTCCACCGATAGTGCATGAAGCTCACTGACTCTTCAGCAGAAGAGAAGACTAAGAGAATTGCTGCCTTAAAAGGCCAGAATTTGAAACTGCTGTCTCAAGGGGTTCAAATGGTTGCTTTAATTAATAAGAACCCAAGCTAAATTCTGAATAGGAATTAATCTAACGATTCTAGGTCTCTTATCGAAAAGTTTCAAACTAACTTAGATAAAGAGACATTAGGCTCCATTGTAAACTATCATGGTGTGCATAGGTATCAGATGACATAGACCTATAACCTTTAAAAGTAACAGGCTGCAGATGATCTCGTTAAACAAGTATACTAGAAAGTTTGCAATGTCTGGTATGGAGGGATCAAAAATATCAACATAAAGATCCCTACACCAACGACGGAAGACCCTCCACTTTAGCCGCATAGTATAGCGAAGAGGAGGTCCTTCTACAGTTAGGAATCGCGTCCACTGCTCGTCCTGTACAATGCTTGCCATGCAAGAAGGACCGCACAACGGAATACGTGAAGGTTGAGACCTTGCAGGTTGTGATAGAGTTGACATGATTTCCCCAGCGAAAAAAAGATCCTCTCGTGGAGGAAGTTTCCGCGGTAAGTCCCACAGTAGACATCTAAGTAAATATATCCACCGTCTCTGTGGAGACAGAGATGCTACCAACAGAACTGTATTGTGAATGAATAATCCTAGCAATACTTGCTGAATCAACAGCGCTGGAGGATATGCATATCCTATCATCGCGTCCTACTAGATCGATAGAGCGTTAACTACATATGCTCAGGGAACCGGTACGGTGACACATACGTCTACAATTGATTGGAGAGTTGTGTCGCAAATAAATTATCACTGGGCGCTCCCATTGATAGCAAATCTGATTGAATACTTGTTTGTTGATAGTCCATTCCGACGGCAACAAACGACCCTTACGTGAAAGGGAGTCTGCTAATACGATCCGACGACCGAGAATATGACGAACCGAAACAGAACTTGGTGTTCTATAACAAACAGAAGGATTCTTTCCGTTAAAATCAATAACGGAACCGAATGAGTGCCTCCCTGGTTCCGGATATACGCAACTACTGTCGTATTATCGGACAGGATTGAACATGCGTTTCTGAATAAAATTCATCCAATGACGTAGTGCAAGCCAACATAATATTCTTCCTTGGAAGTAAGGAGCTTGCCTAAAAACTGCGGAACCCAAAGACCCTGGCACTTTGAATCCGTTGGGATCAAAATTGTGTCCCAACCTGTTTGACTGATATCCGTCATAATCGAAAAACTCGGATCCGGCAACTACAGTGGAACTCTCTGAGTCAACCACCGAATGTTTGCCCACGTCTGAATCTCTTGTTACACTTGATAGACAAGAGAACGTGTACATCGAGCAATTCAAGTTTGCTGAAAGGTTGCCGTCGAAGAGAAGCTTCTCGGAGACCGAAGTGACTCTGAGAGAGTTCTTCACCTTACTATCCACGCGCGTGGATGTAGCTAGGGCTGCGTCACGTCTAACCAACTCCAGGTTGCCACTGAAGGGTGGAGTTATACGTGGAAAAACTACTGCCCCTGAAAGAAATCTCATTGAGGATCATATCCTGGAATTCTTTCTCTTGAAGACGTAATGATAAACGTCTCAGTAAGGTGGTGTACGTATGATAAAGCGTCTATGTTAAGTCTATTATACATCATTGTCGTTTCCAACATCGTGGTTGGAATTGACATAGACGGCGAAAAAGATAATTTGCAGTCTTCAGTCTCGCCGTCTTAGACGCAAAGGAACTCTCGGTAAGCCCAGTTCTGCCAATAAACAATTATTTCCTAGAATTCACGAAAGGCAGAATAGAGCATTGCGGACAAGAAACTATACTAGCATGTTGATAGCAAGCTTATATATATATAGCGTTGTTCAATAATTCGAATGTTCTAAAGACATTATTGGACTGCGTCGGTAACTCAGGGACAATGTCCCTGAACCGATCCAAAACTCCGTGTCCAATGATGCTATTAGTCTCTTATCCAGCATCGCAGCAATGTAGTCCGACGGAACAACCTCTGGAAGATAATGCCGGAAGAAATGTATGGCAGCTTCTGTTGTTCCGAAAGGGAAAGCTCGAAATCATCCGAATCCCTTTCGCCATCCTGTCGTACCCTATGAAATATTCGGTCGTCCGTACCTGATGCAACAGCGGAGCGTACCGACCCAGCGCTGTCGGATTATTCCTGATCCGACCGAGAATCTGTCGTTTGCTGGGATGCTACGATAAGCTGTGCTATTTTGGATAGCACGTCCGTCACTGAGGCCTGTGAAGAAGCGGTCTTACGATGCATTGCCGCTGGAAGCTCCGTGTTCGTTACCCCGTGCGTACTTCTATTATGCGAGCGACCGGAGTGTGCAGGCCTCGTGTCCCTTGGCTACCGGATGGCGTGACCTGTTCGCCATGGAATCACTGAATGCCGAAGCTGGCCGGATAATTAAGGTCACGTAGCCAATGTGCGGTCATGTGCGCTGCTGTGAGGATGAGGAAGCATTATCGACAGTAACTCGGACTGTCTATATAACGGAGCGTCCCGAGTGGCGGACATACGCTCCGAAGGTGAAATGTCTGTACCACAACATCTGGTCCCATATGTTGTTGCACGAGAGAGGGACCTCTCTCGCTCGCCGCCCGGACGGACCGGACGAGCTAGGAACCGGACTAACAGGCTTCCTCCGATCTTCCCTCTAATCCGTCATCACTGGGTGTGTACTAAAGCCTATTATAGTGCTCGCATCACCCAAATCTCCATCCTAGACCGCAACGGATGAACCTGACTGCCGAACCATTCGATGAATGGACGCTACACCGGGTGAGCTAGCGAATGTCAACTCCATCGATCCTACTAGGGACCTCTTAGGGGATTGACGTAATCCATGAGCACTAATTGCCGCTAGCTCTTCATTAACTATGACGACAGAGGCACACTTTTGAAAGACATCTCAGTAATTTTGCGAACAAGAAACCAGATATGCTTGTACATAGCAAGCATATAAAAAATATATATAGCGTCATTCAATAAATCGAACGTATCTGAGACATTATTGGACTGTGATGGAACTGAGGGACGATGTCCCTGAACCGAACCAAAAATTTCTAAGTCCACCGACGCTATCAGTTTCTTATCCGGTATCGCAGCATGCTGGTCCGACGAAGAACCTCTAGAAGATGAAGTCGGATGACATATACAGCAGCTTATGTTGTTCCGAAAGGGAAAGCTCAAAAACCTCCGAATCCCTTTCGGCATCCCGTCGGACCGTATGAAATTTTTGGACGTCCGCACCTGATGCTTCCGCGGAGCGTCCCGACCCAGCGTCGTCGGATATTACATTATGCGACAGAGATTCTGTCGTTGCTGGGATGCTGCGATAAGTTGTGCTATTTGGGATAGCACGTCCGTCACCGAGGCCTGTGCAGAAGCGGTCTTACGATGCTTTGCCACTGGAAGCTCCGTGTACGTTGACTCCCGCATACTTTCTTATGCGAACGTCCGGAGTCTCCAGGCCTCGTGTCCCTGGCTATCGGATGGCGTGACCTGGTCGCCGAGGATTCTCTAATTGGCGAAGTTGACTGGATATCGGAGGTCACGTAGCCAAGGTGCGGTCATGTGCGCTGCCATGAGAATGAGGAAGCCTTATTGACAGTCTCTCCGGACTGTCTATATAACGGAGCGTCCCGAGCGGCGGACGTATGCTCCGAATGCGAGACATTTTGTACCACAACATCTGGGGCCAGATGTTGTACGAGAGAGGGGCCTCTCTCGCTCGCAGCCCGGATGGGCCTGGACGAGCTATGAACCGGACTAAAAGGCTTCCTCCGTTCTCCCCTCTAATCCGCCGTCACTGGGTGTGCACATGGATATTTTATAGTGCTCGCATCACCCAAAACTCCTTTCTAGACCGCAACGGACGAACCCGGCTGCCGAACCATTCGATGAATGGACGCTACACCGGGCGAGCTAGCGGACGTCAAAGGCCGTCGAACCTACTAGGGTCCTCTTAGGCAATTGACGTATTACCTAAGCACTTTTCCGCTAGCTCTTCACAATTGTGACGACGGAGGCACACTTTTTGGAAGACATCACGGATGCATCACCCTGATCATGATCGTCTGAAATAGAGATTGATAAAGTAGAGTGACCCTGCGGGGAAAGGACCGGAATGGCCAATTCCCCACTAACATATCGTGACACACGCTTCCCATGTTGTCATCATAATCAACACATACAGAACAGGAGTTAGTGCGAGTACACTGACTACATTATACAATGATTATGAAAGTCAGAGGAAGATTTCCTCTTATTACAATTGAACAATATCCTTTCAATGTGAAAAGAAAACAAAGTCCTAGTACTCGCACCAACCCCTGACAATCAAAATACATAATAACAAGATCCATTAACATAGAAAAAATAATTGAATCAAAAACTTTTGAAAAAGTTAAAAAATTTATAGTAATTTATATATTTTTTATACTTACCAATGACCCAGACTTAGCTGGTGCTAACTCTAACAAAACCAGGGCCAAACACAAATTTTGCCCCCCAATCCCCAAAATTTGCATCCAAAACCAAAAGAAATCATGTCCTATAGGACCTCCATACTACGCCCCCACTGCGCATGCGCAGTGTCAAGGACGTCCCGAAATTGGCGCCAATTATCATTCTTACTGGCAGTGCCTGGTCAGCGCTATGTACTCAGCGGGGAGGCAAGAGTTCCCAACTCCTGGGAGGGCCATCCCCGTCTGGGTCATTGGTAAGTATAAAAAATATATAAATTACTATAAATTTTTTAACATTTTTATACTGTACCAATGACCCCGACTTAGCTGAATAGTAAACAGGCTGGAGGGCCTAGGACATGGAGGAAAATCCAATAAGCTCAACTATATAATAAAGAGGTAACCCCTTAAGGAGAAAAGGAGTATTAGGCTTTACATGTATCTTTCTTATTTTATATTAAATTAGAAAGATACAATACCCTTAATAATTGAGCACAATAATATTCATGTTCTCTATTTACATCCAGTATAACCCTTATACTAATTATTTTTAAAGTAAGCCAATAAATAAAGTAGTCCAGAGAATTGAGACTCTTTATAATCTTTTAAAAGTGTCCGAGTATTGTATATTAAAGCCTGTTTGACACTTGACATATACAAATGCTTCACACCGAGCTACACTTTAAAAATAAGACATGAATGAATTTTAACATTAATATTACTATTTTCACTATAAAGCAGGTGACCTAAGGGAACACCCTCCCCCGCCCCTTCCCCTTGCCCTGGGTCAAATAGCCCAGAGCGAAGAGGGCAGCAGGACGGAGTCACTGCCGGAACAGAAAGCCCGCATAACTATAGTTGCAACTGTTTAGTGGACGACATTCTGAGCAACAGATAACAGACCTAAACAATGCAGGTCTCCAGAAATGGACTCAATATTTCTGGGATAAAAATTTGTGAATGTAGATGGCTGAGACCAATATGCAGCCTTCATTAAATCTGTAATAGCAACACTATTTGCATAAGCCCAAGATGTAGAAAGAGCTCTTACTTCATGAGCCGAAATCTTAAGCACAGACTGCTGAGTTGAAGATAGATTATCATAAGCAGTACGGATAGTTAATTGAATCCATCTAGCAATAGAATGGACCGAAATGTCCTTTCTATTAGGCATGAGAGACAGAAAGAAGTGTTTTCGCCCCTTTCTGATAAACTGAGATCTTTGTTTATAAATACGCAAAGCTCTAACAGGACAGAGTAAAGGCCTACGCCCATCTGAAGACGGAAGTGCCTTAATAACAATAGGTTCTGGATATTTATTAGGAGCCTGATTCTTAGCTAAAAATCCAACATTAGTAGTAAAGGTAATAGTGTTACCGACACTACGGTAGTGAGAATCATCCACCGATAGCGCATGAAGCTCACTGACTCTTCTAGCAGAAGAGAAAGCTAAGAGAAATGCCGTCTTATAAGACAAGAATTTGAAATCTACTGTCCCAAGAGGTTCAAATGGTTTTTCTTTCAGTTTAAGAAGAACCCAAGCTAAATTCCATTTAGGAATTAATCTAAGAGTTCTGGGTCTATTTATCGAGAAGTTTCTAACTAACTTAGATAAAGAGACATTAGATCCAATTTGTAAACTATCATGGTGTGCATAGGTATCAGATAACATAGACCTATAACCTTTAATAGTAACAGGCTGCAGTTTGATCTCGTCAAACAAGTATACTAGAAAGTTTGCAATGTCTGGTATGGAGGGATCAAAAATATCAACAGAATGATCCCTACACCAACGACGAAAGACCTTCCACTTAGCCGCATAGTTTAGCGAAGAGGAGGTCCTCCTACAGTTAGAAATCGCGTCCACTGCTCGTCCTGTAAAATGCTTGCCGTGCAAGAAGGACCGCACAACGGAAATACGTGAAGGTTGAGACCTTGCGGGTTGTGATGAAGTTGACGCGATCTCCCCTGCGAAAGAAGATCCTCTCGTGGAGGAAGTTTTCATGGTAAGTCCCACAGCAGACACCTGAGTAGATTTATCCACGGTCTCTGTGGAGACAGAGATGCTACCAACAGAATTTTGCACTGAGATAGTTTTATCTTTAGCAATATTTGCTGAATCAACGGCGCTGGAGGATACGCATATCCTATCATTCCGTCCCACGAAATCGATAGAGCGTCTACTGCATAAGCTCGGGGATCGGGACATGGAGACACATACGTCTGCAACTGATTGTTGAGATGTGTCGCAAATAAGTCTATCATTGGCCGTTCCCATTGGTAGCAAATCTGATTGAATACCTGTTTGTTGCGAGTCCACTCTGACGGCAACAAGCGACCCTTCCATGAAAGGGAGTCCGCTAATACATTCAGATGACCCGGAATATGACGGACCGAGAGTAGAACTTGGTGTTCTAGTGCAAACAGAAGGATTCTTTCCATTAAATTGAATAACAGAACGGAATGAGTGCCTCCCTGATTCCGGATATACGCAACTACTGTCGTATTGTCGGACAGGATTTGGACATGTGCTTTCTGAATAATGTTCATCCAATGACGTAGTGCAAGCCAAATTGACATCATTTCCTTGATGTTTATGTGCTTGCCCAGAAACTGCGGGTCCCAAAGATCCTGGCATTTTGAATCCGTTGGGATCAATGTTGCACCCCAACCTGTTTGACTGGTATCCGTCATAATCGTAAAACCCAGATCCGGCAACGGCAGTGGAACTCCCTGAGTCAACCACTGAATGTTTGCCCAAGTCTGAATCTCTTGTTTCACTTGATTTGACAAGAGAACGTCTATATCGAGCGAATGAATCTTTACACTCCAATTCTGAGTCAAGAAAATTTGGAGAGGACGAGTGTGTAACCGCCCCATCGGAATGAGATCCGTGGCGGCTCCGCACAGACCTATCAGTCTCATGAACTCTCTCGCTGTGACTTTGTCTGAGTGAAGACAATAGCGAGCGTAACAACTGATTAATTTCGCTCTGGTTAACGGCAGACGAACGAGATTGTTGTGCGTCTCGAAGCTCATTCCCAGATGAGTGAATGACTTGGACGGCACCAGATCCGACTTCTCCTCGTTTATAATAAAACCGAGGCGTTGGAGTAATAGAAGCAGATTCTGCACATCGTTCTGAAGCGTTAACTCGTTGCCGTACCTCTGAAGAATGTCGTCCAGGTAGGCCGATGTTACCGCAGATGAATGAGCTCGGAAATGAATCATTACCGAGTTCATTATTCGAGTGAAAGCCCAGGGCGCTAGGTTCAAGCCAAAACACATCGCTCGGAACTGATAAACCACCCCTAGGACTGCGAAGCGTAGATACTTTCTGAATGTCGGATGTACCATGACGTGAAAGTACGCATCTTTGAGATCTATGCTCGTAGCATAGTCGTTCACCCGAATACTCACTCTGACTGACCGAATCGTCTCCATATAGAACTTCAGAGCGACGATCAGCTTGTTTATCCAGCTCAGATCTATGATGGGACGGAACGAGCCGTCTGGTTTCGGAACCAGAAACAGATGGCTGTAGAAGCCCGGAGATTCCTGGTCTTCTACGACCTCTACCGCGTTCTTTGACAGAAGAGATTGTACTTCTGATAAAAGAGCATCTCTCTTCTGCGGATTTGATGGAAGCTGAGTCCATTTTGGACTTCGAGTTGAAGGAGGCTTTCGTTTGAAGGATATTCTTAGTCCTTCCGAAATTACCCCTCGGACCCAGGGGTTGTCCGTAATCGACGCCCACTCGTCTATAAAACTCGATAACCTTCCGCCAACCGGAACACGATAAAGGTTCCAACCATCACCTCCTGGACCTGCGAGGCCTGCGGAAGGAGAAACCACGTCCTCCATGACCCGCACCTCGTCCCATCGACCTCGGAACGTCTGGCCGGTTGTCTCGGCCAGAATAACGTCCCGTACGTGAGTCGCTGCCTTGACGGTCTCTAGAATAAGACCTAGAGGACGTATAAGAACCTCTATAGGAACTTCTCTTGGGCGTACTTGTCCCAGAAGTGCCTGTCTTACTCTTTTCTGCCGTATCCGACTTTTTAGAAGCGGATTTAAAAAGCTTTCTTAGTTATCTTATCATAGATTGCCGAAAGCTTGCCGTCGAAGAGAAGCTCTCCGGAGACCGAAGCGACTCTGAGAGAGTTCTTCACCTTACTATCCACACGTGTGGATGTAGCTAGGGCTGCGTCATGTCTAACCAACTCCAGGTTTGCCACTGAAAGGGCGGAGTTATACGTGGAATAAGCTACTGCCCTTGAAAGAAGTCTTAATGAGGATTGTAAATTCTTTCCCTTGAAGACGCAAAGATAACGCCTTAGTAAGGTGGTCTGCGTGTGATAAAGCGTCTAAGCTTGCTCTGTTAGACGTTATAGCCGTTTCCAACGTCGCAGTTGGAATAGACATAGACGACGGTAACGATAATTCCAAGTCTTCTGCCTCGTCGTCTAGACGCAGAGGAACTCTCGGTATGCCCTGTCCTGCCGTTTCGAATTTATTCCTTGAATTGATGAAAGGCAGATTGAGAGCATTAGCGGACAAGAAACCAGCTTTGCCTGTTTTGGAAGCAAGCTTAAAGATAGCGTTGTTCAATAATTTGAATGTTCTTGTGACATTATTGGACTGTGTCGGCAACTCAGGGACGATGTCTCTGAACCGCCCAAAGAATTCTGTGTCCAATGACGCTATCAGTCTCTTATCTGGCATCGCAGCAGTTTGGTCCGATGGAACAACTTGTGGCAGGTAATGCCGGATGAAATCAACGGCGGCTTTATGCTGTTCCGAAAGGGATAGCTCCAAATCATCAGTATCTCTTTCGCCATCATGATGTTCTCGGTCGTCCGAACCCGATGCTTCTGCGGAGCGTACTGACCCAGCGTCGTCGGATAATTCTTGCTCCGACATAGGTTCCGTCGTTTGCTGGAATGCTGCGATAATTTGTGCTATCTGGGATAGCACGTCCGTCACTGAGGCCTGTGGAGTAGCGGTTTTACGCTGCTTAGCCGCTGGAAGCTCCGTGTAAACCGACTCCTGGATATTTCTTTTATGCGAACGTTCGGAGTCAACAGGCCTCTTATCCCTGGCTACCGGTCGTCGTGGAATCCGTGAATGGCGAAGCTGGCTGGATATCCTCGGTCACATAGCCAAGGTGCGGTCGTGTGCGCTGCTGAGAGGATGAGGAAGCCTTTTGAACAGTCTCTGCGGACTGTCTATATAACGGAGCGTCCCGAGCGGCGGACGTATGCTCCGACTGCAACACATTTTGTACCACAACATCTGGTCCCAGATGTTGTTGTACGAGAGAGGGGCCTCTCTCGCTCGCAGCCCGGATGGACCTGGACGAGTTAGGAACCAGACTACTAGGCTTCCTCCGATCTCTCCTCTTATCCGCCGTCACTGGGTGTGCACCTCGAATATTTATAGTGCTCGCATCACCCAAATCTCCTTCCTGGACGACAACGGACGAACCCGGCTGCCGAACCATTCGATGAAAGGACGCTACACCGGGCGAGCTAGCGGACGTCAACGCCGTCGATCCTACTAGGGACCTCTTAGGCAATTGGCGTATCTCCATGAGCACTTTTGCCGCTAGCTCTTCATTTAATTGTGACGACGGAGGCACACTATTGGAAGACATCACGGAAACATCACCCTGTTCTTGTTCCTCTGAAATAGAGACTGATAAACTAGAGTGACCCTGCGGAGAAAGGACCGGCATGGCCCTTTCCCCGCTAACAACATACCGTGACACACGTTTCCAATGTTTGTCATCCCAAAATTCACATACTGAGCAGGGGTTAGTGCGAGTACACTGACTACAATTAATACAATGATCATGAAAGTCAGAGGAAGATTTCCTCTTATTACAATTTGAACAATATCCTTTCATAGTGAAAAGAAAACAAAAAGTCCTAATACTCGCACGAACCCCTGAGAACAAAGATACATAACAACATGATCCACTGATACAGAAAAATAATTGAAATCAAAAAGAAATTTTGAAAAAATATTTTTTCAGCAAAGCCCAAGTTTCTGAAAAGTAACGTTGAGCCTCAATGGATCCCAAGCCTAAGTGTGGACAAAAATTTTAAACATATTTTAAACAATTAATGCAACACTTACGAATAATAATAATGTAGCTTGTAATGAATTAAACTAGTACAAAGACAAAAAAGTCCCCCTCACACAGACTGTTGCCAATGTAAACAAGAAGTGTATAAACACCAGAAACATGACTCCAGGCACTGATAACCCTGGCCCAAAATCAGTTACCAATAATACACTATCTGATGCAAAACAGAGACTTCCAGGGAAGAAACTGCAGAACATTAAAAAATTTATAGTAATTTATATATTTTTTATACTTACCAATGACCCAGACATAGCTGGTGCTAACTCTTAAAAATATAGGGCCAAACACAAATTTTGCCCCCCAATCCCAAAAATTTGCATCTAAAACCAAAGAAAACATGTCCTGAATGGCCCTCCATACTTCACCTCTACTGCGCATGCGCAGTGTCAAGGACGTCCTGAAATTGGCGCCATTAATCATTCTTATAACCAATGCCTGGTAAGCGCTATGTACTCAGCGGGGAGGTATGAGTTCCCAACTCCTGGGAGGGCCATCCCCGTCTGGGTCATTGGTAAGTATAAAAAATATATAAATTACTATAAATTTTTTAACGTTTTTATACTTTACCAATGACCCAGACATAGCTGAATAGTAAAAAGTCTGGAGGGCCTAGGACATACAGGAAATTCCAATAAGCTCAATTATATAAAATAGAGTCATCCCCTCGAGGGGAAATGGAGTATTAGGCCTTACATGTATCTTTCTTATTTATGATAAATTAGAAAGACACAACACCTTCCATAATTGAGCATCATAACATCCATGTACTCTATTAATATCCAGTATAATCCTTATACTAATAATTTTTAAAGTAAGCCAATAAATAAAGTTAGTCTAGAGAATAGAGACTCTTTATACTCCTTAAAAGTGCCTGAGGATTGTATAATAACGCCCGTTTGACACGTGATATATTCAAAAGCTATACTTTAAAAACTATGACTTGAATGAATTTTTAAAACATAAACTTATCACTTAAAAACCATCCCAGTAACAGCTCAGAATTACTAACTCCGGAGAAGGTATCCCCTTGTTTTCATAATAAAACAGGTGACCCAAGGGAACGCCCCCCCCCCCCTTCTCCTTGCCCTGGGTCAAATAGCCCAGAGCGAAGAGGGCAGCAGGACGGAGTCACTGCTGGAACAGAAAGCCTACCTAGCTATAGTAGCAACTGTTAAGTGAATGACATTCTGAGCAGTAGATAATAGACCTAACAATGGAGGGCTCCAGAAATGGACTCAATATTTCTGAGATAAAAATTCATGAATGTGGATGGCTGAGCCCAATGTGCAGCCTTCATAAAATCTATAATAGCGACACTATTAATATAAGCCTAAGATGTAGAAAGAGCTCTTACTTCATGAGCCGAAATCTCAAGCACAAACTGCTGAGTTAATGATATACTATAAGCAGTACCGATAGTTAATTGAATCCATTAGCAATAGAATGGAGCGTAATGTCCTTCTATTAGGCATCAAAGACAGAAGAAGCTTACGTCATTACTAATAAACTGATATCTGTTTATAAATACGTAAACTCTAACCGGACAGAGTAAAGGCCTATGCCCGTACGAAGACGGAAGGACCTTAATAACAATAGGTTCCGGATATTTATAAGGAGCCTGATTCTTAACCAAAAATCCAACATTAGTAGTAAAGGAAATAGTGTTTCCGATACTACGAAAGTGAGAATCGTCCACCCATAGTGCATGAAGCTCACTGACTCTTCAGTAGAAGAGAAGACTAAGAGAATAACCGTCTTAAAAGGTCAGAATCTGAAAACTACTGTTTCCAGAGGCTCAAATGATTACTTAGCTAAATAAGAACCGAAGCTAAATTCCGTATAGGAATTTAATCTAAGGATTCTAGGTCTATTTATCGAAAAGTTTCTAACTGACTTAGATAAAGAGACATAAGACTCAATTGTAAACAGTCATAGAGTGCATACGTATGAGATAACATAGACCTATAACCTTAATAGTAACAGGCTGCAGTTGATCTTGTCAAACAAGTATACTAGAAAGTTGCAATGTCTGGTATGGAGGGATCAAAAATATCAACATAATGATCCCTACACCAACGACGGAAGAGCCTCCACTTTAGCCGCATAGTATAGCGAAGAAGAGGTTCTCCTACAGAAAGAAATCGCATCCATAACTCGTCCTGTACAATGCTTGCCGTGCAAGAAGGACCACACAACGGAATACGTGAAGGTTGAGACCTTGCAGGTTGTGATGGAGTTGACACGATTTCCCCAGCGAAAGAAGATCCTCTCATGGAGGAAGTTTTTGCGGTAAGTCCCACAGTAGACACCTGAGTAAATTTACCCACGGTCTCTGTGAAGACAGAGATGCTATCAACAGAATTGTATTGTGGATGTTTATCTTAGCAATACTTGCTGAATCAACAGCGCTGGAGGATACGCATATCCTATCATTCCGTCCTATTAGATCAATAGAGCGTTAACAACATAAGCTCAGGGATCCGGACATGGAAACACATACGTCTGCAATTGAATAGTGAGTTGTGTCGCAAATAAATTATCATTGGGCGCTCCCATTGATAGCAAATCTGATTGAATACTTGTTTGTTGAGAGTCCATTCTGACGGCAACAAGCGACTTTTACGTGAAAAGGAGTCTGCTAATACAATCAGACGACCTGGAATATGACAGACCGAAGCAGAACTTGGTGTACTATAACAAACAGAAGGATTCTTTCCGTTAAATTGAATAACGGAATCGAATGAGTGCCTCCCTGGTTCCGGAGATACGCAACTACTGTCGTATTAACGAACTGGATTTGGACATGCGTTTCAGAATAAAGTTCATTCAATGACATAGTGCAAGCCTAAATAACATCATTTCCTGGAAGTTAAGTGCTTGCCTAGAAACTGCGGAACCCAAAGACCCTGGCACTTCGAATCCGTTGGGATCAATATTGTACCCCAACCTGTTTGACTGGCATCCGTCATAATCATAAAACTCGGATCCGGCAACTGCAGTGGCACTCTATGAGTCAACCACCGAATGTTTGCCCACGTCTGAATCTCTTGCTACACTTGATAGACTAGAGAACGTGTATATCGAGCAATTCATAGATTGCTGAAAAGTTGCCGTCGAAGAGAAGCTTCTCCGAGACCGAAGCGACTCTGAGAGAGTTCTTCACCTCACTATCCATGCGCGTGGATGTAAGTAGGGCTGCGTCACGTCTAACCAACTCCAGGTTGCCACTGAAGGGTGGAGTTATACGTGGAAAAACTACTGCCCTTGAAAGAAATCACATTGAGGATCATATCCTGGAATTCTTTCTCTTGAAGACGTAATGATAACGCCTCAGTAAGGTGGTCTACGTATGATAAAGCGTCTAAGTTAAGCCTATTAGACAACATTGTCGTTTCCAACATCGTGGTTGGAATTGACATAGACGGCGAAAAAGATAATTCCCAGTCTTCAGCACCGCCGTCTAGATGCATATGAACTCTCGGTATGCCCTGTTCTGCCGATATAAATTATTTCCTAGAATTGAAAAAAGGCAGAATAGAGCATTGCGGACAAGAAACTAGACTATCATGCTTGGTAGCAAGCTTATATATAGCGTCGTTAAATAATTCGAATGTTCTAAAGACATTATTGGACTGTGTCGGTAAGTCAGGGACAATGTCCCTGAACCGCTCAAAAACTCCGTGTCCAATGACGCTATTAGTCTCTTATCCAGCATCGCAGCAATGTAGTCCGACGGAACAACCTCTGGAAGATAATGCCGGAAGAAATGTATGGCAGCTTCTGTTGTTCCGAAAGGGAAAGCTCGAAATCGTCCGAATCCCTTTCGCCATCCTGTCGGACCCTATAAAGTGTTCGGTCATCCGAACCTGATGCAACAGCGGAGCGCACCGACCCAGCGCCGTCGGATTATTCCTGATCCGACCGAGAATTGTGGTTTGCTGGGATGCTGCGATAAACTGTGCTATTTTGGATAGCACGTCCGTCACTGAGGCCTGTGGAGAAGCGGTCTTACTATGCATTGCCGCTGGAAGCTCCGTGTTCGTTACCCCGTGCATACTTCTATTATGCGAGTGAACGGAGTGTATAGGCCTCGTGTCCCTTGGCTACCGGATGGCGTGACCTGTTCGCCGTGGAATCACTGAATGACGAAGCTGGCCGGATACTCGAGGTCACGTAGCCAATGTGCGGTCATGTGCGCTGCTGTGAGGATGAGGAAGCATTATCGACAGTCTCTCGGACTGTCAATATAACGGAGCGTCGCAAACGATGGACATATGCTCCGAATGCAAAATGTCTGTACCACAACATCCGGTCCCATATGTTGTTGTACGAGAGAGGGACCTCTCTCGCTCGCAGCCCGGACGGACCTGGACGAGCTAGGAACCGGACTAACAGGCTTCCTCCGATTTGTCCTCAATCCGTCGTCACTGGGTGTGTACTAAAGTCTATTATAGTGCTCGCAACACCCAAATCTCCTTCCTAGACCGCAACGGACGAACCCGACTGCCGAACCATTCGATGAATGGACGCTACACCGGGTGAGCTAGCGAATGTCAACTCCGTCGATCCTACTAGGGACCTCTTAGGCGATTGACGTATTCCATGAGCACTTATTGCCGCTAGCTCTTCATTAACTATGACGACAGAGGCACACTTTTGAAAGACATCTCAGTAACTCTGCGAACAAGAAACCAGACATGCTTGTAAATAGCAAGCATATAATAATATATATAGCGTCGTTCAATAATTCGAAAGTTGTGTGACATTATTGGACTGTGTCGGAACTGAGGGACGATGTCCCTGAACCGAACCAAAAAATTTCTGTGTCCACCGACGCTATCAGTTTCTTATCCGGCATTGCAGCATTCTGGTCCGACGAAAGAACCTCTAGAAGATAAAGTCAGATGACATACACAGCAGCTTATGTTGTTCCGAAAGGGAAAGCTCGAAATCCTCCGAATCCCTTTCGGTATCCCGTCGGACCGGATGAAATTCTCGGACGTCCGTACCTGCTTCCGCGGAGCGTCCCGATCCAACGTCGTCGGATAATACATAATGCGACAGAGATTCTGTCGTTGCTGGGATGCTGCGATAAGCTGTGCTATTTTGGATAGCACGTCCGTCACCGAGGCCTGTGCAGTAGCGGTCTTACGATGCTTTGCCGCTGGAAGCTCCGTGTACGTTGACTCCCCCACACTTTCTTATGCGAACGTCCGGAGTCTGCAGGCCTCGTGTCCCTGGCTACCGGATGGTGTGACCTGGTCGCTGATGATTCCCTGATTGGCGAAGCTGACTGGATAACCGAGGTCACGTAGCCAAGAGCGGTCGTGTGCGATTCCATGAGGATGAGGAAGCCTTATTGACAGTCTCTCCGGACTGACTATATATCGGAGCGCCCCGAGCGGCAGACATATGCTCCGAATGCGAAACACTTTGTACCACAACATCTGGGGCCAGATGTTGTTGTACGAGAGAGGGGCCTCTCTCGCTCGCTGTCCGGATGGACCTGGACAAGCTAGGAACCGGACTAAAAGGCTTCCTCCGTTCTCTCCTCTAATCCGCTGTCACTGGGTGTGCATTTGATTGATTTATAGGGCTCGCATCACCCAAAACTCCTTCTAGACCGTAACGGACGAACCCGGCTGCCGAACCATTCGATGAATGGACGCTACACCGGGTGAGCTAGCGGACGTCAAAGGCTGTCGAACCTACTAGGGTCCTCTTAGGCAATTGACGTATTTACATGAGCACTTTTCCGCTAGCTCTTCATTAATTGTGACGACGGAGGCACACTTTTGGAAGACATCACAGATACATCACCCTGATCATGATCGTCTGAAATAGAGATTGATAAAGTAGAGTGACCCTGCGGGGAAAGGACCGGAATGGCCAATTCCCCACTAACATACCGTGACACACGCTTCCCATGTTGTCATCGAAATTAACACATACAGAACAGGAGTTAGTGCGAGTACACAGACTTTATTATACAATGATTATGAAAGTTAGAGGAAGATTTCCTCTTATTACAATTGAACAATATCCTTTCATTGTGAAAAGAAAACAAAGTCCTAGTACTCGCACCAACCCCTGACAATCAAAATACATAATAACATGATCCATTAACATAGAAAAAATAATTGAAATCAAAAAATTTTGAAAAAATATTTTTTCAGAACAGCCCAAGTTTCTGAAAAGTAACATTGAGCCCCAATGGATCCCAAGCCTAAGTGTGGACAAAAATTCTAAAAATATTTTAAACAATTTATGCAACACTTACGAACAATAATAATGTATCTAGTTATGATTAAATTAACATCAAGATATTATTTTCAAGAAATCCCCCCTCACACAGAGGGCTGTTGGAAATGTAAACAATAAGTGTAAAAACACCAGATCAAGACTCCAGGCACCCTGGCCCTAAATCAGTTACCAATAATACACTATCTGATGCAAAACAGAGACTTCCAGGGAAGAAACTGCAGAACATCAGATGGTAGATGCAGAACACTACGCCTAACCACCCATAGGTGAAGACGTAAACATGGGGAAAAGAACAGAATTCATTCTGTTATCCAGCTAAAACTCCCAAGAAATTTTAGTAATAATATTACAGAAATTATGCCAAAAGCATGGGAGAATAGCAAGAGGGGACTTAAAGGAAAGGGAGAGAGGAAAACACTGAACAAGCAGTGTAACTTGATAACAAGAATGACCACAACAGGCTGTTGCCTCGAAAATAGGTAACTTAACATAATTTCATTAAAAAATTTTAAGTTACAGCCCTGATAATTTTCTGTCACTCATTTTTCCTCTCCTCCTTCTATATCCTCCTTAGAATCACCATTTCACTAATATTTATGTGTCTGGCATCATGTAAACTGAGATTTACAAGCACAAAGATCAGTCAGATGTTAACTGATGAAGGGCCAAACAAAGAAGGATTAATGGCGCCAATTTCGGGACATCCTTGACCCTGCGCATGCGCAGTAGAGGTGAAGTATGGAGGGCCATTCAGGACATGTTTTCTTTGGTTTTAGATGCAAATTTGGGGGATTGGGGGGCAAAATTTGTGTTTGGCCCTATATTTTTAAGAGTTAGCACCAGCTATGTCTGGGTCATTGGTACAGTATAAAAATATCAGATGGTAGATGCAGAACACTATGCCTAAACACCCATGGGTGTGAACGTAAACATGGGGAAAAGAACAGAATTCATTCTGTTACCCAGCTAAAACACCCAAGAAATTTTAGTAAAAATAATTGCTGAAAATATGCCAAAAGCATGGGAGAATAGCAAGGGGGGACTTAAAGGAAAGGGAGAGAGGAAAACACTGAACAAGCAGTGTAACTTTATAGCAAGAATGACCACAACAGGCCTATGCCTCGAAAATAGGTAACTTAACATAATTTCATTAAAAAATTTTAAGTTACAGCCCTGATTATTTTCTGTCACTCATTTTTCCTCTCCTCCTTCTATTTCCTCTTTAGATCCACCATTTCTCTAATATTTATGTGTCTGGCATCATTTAAACTGAGATTTACAAGCACAAATATTAGTCAGATGTGAACTGATGAAGGGCCAAACAAAGAATGATAATTGGCGCCAATTTCGGGACGTCCTTGACACTGCGCATGCGCAGTGAAGGCAAAGTATGGAGGACCTTCAGGACATGATTTCTTTTGGTTTTAGATGCAAATTTTGGGGATTGGGGGGGGGGGGGGCAAAATTTGTGTTTGGCCCTGGAATTTTAAGAGTTAGCACCAGCTATGTCTGGGTCATTGGTACAGTATAAAAATATCATCATCTGCAGAATATTAATTATAACCAAGTGCTTCATTGATTAATTTTTGATGATTATTCCTAGAATCTAATATTATTGCATCCGTGGAAATGTTGCCCACCTGTGGAAAGTGACCAGTTCATTGTGGCCATAATGTAACAACATGTTTGTAAGCACATAAAGAGGTGCCACCAAAAAGGGAACTGTGATTTCCAGTCACTTGTATTTTCATTGTCTCTGAAATAGTTAACAAGTTTGTGTCAAACAGGAAACAGTATAGCAATTTTGAAAATGTGAGGTGCACTGTATACCACTCACTACCATATGAAGTGAAGTATGCTATTGTTGAGTCCCGGCATAAGGAAAATGTTTTTTAAAAAAACATCAATGAACATCTGCACACTGTTCACTCCACTGGTGCACAGTTGGTGTGGATTCCAAAAATATTGCATGATTTTTTTAACCCTTTACCTAACGTAACGGCCAAAACCGGCCAGCGCTATTCTCAAAAATCGCCAATTAATTTTCATTATTTTTTTCATTTTTTGTCTCAAAAACATAGGTTATGACCCCTCGTTGGAACGAGCTCGTCGAGCTCGTTCCAACGAAGGGTCATAACCTATGTTTTTGAGACAAAAAATGAAAAAAATTAGTTATTCAAGAATTTTTTTTGCAAGTGTCGTCTGCTTTTCATGTTAGGTAAAGGGTTAATAAGCTTTTTGCAGCAGTAATCAAATTTGAGTTCAGTATAATACATGAAATGCAACTACAATGGAGCAGTAGTAAGTCAATCAAATGATTCTCCATGGATAGTGAGTAGTATTACTGACCTTTGAAATATGTCGAATTATGTTGTTTACATACCAATTCTCTGAAAGTGAAGTTTGATTAGTTTGAAGTCTTGAAATGCTAGAAGCTTATAATTCATGGTGTATTGTTCACATTTTCATGCACGCATTGTATTATTTGGCCTATTCCCCATGAATAAATTTTAAAAATTTACAGAAAACACATTATAATGCAGCTTACCCTTTCTCTCCACTGTAATATGCCCACCAATAAAACCATAAAGGTGCAGGTTCCCAACAGAGCTATTCCAGTCAATAATACCAATTTGCTCGGAGTAAGAAATAATTTATTTGTCCAGCTAAAATGTACAGAAAAATACTTCTGATTAATAAAAACAACATCACCTGAAAGAGTGAAAAATGTGATTTAAAACATTTACACAAGGTCAAATTGTGATTTTTTTTTAAACTGGAGATCTACTGTGATAACCAATTTGGTGTCACAAGAACAGTATTTATCTTACAACAAGAATGTATTTCCCCCAATAAAAGTAAAAACGTCTAGACAAAATACAAATCTGTACTGAGGGTAACAACTGCTCATGCGATCATTTGATTAAAAAAGAGAACATTTTCTACCTGCGCCTATCAAAACCTGATTACACACATCAAGGCCACCATCTTGGTAACATTAATTAAATTACAAATAAATCACCAATTCAGTGAAATAAATTAGATTAAATCATTTTTTGCCATGATGATATTTTATATAGACCAACAATGCGTGAATACTGAAAAAAATAAAACAAAGAAACACAGAGGTGAAACAACGATATAAACTTTTGCGGCTATGGTACAAATAGAATAATGAATGGAGATGACTTCATGCATAGCTCAAGAATACAATACCATAACATCATGATTTTCATTCATAAAAAAATCAATTCATGGATGTTGAATGATTATCAAAATACATGCGTAGAAGTTACGAAAAGGCAGAATATTGTAAGATAAATTAGTTATTACCACCAAGTAGGTTTCTGAGATGGTGTATTGAAATCTCGAACTGGCTTCTGGGTCATATATTGAGGTCTTGACTTCAAAACACCATCTCAGAAACATGTGGGTTTCTGAGATGGTGTATGTATCAAAGTCGAGACCTTGTCTCGGGGTACATATCGACAAGTCCATGGACTCGTGAATATATGCCCAGACACAAGGTCTTGACTTCAATACACCATCTCAGAAATCCACATGGTGATAATAACTAACCTACATGGGCAGATGTTTTTTTCATTTTATTTTTTATTTTTGTAATTATTTCTTTGCCATCAAAAGTTCATTTTCTTGTTTTTTTTATGTTTTTAACCTCAGAATCTACAGAACAGCATGGGTGTGGTGTATTTTGACACTTGAATGCAAGAAGGCTTTGCAATTCTAAAGCCTTGTTGCACTCAAGGGATAAATTTATCAGTTTTATTAACCAAAAGGACCATGCAGGAGGACCTGAGAAACAGATTTTCAACTTTTTAGACCTAAACCAAGGGATTCTAAGAGATATGGTCACACAATAAACCTAACAGAAACATATCAAGTCTCTTTTGACACTAAATGGACTAAGTTATTTTTCAGAATTTATACTACACCAGATCTTGACAGTCTAGTGGCTTAGCAGTGATTTTTAGCCAGATTCTAGATTCTAGAGGCAGCCAAGACATTACTGGAAACCACTGCCAATGTAATTTGACTACTGTCCACAAGGCATCTTCTTGTCTTGATTGTATGTTAAAATACCTGTTCTGAGACTAGAGAGTTTGTCAGAGTAGGATAAAGAACTCTGATGGCTATCAGCTGCCAACGGATACTATTAACTAGTAGAGTGCTAAATTATTTTTCGAATGTAATTTGAAATGTATTTTTTTCAAAGAAACAAAGCTACTAACAAGGGGGCCTTTGGTAACAAGAGTTTGCTAATAATCAATTCCTTTGTTACAATTTATTATTGGCACTCTCCAATAAATTGTAATAAAGCAATTTCATACAAATATTTTTTTCTTACTTTTGAGCAAACAGCAAGCTTATGCATAAAGGTTAAAGTCACTAAAGGAGCTTTCAGCACTTTTCAAATGAGCCATGATGGTGACTTCTAGCACTCAACCAATTGAAGAATTGCCTATTCTACAGGATTTCTCATCATTGTGAAATGACTGTTATACTATGGGGACTCCTGCCATCCTGAGTGAAATGACTGTTATGCAATGGGGACTCTTGCCATCTGGAGTGGATTGACTGTTATTCTACGAAGGCTCTTGCCATCCTGACCCTTTCTCAAGATGGTATTAGTAACTGTGAGAGTACAGTGACTCAGTGGTCATGGCATTGGATTTCAAACCAAAAGATTTCCGCATTGATCTCCACCAGGGGTTACTGCACTGTGTCTGACACGAGGTGACCCTGGCTGTTGAAAGTGTCATCAAGCCCCAATAAATAAATAAATAACTGTATTGTGTCATTGGGCAATGCACTTAATCCTGTTTGCCCACTTGGGGTTACGGTGATGCTGTGTACTAAGGAATACTGCATGTCAATTAACCCTGCTTGTGCGGAGTTAGTATGTTGGGGAGTCTGACTGTTGCTCACCACCGCTCGGTGGTTCTCTCCCAGTACTCAGGCTTCCTCCACCCGTCAAACTGTCTGATACAAGGTGACCCTGGCGGTCAAAAGTGTTGCTTCCCCCCCCCCCCCCCCCCCCCCCCCCCCAAAAAAAAAATGAAAAAAAAATTAGTTACTCTCTTGTGATTTTCAGAACAGCAGCTGTACATATCTCAAGTAATTTTCCACCCAACATGGAAGACACATATTTTTGAGGAACAAAATGATATACCAAATTTTATTGATTCGGTCAAGAACAACTAAAGTTATCACTGGGAAACCAAAAGAAACAAATTTTTGAAGTTGAAGAAGGGGCATAACTCTGGCAAAAATTGTCAGAGCACACCCCTATTAAAACTTGACCTGTATTTTATGTTGGTACACCTACATACCGAATTTCATTTGATTTGGCCAACTAAACTAAAGTTATCATCAGGAAACCAAAGTGGGATGGATGCACGGACAGACACCGGCTATTTCAATAGTGCCCCACCAACATTTTTCAGGGGACAATGAGTTTAATCCAGAGTGGAAGAAATATTGCAAGTTTGGGTAACTTCTTCTTTCCACCATAATTCAAACCACAAATGTCAATGTACTTGTATAACATCTAAGTGGGTTGACTCAAATATCATGATCCGAATTCTCTTAACCAAATACCTCCCAATCCCAAACAAAACCCATATTGTCAAAGATATCCCAATTGGAGAGGTTTCACTGTAAAATTAAAATAAGTTTTCAATAATTAAATCTTCAACTTTGGAGAAAGAGAGTATTTTTCCACCAAAAATGTTTTGTTTTCTACACATAAATTTTTCTATAAAAAATTGTTCAACTCATAATACGGTGGAACCCTGTTAATTGAACAGTCACTTTGCCAGCGAAAATTATTCAGTTAACAGGAATATTCAAATTAACAGGGATTTGGTCACTTTCCTGTATTCTAGAGATAAGCTGAGCATTTATTCTATTGTATCTTTTTTGACAGAGCTCATGGAGCTCTGTCAAACAAGATATTATGGATTTATTTATTTATTTATTGGTGTTTAAGGTCACATATGTATGCACAATGGCTAATCGTGACCGTGACAGTTTTACGTGTGGAGGAAGCCGGAGTACAAAGAGAGAACCACTGAGCATTGACAAGCAACTGTCAGCTCCTCAACATTCTAACTCTGTTCAAGCTCCGCTCAAGCAGGGTTACAGTGGTTGAAGACATGTGTACCATCGACATGCAGTACCCCTTAGTACAGGGCATCATCATGCCCTCATGTAGGCAACCGGGATAAAGTGCCTTGGCCAAGGACACAACACGTGTCATCCCAGATGGGGATCGAGCTTGGGGCCTCTAGCATAGAAGTCAAACAGTCTACCATTGAACCACCATGCTCCCATATTATGCATTAAATGCATGTATTGGATGTACTGGGTCCAAACTGGTCTACAGTATGGCCGCCATAGACTGGTTGGGTAATATTTCCATGCACACAATAATACAGTGGTGCCCTTTTAATTGGATATATTTTAATTGAACATCTCTGTTGATTGAATGAAATTTCCAAGCACAAATCCATTTGCCATACCTTCAGTACAAATTTACCCTGTTATTTGCATATAGGTTACAGAGTAAACTCCTGTTAATTGAATAAAAAATCTTGCAATATGTCAAGAAATTACCCTGACAATCACTAAATTACCCTTGTATATCGCCCCAGTTAGCCTCAGTACATCCTGTGCAGGCATTTAGTCTATTATATCTTGTTTGACAGAGCTCATGGGGCTCTGTCAAACAAGATATAATAGAATAAATGCTCAGTTCATGTCTAGAATACAGGAAAGTAATCAAATCCCTGTTTAACTGAAAACTCCTGTTAATTGAATAATTCTCCTAGCAAAGTGGCTATTCAATTAACAGGGCTCTACTGTATTAGATTCCAAAAACTAACTATAGAAATAATCATCAAAAATTGAATTAATGAAGCACCCGGTGCTTCATTAATTAAAATTTTGCTGATGATGATTTTTATTACCTGGTAAATGCACACATGGAAATCACTGCCCACGAATGTATTATGATCAGTTCATGGCAACTCTACTGTAAACACAAGTGGAATTTGGTGATTAACAAGGTAATTTCTTCAAACATTACAATTTTGAAACCAATTAACAGGAGTTGACTCTATAACCTATGTGCAATTAACAAATCAAATTTGTAGTTGTGCGAGGCTATATTCAATTAACAGGGTTATTCAATTAAGAGATATCCAACATTAATCCTTAAGGGCCTGGTTGTCTTGAATTCAAACCTGACTTAACAGTGATTTCTAGTAAGTTTTGGCTGCCTGTTAAGTCAGGCAAGACTTTACAAGAAACCACTGCCTTTGTAATTTGTTTATTGTCAGCAAGACCTGCTCATGATGGTATGTTAAGGGCACCTGTTCTGAGGCCATAAAAGTTGGAAACAGGCCTTTAAGGGTTAAGTGGGTTCCACTGTGATACCATGCAATTAGCCAAACATGTATTCCTGTATATAAATAATGTGATGCTGTTAAAATATTTGTGAGTGAGAGAGATGCTCAGCTGGCTAGCGTCATGCAAATATTCCAAGGATGTGTACTGGCCACAGTTGAATAACTTGAGTAATGCTTAAATGCTATAAAATTGTACTGTTATAGCACCATACCTTTTTGGCTTATCTGGTGGATGAGGAATGACTATCAATTGAGCATTTGGAACGATGGAAGTCCACTCTCTTCTTCTTGGACCCTATTTGACAATAAAATTTAAAGTTGTATTATTGTACATCACTTTTTCATTTATTTATTGGAGTTAAATACTTTACCTAACATGAAAGGCAGATGACACTTGCAAACAAAATTCTTGAATAACTAATTTTTTGTCTCAAAAACATACGTTATGACCCCCTAATTGGAATGAGCTCGATGAGCTCATTCCAAAGAGGGGTCATAACCTATGTTTTTGAGACAAAAAATGAAAAAAAATAATGAAACTTAAAAAATTTATAGTAATTTATATATTTTTTATACTTACCAATGACCCAGACATAGCTGGTGCTAACTCTTAAAAATATAGGGCCAAACACAAATTTTGCCCCCCAATCTCCAAAATTTGCATCTAAAACCAAAGAAATCATGTCCTGAATGGCCCTCCATACTTCACCTCTACTGCGCATGCGCAGTGTCAAGGACATCCCGAAATTGGCACCATTAATCATTCTTACCATCAGTGCCTGGTAAGCGCTATGTCCTCAGCGGGGAGGTATGAGTTCCCAACTCCTGGGAGGGCCATCCCCATCTGGGTCATTGGTAAGTATAAAAAATATATAAATTACTATAAATTTTTTAACATTTTTATACTGTACCAATGACCCAGACATAGCTGAATAGTAAAAAGGCTGGAGGGCCCAGGACATAGAGGAAAATCCAATAAGCTCAACTATATAAAATAGAGTCATGTCCTGGAGGAGAAAAGGAGAATTAGGCTTCACATGTATCTTTCTTATTTATGATAAATTAGAAAGACACAATACCTTCTATAATTGAGCATCATAACATCCATATTCTCTATTAATATCCAGTATAATTCTTATACTAATTATTTTTAAAGTAAGCCAATAAATAAAGTTAGTCCAGAGAATTGAGACTCTTTATACTCTTTTAAAAGTGTCCGAGGATAGTATAATAACGCCCGTTTGACACGTGACATATTCAAATGCTATACTTTAAAACTATGACATGAATGAATTTTAAAACACAACTTTTCACTTAAAAAACCATCCCAGTAACAGCTCAGAATTACTGACTCCGGAGGAGGTATCCCCTTGTTTTCATAATAAAACAGGTGACCCAAGGGAACACCCTCCCCCCCCCCCCCCCCTTTTTCTTGCCCTGGGTCAAATAGCCCAGAGCGAAGAGGGCAGCAGGATGGAGTCACTGCCGGAACATAAAGCCTACATAGCTATAGTTGCAATTGTTAAGTGGTCGACATTCTGAGCAGCCGATAAAGGACCTAAATAATGCAGGCCTCCAGAAATGGACTCGATATTTCTAAGATAAAAATTTGTGAATGTAGATGGCTGAGACCAATATGCAGCCTACTTTAAATCTATAATAGCAACACTATTTACGTAAGCCCAAGATGTAGAAGATCTCTTACTTCATGAGCCGAAATCTTAAGCACAGACTGCTGAGTTAAGGATAGATTATCCTAAGCAGTACCGATAGTTAATTGAATGCATTTAGTATTAGGCATCAGAGCCAGAAGAAGCTTTATGTCCTTACTGATAAACTGAGATCTGTTAATAAATACATAAAGGTCTATCCAGACAGAGTAAAGGCCTATGCCCGTTCGAAGACGGAAGGACCTTAAAAACAATAGGTTCCGGATATTTATTAGGAGCCTGATTCTTAACCAAAAATACAACATTAGTAGTAAAGGTAATAGAGTTTCCGATACTACGAAAGTGAGAATCGTCCACCGATAGTGCATGAAGCTCACTGACTCTTCAGCAGAAGAGAAGACCAAGAGAATTGCTGCCTTAAAAGGCCAGAATTTGAAACTACTGTCTCAAGAGGTTCAAATGGTTGCTTTAGTTAATAAGAACCCAAGATAAATTCCGTATAGGAATTAATCTAAGGAATCTAGGTCTATTATCGAAACGTTTCAAACTAACTTAGATAAAAAGACATTAGGCTCAATTGTAAACTATCATGGTGTGCATAGGTATCAGATAACATAGACCTATAACCTTTAAAAGTAACTGGCTGCAGTTGATCTCGTCAAACAAGTATACTAGAAAGTTTGCAATGTCTGGTATGGAGGGATCAAAAATATCAACATAAAGATCCCTACACCAACGATGGAAGACCCTCCACTTTAGCCGCATAGTATAGCGAAGAGGAGGTCCTCCTACAGTTAGAAATCGCATCCACTGCTCGTCCTGTACAATGCTTGCCATGCAAGAAGGACCGCACAACAGAATACGTGAAGGTTGAGACCTTGCGGGTTGTGATGAAGTTGACACGATTTCCCCAGCGAAAAAAGATCCTCTCGTGGAGGAAGTTTCCGCGGTAAGTCCCACAGCAGACATCTAAGTAAAATTATCCACCGTCTCTGTGGAGACAGAGATGCTACCAACAGAATTGTATTGTGAAAGTATAATCCTAGCAATACTTGCTGAATCAACAGCGCTGGAGGATACGCATATCCTATCATCCCGTCCTACTAGATCAATAGAGCGTTAACTACATGTGCTCGGGGATCCGGACACGGTGACACATACGTCTGCAATTGATTGGAGAGTTGTGTCGCAAATAAATTATCACTGGGCGCTCCCATTGGTAGCAAATCTGATTGAATACCTGTTTGTTGAGAGTCCATTCTGACGGCAACAAAAGACCCTTACGTGAAAGGGAGTCTGCTAATACGATCCGACGACCCAGAATATGACGGACCGAAACAGAACTTGGTGTTCTATAACAAACAGAAGGATTCTTTCTGTTAAAATCAATAACAGAACCGAATGAGTGCCTCCCTGGTTCCGGATATACGCGATTTGGACATGCGTTTCTGAATAATGTTCATCCAATGACGTAGTGCAAGCCAAAATAATATCATTTCTTGGAAATTAAGTGCTTGCCTAAAAACTGCGGAACCCAAAGACCCTGGCACTTCGAATCCGTTGGGATCAATATTGTGTCCCAACATGTTTGACTGGCATCCGTCATAATCGAAAAACTCGGATCCGGCAACTACAGTGAAACACTCTGAGTCAACCACCGAATGTTTGCCCACGTCTGAATCTCTTGTTACACTTGATAGACAAGAGAACATGTATATCGAGCAATTCAAAGATTGCTGAAAGGTTGCCGTCGAAGAGAAGCTTCTCCGAGACCGAAGCGACTCTGAGAGAGTTCTTCACCTTACTATCCACGCGAGTGGATGTAGCTAGGGCTGCGTCACGTCTAACCAACTCCAGGTTGCCACTGAAGGGCGGAGTTATACGTGGAAAACTACTGCCCCTGAAAGAAATCTCATTGAGGATCATATCCTGGAATTCTTTCTCTTGAAGACGTAATGATAACGCCTCAGTAAGGTGGTCTACGTATGATAAAGCGTCTAAGTTAAGTCTATTAGACATCATTGTCGTTTCCAACGTCATGGTTGGAATTGACATAGACGGCGAAAAAGATAATTCCCAGTGTTCAGCCTCGCCATCTTAGACGCATAGGAACTCTCGGTATGCCCAGTTCTGCCAATAAAAATTTATTTTCCTAGAATTGATGAAAGGCAGAATAGAGCATTGCGGACAAGAAACTAGACTAGCATGTTTGGAAGCAAGCTTATATATAGCGTCATTCAATAATTTGAATGTTCTAATGACATTATTGGACTGCGTCGGCAACTCAGGGACAATGTCCCTGAACCGATCCAAAACTCCGTGTCCAATGATGCTATTAGTCTCTTATCCAACATCGCAGCAATGTAGTCCTACAACCTCAGGAAGATAATGATGGAAGAAATGTATGGCAGCTTCTGTTGTTCCGAAAGGGAAAGCTCGAAATCGTCCGAATCCCTTTTGCCATCCTGTCGGACCCTATGAAGTGTTCGGTCGTCCGTACCTGATGTAACAGCGGAGCGCACCGACCCAGCGCCGTCGGATTATTCCTGATCCAACCGAGAATCTGTCGTTTGCTGGGATGCTGCGATAAACTGTGCTATTTTGGATAGCACGTCCGTCACTGAGGCCTGTGGAGAAGCGGTCTTACGATGCCTTGCCGCTGGAAGCTCCGTGTTCGTTACCCCGTGCATACTTCTATTATGCGAGCGACCGGAGTGTACAGGCCTCGTGTCCCTTGGCTACCGGATGGCGTGACCTGTTCGCCGTGGAATCACTGAATGACGAAGCTGGCCGGATACTCGAGGTCACGTAGCCAATGTGCGGTCGTGTGCGCTGCTGTGAGGATGAGGAAGCATTATCGACAGTCACTCGGACTGTCTATATAACGGAGCGTCCCGAGTGGCGGACATATGCTCCGAATGCGAAATGTCTGAACCACAACATCCGGTCCCATATGTTGTTGTACGAGAGAGGGACCTCCCTCGCTCGCCGCCCGGACGGACCTGGACGAGATAGGAACCGAACTAACAGGCTTCCTCCGATCTCTCCTCTAATCCGTCGTCACTGGGTGTGTACTAAAGTCTATTATAGTGCTCGCATCACCCAAATCTCCTTCCTAGACCACAACGGACGAACCCGACTGCCGAACCATTTGATGAATGG
This sequence comes from Pictodentalium vernedei, assembly GCA_031216915.1. Classification (NCBI taxonomy): domain Eukaryota; kingdom Metazoa; phylum Mollusca; class Scaphopoda; order Dentaliida; family Dentaliidae; genus Pictodentalium; species Pictodentalium vernedei. The sequence continues at coordinate 479,113,009 of CM062295.1, forward strand.
ATGCTACACCGGGTGAGCTAGCGAATGTCAACTCCGTCGATCCTACTAGGGACCTCTTAGGCGATTGACGTATTCCATGAGCACTAATTGCCGCTAGCTCTTCATTAACTATGACGACAGAGGCACACTTTTGAAAGACATCTCAGTAATTTTGCGAACAAGAAACCAGACATGCTTGTAAATAGCAAGCATATAAAAAATATATATAGCGTCGTTCAATAAATCGAAAGTTTCTGAGACATTATTGGACTGTGTCGGAACTGAGGGACGATGTCCCTGAACCGAACCAAAAATTTCTGTGTCCACCGATGCTATCAGTTTCTTATCCGGAATCGCAGCATTTTGGTCCGACGAAGAACCTCTAGAAAATGAAGTCGGATGACATATACAGTAGCTTATATTGTTCCGAAAGGGAAAGCTCGAAATCCTCCGAATCCCTTTCGGCATCCCGTCGGACCGTATGAAATTTTTGTTTGTCCGTGCTTCCGCGGAGCGTCCCGACCCAGCGTCGTCGGATATTACATGATGCGACAGAGATTCTGTCGTTGTTGGGATGCTGCGATAAGTTGTGCTATTTGGGATAGCACGTCCGTCACCGAGGCCTGTGCAGTAGCGTGTCTTACGATGCTTTGCCGCTGGAAGCTCCGTGTACGTTGACTCCCGCATACTTTCTTATGCGAACGTCCGGAGTCTCCAGGCCTCGTGTCCCTGGCTATCGGATGGCATGACCTGGTCGCCGAGGATTCTCTGATTGGCGAAGTTGACTGGATATCCAAGGTCACGTAGCCAAGAGCGGTCGTGTGCACTACCGTGAGGATGAGGAAGCCTTATTGACAGTCTCTCCGGGCTGTCTATCTAACGGAGCGTCCCGAGCGGCGGACGTAAGCTCCGAATGCGAAACATTTTGTACCACAACATCTGGGGCCAGATGTTGTTGTACGAGAGAGGGGCCTCTCTCGCTCGCAGTCCGAATGGACCTGGACGAGCTAGGAACCGGACTAAAAGGCTTCCTCCATTCTCTCCTCTAATCCGCCGTCACTGGGTGTGCATTTGGTTGATTTATAGTGCTCGCATAACCCAAAACTCCTTCTGGACCGCAACGGACGAACCCGGCTGCCGAACCATTCGATGAATGGACGCTACACCGGGCGAGCTAGCGGACGTCAAAGGCCGTCGATCCTACTAGGGACCTCTTAGGCAATTGACGTATTTTCATGAGCACTTTTCCACTAGCTCTTCATTAATTGTGACGACGGAGGCACACTTTTGGAAGACATCACGGAAACATCACCCTGTTCTTGATCGTCTGAAATAGAGATTGATAAACTAGAGTGACCCTGCAGGGAAAGGACCGGAATGGCCATTTCCCCACTAACATACCGTGACACACGCTTCCCGTGTTGTCATCGAAATTAACACATACGGAACAGGAGTTAGTGAGAGTACACTAACTACATTTATACAATGATTATGAAAGTCAGAGGAAGATTTCCTCTTATTACAATTGAACAATATCCTTTCAATGTGAAAAGAAAACAAAGTCCTAGTACTCGCACCAACCCCTGACAATCAAAATACATAATAACATGATCCATTAACATAGAAAAAATAATTGAAATCAAAAAATTTTGAAAAAATATTTTTTCAGAAAAGCCCAAGTTTCTGAAAAGTAACGTTGAGCCCCAATGGATCCCAAGCCTAAGTGCGGGCAAAAATTTTTAAAATATTTTAAAAAATTAATGCAACACTTACGAACAATAATAATGTATCTAGTAATGATTAAACTAACATCAAGATATTATTTTCAAGAAATCCCCCCTCACACAGAGGACTGTTGTCAATGTAAACAAGAAGTGTAAAAACACCAGAAACAAGACTCCAGGCACTGATAACCCTGGCCCGAAATCAGTTACCAATAATACACTATCTGATGCAAAACAGAGACTTCCAGGGAAGAAACTGCAGAACATCAGATGGTAGATGCAGAACACTACGCCTAACCACCCATAGGTGAAGACGTAAACATGGGGAAAAGAACAGAATTCATTCTGTTATCCAGCTAAAACTCCCAAGAAATTTTAGTAATAATATTACAGAAAATATGCCAAAAGCATGGGAGAATAGCTAGGGGAGACTTAAAGGAAAGGGAGAGAGGAAAACACTGAAGAAGCCGTGTAACTTGATAACAAGAATGACAACAACAGGCTCTTGCCTCGAAAATAGGTAACTTAACACAATTTCATTAAAAAGTTAAAAAATTTATAGTAATTTATATATTTTTTATACTTACCAATGACCCAGACATAGCTGGTGCTAACTCTTAAAATATAGGGCCAAACACAAATTTTGCCCCCCAATCCCCAAAATTTGCATCTAAAACCAAAGAAAACATGTCCTGAATGGCCCTCCACACTTCACCTCTACTGCGCATGCGCAGTGTCAAGGACGTTCCAAAATTGGTGCCATTAATCATTCTAATAACCAGTGCCTGGTAAGCGCTATGTACTCAGCGGGGAGGTAAGAGTTCCCAACTCCTGGGAGGGCCATCCCCGTCTGGGTCATTGGTAAGTATAAAAAATATATAAATTACTATAAATTTTTTAACATTTTATACTGTACCAATGACCCAGACATAGCTGAATAGTAAAAAGGCTGGAGGGCCAAGGACATAGAGCAAGATGGAATACGCTCAATTATATAAAATAGAGTCATCCCCTCTAGGGAAAAAGAAGTATTAGGCCTTACATGTATCTTTCTTATTTATGATAAATTAGAAAGATACAACACCTTCCAAAATTGAGCATCATACATCCATGTACTCTATTAATATCTAGTATAATCCTTATACTAATAATTTTTAAAGTAAGCCAATAAATAAAGTAAGTCTAGAGAATAGAGACTCTTTATACTCCTTAAAAGTGTCTGAGGATTGCATAATCATGTCCGTTGACACGTGCTATATTCAAAAGCTATACTTTAAAAACTAAGACTTGAATGAATTTTTAAAACATAAACTTCTCACTAAACAACCATCCCAATAACAGCTCAGAATTACTAACTCCGGAGGAGGTATCCCCTTGTTTTCATAGTAAAACAGGTGACCCAAGGGAACACCCTCCCCCCCTCCCCCCCCCCCCCCTTTTTCTTGCCCTGGGTCAAATAGCCCAGAGCGAAGAGGGCAGCAGAACGGAGTCACTGCCGAAACAGACAGCCTACCTAGCTATAGTAGCAACTGTTAAGTGAATGACATTCTGAGCAGTAGATAATAGACCTAACAATAGAGGCCTCCAGAAATGGACTCGATATTTCTGAGATAAAAATTCATGAATGTGGATGGCTGAGCGCAATGAGCAGCCTTCAAAAATCTATAATAGCGACACTATTAATGTAAGCCCAAGATGTAGAAGAACTCTTACTTCATGAGCCGAAATCTCAAACACAACTGCTGAGTCAAAGATATACCATAAGCAGTATCGATAGTTAATTGAATCCATAAGCAATAGAATGGAGCGTAACGTCCTTCTAATAGGCATCAAAGACAGAAGAAGTTTACGCCCGTAGTAATAAACAGATATCTGTTTATAAATACATAAACTCTAACCGGACAGAGTAAAGGCCTATGCCCGTACGAAGACGGAAGGACCTTAATAACAATAGGTTCCGGATATTAGGAGCCTAACTCTAATGCAAAAATCCAACCAAAATAGTAAAGGAAGCAGTGATTCCGAAACTACGAAAGTGAAAATCATCCACCGATAGTGCATGAAACTCACTGACTCTTCAGTAAAAGAGAAGCCAACAGAATTACTGTCTAAAAGGTCAGAATTTGAAAACTACTGTTTCCAGAGGCTCAAATGATTACTTAGCTAAATAAGAACCGAAGTTAAATTCCATATAGGAATTTAATCTAATGATTCTAAGTCTATTTATCAAAAAGTTACTAACTGACTTAGATAAAGAGACATAAGACTCAATTGTAAACTATCATAGAGTGCATAGGTATGAGGTAACATAAACCTATAACCTTAATAATAACAGGCTGCAGTAGATCTTGTCAAACAAGTATACTAAAAAGTTGCAATGAGTAGTATGGAGGGATCAACAATAGGAACATAGTGATCCCTACACCAACGACGGAAGAGCCTCCACTTTAGCCGCATAGAATAGCGAAGAAGAGGATCTCCTATAGTAAGAAATCGCGTCCAAAGCTCGTCCAGTACAATGCTTACAATGCAATACGGACCACACAACGGAATACGTGAAGGTTGCGACCTTGCGGGTTGTGATAAAGATGACACGATTTTACCCAGCGAAAAAAGATCCTCTCATTGAGGAAGATTTTGCGTTAAGTCCCACAGTAGACATCAGAGTAAATTTACCCACGGTCTCTGTGAAGACAGAGATGCTATCAACAGAAATGTATTGAGGTTGTTTATCTTAGCAATACTTGCTGAAACAACAGTGCCGGAGGATACGCATAACCTATCATTCCGTCCTATTAGATCAATAGAGCGTTAACAACATTAGCTCAGAGATCCGGACAAGCAAACACATACGTCTGCAATTGATTAGCAAGCTGTGTCGTAAATAAATTATCATTGGGCGCTCCCATTGATAGCAAATCTGACTGAATACTTGTTTGTTGAGAGTCCATTCTGATGGCAACAAGCGACCCATAAGTGAACAGGAGTCCGGTAAAACAATCAGACGACCCGGAATATGATGGACCGAAACAGAACTTGGTGTACTATTACAAACAGAAGGATTCTTTCCATTAAATTGAATAACGAAAACGAATGAGTGCCTCCCTGGTTCCGGAGATACGCCACTACTGTCAAATTAACGGACAGGATTTGGACATGCGTTTTTGAATAATGTTCATCCAATGACATAAAGCAAGCCTAAAAAAACATTATTCCGCGGAAGATAAGTGCTCGCTTAGAGACTGCGGAACCCAAAGACCCTGGCACTTCGAATCCGTTGGGATCAATATTATATCCCAACCTGTTTGACTGGCAACCGTCATAATTATAAAACTCGGATCCGGCAACTGCAGTGGCACTCTCTGAGTCAACCACCGAATGTTTGCCCCAGTCTGAATCTCTTGCAACACTAGATAGACAAGAGAACGTGTAAATCGAGCAATTCATGGATTGCTGAAAAGTTGCCGTCGAAGAGAAGCTTCTCCGAGAACGAAGCGACTCTGAGAGAGTTCTTCACCTTACTATCCACGCGCGTGGATGTAGCTAGGGCTGCGTCACGTTTAACCAACTCCAATCAGCCACTGAAGGGCAGAGTTATACGTGAACAAACTACTGCCCTCAAAAGAAATCACATTGAGGATAATATCCCGTAATTCTTTTCTTGAAGACGTAATGATAACGCCTCAGTAAGGTGGATTACGTATGATAAAGCGTCTAAGTTAAGTCTACTAGACATCATTGTCGTTTCCAACATTGTGGTTGGAAAAGACATAGACGGCGAAAAAGAATATATCCAGTCTTTAACCACGCCGTCTAGACGCATATGAACTCTCGGTATGCCCTGTTCTGCCAAAATAAATTATTTGTATAAATGATAAAAAGGCAGAAATGAGCAATGCGGACAAGAAACTAAACTATCATGCTTGGTAGCAGGCTTATATGTATATATAGCGTCGATAAATAATACACATGTTCTAATGACATTATTGGACTGTGTCGGTAAGTCAGGGACAATGTCCCTGAACCGATCCAAAATTCCGTGTCCAATGACGCTATAAGTCTCTTATCCAACATCGCAGCAATGTAGTCCGAAATAACAATCACTGGAAGATAATGCCGGAAGATATGAATGGCAGCTACCGATGCTACGAAAGGGAAAACTCGAAATCTTTCGAATCCCTTTCGCCATCCTGTCGGACCCTATAAAGCATTCGGTCGTCCGTACCTGATGCAACCGCAGACCGCACCGACCCAGTGCCGTCAGATAATTCCTGATTCGACTAAGAAACTGTCGATTGCTGGGATGCTGCAAAAAAACTGTGCTAACTCGGATAGCACGTCCGTCACTGAGGCCTGTGGAGAAGCGGTCCTACAATGCATTGCCGCTGGAAGCTCCATGATCGTTACCCCGTGCATACTACTAATATGCGAGCGAACGGAGTGTATAGGCCTCGTGTCCCTTGGCTACCGGATGGCGTGACCTATTCGCCGTGGAATCACTGAATGATGAAACTGATCGGATACTCGAGGTCACGTAGCCAATGTGCGGTCGTGTGCCCTGCTGTGAGGATGAGGAAGCATTATCGACAGTCTCTCGGACTGTCAATATAACGGAGCGTCTCGACCGACGGACATATGCTCCGAATGTAAAATATCTGAACCACAACATGCGGTCCCCTATGTTGTTGGACGAGAGAGGGACCTCTCTTGCTCACAGCCCAGACGGACCTGGACAAGCCAGGAACCGGACTAACAGGCTTCCTCCGATCTGTCCTCAATCCGCCGTCACTGGGTGAGTACTAAAGTAATTATAGTGCTCGCATCACCCAAATCTCCTTCCTAGACCGCAACGGACGAACCCGGCAGCCGAACCATTCGATGAATGTAAGCTACACCGGGTGAGCTAGCAAATGTCACTCCGTCGATCCTACAAGGGACCTCTTAGGCGATAGACATATTCCATGAGCACTTATTGCCGCTCGCTCTTCATTAACTATGACGACAGAGGCACACTTTTGAAAGACATCTCCGTAACTTTGCGAACAAGAAACCAGAAATGCTTGGTAATAGCAAGCATATAATAATAATATATAAAGCGTCGTTCAATATTTCGAAAGTTTGTGTGACATTATTGGACTATGTCGGAACTGAGGGACGATGTCCCTGAACCGAACCAAAAATTTCTAAGTCCACCGACGCTATCAGTTTCTTATCCGGCATCGCAGCATTCTGGTCCGACGAAAGAACCTGTAGAAGATCAAGTCAGATGACATACACAACAGCATATGTTGTACCGAAAGGGAAAGCACGAAATCCTCCGAATCCCTTTCGGTATCCCGTCGGACCGGATGAAATTTTCGGACGTCCGTACCCGCTTCCGCGGAGCGTCCCGACCCAGCATCGTCGGATAAAACATAAGCGACAGATTCAGTTGATGCTGGGATGCTGCGATAAGCTGTGCTATTTAGGAAAGCACGTCCGTCCCCGAGGCCTGTGCAGTAGCGGTCTTATGATGCACTGCCGCCGGAAGCTCTGTGTACGTTGACTCCCGCACACTTTCCTATGCGAACGTCCGGAGTCTGCAGGCCTCGTGTCCCTGGCAACCGGATGGTGTGACCTGGTCGCCGATGATTCTCTGACTGGCGAAGCTGACTGGATATCCAAGGTCACGTAGCCAAGAGCGGTCGTGTGCGCTACCATGAGAATGAGGAAGCCTTATTGACAGTCTCTCCGGACTGACTATATGTCGGAGCGTCCCGAGCGACGGACGTAAGCTCCGAATGCGAAACATTTTGTACCACAAGATCTGGGGCCAGATGTTGTTGTACGAGAGAGGGGCCTCTCTCGCTCGCCGTCCGGATGGACCAGAACGAGCTATGAACCGGACTAAAAGGCTTCCTCCTTTCTCCCTCTAATTCGCCGTCACTGGGTGTGCATTTGGTTGATTTATAGTGCTCGCATCACCCCAAAACTCCTTCTAGACCGCAACGGACGAACCCGGCTGCCGAACCATTCGATGAATGGACGCTACACCGGGCGAGCTAGCGGACGTCAAAGGCCGTCGAACCTACTAGGGTCCTCTTAGGCAATTGGCGTATTTACATGAGCACTTTTCCGCTAGCCCTTCATTAATTGTGACGACGGAGGCACACTGCTGGAAGACATCACAGATACATCACCCTAATCTTGATCGTCTGAAATAGAAATTGATAAAGTAGAGTGACCCTGCGGGGAAAGGACCGGAATGTCCAATTCCCCACTAACATACCGTGACATACGCTTCCCATGTTGTCATCGAAATCATACGATACAGAACAGGAGTTAATGCGAGTACACTGACCACATATAGAATGATTATAAAAGTCAGAGGAAGACTTCCTCTTATTACAATTGATCAAAATCCTTTCAATGTGAAAAGAAAACAAAGTCCTGGTACTCGCACCAACCCCTGGCAATCAAAATACATAATAATAATAATATGATCCATTAATATAGAAAAAATAATTGAAATCAAAATATTTTGAAAAAATATTTTTTCAGAACAGCCCAAGTTTCTGAAAAGTAACGTTGAGCCCCAATGGATCCCAAGCCTAAGTGTGGACAAAAATTTTTTAAAAATTTTAAACAATTTATTCAACACTTACGAACAATAATAATGTATCTAGTTATGATTAAAATAACATCAAGATATTATTTTCAAGAAATCCCCCCCTCACACAGAGGGCTGATGTAAATGTAAACAATGAGTGTAAAAACACTAAAATAAGACTCCAGGCACCCAGGCCCGGAATCAGTTACCAAAAATACACTATCTGATGCAAAACAGAGACTTCCAGGGAAGAAACTGCAGAACATCAGATGGTAGATGCAGAACACAACGCCTAACCACCCGTAGGTGAAGACGTAAACATGGGGAAAAGAACAGAATTCATTCTGTTATTCAGCTAAAAGTCCCAAGAAATTTTAGTAATAATAATTACAGAAACTATGCCAAAAGCATGGGAGAATAGCAAGAGGGGACTTAAAGGAAAGGGAGAGAGGAAAACACTGAAAAATCAGTGTAACTAAATAACCAGAATGACAACAAAATGGCTGCTGCCTCGAAAATAGGTAACTTAACATAATTTCATTAAAAAAATTTTAAGTTACAGCCCTGATAATATTCTGTCACACATTTTTCCTCTCCTCCTTCTCTATCCTCCTTAGAATCACCATTTCACTAATATTTATGTGTCTGGCATCATTTAAACTGAGATTTACAAGCACAAAGATCAGTCAGCCAATTTCGGAACGTCCTTGACACTGCGCATGCGCAGTAGAGGTGAAGTGTGGAGGGCCATTCAGGACATGTTTTCTTTGGTTTTAGATGCAAATTTTGGGGATTGGGGGGCAAAATTTGTGTTTGGCCCTATATTTTAAGAGTTAGCACCATCTTTGTCTGGGTCATTGGTACAGTATAAAAATATTTTAAGTTACAGCCCTGATTATTTTCTGTCGCTCATTTTTCCTCTCCTCCTTCTATATCCTCCTTAGAATCACCATTTCTCTAATATTTATGTGTCTGGCATCATTTAAACTGAGATTTACAAGCACAAAGATCAGTCAGTTGTTAACTGATGAAGGGACAAACAAAGAATGATTACTGGCGCCAATTTCGCGACGTCCTTGACACTGTGCATGCGCAGTAGAGGTGAAGTATGGAGGGACATTCAGGACATGATTTCTTTGGTTTTAGATGCAAATTTTGGGGATTGGGGGGAAAAATTTGTGTTTGGCCCTATATTTTTAAGAATTAGCACCAGCTATGTCTGGGTCATTGGTACAGTATAAAAATATTGGCGATTTTTCTGAATATCGCTGGCCAGTTTTGGCTGTTACGTTGGGTAAATGATTAACAACACTTTCAACAGCCAGGCTCACCTAGTGTTTGACAGTTTTACAGGTTGCGGAAGCCGGAGAACTCCTGGAGAGACCCACCAAGCAATGGTGAGCAACCATCCCCCAATGAACTAACTCCACACAAACAGGGTAAGCACTGGTTGAAGACAGGCGCACCTTCGACGTGCAGTAGGCTTTAGTACACAGCACCACTGTGCCCCCATGTGGACAATCGGGATGAAGTGCCTTGCTCAAGGACACAATGCAGTTACCTCTGGCGGGAATCGAACCGTGGACCTCTCTGTTTAAAGTTCCATTCCATAACCACTGACCTACAGTGCTCCCTATTGTACTTCAGTAGATGTAATATACAAGGAACTGTGTTTATTGAACAGCCACTTTCTCATTGAGAAACATTCAATAGATAAGGAAATATAAGTCAAAACTGGGTCGAGCGCCATCGGCGCACACCCAGTAAGGGACGCCCTTCTCTTAGTACAATTCCACGACTTCCGTTAACCAGTGGGCAAGCAATAATCAAAACCATTCTTCGGAGTCCGCCAACATAGGAGGTATGTGATCAGCGGGGAGGAAGGATTCTTACAGGAATAAGAAGAAGGGAGGACCTCCATGTAAACAATTGCGGTAGGTATAATAAAAAAAAAATTTACTATAAAATTTATATTTCTTATCAACCTACCTTACAATTGTTTACTACAGGCTGAATAGACAATAGGATGGAGGGAATCACATAACCTACCCACACATAACTCAATTGCACTGGAACCGTGGACAGAGGAAGAGAACCCTAGGCCTATCAAACCATAGCATCACAAACATTAGTAAAAGACAATGAAAAATGAGGCATATGGTGAAGTGCAATGCACAGACAGAAAGGGCAGTAACAGCATGGAGCTGGAACTGACCCTGTAAAAAGCTGAATGGCTGGGATAGACAACAGCCTGAGCCGAAAAAAGAGGGCCCGTAGGACAAAGGTCCTCTGTCGGCTCCTGCAACTGTCACAGATAAATGGAGAAGGTAGCATTTCTCCAGTAGGCTGCCAGTATAACATCCGACAACATGATGGAGTTAGTAAAAGCCCCGAGAGGAAGACAATGCACGCACCTCGTGGCAGAAAAAACATGTGGTAATACAAGCACCAGTAGCTAGACGAGCGGACGAATAGCAAGACAAATCCATCGAGAAATGGATGCAGGAGAAATCTGGCATGTGAGAAAACGCATATCCATCCAGGATAAAATACCCCCCCCCCCCCCAAGCAGAGCAGCACCCAAGAAAGTGTCCATCTTGGAGTAAACTGCAAAGTCCTAGGCCTTTTCAAGGAAAAGAGCTGAACAAGCTTGGAGAGGCAAGGATGAGTGTCGAAACAATGTGGTACCACATATGAAAAAGGTCTCCGAAGCATGGACTTGTACCCATTGCTGGAGACCCCCAGAAACAAACATATACCAGAAACTGCGCAAGCAGTGTGATCAAAGGAGTGACAGAAGCAACAGAGTCATCGCACACCATCGACAGAAGAACCTTCTACTTAGCCACAGAGGCTAAACCAGTGGAGTGCGTGCCTCCTTGAAGAAGAAAAGCAACTCCACTGCTTGTCTCTAAAAACCACTATGGAGGAGACAGGACCCGATAAAAGACATGCGCAAAGGCACAATGAAGTCGGGTCAACTTGAAACCTCCTCGGGCGACTTTGGCAAAGAAAGTCGCGAAGTAGAGGTAGACATGCCGGAACCACCGCTAACAGAGAGCGGAGCAGATTGATCCATACCCACCGAGGCGACAGGGGTGTGATCAAAAGGATTCAACGACTGCAGGTTCATATCTGGGCTAGAACCTGGGGCGGAATCAAAACTGGCAGGAAGGCGTAGCCGACAAGACCGTCCCAAAGGAGGGCCAGAGCATCCACAGCAAAAGCCAGAGCATCTGGACATGGGACATGAAAGTGGAACACCGCCATGTGGAGCATCCACTCGGTGGAAAAGAACCTGCCCCGTCGGGACAGGGAGTCGGCTAGGATGTTCAGACGACCGGAAATGTGATGAACAACCACCCAGGCATTGACATCCTGTGCGAGCAGTAGAAGATCCCGAGCCAATTCGTACATTGGAACCGAGTGCGTGCCACCCTGATTCTGAATGTAAGCAACCACTGTCGAATTGTCGAACAACAGAAGGACCTGACGATTCGACAGGTGAGGGATCCACTACCTGAAACTCAGAAGAAGAGCAAGAAGCTCGTTCTGGTTGATGTGTAGAAATGCCCGATTCTGGTCCCACATCCCATGAACGGAAAGACCTAGAGGATCCAACGTTGCACCCCATCCGAGATCGCTGGCATTTGCCGTCAGAACGCGATCAGACGTGGGTAGTCCAACGGGACACCCTGCATGATCCACTAAACATTCGTCCAGTGGAGAAGGTGAGGAAGAAGAGATTCTGGTAACTGAAGCATCAGATCCCGAGAATCGACATTCAGACTCCAACGACTGAGCAGAAAGTGTTGAAGAGGTCTGACGTGCAGCCGACCTAGAGGAATGAGATCCGTCATCGAACCGCAGAGACCGAGCAGCCGGAGAATACCCTGTGCTGTCGTGGATGTGGACTGGGACAGAATCAAAGCAAAAGCTGAGAGAATCACAGCCCTGGCCTGGGGAACCGCCACCGTATGGAACTGAGTGCGGAAGGCCATCCCCAGATGACAAAACGACTGAGAAGGGACCAGATCTGACTTCTCCTCGTTGACTCTGAATCCTAGCGAAGTGAGCAAGCCCAACAGAGTGTCAACATCCAACTCCAGTAAGGCAGCATTGCAATGCCTCTGGAGGATATCGTCTTGATATGCCAAAGTAGTCACCCTGGACTGTGTGCGATGGAAGGCTATCACATGCGACATCAGTCGGGTGAAGGTCCAAGGAGCCAGGTTGAAAGTAAGCGTCTCGCAGGCCGATGCTGGAAGCGAAATCTCCCTGGTGAATGGAACAGCGGACCGACCTCAAAGTCTCCATGCTGAACTTGGGAGCAATGATAGACTGGTTCAGGATAGTCAGATCGATAACCGGTTGGAGTCGACCGTCCTTCTTCGGCATCAAGAACAGGCGGGAATAAACCCCACTGACTGAATGTTCTTGACGACCTCGAACGCCCCCTTGGCCAGGAGATTGTCTATCTCCGTGGACAAAAGCTCCTGACGTAAAACGTCTGAAGGAACTGTTGTTGGAAGAGGCACTCTGGACAGAGTGGGGTACCTTCGGAAGGATATTCGCAGCCTGGACCGAACAACATCGGATGTGATGGTGGCCCAACCTGGGACGAATCGAGGTGAGGACCTTCAGTTCGAGCCCCGATGAGGCCTGCGAGAGGAGAAACCACCTCCTCTACTGAATGAAGAATCCTGAGACTTCCCTCTAGCCTGCCGACGCTTACCCTTACCCCGTGAGTAAGAAGTAGAAGCGGTGGCAGAGGAAGCAGAAGGGTACTTGTTAGGCTTTGAACTGTCCCTGCCTCCCCTAGAAGGCTGATCAAGCTGACGAAGCAGCAGCTGATGTTTGGAATGACGTAGGACGTCATCCCGGACCGTCAACACGGAACCCATGGAACAGTAGCGGACCTGCCAAAGAAGCAGATCGAAGAGCAGCACGTTGCCCCCAGGAAGGGATCGGCCTGTGTCCAGCAAAGAGTACCTTTGAACTAGTTCCAAAATAGCCGTGTCACAGGCAGGCGTGTGAGTAAGATGCATGAGCGCCTTGGACAGCACACGCAAAGGAGCCTGTAGATTGTCAAACCTATCTGGAGGCAGCTAAGGCAGAGACAACGTGATTGGAGAGAGAAAGCATACCCAGCATTCCTCTCGATAAGCCCAACATGGACTCCACAGTGGTCATAGGAATGACGGCAGACTTGGGCTTAGAAAGCCTGAGGGAATTGGAGTCCTGATCCAAAACCGTCAAAGTCTGGCAGACTGACGGATTGGCGAAATCGTAGTAACGATTACGCACCAGAGACAAAAAGGTGTCAACCCTGGTGAATGGAGCCTTCATAGCCTTGGAACTCAGCTTAGAGTCCAAGGCTGAAAATGCTTCAACCACCTGTACTGACTGGCATGGTCGAAGACGTCCAGAAGCAGGTTGCTCCACAGGCTGTAGGCGTTCGACCGATGATCGCGGCCTGGCTGACACTGTCGGCTGGTTTGATGGTTTGAGATCCAGAAGGAACCCAAACACAAAGTCAAGAGCTGCTCCCAAGTCAGAAGACTGCTGGCTCTCGACATCAAGGATGTCTGACTCCTCCCCTGAGTCGGAAGACACATAGCCCATCATGGGCAAACCAGCTGACGCCTCCCATGGTGTAGGCGCACCAGGGGGATCAGAAAGCGGCCTGTTTCCAATCCCGGTGCCTGGAAACCACTGACTCGCTGGAAGCAACGGAAAGGATCTTGGACAGAACCTGAGTGAGTAAGGAGAGGGCCTCCCCAAGCTTACTGCCCGTACCAGCCGGTTCGACATAGGGACGAACCAGCAAAGAGGCTTCACACCTGACCCTCTAAACCAGCAAAGGGTCACGATCCTCCAATACACCCGAAGCGGGGCGACGGGCGGCAGCCGAAACATCTGAGGGTAGTCGTGTATAGGGGTACGACACACCCCAAGGATCAACATAATGGGAACTCAGAAGAGTTGCCATGGACCTCTGCGGGGCAGAAGGTCCAGGCTGCACAGAAGGTGTTGGTCCCGCAAAACTGGCCGTGTGACCAGAATGAGTGAACGGAAAACGCCAATGACAAAACTGTGGTACTCGACGGCGCAGAGACCACAGTAGAGGGTCAGTAGAGCAGCCACTTCCAACTTCGCAGAGTTGAAGTCAGGGAAGGCTGAGGCCGATACCCCCATGTCTACACTACCAGACACCGCTGCAGACAGCTGCAGGTATAAAACTGCTGTGCTCAACAGCTGAGAGGACACAGTAGGGGGTTCAGTCGGCAGGCACTTCCGACTTCGCCGAGTTGAAGTCGGGGAAAGCTGAGGCTGATACCCCACAACCACACTACCGACATCTCTGCAGACCCTTGCAGGGATAAGCTGAGGCTGGCTAAAAATGGTGCCCGATGACGTTGTAGATGGAACAGCAGTAGCAGCAGATATGTGCACATCCCCCACGGAAGGGGAATAACTCTCACCAGACGGGGTCGAGTTGGGAGTCCCTGAAACGACAGCGTTCCCAACCCCCTGCTAGTGTGGGAGGAGCTGCACATCCCCCACAGAGGGGGAGTAATTCTCACCAGACGTAGTCGAGTCGAGAGGCCCCAAAACGAGAGCGTTCACCCACCCCCGCGGGTGTGGGAGGAGCTGCACATCCACCACGGAGGGGTTATAACTCACACCAGTCGTGGTCGAGTCGGGAGGCCCTGAAGCGACAGCGTTCCCCACCACTAGCGGGTACGGGAGAAACAGCCATGAGAACGCACCAAAGGCGAGGGCAAAAGGAATTGCCCTAAAGGAACCAAACTGGAAATAACAGAGGTGAGAACAGTAGAAGAAAAAGGTGAACTCAACAGATACAGAAAGTAGAAGAACACCCTTAACTACGAGAGAAGGTGGCAGAAAAAACCCAGTGGGTACACGACAGAACCCAGACGGGCAACAGGGACCGAAAAAGTTAAAAAATTTATAGTAATTTATATATTTTTTACACTTACCAATGACCCAGACTTAGCTGGTGCTAACAGTGTCAAGGACGTTCCGAAAATGGCGCCAATTATCATTCTTACTGGCAGTGCCTGGTCTGCGCTATGTACTCAGCGGGGAGGTAAGAGTTCCCAACTCCTGGAAGGGCCATCCCTGTCTGGGTCATTGGTAAGTATAAAAAATATATAAATTTACTATAAATTTTTTAACATTTTTATACTGTACCAATGACCCAGACTTAGCTGAATAGTAAAAAGGCTGGAGGGCCTAGGACATAGAGGAAAATCCAATAAGCTCAACTATATAATATAGAGTCAACCCCTCAAAGAGAAAAGGAGTATTAGGCTTTACATGTATCTTTCTTATTTTATGTTAAATTAGAAAGATACAATACCCTTCATAATTGAGCACAATAACATTCATGTTCTCTATTAACATCCAGTATAACCCTTTATACTAATTATTTTTAAAGTAAGCCAATAAATAAAGTTAGTCCAGAGAATTGAGACTCTTCATATTCTTTAAAAGTGTCCGAGGATTGTATATTAACGCCCGTTTGACACTTGACATATACAAATGCTTCACACCGAGCTACACTTTAAAAATATGACATGAATGAATTTTAACATTAATATTACACTTTAAAACCATCCCGGAAACGACTCAGAAATACTGACTTCGGAGGAGGCATTCCCTTGCTTTTCACTATAAAGCAGGTGACCTAAGGGAACACCCTCCCCCCCCCCCCCCCTTCCCCTTGGTCAAATAGCTCAGAGCGAAGAGGGCAGCCGGACGGAGTCACTGCCGGAACAGAAAGCCTGCATAACTATAGTTGCAACTGTTTAGTGGACGACATTCTGAGCAACAGATAACGGACCTAAACAATGCAGGTCTCCAGAAATGGACTCAATATTTCTGAGATAAAAATTTGTGAATGTGGATGGCTGAGACCAATAAGCAGCCTTCATTAAATCTGTAATAGCAATACTATTTGCATAAGCCCAAGAAGTAGCAAGAGCTCTTACTTCATGAGCCGAAATCTTAAGCACAGACTGCTGAGAAGAAGATAAATTTTCATAAGCAGTACAGATAGTTAATTGAATCCATCTAGCAATAGAATGGACCGAAATGTCCTTTCTATTAGGCATCAGAGACAGAAAGAAACGTTTTCGTCCCTTTCTGATAAACTGAGATCTCTGTTTATAGATACGTAACGCTCTAACAGGGCAGAGTAAAGGCCTACGCCCGTCTGAAGACGGAAGAGCCTTAATAACAATAGGTTCCGGATATTTATTAGGAGCCTCATTCTTAGCTAAAAATCCCACATTAGTAGTGAAGGTGATAGTGTTCCCGACACTACGATAGTGAGAATCATCCACCGACAGTGCATGAAGCTCACTGACTCTTCTAGCAGAAGAGAAAGCTAAGAGAAAAGCTGTCTTATAAGACAAGAATTTGAAATCTACTGTCCCAAGAGGTTCAAATGGCTTTTCCTTCAGTTTAAGAAGAACCCAAGCTAAATTCCACTTAGGAATTAACCTAAGAGTTCTGGGTCTATTTATCGAGAAGTTTCTTACTAACTTAGATAAAGAGACATCAGATCCAATTTGTAAACTATCATGATGTGCATAGGTATCAGATAACATAGACCTATAACCCTTAATAGTAACAGGCTGCAGTTTGATTTCGTCAAACAAGTATACTAGAAAGTTTGCAATGTCTGGTATGGAGGGATCAAAAATATCAACAGAATGATCCCAACACCAACGACGAAAAACCTTCCACTTAGCCGCATAGTTTAGCGAAGAGGAGGTCCTCCTACAGTTAGAAATCGCGTCCACTGCTCGTCCTGTAAAGTGCTTGCCATGCAAGAAGGACCGCACAACGGAAAAACGTGAAGGTTGAGACCTTGCGGGTTGTGATGGAGTTGACGCGATTTCCCCTGCGAAAGAAGATCCTCCCTTGGAGGAAGCTTTCGCGGTAGGTCCCACAACAGACACCTGAGTAGATTTATCCACGGGTCTCTGTGGAGACAGAGATGCTACCAACAGAATCTTGCATTGAGATTGTTTTATCTTTAGCAATACTTGCTGAATTAACGGCGCTGGAGGATACGCATATCCTATCATTCCGTCCCAAGGGATCGACAGAGCGTCTACTGCAAATGCTCTTGGATCCGGACACGGAGACACATACGTCTGCAACTGATTGTTGAGATGTGTCGCAAATAAGTCTATCATTGGCCGTTCCCATTGGTAGCAAATCTGATTGAATACTTGTTTGTTGAGAGTCCACTCCGACGGCAACAAGCGACCCTTTCGTGAAAGGGAGTCTGCTAGTATGTTCAGACGACCCGGTACATGACGGACCAAAAGAAGAACCTGATGTTCTAGAGCAAACAGAAGGATTCTTTCCGTAAGATTGAACAACGGAATTGAATGAGTGCCTCCCTGATTCTGTATATACGCCACTACTGTCGTATTGTCGGAGAGGATTTGGACATGAGCATTGTGAATAATGTCCATCCAATGACGTAACGCAAGCCAAATTGACATCATTTCCTTGATGTTTATGTGCTTGCCCAGGAATTGCAGATCCCAAAGACCCTGGCATCTCGAATCCGTTGGGATCAATGATGCACCCCAACCTGTTTGACTGGCATCCGTCATAATGGTAAAACTCGGATCCGGCAACTGCAGCGGAACTCCCTGAGTTAACCACTGAATGTTTGCCCAAGTCTGAATCTCTCGTTTCACTTGATCTGACAAGAGAACGTCTATGTCGAGCGAATGAATTTTCACACTCCAATTCTGAGTCAAGAAAATTTGGAGAGGACGCGTGCGTAACCGCTCCATCGGAATGAGATCCGCAGCGGCTCCGCACAGACCTATCAGTCTCATGAACTCCCTCGCTGTGACTTTGTCTGCGTGCAGACAATAGCGAGCGTAACAACTGACTAATTTCGCTCTGGTTAACGGCAGACGAACGAGATTGTTGTGCGTCTCGAAGCTCATTCCCAGATGTGTGAATGACTTGGACAGCACCAGATCCGACTTCTCCTCGTTTATTATAAAACCGAGACGTCGGAGCAATAGAAGCAGATTCTGCACATCGTTCTGAAGCGTTAACTCGTTGCCGTACCTCTGAAGAATGTCGTCCAGGTAGGCCGACGTTACCGCAGACGAATGAGCTCGGAAATACATCATTACCGAGTTCATTACCCGAGTGAAAGCCCAGGGTGCTAGATTCAATCCGAAGCACATCGCCCGGAATTGATACACCACCCCTAGGACTGCGAAGTGTAGATACTTTCTGAATGTCGGATGTACCATGATGTGAAAGTACGCATCTTTGAGATCTATGCTTGTTGCATAATCGTTCACCCGAATACTCGCTCTGACCGATCGAATCGTCTCCATATAAAACTTCGGAGCGACGATCAGCTTGTTTATCCAGCTCAAATCTATAACTGGACGGAACGAGCCGTCTGGTTTCGGAACCAGAAACAGATGGCTGTAGAATCCCGGTGTCTCCTGGTTTTCTACGACCTCTACCGCGTTCTTCATTAAAGAGACTGCACCTCTGATAACAGAGCGTCTCTTTTCTGCGGATTTAACGGAAGTTGAGTCCATTTTGGACTTCGAGTTAATGGAGGCTTTCGTTTGAAGGATATCTTTAGACCTTCCGAAATCACCCCTCTCACCCAAGGGTCGTCCGTAATCGACACCCACTCTTGTGAAAAACTCGACAACCTTCCGCCAACCGGAACGCGATAGAGGTTGAAGCCATCACCTCCTGGACCTGCGAGGCCTGCGGTAGGAGAAACCACGTCCTCCACAACCCGCACCTCGTCCCGTCGACCTCGGGGCGTCCGACCGGTTGTCCCGGCCCGAAGGACGTCCCGAACGTGAGTCGCTGCCTTGACGGTCTCTTGAATAAGACCAAGAGGACGCACCGGAACCTCTATAGGAACCTCTCTTGGGCGCATTAGACCCAGAAGTGCCTGTCTTATTCTTGTCTGCTGTATCCGGCTTCTTAGAAGCAGATTTGAACAATAGAGAATCCGAAGCTTTCTTTGTAATTTTATCATAAATAGCAGAAAGCTTGCCGTCAAAGAGAAGATCTCCGGAGACCGAAGCGACTCTAAGAGAGTTCTTCACCTTAGAATCCACAAGTGTGGATGTAGCTAGGGCTGCGTCACATCTAACCAACTCCAGATTTGCCACTGAAAGGGCGGAGTTACACGTGGAATAAGCTACTGCCCTTGAAAGAAGTCTTAAAGAGGATTGTATATCCTGGAATTCTTTCCCTTGAAGACGCAGTGATAACGCCTTAGTAAGGTGATCTGCGTAAGATAAAGCATCTAAACTGGCTCTGTTAGACGAAATAGTTGTCTCCAACACCGCGGTTGGAATAGACGCAGACGACGGAAATGATAATTCTAAGTCTTCCGCCTCGTCGTCCATACGCAGAGGAACTCTCGGGATACCCTGTCCTGCCGTATCGAATTTATTCCTTGCATTAATGAAAGGCAGGTTGAGAGTATTGGCGGACAAGAAACCTGCTTTTCCTGTTTTGGAAGCAAGTTTGAATATAGCGTCGTTCAATAATTCAAATGTTCTTGCAACATTATTGGACTGAGACGGAAACTCGGGAGCGATGTCCCTGAACCGCTCAAAGAAATCAGAGTCCAATGACGCTATAATTCTCTTGTCCGGAACCGCAGCAGTCTGGCCCGATGGAACAACTTGAGGAAGAAAGTGCCGGATGAAGTCCACGGCAGCTTTATGTTGTTCCGAAAGGGATAGCTCCAAGTCATCCGTATCCCTTTCACCATCCGGTCGGACCTCATGATGCTCCCGGTCGTCCGCCCCCGATGCTTCGGCGGAGCGTACCGACCCAGCGCCGTCGGATAATTCCCGATCCGACACCGTTTCTGTCGGTTGCTGGGATGCTGCGATAAGTTGTGCTATTTGCACAAGCACGTCCGACATCGAGGCCTACGGAGGCGGAGTCTTTTGCTGCTTCGCCGAGGGCAGCTCCGCATCTGGTGACTCCCGCATACTCTTCCTATGCGAACGTCTGGAGTCCACCGGCCTCGTGTCCCTGGCTACCGGATGGCGTGACCTGGTCGCCGAAGAATCCCTGATCGGCGAAGCTGGTAGAATATCGGTGGTCACGTAGCCAAGGTGCGGTCGTGTGCGCTGATGAGAGGAAGAAGCCTGAGCAGTCTCAGCGGACTGCCTATACAATGGAGCGTCCCAAGCGACGGACGTGTGCTCCGCTTGCGACACATTTTGTACCACAACATCTGGTCCCAGATATTGTTGTACGAGAGAGGGGCCTCTCTCGCTCGCGGCCCGGCTGGACCTGGACGAGCTAGGAACCGGACTCGAAGGCTTCCTCCGATCTCTCCTACTATCCGCCGTCACTGGGTGTGCACGTTGAATGTTTATAGTGCTCGCATCACCCAACATTTCCTCCTGGACCGCATCGGACGAACCCGGCTGCCGAACCATTCGGTGAATGGACGCTACACCGGGCGAGCTAGCGGACGACATTTGTCTTATCTCCATGAGCACTTTTGCCGCTAGCTCTGTATTCATTTGTGACGATGGAAGCGCACTTGTGGAAGATAACATGGAAACATCACCCTGTTCTTGTTCCTCTGAAATAGAAACTGATAGAGTAGAGTGACCCTGCGGAGAAAGAGCCGGCATAGCCCTTTCTCCTCTAACAACATATCGTGACACACGTTTCCAATGTTTGTCATCCCAATATTGACATATAGAACAGGGATTAGTGCGAGAACACTGACTACAATTAATACAATGATCATGAAAGTCAGAGGAAGATTTCTTCCTATTACAATTTGAACAATATCCTTTAATTGTGAAAAGTCAACAACAAGTCCTAGTTACTCGCACAAACCCCTAACACAAAGACACATAATAACATGATCCATTAATAATGAAAAAACAATTGAAAATCAAAATAATTTTTGAAAAATATTTTTTCAGTGAAGCCCAAGTTTCTGAAAAGTAACGTTGAGCCCCAATGGATCCCAAGGCTAAGTGTGGTCAAAAATTTTAAAATTATATAAAATAATTAATGCAACACTTACGGATAATAATAATGTATCTTATAGTGAGATAAACTACTCCAAAGGCAAACAGCCCCCCTCAAAAGAGACTGTTGCCAATGTAAACAAACATTGTAAAAACACCAGAAAACATGACTCCAGGCACTGACAATACTGGCCCGAAATCAGTCATCAAAATTACACTCTATCTGATGCAAGACAGAGACTCCCAGGGGAGAATCTGCAGAACATCAGATGGAAGATGCAGAACACAACGTTTATACACCCATGGGTGAAAACGTAACTATGGGGAAAATAACAGAATACATTCTGTAACCAAGCTAACTCTCCCAAGAGAATTTAGAAATGATCTTTCTCAAAAATATGCCAAAAGCATGGGAGAATAGCAAGGGGGGACCTAGAAGACCAGGAGAGAGGAAACACTGAATAAGCAGTGCAACTTTATAGCAAGAATGACAACAAGAGGCCCATGCCTCGAAAGTTAAAAAATTTATAGTAATTTATATATTTTTTATACTTACCAATGACCCAGACTTAGCTGGTGCTAACTCTAACAAAACCAGGGCCAAACACAAATTTTGCCCCCCAATCCCCAAAATTTGCATCCAAAACAAAAAGAAATCATGTCCTAAAGGACCTCCATACTATGCCCCCACTGCGCATGCGCAGTGACACGGACGTCCCGAAATTGGCGCCAATTATCATTCTTACTGGCAGTGCCTGGTCAGCGCTATGTACTCAGCGGGGAGGCAAGAGTTCCCAACTCCTGGGAGGGCCATCCCCGTCTGGGTCATTGGTAAGCATAAAAAATATATAAATTACTATAAATTTTTTAACATTTTTATACTGTACCAATGACCCAGACTTAGCTGAATAGTAAACAGGCTGGAGGGCCTAGGACATAGAGGAAAATCCAATAAGCTCAACTATATAGTAAAGAGGTAACCCCTTAAGGAGAAAAGGAGTATTAGGCTTTACATGTATCTTTCTTATTTAATATTAAATTAGAAAGATACACTACCCTTAATAATTGAGCACAATAACATTCATGTTCTCTATTAACATCCACTATATCCCTTATACTAATTATTTTAAAGTAAGCCAATAAATAATAAATAAAGTAGTCCAGAGAATTGAGACTCTTTATAGTCATTTAAAAGTGTCCGAGTATTGTATATTAAAGCCCGTTTGACACTTGACATATACAAATGCTTCACACCGAGCTACACTTTAAAAATAAGACATCAATGAATTTTAACATTAATATAACACTTTAAAACCATCCCGGAAGCGACTCAGAAATACTGACTTGGAGGAGGCATTCCCTTGCTTTTCACTATAAAGCAGGTGACCTAAGGGAACACCCGCCCCCCCCCCCCCCCCCCCTTCCCCTTGCCCTGGGTCAAATAGCCCAGAGCGAAGAGGGCAGCCGGACGGAGTCACTGCCGGAACAGAAAGCCTGCATAACTATAGTTGCAACTGTTTAGTGGACGACATTCTGAGCAACAGATAATGGACCTAAACAATGCAGGTCTCCAGAAATGGACTCAATATTTCTGAGATAAAAATTCGTGAATGTGGATGGCTGAGACCAATAAGCAGCCTTCATTAAATCTGTAATAGCAACACTATTAGCATAAGCCCAAGAAGTAGCAAGAGCTCTTACTTCATGAGCGGAAATCTTAAGCACAGACTGCTGAGAAGAAGATAAACTCTCATAAGCAGTACGGATAGTTAATTGAATCCATCTAACAATAGAATGGACCGAAATGTCCTTTCTATTAGGCATCAAAGACAGAAAGAAACGTTTCCGTCCCTTTCTGATAAACTGAGATCTCTGTTTATAGATACGTAACGCTCTAACAGGACAGAGTAAAGGCCTACGCCCGTCTGAAGACGGAAGAGCCTTAATAACAATAGGTTCCGGATATTTATTAGGAGCCTCATTCTTAGCTAAAAAACCCACATTAGTAGTGAAGGTGATAGTGTTCCCGACACTACGATAGTGAGAATCATCCACCGACAGTGCATGAAGCTCACTGACTCTTCTAGCAGAAGAGAAAGCTAAGAGAAAAGCTGTCTTATAAGATAAGAATTTGAAATCTACTGTCCCAAGAGGTTCAAATGGCTTTTCCTTCAATTCAAGAAGAACCCAAGCTAAATTCCATTTAGGAATTAATCTAAGAGTTCTGGGTCTATTTATCGAAAAGTTTCTAACCAACTTAGATAAAGAGACATTAGATCCAATTTGTAAACTATCATGATGTGCATAGGTATCAGATAACATAGACCTATAACCCTTAATAGTAACAGGCTGCAGTTTGATTTCGTCAAACAAGTATACTAGAAAGTTTGCAATGTCTGGTATAGAGGGATCGAATATATCTACAGAAAGATCCCTACACCAACGACGAAAAACCTTCCACTTAGCCGCATAGTTTAGCGAAGAGGAGGTCCTCCTACAGTTAGAAATCGCGTCCACTGCTCGTCCTGTAAAGTGCTTGCCATGCAAGAAGGACCGCACAACGGAAAAACGTGAAGGTTGAGACCTTGCGGGTTGTGATGGAGTTGACGCGATTTCCCCTGCGAAAGAAGATCCTCCCGTGGAGGAAGCTTTCGCGGTAGGTCCCACAACAGACACCTGAGTAGATTTATCCACGGTCTCTGTGGCGACAGAGATGCTACCAACAGAATCTTGCATTGAGATTGTTTTATCTTTAGCAATACTTGTTGAATTAACGGCGCTGGAGGATACGCATATCCTATCATTCCGTCCCAAGGGATCGACAGAGCGTCTACTGCAAATGCTCTTGGATCCGGACACGGAGACACATACGTCTGCAACTGATTGTTGAGATGTGTCACAAATAAGTCTATCATTGGCCATTCCCATTGGTAGCAAATCTGATTGAATACTTGTTTGTTGAGAGTCCATTCCGACGGCAACAAGCGACCCTTTCGTGAAAGGGAGTCTGCTAGCACATTCAGACGACCCGGTATGTGACGGACCGAAAGAAGAACGTGATGTTCTAGCGCAAACAGAAGGATTCTTTCCGTTAGATTGAACAACGGAACTGAATGAGTGCCTCCCTGATTCCGTATATACGCCACTACTGCCGTATTGTCGGATAAGATTTGGACATGAGCATTGTGAATAATGTCCATCCAGTGACGTAACGCAAGCCAGATTGACATCATTTCCTTGATGTTTATGTGCTTGCACAGGAATTGCAGATCCCAAAGACCCTGGCATCTCGAATCCGTTGGGATTAATGATGCACCCCAACCTGTTTGACTGGCATCCGTCATAATGGTAAAACTCGGATCCGGCAACTGCAGCGGAACTCCCTGAGTTAACCACTGAATGTTTGCCCAAGTCTGAATCTCTTGTTTCACTTGATCTGACAAGAGAACGTCTTCGTCGAGCGAATGAATTTTCACACTCCAATTCTGAGTCAAGAAAATTTGGAAAGGACGTGTGCGTAACCGCCCCATCGGAATGAGATCCGCAGCGGCTCTGCACAGACCTATCAGTCTCATAAATTCTCTCGCTGTGACTTTGTCTGCGTGCAGACAATAGCGAGCGTAACAACTGACTAATTTCGCTCTGGTTAACGGCAGACGAACGAGATTGTTGTGCGTCTCGAAGCTCATTCCCAGATGAGTGAATGACTTGGACGGCACCAGATCCGGCTTCTCCTCGTTTACTATAAAACCGAGACGTCGGAGCAATAGAAGTAGATTCTGAACATCGTTCTGAAGCATTAACTCGTTGCCGTACCTCTGAACGTAGGCCGACGTTACCGCAGACGAATGAGCTCGGAAATAGATCATTACCGAGTTCATTACCGGAGTGAACGCCCAGGGTGCTAGATTCAATCCGAAGCACATCGCCCGGAATTGATACACCACTCCTAGGACTGCAAAGCGTAGATACTTTCGGAATGTCGGATGTACCATGACGTGAAAGTACGCATCTTTGAGATCTATGCTTGTTGCATAATCGTTCACCCGAATACTCGCTCTGACCGACCGAATCGTCTCCATATAAAATTTCGGAGCGACGATCAGCTTGTTTATCCAGCTCAAATCTATGACTGGACGGAACGAGCCGTCTGGTTTCGGAACCAGAAACAGATGGCTGTAGAATCCCGGAGTTTCCTGGTTTTCTACGACCTCTACTGCGTTCTTCATTAAAAGAGACTGCACCTCTGATAACAGAGCGTCTCTTTTCTGCGGATTTGACGGAAGTTGAGTCCACTTTGGACTTCGAGTCAATGGAGGCTTTCGTTTGAAGGATATCTTTAGACCTTCCGAAGTCACTCCTCTCACCCAAGGGTCGTCCGTAATCGACGCCCATTCTTGAGAAAAGCTCGACAACCTTCCGCCAACCGGTACGCGATAGAGGTTTGAGCCATCACCTCTGGACCTGCGAGGCCTGCGGTAGGAGAAACCACGTCCTCCACGACCCGCACTTCGCCCCGTCGACCTCAGGGCGTCCGACCGATTGTCCCGGCCCGAAGGACGTCCCGAACGAGAGTCGCTACCCTGACGGTCTCTCGAATAAGACCAAGAGGATGCACCGGAACCTCTATAGGAACCTCTCTTGGGCGCATTAGACCCAGAAGTGCCTGTCTTATTCTTGTCTGCTGTATCCGGCTTCTTAGAAGCAGATTTGAACAATAGAGAATCCGAAGCTTTCTTTGTAATTTTATCATAAATAGCAGAAAGCTTGCCGTCAAAGAGAAGATCTCCGGAGACCGAAGCGACTCTAAGAGAGTTCTTCACCTTAGAATCCACAAGTGTGGATGTAGCTAGGGCTGCGTCACATCTAACCAACTCCAGATTTGCCACTGAAAGGGCGGAGTTACACGTGGAATAAGCTACTGCCCTTGAAAGAAGTCTTAAAGAGGATTGTATATCCTGAAACTCTTTCCCTTGAAGGCGCAGTGATAACGCCTTAGTAAGGTGATCTGCGTAAGATAAGGCATCTAAATTGGCTCTGTTAGACGCAATAGCTGTTTCCAACACAGCAGTTGGAATAGAAGCCGACGACGGTAATGATAGCTCTAAGTCTTCCGCCTCGTCGTCCATACGCAGAGGAACTCTCGGGATACCCTGTCCTGCCGTATCGAATTTATTCCTTGCATTAATGAAAGGCAGGTTGAGAGTATTTGCGGACAAGAAACCTGCTTTCCCCGTCTTGGAAGCAAGTTTAAATATAGCGTCGTTCAATAATTCAAATGTTCTTGCAACATTATTGGACTGCGACGGAAACTCGGGAGCGATGTCCCTGAACCGCTCAAAAAATTCAGAGTCTAATGACGCTATAATCCTCTTGTCCGGAACCGCAGCAGTCTGGCCCGACGGAACAACTTGAGGGAGAAAGTGCCGGATGAAGTCCACGGCAGCTTTATGTTGTTCCGAAAGGGATAGCTCCAAATCATCTGTATCCCTTTCACCATCCGGTCGGACCTCATGATGTTCCCGGTCGTCCGCCCCCGATGCTTCGGCGGAGCGTACCGACCCAGCGCCGTCGGATAATTCTCGATCCGACACCGTTTCTGTCGGCTGCTGGGATGCTGCGATAAGCTGTGCTATCTGCACAAGAACGTCCGGCGTCGAGACCTGCGGAGGCGCAGTCTTTCGCTGCTTCGCCGAGGGCAGCTCCGCATCAGATGGCTCCCGCATACTTTTTCTATGCGAACGTCTGGAGTCCATCGGTCTCGAATCCCTGGCTGCCGGATGGTGTGACCTGGTCGCCGAAGAATCCTTGATCGGCGAAGCTGGTAAAATATCGGCAGTAACGCAGCCAAGGTGCGGTCGTGTGCGCTGACGAGAAGAAGAAGCCTTAGCAGTCTCCGCGGACTGCCTATACAACAGAGCGTCCCGAGCGACGGACGTATGCTCCGCTTGCGACACATTTTGTACCACAACATCTGGTCCCAGATGTTGTTGTACGAGAGAGGGGCCTCTCTCGCTCGCGGCCCGGCTGGACCTGGACGAGCTAGGAACCGGACTCAAAGGCTTCCTCCGTTCTCGCTTACTATCCGCCGTCACTGGGTGTGCACCTTGTATGTTTATAGTGCTCGCATCACCCAAAATTTCCTCCTGGACCGCATCGGACGAACCCGGCTGCCGAACCATTTGGTGAATGGACGCTACACCGGGCGAGCTAGCGGACGACATTTGTCTAATCTCCATGAGCACTTTTGCCGCTAGCTCTGAATTCATTTGTGATGACGGATGCACACTTGTAGAAGATAACATGGAAACATCACCCTGTTCTTGTTCCTCTGAAATAGAAACTGAGAGAGTAGAGTGACCTTGCGGAGAAAGAGCCGGCATAGCCCTTTCTCCAGAAACAACATACCGTGGCACACGTTTCCAATGTTTATCATCCCAATATTGACATATAGGACAGGGATTAGTGCGAGAACACTGACTACAATTAATACAATGATCATGAAAGTCAGAGGAAGATTTCTTCCTATTACAATTTGAACAATATCCTTTCATTGTGAAAAGTCAACAACAAGTCCTAGTTACTCGCACAAACCCCTGACACAAAGATACATAATAACATGATCCATTAATAAATGAAAAAACAATTGCAAATCAAAATAATTTTGAAAAAATATTTTTTCAGCGAAGCCCAAGTTGCTGAAAAGTAATGTTGAGCCCCGATGGATCCGATGGCAAAGTGTGGTAAAAAATTTTAAATTTATATTAAATAATTAATGAGACACTTACGGATAATATAAATGTATCTTATAGTGAGATAAACTACAGCAAAGGCAAACAGCCCCCCTCAAAAAAGGCTGTTGCCAATGTAAACAAAAAGTGTAAAACACCAGAAAACATGACTCCAGGCACTGCAAAAACTGGCCCGGAATCAGTCATCAAAATTACACTCTATCTGATGCAAAACAGAGACTCCCAGGGGAGAATCTGCAGAACATCAGATGGAAGATGCAGAACACAACGTTTATACACCCATGGGTGAAAACGTAACTATGGGGAAAATAACAGAAAACATTCTGTATCCAAGCAACTCTCCCAGGGAAATTTTAGAAATGAACTTTCTCAAAAATATGCCAAAAGCATGGGAGAATTGCAAGGGGGGACTTTAGAAGGCTAGGGGAGAGGAAACACTGAATAAGCAGTGCAACATTTAGCAAGAATGACAACAAGAGGCCCATGCCTCGAAAATAGGCAACTTAACATAATTTCATCAAAAAATTTTAAGTACAGCCCTGATTATTTTTTTGTCACTTCTTTTTCCTCTCCTCCTTCTATCCTCCTTAGAATCACCATTTCTCCAAAAATTACGTGTCTGGCATCCTTTAAACTGAGATTTACAAGCACAAAGATCAGTGAGATGTTGACTGATGAAGGGCCAAACAGAGAATGATAATTGGTGCCAATTTCGGGACGTCCGTGTCACTGCGCATGCGCAGTGGGGGCGTAGTATGGAGGTCCTTTAGGACATGATTTCTTTTTGTTTTGGATGCAAATTTTGGGGATTGGGGGGCAAAATTTGTGTTTGGCCCTGGTTTTGTTAGAGTTAGCACCAGCTAAGTCTGGGTCATTGGTACAGTATAAAAATATAGGCAACTTAACATAATTTCATAAAAAATTTTAAGTACAGCCCTGATTATTTTTTGTCACTCCTTTTTCCTCTTCTCCTTCTATATCCTCCTTAGAATCTCCATTTCTCCAATAATTACGTGTCTGGCATCCTTTAAACTGAGATTTACAAGCACAAAGATCAGTGAGATGTTGACTGATGAAGGGCCAAACAGAGAATGATAATTGGCACCAATTTCGGAACGTCCTTGACACTGCGCATGCGCAGTAAGGGCAAAGTATGGAGGTCCTTTAGGACATGATTTCTTTTGGTTTTAGATGCAAATTTTGGGGATTGGGGGGCAAAATTTGTGTTTGGCCCTGGATTTTTTAGAGTTAGCACCAGCTAAGTCTGGGTCATTGGTACAGTATAAAAATACAGAAATTTAGCCCTCAACAGAGTGAAGAAATCCTGTCCAGACAGTCCCTCATTGACACCTAACTCCAATAACAATTTAAATTTATCAATCGAAAAATTTCATTGTCGAACCGCGTTGACACGATGTCGAAAAAACATTCGCGAAAACAGAATTATAAATAATATACAATGAGCAAGTGGTTGAAAATATTAATGAGAATGTATAAAACACAGTCCTGTTATTATATGATCTTCAGATCCATAATCCAGTCACAGGAAAACCATTATCGACGAGTTGAATTATCACTGTATCATAAAGCAAAGATAGCAACACGTCAACCACGTTGCACGGATAAAAGAAGAATGGTTTTGATTACTGCTTGTGCACTGGTTAACAGAAGTCATGGAATTGTACTAAGAGAAGAGCGTCCCTTACTGGATGTGCGCCAATGGCGCTCGACCCAGTTTGGGATTATTTTTTCGTGGTGTTTTTACACCACTTTTCTAAAATAGAGAGTATTTTATCCAAGTTAGGTTCTTCCACTGTTGTGCAAGCCTGTAGTAAACAATTGTAAGGTAGGTTGATAAGAAATTCCACAGCTTACAATTTCGTTTTTTGCCATTTTTTATTTTGTTTATTTGTTGGCGTTAAGGGTCACTTCTCGAATTTAGGGCCATAACACGATGACAGTTAAGTTGAGGCACCACAAAGTAGATCTTGTTTCTCAGGCCATTTTTTGTAAAATTGCTTGCGGGTGGTTTTTTATTTTTATTTTATTTTTCTAATTATTTCTTTGCCATCAAAAGTTCATATTCTTGGTTCGTTTTAAGTTTTTGGCCTCTTAATCTACAGAATAGCATAGGTAGTGCTGTATTTCATCCCTTGATTACAAAAAGACTTTGCAATGTTAAAGCATTGCAAATCCTTGTTGCACTCAAGGGACAAATTTATCAATTTCATTAACTTGGGCAAAATATGCGACAAAAACCATTTAATTTTTATTTTTTTAGGGTTGCACTGGTTATAAAATGAGAGCATTCAGCAGCCAAAAGGACCATGCAGGAGAGCCTGAGAAATAGATTTTTACCTTTATTAGGCCTTACAGAACAAACTAAATTTTAACTCAGGTTCATAAAATTTATGGAATACTCACTTTGGCAGTACTAGAGATTCCCACTTCCATTGAATCAACAAAATTTGGTGTCTGGCCAAGTCCAAAAGTTGTATATGGTAATTGTAAGGCAAAGTGTGCAGACTGACTCAACTGTGTAGCTATAACAGAAGAGACATATAAAAAAGTAAGAAACAAGCAAATTCAGAGGAAATATCATCCACTGGCATATTCAGAAGCAAAACCCTCTGATATCTATACAACTGGATTGCTGGGACTCTCATTGGTCACATACAGAAAAGTGCCTCCATCATCACAATCTAAAGGGAGTAGAGGTTGCTATAAATGTAATACTCAACAAAAACAAAATTTCTCGAAGGTTTTAAAGTTCCCGATGCCTCTCAATCACCAATCACTTTTAAATCCTTAACTGGTTGAGGGCTAGATTAGTTTTGGTGTTCTGAATTTGCTATTCAAAATTTGTTCTATTACAAATTATTGGAGAGTGCCTACAGGCACTCTCCAGTAATTTGTAATAGAACAAATTTATGTAAACAAAATATTATTTGGGTTTGACTGAATATGAAACATGAGCAAGGAAAATGTTGGCTCTTGCTCTGGTACCCTCATTTTTTTTTAAAGCCCTGATAGTGGCATCCAGTGCTCAACCAGTTAAGGGCCTGGAGGTTGTTACACCTTATTGCTAAAGTTTAGCAGTGTCCATATCCTGCAACTTTGCAGTTGTTTCTATACAAGTCGTGGTTGCAGCCTAGACTTGCCTAGAAACAACTGCCACATCACTTTGAATGTAACTTGCATATATACCCAAAGATTGCATGTTGGGGCACCTGGATTGTTTATAGAAAAAAGTGATTAAGTTGGAATAAGGCCCTTCAGGGTTAAAGAGTAGGTATACTTTGATTGCTGTGAAAATGAACATGTTGATGATATGCACATTTTTTCGTGCCCAAGCCTTTATAGTACCCCAAATTCACACTGTTTACAGGTGTGACCAAATTAGAGAAGGTGTGAAGACATCAAGAAAAATATATAAAATCTCTGCCTCGTTTACATTTGAGAATAACTTCCATCATAATATGGCCATGGAAACACGAAGAAAGGCATGGCAATAAAACATAACAGAATAAGTCTGTTATTTCTGGTTTTAATGTGCCCAAATTAGGGCAAAGGGTGTGCCCAAAATAAATGAATTTAAACGCCTGTTCGTGGCAATGTTAATTTAATATTTACAAAATATTTGAGTTATTATTGACAAAAAACAAGTGCCAAGATTGGAAAGTTGATACACTGTTATTAGTTTTTGTGCTAAGTAAATACATGTACTATGATCAGGGCTTAAATTTCGACAAGAATCTGAGAATCGATTCACGCAAAGATTCATGCAACAAAACCAGTGAGAATCCATGTAGATTGTCACTGCACCTCTGGTAGGATTCGTGTGAAAAGAATTGAGTCAGTGTAACCCTTTACATAACACAATACAGCAAATTAACCAATACAAGGCAAACCTGACCTGAAATATCCTGACACTTTGTTAATAAAATTGTACAAATATGGAAATATGGCAGTCACTGGAACTGGCTCAATGAGCCAATTCCAATGACATCTATATTTGTAAGGTTTTATTGATGAATATTGTTTATTTTTGAAAATATTAACAAATTCAGTCTATGTTTTCAAAATTAAAAAGCTGTGTTGGGTAAACGGCTAACGTGTTATCAGTAAACAACAGGGGTTAAACCATGGAGGCCTCATGGGTCCTGGGACACTCAAAGCATGTATGGATTCTTGCAACCATTTTTGCGGGAATCCTAATGAATTCTCTCAAATTTAGATGAAATATAAGTCCAGATGATGTTTGATCAAGTGAAAGCAATGAATTCAATAACAGCATAATGGCTTTCATATCATCAAATGCCATGGATTAGGTTACCAAATTGACTTGATGCCATCTTGGGGGGGGGGGGGGGGGTTTACAGCTCTGTTTTTCCAGCAATCCAGTTGTATAGAAATCAGTGAACAAACCGCATGTCCACAGCTTAACTCTCTACCTAACGAATCGCCTGTCGAGCTTGTTCCAGTGAAGATATCACATGAATAAAATTTGAAGAAACAATAATTATAATAAATTTTGATATCGTGTGCATTGGTTAACCCTTTGAACACTGGTGGTATCTTCCATGCCAGTTAAATGGCAGAAATTGGAAGAGTCCATAACCATTATTTGGGGGTAGAGCAAACAATATTTTCAACGTGCAGCCTTCAGGCTGCATGTTGAAAATATTAATTGTTCTAGCACACATGTTCACTCAGTAGTCATCCTACTTGATGAAATTATGACATATCGTGTTGCTGGACCGGAAAAAGCGGTCTCTCGTGTTGAAAGAGTTAAGAGCCATGACTCAAAGATCTATAGGAATAAATCATCTGATAAGGCAGCAAGTAGTCACTCAGGCAGTACCAAAAATCGTTCAATTTTGAAATAATGTTCAAAAATTACTGAAAAGAACAAATTATTTCTATTTTCTAATTTAGACCAAGAGAACTGTCAAAAAGTCAGATACAGTCGGTCCCTCTAAATAGGATATTTCGTAATTAAATAATCCTGTTACCAGTAATTGAATATACCTTTCAAACTCCAAATCATTTATTTATTTATTTATTTATTCATTTATTTATTTATTAGGGTTTAACAACACATTAACAGCCAAGGTCATATCGTGTCGGCGACAGTTTTATGGGTGGAGGACGCCAGAGTACCCGGAGAGAAACACCGAGCAATGACGAGCAGATGCCAGCTCCCCAACATCGTAACTCTGCACTGCAGCACAGGCAGGGTTGGACTGGTTGAAGACATGCGCACCATCGATGTGCAGTATGCATTAGTACATCGCGTCATCGTGCCCCTATGTGGATAATCGGGGTGAAGTGCCTTGCCCAAGGACACAATTCGGGAGTCCGAATTGATTGCTCAGACGGTAACCCATCCAAGGACTAACCAGGCTTGATGTTGCTTAACTTACCGCAATGCCCCCTTCAAACCATTTACCATATGATCAGTTCAAATTTGACCTGTTAATTGCATATAGGTTACAGAGTAAACTCCTGATAACTGAATAAAAAATTACCAAATTTCCCATTTTTTTTCACCTATTTGGCCTTGGTATATCCAATAATAACATTTAGTCTATTATATCTTGTTTGATAGATTTCCATGAGCTCTTTCCAACAAGATATAATAGAACCAGAGGGTCCAACCATGCCAGCTTGTCCATAAGACAGAAAATTTCAAGACACAACCGCATAGCATCATCTTTATGAACATCAAGGACAAAATGCAGTCTTCTTGGCGGCTTAAATTACTTCTTCTTGTTACATGTACTAAAACTGTGAAGCTTATTAACTGGTAGAGGGCCGAATTATTTTTGGTCATCAAAATTTGTTCACATGTCTTTGCCTTGTTACAATTCATGAGGGAGTGAATATAGACACTCTTTCATGAATTGTAACAAGGCAAATCCTAACAGACAAAATTATTTAACTTCAAAGGCAATAAGACCATCCACCAAAAATGATGCTTTTAAGTTGAAGCACCTGTACGTCAGAATAAAGCCCTATGAAAGTGTCAATGACACTGTAGCTCAACTTGTGTAAGACATGTACATGTATAGTATCTGACACAGCAATAACACACATCTAGGTAATGACCTGATAACAAAGGTACATGAAAGTATTGTAAAGGTCTGTACATAAATACTGACCGTAGCCTGTAACACATGTACAGATAAAGTAATTTGTATAATTTATGCAAGAGAAAAAAACCCTGTATTATAAGTGATGTATTCCATGTTATAGATACACTTAATTAAAAGTCCTTCCTGTTCAGGCCAAATGGTTCGAGCATTTTTAATTAAAAAATCCAGTTGATTTCAGTGTGACGGTGTTTCTCGGTCGTGTTATTAAACATTCATACAAAAATTTATTCAAATTAGAACTTTCATACAGAAGTTCTGTACAAAAAACTAATTGCACTAATTTTGGTACAAAATGGCTCCTGGTGGCCCATTGATAATCGGACCGCACCCAAAAACACTCGTTCTCGTCCCAAGGTGATAACAAAGGTGCACAAGAAGTTTCGTGAAGATCGGTTCACAAATACGGCCTCTAGCCCGAGCTGTATTAAATTGTTGACAGACGGACGACGAGCCATGACAAAACCTCAAATTTGACTACGTCAAAGTTGAGCTAGAAATGGGCTTCCAGCACTCTACCAAAATTCTCTTAGAATGTGTCAAGCTTACCTGAACCACTCTGGAACGTATCACTGTTTGTGGTGATTTTGTATCTTGCAACAGGACCATACTGATTTACACCATAAGGCTGAAAGTATCCAAAAATTGACTCTATAGCTGTAGATTCTAAAGTTTAACCCTTTACTTGCCACAAAGTATATCAAAATTGATTATTTAAATTATGGGTTTTTTTTTGTTTTGTATTTTTTTAAATTTCGACAAAATCATATCAAATGATGACTCAGTGGAATGAGCTCAACATGCTTGTTCCAATAAAGGGGTCACATGACATAGTTTTGCTGCAATTTTCAAATGCTTATTTTGTAAATTATGCGGGTGGACACGGACAATTCGTTAGGTAAAGGATTAAAATAGTTACACTTATATAAGGCAAAAAAAAATGTATATATGGTTCTCAAACAATTAATCTTTTAAATCATTGATGGAGGGAGGGAGGGAGGGAGGGAGGCTTTTACTTTTATTATTTTTCTGTTCGATAATTGGTAGAGCGCTAAATTATTTTTGGTTGTGAAATTCTGCTCACGTTTTGTTCTTGCCTTGTTAAAATGTATGGGAGAGTACCTTGGCACTCTCCCATAAATTTTTACAAGGCAAATCCATAGAGACTAAATAATTTCATTGCACAAATAATATGAAGCACCCCCACAGAACCGTTTTCAGTATACTTATGCACCAAAAAAAATATACTGTCCACATTATATTTGAGTTACTGTCAGCAGAACAGAAGAAACTACATACAATAAACAGACACTGTTTTTTTATCATGCTTTGTAGAAAACATATGCAGGTCAACAATATACATCAATTAACACTTTACCCAACAAATCGCATAAGTATGTGACCTTAAACACCAATAAATAAATAAATATACTCAACAAATCGGCCACATCCACCCGCGTAATATGCAAATTCAGAATACTATTTTTCAAAACATTTCAACAAAAACATATCACGTGACCCCTCTTTGGAACAAGCTTGTCGAGCTCGTTCCAATGAGGGGTCAAATGATATGGTTTTGTTGAAATCTTTTTCAAAATTTAAAACAAGCCAAGACCAATACCGGGTCTGGACCTGCGTCGCTGCATGCAATTGAATTGGCAAACAGGAAGTGGCTGCACGGCAGATCTGAAAATTGCATACACGATACAACTGATCATTATCAGCCTCCAGATGAAATATAAAATCAATCCCTTGCATAGAAGCCGAGAAAAGTTTGACAAAAAATTTCAATGTTCAGTGGGTACAGTCAAATTTCAAAGTATCGGCAAACAGGAAGTGGCTGCGCGGCAGATCTGAAAATTGCTTACACGATACAACTCATCATTATGAAGCAGCAGACCAAATATAAAATCAATCCCTTGCATAGAAACCGAGAAAACCTTGACGGAAAATTTCAATGTTCAGTGGGTACAGTAAAATTTCAAAGTATCGGCAAACAGGAAGTGGCTGCACGGCAGATCTGAAAATTGCTTACACGATACAACTCATCATTATGAAGCAGCAGACCAAATATAAAATCATTCCCTTTCATAGAAGCCAAGAAAACTTTGACGGAAAAAGTGTTTCGGACGGACTGACAGATGGACGGACGGACAGATGGACTGACGGACAGACGGACTGACGGACGGAGTCGAGCGGTTACTAGACCTGCTCTGCTGCTGGCGACGCAGGTAAAAATGATAATTAAAATAATAAATTTTGATATATCGTCTGCTTTGGGAAAAGGGTTAAAGACATTTGAAGCAAATAAAAATGGTATTATTGAAGAAATTGTGAAAGACAGAAATCGTATCCCCCACTGTGAAGATACAGAAATTTTCACTTTCATGGTATCAATCAAAATGGCGGAGTTGAAAGCATCACTTCAAGGTGAATACGAGTCAAATTATCACTGGAAATGATCAATTTGTTCTAAAAAACATATAATGAAAAGTAAATCTAGTGTTTTTGAGTGGGTACCAATCATTTCCAGCAATAATTCAACACGTATTCACCTTAAATTGATGCATGAAACCCGCTAGTCCAAACATGGCCTGAAAGTTCGTAATATAAGTTTTTGTTTTGGTACGTCCTTCAACAAAACCAAAAACTTATATTACAGACTTTCAGGTCATGTTTGGACTAGAAACCCGCCAGCTGAATCAGATTGCAAGATGCTATCTGTTCCGAATATCAATCAAATCACTTCCGCGTTTCAATGATTCAATGTGCTGTTTACTTTCATGCATCAATTCATAGTTGAAACGAGTGAAATTATCAGATTCTTATAAAAAGCATATAATAACTAGAACGCACTGTCACAGTACCGAAGCTGCAACGATTCGTGCAATGCCAATGATGTTTTAAAACTCATTGGTGACAAAAAAACTCATTGGTGACAACAAAACTTGTTGGTGACAAGTCCATAAATGCGACAGAAATTATCCGAATGACATGCACTATTGAGAGGGTGTAGACATCATGAAGATTCACTTGAATACCAAGTATGGTGTCATTCCATGAAGTATCTTGGGAGTTATGGTGTTTAAAAACTCGTTGGTGACAAAAAAACTTGTTGGTGACAAAAAAACTTGTTGGTGACAAGTCCATAAATGTGACAGAAATTATCCGAATGACATGCACTATTGAGAGGGTGTAGACATCATGAAGATACACTTGCATACCAAGTATGGTGTCATTCCATCAAGTATTTAAGGAGTTATGGTGTTTTTTAAACTCGTTGGTGACAGACCGACCAACAGACCGACATTGCCACACATAGAGCTACTTGTCGTAGCTAAAAAGAAAATCTAGTGTTTTTGAGTGGACACCAAAAATTATCTCACTTGTGACCGAGATAAATAGTTATTTTCGCTCACGCAAGCGCTGGTGAAAAATAAACATTTGTCTTGGTAACTCATGAGATAATTTTCGGTATCCACTCAAAAACACAAGATATACTCTATACATCTTATTTGACAGAGCTCACAGTGCCCTGTCAAACCAGATATGATAGATTACGTGGCAATATTAGATGAAAGGAGGCAAAGACTGTCTATAAATGGGGGAAATTCAGTGGATGTCACAGAAATTCTTCGACAGATTACAAGATTTTTTATTCGATTAACAGGAGTTTACTCTTTTACCTGTATGCAATAAATAGGTGTTTGTTAGTTATGTACAACTAACTGGGTTATTCAATTATATACAAAACAATTAAGTTGGCTCCTCTGTACGTATAGTTTGGTGATTGACTGGTTGAGAAACTGCCATAAGTGCCAAAATAATATGCCGTATATGTTATATTACACTAAAGAGAAAGAGATCTACTTTGTATGGCCATACTTTGTGTGGCCATACTTAAACATGTCTATTTTTTGCAAACCAAATTAGCACCAATATAAATTATTGTGATGAATTGATGGTAACATGGTCTGAGGTTTGCGGCTCAGAGCTTATGTTCATCCGAGACGCAAAGCGTCGAGGTTAAACATTAGTTCCGAGCAGCAAACTTCAGACTATGTTACCATCAACTCATCACAATAACATATATGTTCCAATAAGACACTACTCATAGCCCAAAACCTACGTCGTGAAACACGAGAGGCTTATTTACTAAACTTGTGATCGTTAAAAGTTGCCTTGTTCAAGGCAACTTTTAACGATCACAGGTTTAGTAAATAAACCTCTTGTGTACCCATGATGCCACTGGGTAAATAAACAATAAACCAGATAAACTCATTCCATCTAATTCAAATCATAAATCGGTTTGTAATTTAAACAACACTTCATCCAGAACACCATCTGCTGCACGTGTGAAACATCCAGAAAAATGAAGAGGATTGCTAGTCACTCCGTTGATGAAGCAATTACGAAAAGGCAACGTCATTTCAAATATTTCGCGTGATGATGTCAGACTGTAACATTTGCTACTGGAGCCATAAACATAAAACAAACTACGCCAGCTCTCATCCAATCAGAGGGCAAGGATTTTACTCTTATTGGAACATTACTTAATATACAGTAAATTCCAGTTAGATGAATGATTTTATTTATTTATTTGGGTTCAACAAACACGTTCAACAGCCAGGGTCATATCAAGTCCGACAGTTTTATGGACTGAGGAATCTGTAGTACATGGAGAGAACCACTGAGTAGTGGAGAGTAACTGACAGATTCTCCAACATTCTAATCTGGCACAAGCCCTGATAAGTAAAGAGGATAGATACTGGAAGTGTATTCTGTATATTCAACTTAACTGAATCACACATATGTTTTTGTTTTTATTTCAAGCAAATGTCAGAACTGTCAAATTCTACAAATAAGACTTAATTTTTCAGGATGAATTTAGAAAATGATAATTATCATAGACGTGTGTAATAAACACAGAACACCACGATGTGTGAATGTGTTCATCAATACGGTACCCGTGCCATTGCAGAAGGATAGAATTTGAGGCTATGCCAGTCATTCCATTACGTGTACACTCCATATAAAACCGCACTTCGCGTACCCCACTTTTTGTGTAGAAAAGTGGGGTACCCAAGTGCGGTTAGGAGAGAAGCATTACATAATCAATTAGTGCTCGACGAGAAATTTCTTCCAGAGTCTGAACCTGATTAGCAATATTAGTCTTCAGTCAGTGAATTTCTAAAACCTGCATTTCATAAAATAATGACATAAAAATATTATATCTGTCTTTTCCAGATCATTGTACCCCGGAATAATGTCCGCTTTTAAACAATTCGCCCAATATTTTTCGAGATATTTAACTTGTTTCCGTATTAAAATAAAATGTTTTGCCGATATGTCATTTGGATTCCCCCCTGTATAATTAAAGGTAAGTTTATCGCCATCGAACATGATCTTGTCCACCTTCATTCTCGAAACATTTCATCGAGACATTTTTAAATAAAATTACCAAATAGAGGAAGTATTTTAAAATAAAACAAATTCTGTGCGTTGCTATGTTTTTCAGAACAATAATGTGACAGTCTCGGCGATACATCCTGTCTTTACGAAGTGCGGCCCCTATTTTTCAGACTGGGGATCATTACGAACTCGGCATATGATTTAATATCATTGCAGATAAGCTGCTTCACGTTTACCTCAGAAATTATTTTTGACGAACTAAATTGAGAATGAAATAGAATTAATAGATAAACCCATCTACTCCTTCCGGTCATTTTCGTAACAACTCGGGTGGATTTTTCAAATTAAGTTCAGTCTTCGGAATCATGAAATTTCAGAAGCAAGAGACATACGAATCATGGCCTACGGTAAACAAATTTATTGTGCAGTTTAGGAAGTGGAAGGCACCCACAATGGGATTTTCTTGTCAACTTCCAATATCTGAAAAAGGCATGAAAAATTGGTGGCGTCACTGGGGGCCGGGGGAGGGGTAGGTATTTGCCCCTTAAACGTAGATTTTGCCCACATTTGCTTCCCACGTCCATAACACACACACACACACAAACTCTCTCTCTCTCTCTCTGTCTCTGCCCCCACCCCCACCCCACCCCCGTAACCATGGCGTATTCACGCCTCCCGTGAGTCAACGATCGACAGTATAATCTCTCCACTTTTAAATCTGATCCGCTGCGCCTGGAAAAATTCTCCCTTAAAATTTTATATATTTTCCTTTTTTTACAGCTTGTGGCCCTCATTAACGGGGGAGGGGAGCATTCCTATGAGGGGCCATAAACTATGTGACTGAAACAAAATATGGAAATTCACTAAATTCACAACGCCAATGGCCGAATTTGGCCAGCACTCAGGCTATACAAAAATCTGCATTCAAATTTTATTATGTTTAAGTTTTTGTTTCAAAAACATAGCTTATGACCCTTCATTGGAACGAGCTAGTGGATTCTGAGTCTTTCCATTGAGGGGTCCCAAGCTCTGTTTTGAGACAAAAAAATTAAAATTTTTAGTTGTTATTAAAGAATTTATCTTGCAAGTCCACCTAGTCCTGTAGGCGGGCGGAGACTATTGGATCACCGGATTTATCTTCCTAGCATTTGGTACGTTTTTTCTTGGAAATAGTATGTTTATTTTCGTGGCTGGAAACTGGGTAGACTGATAACATTTTGGCCAGACGCTGTCGTCTGTATGTTGGTGTTTTGGTAATAATAATTCTCCCCAGCCAGCATGGGTTTCTTTTCAATAGATGCTTCAAATGCTTCGGCCCTTTGACAGATTAATAAGTAAATTAGCCTTAGAAAAGGTGTTGAACATATGACATACCAGTATACAATTATGCTCAATTAGTTACTTCTGTTCAGTGGCGTGTTAAATTAAATCCTTTGTTTGTTGTTAATCCCCAAGAAAATGTTAAAAGAAACGAAACACTTGCTATGTTTCATCATATCACATCCCCCAAATATAAAAATATACACAGGAAACATTTTTGAAATCTCCTGAAATTTAGTGCTTGTGCGGTCTCGAGTCCAATGTTATTAGCTACAAATAAGAGACTTCATTAGTTGAAACTTTGGATATTTAGTGCTTAACACAATGTCTTGATCAAGTAGTCCAATAATATTAGCTATGAACACGCGTCTCATCAAGCTTTATTTATTTTTTATTATTTGTTGCTAATATTATTGGTGGACTGTTTCATTATCCACATCATAGTATGATGCCGCAACACTACCACCGAGTTAGGGTGAGAACGGTTTGAGTTTCGCCGAATTGAATAGAGCATGCGTTTTGGCCCTAATCTTTTCAAAATCAGCCACCCTCCCCCTCCAAAAAAAAAGAAAAAAAAGAATGGGAGCCAAAACTCGTTTTATCACCAATATCAGCCACCGCTGATATGACCGATTCCCCGGGTTGAATAAGATGTCACGACGTTGTTCTCATGACCATAAACTCATTAACTCAAGTAATGTATTCCTGGGTGGCGTCATTTCGTTCCCGTGGGGACACACTTCATCGATCGGAATGGTCCCGAGTTGAATTATGATACCGTGTTCTGAAGTAGCTCCAGGAAAAAGATGAGAGAAGCACGGATCGGGTTTACCCAAATTGGATCTGATCCGTGTTTTGAAGATAATCTCCCCCTTGTCTGGGGTTCCATAGCGGCTGTCAGATAGAATAAAAAATGTGTTTTAATTTAACATTTGGGCGGATTATGATGTTATATCCCGGGCGAAACCCAAATTGGATCTGATCCGTGTTTTGAAGATAATCTCCCCCGTGTCTGGGGTTCCATAGCGGCTGTCAGATAGAATAAAAAATGTGTTTTAATTTAACATTTGGGCGGATTATGATGTTATATCCCGGGCGAAAAGCAGATAAATTGCCAGTATGTTCAAAAAGAAAAATGTGTAGTTATCTGTACCCGTCCATTTCGGTTGAGAATCAGAATGTTTTTTTCAACAACAATGACCTCGATTAAGCGAGTTCAGACTATTTTATATCATGTAAATCCAATAGATGGAAGAGCCACACTGCTTCACG
This sequence comes from Pictodentalium vernedei, assembly GCA_031216915.1. Taxonomy (NCBI): domain Eukaryota; kingdom Metazoa; phylum Mollusca; class Scaphopoda; order Dentaliida; family Dentaliidae; genus Pictodentalium; species Pictodentalium vernedei. Next base: position 479,155,273 of record CM062295.1, read on the forward strand.
GGATCGTCAAAATTCACATTTTTTTTAAAGATTTATTAGAACACAAAACGTGAATTATTGGACCGATTTTCATATTTAAAGGATTCTTTTGATCCAGAAAATTCTCTCCAAAAATATTTCAGGCACAGAAAAAGGATTTAGTGAAGAAAACTTATTATGTAAATTGCGAGGTGTTTTCCCAATCAACACTGATTAATGAGTAAATACCTGCTGTTATATAATCATACATAACGCACTCAGTCGACATTGGAATAATTTTTTTATATGGAGTGTACACGTAATGCTATATTTTGGCGCTGCCACTTGTGCTGTATTGATGAATGCATTCACACATCCTGACATTCTATGTATTTACTGTCCACAGCAAAATGGGCAAAACTCTTCTGTATTCATGGGGAGGTTCAGTAATAACTTTATCTTCCAACCGTTTAGGACTGTGAGATAAAATAATTATCACTAATGCTCCTCTTCCCAGTTAGGTCTTTCTTAAGTTGTGTACTTATGGACTAACATTTGCTTTATGCAAAATTCATATATACAGTGGATCCCACTTAATTGGATATCTCTTAACTGAATAACCCTGTTAATTGAATATAATTTCTCAACACAAAACCATTTACCATACCTTCAGTACAAATTTTACCTGTTAATTGAATATAGGTTATAGAGCAAACTCTTGTTAAGTGAATAAAAAATCTTGTAACCTGCTGAGAAGGTACCCTCACTCGTCAGTTTTCTTTTGTTTATAGACCTATTTGGCGTCAGTACATCCAATACAGGCATTTAATCTATTATATCTTGTTCGACAGAGCTCATGGAGCTCTGTCAAACAAGATATAATAGAATAAATGCTAAGTTTATCTCCAGAATACAGGAAAGTGACACAATCCCTGTTAATTGAATACTCCTGTTAATTGAATAATTTTCATTGGCAAAATGGCTATTCAATTAACAGGGTTCCACTGTACCATGTTGAAAAGATTAAAGGATTACAAAAACTGTTCTTACCTGTCTTCCTCCAGGACAATTAACTTGACACAACCCACTCACAACTACAAAAGACAAACCAGTCTGTCATAATGATAAACCATTTGATATTTTGTTTATTTTAATTTAGTAATAGACATATGAATATGACTTATATATTTAGAATTTGAAATAAAGTCAAAAAACCTTTTTAAGTTAGCAAAACCTTTCTTTATTAATAAAAAGATCAAGAATGAAAATTCAATCAAATTTTTCTTTGCGTTCAAATACCATCCAATAACAGTGGGTCCCACTTAAAAGGATGTTGCCTAATGGTATAACCCGCTTAACAGCATAAAACTTTCAAACACCCAACCATTTTGCACACCTTCAGTACAATATTTGACCAGTTAACATCACATATATAATAGGGAAAATTTATGTTAATTGAGTAAAAAATATTGTATCCTATCAAAAAACTATTTTGACAACCCTCAAATTTCTTCGCTTTAAAAGCCTCATTAGCCTCAGTTCTTCAAATATGCCCATTTAGTCTACTATCTTGTTTATCAGACTTCGGTGAGCTCTGTCAAATGAAATATGACAGAAGAAAAATACTCTGTTTATCCACAGAATGATGTGTAATGACCTAATTATGTAAAACTAGATATATTTATTAATCAAATAGGTCTCACTGGCACTTAGCTGTTCAGTTAATAGGACTAGAGACGGACAATATACTGGGGTCATGGTGGCATTGTGTGCTAAGGCATACTGTACGTTGATGGTGCACTTGTCTTCAACCAATGCTAATCCTGCTTGTGTGGAGTTAGTACGTTGGGGATTCTAGTAGTTGCTCGCCGTTGCTCGGTGGTTCTCTCCGGGTACTCTTGCTTCCTCCACCCATAAACATGTCTGACATGAGGTGACCCTGGCTGTCAAAAGTGTCATTAAACCCCAATAAATAAATAATCTGGTCTACATAAAATAATGCAGCTGATTGGTCATTATGAATTTGAGCACTGTTATGACATGAATGAAATGTTTTGTCAAGCAAGAATGTAAACCAGGGTTCCCATTGATATCAGAGAATCAAATTTAAGCACTATTTAAGCACTTTTCAAGGATTCTGAGCATGATTTTCAAGGACTCTGACACGAATTTCAAGGATAGTTATACTTTCCATATGAACTTACAACTTCAGCCTTGAGAACCTGATTTCTTTAAAACCTAACTAGCTAGATACAGTGGAACCCTGTTAATTGAATAGCCACTTTGCCAGTGAAAATAATGGGTAGGGGGGGGGGGGGGGCACGCACTGGGGCATACCCCCACAGTGCATAGCGCCAAACAGTGACAAGAGAAGAAATGAACCATGATACTGTGAAAGCTATTCCCATAAACAATCTTCATTCCAAATTTCATTAAGAGCCACTAACCCCAAACCAGAGATACGAGGTGAACAGACATAAAATTGGCTATTTTACGAGGCAAACAGTAAAACTATTATCTTTGTTTGTTGTAATTGTGAAGGCCAGAAACACCTGTTACTGAAGTCTAGTAATGATCAGACCATCCACATAAGAGATGTAGAACAAAGACATATTGTCACTTGTGGGGAGGTGATATGCATGTATTTTCTTTGTTTTATTGCAGGGACATGACTCATTTGAAAGCCTTTCCCATGAACAATCTCCATTCCAAATTTCATTGAAATCTGATAACCCAAACCTGAAATATGAGACGAACAGACAAAAAATTAGCTATTTTACGAGGCAGCCAGCGAATTTTCAAAGTTAAAAAGAGGGATAAGTCAAAAAAGTGAAAAGTAAAAAGTATTATTAGAGACTCATTTGAAAGCCTTTCCCATAAACAATCTTCATTTCAAATTTCATTGAGATCTAATAAGCCTAACCCAATAAACGAGGCGAACAGACAAAAAAACAGCCTATTTTTGTGTATTCAAAGGGCCATAACTCACTCAAAAAATATTCCAACAGCAAAACGGCTGATGCTATTTAAAGACCTCATGAGAGTGAACATATGTATGAATTTTATCAAAATCTGAGCAGTAATGTTGAAGTTATAATGCGACAGACATCTGAGTGCGGACAGACAGACATACAGATGGATGCACAGATGCATGGGCGCACACACGGACAGGCACAATCCAGTATACCACACTTTTGGAAAAAAAAAGTATGGGTATAACTATTCAGTTAACAGGAGCATTCAATTAACAAAGTTTGTGTCACTTTCCTGTGTTCTGGAGATAAACTTTGCATATATTCTATAATCTATTATATCTTGTTTGACAGAGCTCCATGAGCTCTGTTAAACACGATATAATAGATTAAATGCCTGTACTGGATGTACGTAGCCCAAATAGGTCTATAAACAAAGAATAAACAAAGAAAAACTGGGGAGAGTCAGGGTAATTTCTCGACAGGTTACAAGATTTTTTATTCAAGTAACAGGAGTTTACTCTAACTTATATTCAATTAACAGGTGAAATTTGTACTGGAGGTATGGTAAATGGTTTTGTGTTGGGAAATTATATTTACTTAACAGGGTTATTGAGTTAAGAGATATCCAGTGAAGTGGGCTCCACTGTGTATATATACTACTCACATTTTGCTAAGGATCGCACCTACCCATCTACATATTTGATACATAAAATGTCAAATGTGTATATATGTAGTCAAGTTCAGCAGAGTGAAACGAAAATAGGCGACTTGTTGCAACATACAACTTACCAAATCAGGACTGGATATTGGAGTTTTTATTTTTTGAGTGACTTTTTTTTAGCTTTTATTTGATAAACTTTGTAAATAAATAACATATACTGATGTTCAGGTTGCTCATTTATCCCCGTTCTCTGAATGAGGCCTAAAATCCATTTTATTATCCATTTTATTTAGCACAGAAAGAGAGGTGCTCCAGTTTTGAAAATCAGCTGTTGATGAAAGGGAAATAACTGCATAGGAGATTCCTCACAGATTGTAAATAAAGATATTTATAGACTGGGATAACCCCTATTGAACAGTGAGTGCATCAGTTTCAAAGTACACATGCTGTCTTGTGCCGAATCTATTTTCTTTAGTGTGAAAAAATATTAGCAGGAATGATTGGTGGGTTCAGATGTTGAATACACTGACAGGGATTATTACTGCAGATTTAGAAAAATTCACCAGGTATTTTTCTCTCAAGATTTCACTATTTTCAGTGTAATATTGAATATTTGAGCCCATTGTGAACCTCTCATGATCTCCACTTTACCTACAGTTTACATCACTTCACACTGATAGTTGGGGAAACCCAGCGAGTAAACAATGGAATATAATCAAAATTTTATTATTTTCTATTGAATTCAAATGTATTTACCAACTATCTGAAAGTAAGATTTATATTTTAATCAACTTTTTCACTTTAAATTTTAACGCAAAATAACAATCAAAGCATGTGATACCTGGAAAAAATATGGCTTGATAGCACGGTCTGCAGTTGTCAAAACATCGAGGCGATGTTCTATTTGTTCAGCATTTTAAACTTATCTCTTATTAAAACAGTTGACAAATATGTGTGAGATAATTGGGTGGATATTTTTTATTTAGGAATGTACTCTCTCTTTCTTAGGTGGTTTTCTACAAAAACGTATCATACCCAATTTTGCAAAGGATAATTAATCATTTCCCATTCTGATGCACAACGACTTGACCTGCAGGCTTGATTACTCGTTCTGAAGTCCACCCCCACTTTTTTATTTTTCTACTGTACACACCCCCTGGGCTTCGAGACGGGTCAGTATGGTATATGGTTGCTGTGCTGTATGCCCTCGGTTCACTTGCCTTCAACCAATGCTGACCCTGCTTGTGCCAAGATGATAAATTAAGAGTGTGATAGTTACTCAGCATTGCTGAATGCTTCCCTAAAGGTACAATGGCTACATCTACCCATAAATTGGCACAGCATGATATTACCCAGACTGTTAAAAGTGCCATTGCTCCCCAACAAATACATAAACAAATAATATATACATTTTCCTTTCATGAACAAATTGTGTCGATGAATAGGGAGTGATCCTTAGCAAAATGTGAGTAGTATATAATATCCCTTGAGTGCAACAAGACACCATCTGCAATGTTAGAGCACTTCTTGCAATCAACAGACAATATAGAGAGATCAATGCGGTGTGGTTCCAGAATGATTTTGTGACATCACATGTATGTGGGCTGGTATATCATAAAACTTCTTGTATCAGAGGTAATATATGAACTGAATTTAACCCTTTACCCAATGCAGACGATATCAAAATTTATTATTTTAAATGTCATTTTTGAAAATTTTTCAAAAAATTTCAACAAAATCATATCATGTGACCCCTCATTGGAACGAGCTCAATGAGCTCGTTCCAATGAGGGGGTCACATGATATGGCTTTGTTGAAATATCTTGAAAAATTTAATTTTTTCAACTGCTCAATTTGCAGATGCGGGTGATTCGTTAGGTAAAGGGTTAAGTATTTTTCTAGAGAGGTGCATGGTGGAAAATTAAGTACTTTTCAAAGATGAAAACAATTTAAACCACTTTTCATGGAAGAGGGCAAAATTCAAGGACTTTTCATTCGAGTGGGAACCTGTAAACAGACCATCAAAGGCGATATTTTTCTTCAAAAATATCAGCATCATCTGCTTGATTCAAATGGAATCATGGTATAAATACAGAACACAACTCAGAGGGAGCTTGGAGAACAAGAATCAACGACCCTTGTTGGAGTTTTTCCAGCATTTCACGCACACCTTCAGCACACATGAAATACAGAAAAAATTCCAACACTGGTCATTCATTCCTGACCTCCAACATATTCTGCCCTTGTGGTATTCTGTCTTACTAGCAGCAAATTATAAAAAAAACTTAAAATATGAGTCTTATTTATCAATTACCATCCTTCATTGTGCACTTTTTGAATGACAAGTAATGTGTATGTGATAATCTACAGTTACAAATGTGGCACAAGATAAAAGCCACCTTTTATTTATACAAATGACAGATGCAAAAAAGGAGATTGTTCATCAATTTTGGGATGGTATATTTGTCTGGAAAGCTTATGAGAAACTAAAATGGAATGAGGTTTATTCTTCACTGCAGCTAAGTTTTACTATAAAATACAATAAACTTCCATCAACAGTTTTTAAAAAAAAATGTTTAATGACAAATGACTGATTATACTTTCACACAGATTATTTTTAGAGCTACAGGATTCATTTTGTACGATTTTTCATCATAATGTGCAATGCATCACCACCAGTTTCTTAAACAATATTTGAAATTCATTAGTACACAGGAATGCAAAACTTGGTCACTTACTGACAATATATTATTTGCCGAAAATGTGATTTAAAAGATACTTTCGACGATAAATTATACACAACTGCGTGAAGGTAACCCCCACCCACCCAGCCCCATCCCTCCCCCTGCAGAAGTCTATTCAGTATAAAACTGAAAATGTGGCAATGTATGAACATTTTTTTTTCCAGTCGATGTGTTTTGTAATTATCTAAAATCAAGTTTGTGTTGTAATCTTCAAACTGCTAATAACATTCATATCTTTATCATTTTAACCCAGAAGTGTTTTTACCAGACAGAAACTGTGAAATCTTCACACTAAATGTTTTAGAGTTGGAGTGGCCTAGTCATATTTCACTCGAGCCTATGGCCTTCATGAAATACGACTATGCCATTCCAACTCGTTTTGTAAAACACCCACCGATTCAAACACACATCACATACTGTCTATTTTCAATCGGCCTAGTCGTCATCTAGAAAATGTAAAAAAAAAAAAAGTATCTTACCCATAATTTTAATAAAGCATGCATCTTCAGTGAATGTATGTTTGAGTATTTTAAGCTTTGGTTTGTTATTTTCTGTTACTGTTAAAATAATGTCCAAGATTCCCTGTAAGAAAAAAGAAATAAATTTCAATATTGTTTGGACTTTTAATTTGAAAGTAGATGGATGAACAGAAAACAAAGATATCAATAACATTCCATCAAAACTCTAGTTGTTCTAAAGAAAGCAATGTTAAACAGCACCCATAAGAGGAATTCTTTTATCAGTTTCTGGAATTAGGGCTGCACGGTATATCGATAAACCGATAAATACCAGTATTCAAACCAGTATCGATTGAATACCGATGTAATTACAAAAATATCAGTTTATCGTCATTATTTATTTACCGAGAATTTAATTTTCAAGATGTCTCAAGTTTTTTAAACTGCAGTCCTGAATGAATATTATCCATTTACCTAACGAATCGTTCGCATACACTTGCGTAATACATCATATTATTTTTTTTAAAAATTCAACAAAACCATATCATGTGACCCCTCCAATGAGGGGTCACATGATGTGGTTTTGTGGAATTTTTTTGAAAAATTTGATAAACTAATATTTAAAATGATAAATTTTGATATCGTCTGCATTGAGTAAAGTTCTATTCAAACTGCATTATTTATTTATTTATTGATGTTTAAGGTCGCATATTTATGCACAATGGCTAATCATGACCGTGACAGTTTTACGGGTGGAGGAAGCCGGAGTACCCGATGAGCAGCTGCCAGCTCCCCAACATCGTAACTCCGCACTGCAGCACAGGCAGGGTTAGATTGGTTGAAGACATGCGTACCATCGACGTGCAGTATGCCTTAGTACACGGCGTCATCGTGCCCCCACATGGGCAATGGGGGTGAAGTGTCTTGCCCAAGGACACAACGCAGTTGCCGCAGGTGGGATTCGAACCAAGGACCTCTCGGCTTGCAGCCTGCACCTCTACCTACTGAGCCACCGCGCCCCATTCGAACTGCATCATCAAGGCATGCTGAATCGTTCCGACTGATCATTCAAGTCCTGATTATGGTATGTATTTTCAGATATCTGAATAGGTCTTTCGATATACTGGTATGCCGCTGTATTTTTTTTTATATTGACACTGGTATTCAGTTTCAAATACCATGCAGCCCTATCTAGAATCAAGGTTTTCAAAATGTTTCTTTTACTGGTGTGACATGACAAGCCAGGGTTCATTGCCTCAAGGATGATGTCAATTCAAGAAATATCAAGTTTTCACAAACACCACATTTTAGACTATTTCCCAACTGGAGTGTGACAGAATATTTATATATGACAGAACAAAATATTCAGAACTTTCAATTACTTTTTTTAAGGATTTGCAAGCACTTTAATATGGAGCATTTGCTCAAAATTATTTTAAATCACTGGTGATATCACTTAATGATTATATATGCATTTCAAAATGATAATACAGTGGAACCCTACTTTGCCAGGGGAAATTATTAACTCTTAACCCGCTGAGTATTTTCAAAATATATTTTCATCACATCCAGTCATGGCTGCTGTAAAGCTGCCATGACTAGATTTGATGAAACATTCATCTAAAATTTAACTCAAGAAATTATTGGTCAAAAACTCGATTCAATTTACCATGGGAAATTTGTTAAATGTTCCCAAATCATACTTACTTCAGTGACAAGAGATTTGGTGTCCTGGGCAGGAATATCCACCAGCAGCATGCAAGGAGTTAAATTAACAGGAGTATTCAATTAACAGGGATTTCGCCACTTTTCCATATTTTAGACTATTTATTTACTTATTGGTGTTTAAGGTAACATATTTCTGCACAATGGTTAATCATGATTGCAACATGGATATATAAATTCACATCCAGCCAATCATTATACCCATGTTGCCCATTTTAGTGGACTTCCACCCCACACTGATTACCTGGTCCTATTTTACCAGTAAAAAAAAACGTGTTAACCACAGTAAACTAGAGGGCTGCCACATCCACGGGGCAGCTGATCCCCCCGAAAAAAGTGTGGTCATCATCCAGAAACTTAAAAGTACATTGAATTTGGCATAACTCTGAAAAAATTGACCAGACCACACTTTAACCCTTTACTTAGCAAACTGACAAAAAACAGCAAAAAAAAATAGCCTGAATCGGGCTAAATCAGACCACAATATGTCGCAACAGTTTCACTAAAAACACACGATATAGATGTCATTGTAACTGGCTTGATGAGCTGGTTACAACGACATCCATACTGGTGTGATTTTAGAGAAGAGGGAGATAAAATTTCCTCATTTTTCTCGAAAATTTTTTTTGGGGTAAAGGGTTAATTCTTACATAACCTGTATTTGGTATGATGATCCACATATCAAGTTTGCTTTCAAATTATTCAACAGAAGTTATCAAGCAAAAAACAAGAAATCACAGATTTTATAGTGTAACAATAAAAAAATATGATGCAAATAAAATGAAAATTAGCCCTATTCAAGTTTGGTTACAATCAAACTATTTCAAGGGAAGTTATCATCCAGAAATGAAATGTAAACGGACGGATGGACGGACGGACGGACGGACGGACGGACATATCAAGTTTGGTTACAATCAAACTATCTTAAGGGAAGTTATCATCCGGAAACCAAAAATCATAAGATTTTCTAAGTTGAAAAGGGGCATAACTCTGGTAAAATTAATCAGGACAAACCCATTTTCGAACTTGAAAAGTATTTTGATATGTTTGCACCACATATCAAGTTTGGTTACAATCAAACTATCTTGAGGGAAGTTACCATCCGGAAACCAAAAATCATAAGATTTTCTAAATTAAAAAGGGGCATAACTCTGGTAATATTAATCAGGATGAACCCGGATTCGAACTTGACCTGTATTTTTATATGTTTAAGCCACATATCAAGTTTGGTTACAATCAAACTATTTCAAGGGAAGTTATCATCCGGAAACGAAATGTAAACGGACGGACGGATGGACGGACGTACGTACGGACGGACGGACGGACGGACGGATGGACAAAAAAAACGCGTGACGACTATATCCCCCAAAATTTTTTTTCGGGGGGATAACAAACACTGCTTCACTTCCTGCTGTTCCCTCCGGGATGGTATTTTATATATAAACAGCACTTATTCCATTATATCTTGTTCAATAGAGCTCAATCAAATAAGATATAAAAAGATTAAATGCCTGTATTGGACCCAAATGGTCTATAAAGGGAAATTCAGTGACTAGCAGGATAATTTCTCGACATATTATCAGATTTTTTTAGCAATAAACTGGAGTTTACTTTATAGCCTATATGTGACTAACAAGTGAAATTTATACTGAAAATACGGTAAATGAAGAGTGTCTGCTGTTTTCAAAAAGCTGATTAGCAATTTCATCTTGGGTTTCAAAAAGTGATGGGAAATAGGGAACAAAAGGCTTTACTGACAGAAAGTGATTAGGCCACACAAAGTAGATCTTCTGTTTCTCGGGCCATTATTTGTGAAATTGCATGCGGGCGAGCAGTTTTTCATTTTATTTTTTATTTCAGTAATTACTTCTTTGCCATCAAAAGTTCATATTCTTGGTTCAAGTTTTAGGCCTCATAATCTACAGAATAGCATGGGTGGTGGTGTATTTCATCCCTTGAGTGCAAGAAGGCTTTGCAATGCTAAAGCATTGCAAAGCCTTCTTGCACTCAAGGGACAAATTCATCAATTTTTTTAACTTGGGTAAAATATCAGACATAAACCATTTAATTTTATTTTTTTTATAGTTTAAATTGGTTATAAAAAGAGAGCATGCGGCAGCCAAAAGGACCATGCGGGAGGGCCTGAGAAACAGATTTTTTATTTTTTTAGGCCTTAGCAATTGGACATTTTTTTGGACATCTTTGAATAGCATTTTGGGATGTGAGTCCAATCTTCAGACACTCTGGAACTGTTTTGTGTTTGGAAGTTATATGCAATTAACAGGGTTATTCAATTATGAGATATCTAATTAAGTGGGACCCACTGTATCTGACTTTTTGATAGTTCTCTTGGTCCAAAGAAGAAATTGAAAATAATTTGTTCTGTTCAGTAACTTTTGAACATCATTTCTAAATCAAATGATTTTTGGCATGGCTTCAGTGACTATTTACCTGTCATTTCAAATAAAATTTATTCCTATAGATTTTTCAGTTGCGGCTCTTAGGTAATGCGATTTGTTGAGTGATCTCTACACAGCAGGATTGCTGGAATGTCAGGGAAAAAATGTTGCCACACAAACTGACCCCTCTCTATATTCCCCCCCCCCCCCCAAGATGGCATCAAGTCAATCAATGTGGTAACTCCTCTCAATTCATGATGTTTGATCAAACATCATGGTACTGTGGGTCCTTGGGAAGACTTTAGAGAGAGATTCCTGGGATCATCAGATGCTGACATAATTTTCAGTGGATAAAAAATTACAAAAACACCACAGCACACAAGGACAAAAGAGGTCACGCAATAACTTGAAAATATCTTCAAGGAATCTCCGTGCCTTTTTTTCAAGTTCCGAGCTCAAAGCAATTTCAAAGGTCTGAAATTTCAAAATTCAGGCAATTTCAGGGGCCTGGGCATATCCTATCTAAAGACATGATTACCACCAAAATGCCTCTGCAGTGGAGATTCTATTCAGATAATTCTCTGAAAAAGAATGAGAACAGGCATATTTTGAGTTAATGGACCTCTGATTTGTATCCAAGACCTTGGAATATTTATAAAAAGGAACTTGTCACAGATGTGAAGTGAAAATATTTTCTATCTGTCAATCCAAATGTCCACCTGAACACTAATAACATTAGAATTATGCATGATGAGTACACCATTAACTTATTGCATTGTGTCTTTGGGACATTATTTTATTTTACTACTTTCCAAAGTGTGATTTACTGGGATTTCCAGGTTTGATAAAAATGATTACTTCACAAGTGAATTATGCAATCAACAATTGTGTCATGTATCCGTGCGTGCAAACGAAGATGCTTTGCCGTGGATGTAATGGGGACTTCATTGTTTTTTTAATATGAAAAGCAAATGACACTTGCAAAAAAAAAATCTTGAATAGCTATTATTTTCATTTTTTGTCTCAAAAACATAGGTTATGACCCCTCACTGGGACGAGTCCCTTCGGGGCGAGGGACTATATTGTAAAACATTCGTGCGCATTTGCTCACTCGTGTTTGTACAACGTCCCTCACCTCTCATGAATTATTTCACGTAACCAGTACAGTCAAGCGATTACTCTCTATATATTTTAATATATTATCAAGGCTTAAAAAAGTTAAAAATCTGTTTCTCTGGCCCTCCCACATGGTCCTTTTGGCTGCTGCATGCTACCTTTTTCTTTTTATAACCAATGTAAACTTAAAAAAGTTAAAAAATTTATAGTAATTTATATATTTTTTATGCTTACTAATGACCCAGACTTAGCTGGTGCTAACTCTTAAATTCTAGGGCCAAACACAAATTTTGCCCCCACCAACTATCCCCAAAATTTGCATCAAAATCCAAAAAATATATGTCCTATGTGGTCCTCCGTACTGTTATCCACTGAGCATGCTCAGTGTCAAGGAAGTGTGAAATTGGAGCCAAATCCTCATTCTTACCACCAGTGCCTCGTAAGCGTTATGTAATCAGCGGGGAGGTATGAGTTCCCAACTCATGGGAGGGCCATCCCCGTCTGGGTCATTGGTAAGTATAAAAAATATATAAATTACTATAAATTTTTTAACATTTTATACTGTACCAATGACCCAGACTTAGCTGAATTGAAAAAAGGCTGGAGGGCCTAGGACATAAAGGAAAATCTAATAGGCTCAATTACATGTAAACAGAATTATCCCCTCAAGGAGAAGAGGAGAACAGGTTTTACATGTATCTTTCTTGTTTGTATCCAAAAAGAAAGACATAATACCATTCCGTAATTGAGCACAATACCATCTATGATCTCTATTAACATCCAGTATAACCCATTATACTAATCTTTTTAAAGGAAAGCCAATAAATAAAGATAGTCCAGAGAATGAGACTCTTTATACTCATTTAAAAGTGTCCGAGGATTGTATATTAGCGCTCGTATGACACGTGACATATACAAATGCTTCGCACCGAGCTACACTTAAAAACTATTACATAAATGAGATAGACATTAGCTTTACACTTTAAAACCATCCCAGCACCGACTCGGAATTACTGACTCCAGAGGAGGTATTCCCTTGCTTTTCACTATAAGGCTGGTGATATAAGGGAACACCATCCCCCCTCCCCCTTCCCCTTGCTATGGGTCAAATACCTCAGAACGAAGATGGCAGCAGGACAGAGACACTACCGGAACAGAAAGCCTGCATAACTATAGTTGCAACTGTTTAGTGGACAATATTCTGAGCAACAGATAACGGACCTAAACAACGTAGGTCGCCAAAAATGGACTCAATATTTCTAAGATAAAAATTTGTGAACGTGGAAGGCTGAGACCAATATGCAGCCTTCATCAGATCGGTAATAGCAATACTATTAGCATAAGCCCAAGATGTAGACAGCGCTCTTACTTCATGCGCCGAAATCTTAAGCACAGACTGCTGAGCTGAAGATAATTTTTCATAAGCAGTGCAAATAGTTAATTGAATCCACCTTGCAATAGAATGGACTGTAATGTCCTTTCTATTAGACAGCAGAGACAGAAAGAAACGCTTACGTCCCTTTCTGATAAACTCAGATCTACATTTGTAAATGCGCATGGCTCTAACTGGGCAGAGCAAAGGCCTATGACCGTCTGAAGACGGAAAAGCCTTAATAACAATAGGTTCTGGATACTTATTAGGAGCCTGATTCTTAGCCAAAAATCCAACATTAGTAGTTAAAGTAATAGTATTACCAACACTACGATAATGAGAATCATCAACCGATAGTGCATGAAGCTCACTAACTCTTCTAGCAGAAGAGAAGGTTAAGAGAAAAGCTGTCTTATAATAAGATAAGTATTTGAAGTCCACTGTATCAAGTGGCTCAAATGGCGCTTCTTTTAGCTTCAGAAGAACCCAAGCTAAATTCCACTTAGGAATTAACCTAAGGGTTCTAGGTCTATTTATCGAAAAGTTTTCACTAACTTAGATAAAGAGACATTAGATCCAATCTGTAACCTATCATGATGAGCATAGGTATCTGATAGCATAAACCTATAACCTTTAATGGTTATTGGCTGCAGTTTGATCTCGTCAAACAAGTAGACCAGAAAATTAGCAATATCTGGAATGGAAGGATCATAAATATCAATAGAATGATCCCTACACCACCTATAGAAAACCTTCCACTTAGCAGCATAATTTAGTGAAGAGGAGGTCCTCCTACAGTTAGAAATTGCGTCCACTGCTCGTCCTGTAAATTGCTTGCCATGCAAGAAGGACCGCACAACAGAATACGTGAAGGTTGAGACCTTGCGGGTTGTGATGCAGTGTGCGCGATTTCCCCTGCGAAAGAAGATCCTCCCGTGGAGGAAGCTTCCGCTACAGGTTCCACAACAGACACCTGAGTCGATTTATCCATGGTCTCTGGGGTGACAGAGATGCTACCAACAGAATCTTGCAGTGAGATTGTTTGATTTTTAGCAATATCTGCTGAATAAACGGAGCTGGAGGATACGCATATCCTATCATTCCGTCCCAAGAGATCGAGAGAGCATCTACTGCAAACGCTTGAGGATCTGGCCATGGTGACACATACATCTACAACTGATTGTTGAGATGCATCGCAAATAAGACTATCATTGGACGATCCCACTGGTAGTAAATCTGATTGAATACTCGTTTGTTGAGAGTCCATTCTGATGGCAACATGCGACCTTTCCGAGAAAGGAAGTCTGCTAGAACGTTCACACGACCTGGTATATGACGGACCGATAGAAGAACTTGATGCTCTAGGACAAACAGAAGGATCCTTTCCGTTAAACTGAATAACGGAATGGAATGAGTGCCTTCCTGGTTCCGAATGTATGCTACTACTGTCGAATTGTCGGACAGAATTTGAACATGCGAATTCTGAAAAATGTTCATTCATTGACGTAGCGCAAGCTATATTGACATCATCTCTTGATGTTTATGTGCTTGTTTAGGAACTGCGGATCCCAAAGACCCTGGCACCTCGAATCCGTTGGGCTCAGAATAGCGCCCCAACCTGTTTGACTTGCATCCGTCATTATCGTAAAACTCGGATCCGGCAGTTGCAGTGATACTCCTTCAGTTAACCACTGAATATCTGCACCAGTCTGAATCTCTTGTTCACTTGATTTGACAAGACGATGTTCGATTCGAGTGAATGAGTCTTCACACTCCAATTCTGAGATAAAATATATGTGGAGTGGATGAGTGCGTAGCCGCTCCATCGGAATAAGATCTGCAGCGGGTC
Source organism: Pictodentalium vernedei (assembly GCA_031216915.1). Classification (NCBI taxonomy): domain Eukaryota; kingdom Metazoa; phylum Mollusca; class Scaphopoda; order Dentaliida; family Dentaliidae; genus Pictodentalium; species Pictodentalium vernedei. The sequence goes on from CM062295.1 coordinate 479,170,530, forward strand.
CGCACAAACCTGTCGGTCTCATGAATTCTCTCGCTGTTACTACATCTGAGTGAAGACAAAAGCGAGCGTAACAACTGACTAATACCGCTCTGGTTAACGGCAGATGAACGAGATTGTTGTGCATCTCTAAGCTCATTCCCACGTGGGTGAATGATTTGGACAGCACTAGATTCGGCTTCTTTTCATTTCTATGAAACCGAGACGTCAGAGCAATAGAAGCAGACTCTGAACATCATTCTGAAGCATTAACTTGCTGCTGTAACCCTGAAGAATGTCATCCAAGGAGGCCGACGTTAGCACAGACGAATGAGCTCGGAAATGGGTCATTACCGAGATCATTAATCGAGTGAAGGCCCAGGGCGCTAGGTTTAGACCAGAGCATCATTGCTCGGAACTGAAAACAACTCCTGGGACAGCTAAGTGAAGGTACTTTCTAAACGGTGGATGTACCCTGACGTAAAAGTATGCATCCTTGAGATCTATGCCTACAGCATAATCGTTCACTCGAGTGCTCGCTCTGACCGATCGGATGGTCTCCATACAAAATTTTGGAGCCATGATCAGCTTGTTTATCCCGCTCAGATCTATAACTGGACGAAACGAACCGTCTGATCTTAGAACCAGGAACAGGGGACTGCAGAAAACTGGAGATTCCTGGTTTTCAACGATGTCTATAGCGTTCTTGTCCAGAAGAGATTGATCTTCTGATAGAAGCGAATCTCTCTTCTGAACATTTAACGGAAGATGAGACCAGCGTGGACTTCGAGTTAACAGAGGCTTTTCCTTGAAGGACAGTTTAGACCTTCAGAAATAACCCCTTGCACCCATGGCTCGTCCGTAATTGACAACCAATTGGTTAAGAATCTCGACAGCCTTCCACCCACTGGAACGCAATAGAGGTATAGACCATCACCTCCTGGCGCTGCGAGGATTGCGGAAGGAGAAACCACAACCTGCACCTCGGCCAGTCGACCTAAGGGTGTCTGACCAGATATCTCGGCCAGCATTACGACCCCTATGTGAGTCGCTACTCTGACGGTCTCCGGAGTAAGACGTAGAGGCTTTCTTAGATCCTCTATAGGAACTTCCTTAGGACGTATTATACTTACTAATGACCCAGACATAGCTGGTGCTAACTCTTAAAAATCTAGGGCCAAACACAAATTTTGCCCCCCAATCCCCAAAATTTGCATCTAAAACCAAAGAAATCATGTTCTGAATGGCCCTCCATACTTCGCCTCTACTGCGCATGCACAGTGTCAAGGAGGTCCCGGAATTGGCACCATTTATCATTCTTACAACCAGTGCCTGGTCAGCGCTATGTACTCAGCGGGGAGGTAGAGTTCTCAACTCCTGGGAGGGCCATCCCCGTCTGGGTCATTGGTAAGTATAAAAAATATATAAATTACTATAAATTTTTTAAGATTTTTATACTGTACCAATGACCCAGACATAGCTGAATAGTAAAAAGGCTGGAGGGCCTAGGACATAGAGGAAAATCCAATAAGCTCAACTATATAAAATAGAGTCATCCCCTCGAGGAGAAAAGGAGTATTAGGCTTTACATGTATCTTTCTTATTTATGATAAATTAGAAAGACACAACACCCTCCATAATTGAGCATCATAACATTCATGTTCTCTATTAACATCCAGTATAATCCTTATACTAATTATTTTTAAAGTAAGCCAATAAATAAAGTTAGTCCAGAGAATTGAGACTCTTTATACTCTTTTTAAAAGTGTCCGAGGATTGTATATTAACTCCCGTTTGACACGTGACATATACAAATGCTATACTTTAAAAATATGACATGAATGAATTTTTTAAACATTAACTTTCAGTTTAAAACCATCCCGGTAACAACTCAGAATTACTGACTCCGGAGGAAGTATCCCCTTGTTTTCACTATAAAACAGGTGTCCCAAGGGAACACCCTCCCCCCCCCCCTTCCCCTTGCCCTGGGTCAAATAGCCCAGAGCGAAAAGGGCAGCAGGACGGAGTCACTGCCTGAACAGAAAGCCTGCATAACAATAGTTGCAACTGTTTAGTGAACGACATTCTGAGCAGCAGATAATGGACCTAAACAAAGCAGGTCTCCAGAAATGGACTCAATATTTCTGAGATAAAAATTCATGAATGTGGATGGCTGAGACCAATATGCAGCCTTTATTAAATCTGTAATAGCAACACTATTTGCATACGCCTAAGATGTAGAAAGAGCTGTTACTTAATGAGCCGAAATCTTACGCACAGACTGCTGAGTAGAAGATAGATTATCATAAGCAGTACGGATAGTTAATTGAATCCATCAAGCCATAGAATGGACCGAAATGTCCTTTCTATTAGGCATAAGAGACAGAAAGAAGCTTTTACGTCCCTTTCTGATAAACTGAGATCTTGTTAATAAATACATAAAGCTCTAACCGGACAGAGTAAAGGCCTCTGCCTGTCTGAAGACGGAAGGGCCTTAATAACAATAGGTTAATAATTAGGAGCCTGATTCTTAGCCAAAAATCCAACATTAGTAGTAAAGGTAATAGTGTTCCCGTCACTACGATAGTGAGAATCGTCCACCGATAGTGCATGAAGCTCACTGACTCTTCAAGCAGAAGAGAAAGCTAAGAGAAATGCTGTCTTATAAGACCAGAATTTGAAATCTACTGACTCAAGAGGCTCAAATGGTTTTCTTTTAGTTAAGAAGAACCCAAGCTAAATTCATTTAGGAATTAATCTAAGGGTTCTAGGTCTATTTATCGAAGAGTTTCTAACTAATTTAGATAAAGAGACATTAGATTCAATTGTAAACTATCATGGTGTGCATAGGTATCAGATAACATAGACCTATAACCTTTAATAGTAACAGGCTGCAGTTGATCTCGTCAAACAAGTATACTAGAAAGTTTGCAATGTCTGGTATGGAGGGATCAAAAATATTAACAAAATGATCCCTACACCAACGACGAAAGACCTTCCACTTAACCGCATAGTATAGCAAAGAGGAGGTCCTCCTACAGTTAGAAATCGCGTCCACTGCCCGTCCTGTACAATGCTTGCCGTGCAAGAAGGACCGCACAATGGAATATGTGAAGCTTGAGACCTTGCGGGTTGTGATGAAGTTGACACGATTTCACCAGCGAAAGAAGATCCTCTCGTGGAGGAAGTTTTCTCGGTAAGTCCCACAGCAGACACCTGAGTAGATTTATCCACGGTCTCTGTGGAGACAGAGATGCTACCAACAGAATTGTATTGAGATTGTTTATCTTGAGCAATATTTGCTGAATCAACAGCGCTGGAGGATACACATATCCTATCCTTCCGTCCCACGAGATCGATAGAGCTTCTACTGCATATGCTCGGGGATCCAGACATGGTGACACATACATCTGCAATAGATTGTTGAGTTGTGTCACAAATAAGTCTATCATTGGCCGCTCCCCTTGGTAGCAAATCTGATTGAATACCTGTTTGTTGAGAGTCCATTCTGACGGCAACAAGCGACCCTTCCGTGAAAGGGAGACTACTAATACATTCAGACGACCCGGAATATGACGGACCGAAAGCACAACTTGGTGTTCTAGAACAAACAGAAGGATTTTTTCCGTTAAATTGAATAATGGAACGGAATGAGTGCCTCCCTGGTTCCGGATATACGCAACTACTGTCGTATTGTCGGACAGGATTTGGACATGCGCTTTCTGAATAATGTTAATCCAATGACATAGTGCAAGCCAAACTGACATCATTTCTTGGATGTTTATGTGCTTGCCTAGAAACTGCGGAACCCAAAGACCCTGGCACTTCGAATCCGTTGGGATCAATGTTGTACCCCAACCTGTTTGATTGGCATCCGTCATAATCATAAAACTCGGATCCGGCAACTGCAGTGGAAGTCCCTGAGACAACCACTGAATGTCTGCCCAAGTCTGAATCTCTTGTTACACTTGATTGACAAGAGAACGTCTATATCGAGCAATTCATAGATTGCCGAAAGGTTGCCGTCGAAGAGAAGCTTCTCCGAGACCGAGGCGACTCTGAGAGAGTTCTTCACATTACTATCTGCGTACGTGGATGTAGCTAGGGCTGCGTCACGTCTAACCAACTCCAGGTTTGCCACTGAAGGGCGGAGTTATACGTGGAAAAGCTACTGCCCTTGAAAGAAATCTCATTCAGGATCATATCCTGGAATTCTTTCCCTTGAAGACGTAATGATAACGCCTTAGTAAGGTGGCCTGCGTATGATAAAGCGTCTAAGTTAAGACTGTTAGACATTATTGTCGTTTCCAACGTCGTGGTTGGAATTGACATAGACGGCGATATAGACAATTACAAGTCTTCAGCCTCGTCGTCTAGCCGCAGAGGAACTCTCGGTATGCCCTGTCCTGCCGTTACAAATTTATTCCTTGAATTGATGAAAGGCAGATTTAGAGCATTTGCGGACAAGAAACCAGACCTTGCCTGTTTTGGTAGCAAGCTTATATATAGCGTTGTTCAATAATTCGAATGTTCTTGTGACATTATTGGACTGTGTCGGCAACTCAGGGATGATGTCCCTGAACCAATCAAAAATAAATTCTGTGTCCAATGACGCTATTAGTTTCTTATCCCGCATCGCAGCATTCTAGTCCGACGGAACAACCTCTGGAAGATAATGCCGGAAGAAATCTATGGCAGCTTCTGTTGTTCTGAAAGAGAAAGCTCGAAATCCTCCGAATCCCTTTCGCCATCCTGTCGGACTCTATGAAGAGCTCGGTCGCCCGTACCTGATGCTTCAGCGGAGCGTACCGACCCAGCGTCGTCGGATTATTCCTGATCCGACAGATTCTGTCGTTTACTGGGATGCTGCGATAAGTTGTGCTATTTTGGATAGCACGTCCGTCACTGAGGCCTGTGGAGAAGCGGTCTTACGTTGCTTTGCCGCTGGAAGCTCCGTGTACATTGACCCGTGCATACTTCTATTATGCGAGTGTCCGGCGTCTACAGGCCTCGTGTCCCTTGGCTACCGGATGGCGTGACCTGTTCGCGTGGAATCCCTGATTGGCGAAGCTGGCTGGATATCCGTGGTCACGTAGCCAAGGTGCGGTCGTGTGCGCTGCCGTGAGGATGAGGAAGCCTTATCGACAGTCTCTCGCACTGTCTATATAACGGAGCGTCCCCAGCGGCGGACGTATGCTCCGAATGCGAAACGTTTTGTACCACAACATCTGGTCCCAGAAGTTGTCATACGAGAGAGGGACCTCTCTCGCTCGCAGCCCGGATGGACCTGGATGAGCTAGGAACCGGACTAATAGGCTTCCTCCGATCTCTCCTCTGATCCGTCGTCACTGGGTGTGCACTTTTGTCTAATTATAGTGCTCGCATCACCCAAATCTCCTTCCTGGACCGCAACGGACGAACCCGGCTGCCGAATCATTCGATGAATGGATGCTACACCGGGCGAGCTAGCGGATGTCAATGCCGTCGATCCTACTAGGGACCTCTTAGGCGATTGACATATTTCCATGAGCACTTATTGCCGCTAGCTCTTTATTTAACTATGACGACAGAGGCACACTTGAAAGACATCACGGTAACTTTTGCGAACAAGAAACCAGACTTGCTTGTTTAATAGCAAGCATATATATATATATATAGCGTCGTTCAATAATTCGAAAGTTCCTGTGACATTATTGGACTGTGTCGGAAACTGAGGGACGATGTCCCTGAACCGATCAAAAAATTCTTGTGTCCACCGACGCTATCAGTCTCTTATCCGGCATCGCAGCATCCTGGTCTGACGAAACAACCTCTAGAAGAAAAAGCCGGATGACATGTACAGCAGCTTATGTTGTTCCGAAAGGGAAAGCTCGAAATCCTCCGAATCCCTTTCGCCATCCTGTCGGACCCTATGAAGTTTTCGGACGTCCGTACCTGATGCTTTAGCGGAGCGTACCAACCCAGCATCGTCGGATATTACATGATGCGACAGAGATTCTGTCGTTGCTGGGATGCTGCGATAAGTTGTGCTATTTGGGATAGCACGTCCGTCACTGAGGCCTGTGGAGTAGCGGTCTTACGATGCTTGCCGCTGGAAGCTCCGTGTACGTTGACTCCTGCATACTTTTCTTATGCGAACGTCTGGAGTCTACAGGCCTCGTGTCCCTGGCTACCGGATGGCGTGACCTGGTCATCGTGGATTCTCTGATTGGCGAAGTTGGCTGGATATCCGTAGTCACGTAGCCAAGGTGCGGTCGTGTGTGCTGCCATGAGGATGAGGAAGCCTTATTGACAGTCTCTCCGGACTGTCTATATAACGGAGCGTCCCGAGCGGCGGACGTATGCTCCGAATGCGAAACATTTTGTACCACAACATCTTGGGCCAGATGTTGTTGTACGAGAGAGGGGCCTCTCTCGCTCGCAGCCCGGATGGACCTGGACGAGCTAGGAACCGGACTAATAGGCTTCCTCCGTTCTCTCCTCTAATCCGCCGTCACTGGGTGTGCACTTGGTTGATTTATAGTGCTCGCATCACCCAAAACTCCTTTCTGGACTGCAACGGACGAACCCGGCTGCCAAACCATTCAATGAATGGACGCTACACCAGGCGAGCTAGCGGACGTCAAAGGCCGTCGATCCTACTAGGGACCTCTTAGGCAATTGACTTATTTCCATGAGCACTTTGCTGCTAGCTCTTCATTAATTGTGACGACGGAGGCACACTTTTGGAAGACATCACGGATACATCACCCTGTTCTTGTTCATCTGAAATAGAGATTGACAAACTAGAGTGACCCTGCGGAGAAAGGACCGGCATGGCCATTTCCCCGCTAACATACTGTGACACACGCTTCACATGTTGTCATCGAAATTAACACATACTGAACAGGAGTTAGTGCGAGTACACTGACTACATTTATACAATGATTATGAAAGTCAGAGGAAGATTTCCTCTTATTACAATTGAACAATATCCTTTCATTGTGAAAAGAATACAAAGTCCTAGTACTCGCACCAACCCCTGAAAACAAAAATACATAATAAAATGATCCATTAACATAGAAAAAATAACTGAAATCAAAAAAAAAAATTTTTTTTAAATATTTTTTCAGAAAAGCCCAAGTTTCTGAAAAGTAACGTTGGGCCCCAATGGATCCCACGCCTAAGTGTGGACAAAAATTTTAAAAATATTTTAAAAAATTAATGCAACACTTACGAATAATAATAATGTATCCAGTTATGATTAAACTAACACAAAGACAAGAAATCCCCCTCCACAGAGGCTGTTGTCAATGTAAACAAGAAGTGTAAAAACACCAGAAACATGACTCCAGGCACTGATAACCCTGGCCTGAAATCAGTTACCAATAATACACTATCTGATGCAAAACAGAGACTTCCAGGGAAGAAACTGCAGAACATCAGATGGTAGATGCAGAACACTACGCCTAAACACCCATGGGTGAGGACGTAAACCCCATGGATGGGGAAAAGAACAGAATTCATTCTGTTATCCAGCTAAAACTCCCAAGAAATTTTAGTAATAATATTACAGAAAATATGCCAAAAGCATGGGAGAATAGCAAGGGGGGACTTAAAGGAAAGGGAGAGAGGAAAACACTGAACAAGCAGTGTAACTTTATAGCAAGAATGACCACAACAGGCCCATGCCTCGAAAGTTAAAAAATTTATAGTAATTTATATATTTTTTATACTTACCAATGACCCAGACTTAGCTGGTTCTAACTCTAAAAAATCCAGGGCCAAACACAAATTTTGCCCCCCAATCCCCAAAATTTGCATCTAAAACCAAAAGAAATCATGTCCTAAAGGACCTCCATACTTTGCCCTTTCTGCGCATGCGCAGTGTCAAGGACATTCCGAAATTGGCGCCAATTATCATTCTTACTGGCAGTGCCTGGTCAGCGCTATGTACTCAGCGGGGAGGTAAGAGTTCCCAACTCCTGGGAGGGCCATCCCCATCTGGGTCATTGGTAAGTATAAAAAATATATAAATTACTATAAATTTTTTAACATTTTTATACTGTACCAATGACCCAGACTTAGCTGAATAGTAAAAAGGCTGGAGGGCCTAGGACATAGAGGAAAATCCAATAAGCTCAACTATATAATATAGAGGCAACCCCTCAAGGAGAAAAGGAGTATTAGGTTTTACATGTATCTTTCTTATTTTATGTTAAATTAGAAAGATACAATACCCTTCATAATTGAGCACAATAACATTCATGTTCTCTATTAACATCCAGTATAACCCTTTATACTAATTATTTTTAAAGTAAGCCAAAAAATAAAGTTAGTCCAGAGAATTGAGACTCTTTATAATCTTTAAAAGTGTCCGAGGATTGTATATTAACGCCCGTTTGACACTTGACATATACAAATGCTTCACACTGAGCTACACTTTAAAAATATGACATGAATGAATTTTTAACATTAATATTACACTTTAAAACCATCCCGGAAACGACTCAGAAATACTGACTTCGGAGGAGGCATTCCCTTGCTTTTCACTATAAAGCAGGTGACCTAAGGGAACACCCTCCCCCCCCCCCCCTTCCCCTTGCCCTGGGTCAAATAGCCCAGAGCGAAGAGGGCAGCCGGACGGAGTCACTGCCGGAACCGAATGCCTGCATAACTATAGTTGCAACTGTTTAGTGGACGACATTCTGAGCAACAGATAACGGACCTAAACAATGCAGGTCTCCAGAAATGGACTCAATATTTCTGAGATAAAAATTCGTGAATGTGGATGGCTGAGACCAATAAGCAGCCTTCATTAAATCTGTAATAGCAATACTATTAGCGTAAGCCCAAGAAGTAGCAAGAGCTCTTACTTCATGAGCAGAAATCTTAAGCACAGACTGCTGAGAAGAAGATAAAATTTTCATAAGCAGTACGGATAGTTAACTGAATCCATCTAGCAATAGAATGGACCGAAATGTCCTTTCCATTAGGCATCAGAGACAGAAAGAAACGTTTTCGTCCCTTTCTGATAAACTGAGATCTCTGTTTATAGATACGTAACGCTCTAACAGGACAGAGTAAAGGCCTACGCCCGTCTGAAGATGGAAGAGCCTTAATAACAATAGGTTCCGGATATTTATTAGGAGCCTGATTCTTAGCTAAAAATCCCACATTAGTAGTGAAGGTGATAGTGTTCCCGACACTACGATAGTGAGAATCATCCACCGATAGTGCATAAAGCTCACTGACTCTTCTAGCAGAAGAGAAAGCTAAGAGAAAAGCTGTCTTATAAGACAAGAATTTGAAATCTACTGTCCCAAGAGGTTCAAATGGCTTTTCCTTCAGTTTAAGAAGAACCCAAGCTAAATTCCACTTAGGAATTAACCTAAGAGTTCTGGGTCTATTTATCGAGAAGTTTCTTACTAACTTAGATAAAGAGACATTAGATCCAATTTGTAAACTATCATGATGCGCATAGGTATCAGATAACATAGACCTATAACCCTTAATAGTAACAGGCTGCAGTTTGATTTCGTCAAACAAGTATACTAGAAAGTTTGTAATGTCTGGTATGGAGGGATCAAAAATATCAACAGAATGATCCCTACACCAACGACGAAAAACCTTCCACTTAGCCGCATAGTTTAGCGAAGAGGAGGTCCTCCAACAGTTAGAAATCGCGTCCACTGCTTGTCCTGTAAAGTGCTTGCCATGCAAGAAGGACCGCACAACGGAAAAACGTGAAGGTTGAGACCTTGCGGGTTGTGATGGAGTTGACGCGATTTCCCCTGCGAAAGAAGATCCTCCCGTGGAGAAAGCTTTCGCGGTAGGTCCCACAACAGACACCTGAGTAGATTTATCCACGGTCTCTGTGGAGACAGAGATGCTACCAACAGAATCTTGCATTGAGATTGTTTTATCTTTAGCAATACTTGCTGAATTAACGGCGCTGGAGGATACGCATATCCTATCATTCCGTCCCAAGGGATCGACAGAGCGTCTACTGCAAATGCTCTTGGATCCGGACACGGAGACACATACGTCTGCAACTGATTGTTGAGATGTGTCGCAAATAAGTCTATCATTGGCCGTTCCCACTGGTAGCAAATCTGATTGAATACTTGTTTGTTGAGAGTCCACTCCGACGGCAACAAGCGACCCTTTCGTGAAAGGGAGTCTGCTAGTACGTTCAAACGACCCGGTATATGACGGACCGAAAGAAGAACCTGTTGTTCTAGAGCAAACAAAAGGATTCTTTCCGTTAGATTGAACAACGGAATTGAATGAGTGCCTCCCTGATTCCGTATATACGCCACTACTGTCGTATTGTCGGATAGGATTTGGACATGAGCATTGTGAATAATGTCCATCCAATGACGTAACGCATGCCAAATTGACATCATTTCCTTGATGTTTATGTGCTTGCCCAGGAATTGCGGATCCCAAAGACCCTGGCATCTCGAATCCATTGGGATCAATGATGCACCCCAACCTGTTTGACTGGCATCCGTCATAATGGTAAAACTCGGATCCGGCAACTGCAGCGGAACTCCCTGAGTTAACCACTGAATGTTTGCCCAAGTCTGAATCTCTCGTTTCACTTGATCTGACAAGAGAACATCTATGTCGAGCGAATGAATTTTCACACTCCAATTCTGAGTCAAGAAAATTTGGAGAGGACGCGTGCAACCGCCCCATCGGAATGAGATCCGCAGCGGCTCCGCACAGACCTATCAGTCTCATGAACTCCCTCGCTGTGACTTTGTCTGCGTGCAGACAATAGCGAGCGTAACAACTGACTAATTTCGTTCTGGTTAACGGCAGACGAACGAGATTGTTGTGCGTCTCGAAGCTCATTCCCAGATGTGTGAATGACTTGGACGGCACCAGATCCGACTTCTCCTCATTTATTATAAAACCAAGATGTCGGAGCAATAGAAGCAGATTCTGCACATCGTTCTGAAGCGTTAACTCGTTGCCGTACCTCTGAAGAATGTCGTCCAGGTAGGCCGACATAACCGCAGACGAATGAGCTCGGAAATACATCATTACCGAGTTCATTACCCGAGTGAAAGCCCAGGGTGCTAGATTCAATCCGAAGCACATCGCCCGGAATTGATACAACACCCCTAGGACTGCGAAGCGTAGATACTTTCTGAATGTCGGATGTACCATGACGTGAAAGTACGCATCTTTGAGATCTATGCTTGTTGCATAATCGTTCACCCGAATACTCGCTCTGACCGATCGAATCGTCTCCATATAAAACTTCGGAGCGACGATCAGCTTGTTTATCCAGCTCAAATCTATGACTGGACGGAATGAGCTGTCTGGTTTCGGAACCAGAAACAGATGGCTGTAGAATCCCGGTGTCTCCTGGTTTTCTACGACCTCTACCGCGTTCTTCATTAAAAGAGACTGCACCTCTGATAACAGAGCGTCTCTTTTCTGCGGATTTGACGGAAGTTGAGTCCATTTTGGACTTCGAGTTAATGGAGGCTTTCGTTTGAACGATATCTTTAGACCTTCCAAAATCATCCCTCTCACCCAAGGGTCGTCCGTAATCGGCGCCCACTCTTGTGAAAAACTCGACAACCTTCCGCCAACCGGCACGCGATAGAGGTTGAAGCCATCACCTCCTGGACCTGCGAGGTCTGCGGTAGGAGAAACCACGTCCTCCACGACCCGCACCTCGTCCCGTCGACCTCGGGGCGCCTGACCGGTTGTCCCGGCCCGAAGGACGTCCCGGACGTGAGTCGCTGCCATGACGGTCTCTTGAATAAGACCAAGAGGATGCACCGGAACCTCTATAGGAACCTCTCTTGGGCGCATTAGACCCAGAAGTGTCTGTCTTACTCTTATCTGCTGTGTCCGACTTCTTAGAAGCAGATTTGAACAGCAGAGAATCCGAAGCTTTCTTAGTAATTTTATCGTAAATTGCAGGAAGCTTGCCGTCGAAGAGAAGCGACTCTGAGAGAGTTCTTCACCTTACTATCCACGAGTGTGGATGTAGCTAGGGCTGCGTCACGTCTAACCAACTGCAGGTTTGCCACTGAAAGGGCGGAGTTACACATGGAATAAGCTACTGCCCTTGAAAGAAGTCTTAAAGAGGATTGTATATCCTGGAATTCTTTCCCTTGAAGACGCAGTGATAACGCCTTAGTAAGGTGGTCTGCGTAAGATAAAGCATCTAAACTGGCTCTGTTAGACGAAATAGTTGTCTCCAACACTGTGGTTGGAATAGACGCAGACGACGGTAATGATAATTCTAAGTCTCGTCGTCCATACGCAGAGGAACTCTCGGGATACCCTGTCCTGCCGTATCGAATTTATTCCTTGCATTAATGAAAGGCAGATTGAGAGTATTGGCGGACAAGAAACCTGCTTTTCCTGTTTTGGAAGCAAGTTTGAATATAGCGTCATTCAATAATTCAAATGTTCTTGCAACATTATTGGACTGAGACGGAAACTCGGGAGCGATGTCCCTGAACCGCTCAAAGAAATCAGAGTCCAATGACGCTATAATTCTCTTGTCCGGAACCGCAGCAGTCTGGCCCGACAGAACAACTTGAGGAAGAAAGTGCCGGATGAAGTCCACGGCAGCTTTATGTTGTTCCGAAAGGGATAGCTCCAAGTCATCCGTATCCCTTTCACCATCCGGTCGGACCTCATGATGCTCCCGGTCGTCCGCCCCCGATGCTTCGGCGGAGCGTACCGACCCAGCGCCGTCGGATAATTCCCGATCCGACACCGTTTCTGTCGGTTGCTGGGATGCTGCGATAAGTTGTGCTATTTGAACAAGCACGTCCGACATCGAGGCCTGCGGAGGCGCAGTCTTTCGCTGCTTCGCCGAGGGCAGCTCCGCATCTGGTGACTCCCGCATACTCTTCCTATGCGAAGGTCCGGAGTCCACCAGCCTCGTGTCCCTGGCTACCGGATGGCGTGACCTGGTCGCCGAAGAATCCCTGATCGGCGAAGCTGGTAAAATATCAGCGGTCACGTAGCCAAGGTGCGGTCGTGTGCGCTGATGAGAGGAAGAAGCCTGAGCAGTCTCCGCGGACTGCCTATACAACGGAGCGTCCAGAGCGGCGGACGTGTGGTCCGCTTGCGACACATTTTGTACCACAACATCTGGTCCCAGATGTTGTTGTACGAGAGAGGGGCCTCTCTCGCTCGCGGCCCGGCTGGACCTGGACGAGCTAGGAACCGGACTCGAAGGCTTCCTCCGATCTCTCCTACTATCCGCCGTCAGTGGGTGTGCACATTGAATGTTTATTGTGCTCGCATCACCCAACATTTCCTCCTGGACCGCATTGGACGAACCCGGCTGCCGAACCATTCAGTGAATGGACGTTACACCGGGCGAGCTAGCGGACGACATTTGTCTTATCTCCATGAGCACTTTTGCCGCTAGCTCTGTATTCATTTGTGACGACGGAAGCGCACTTGCGGAAGATAACATGGAAACATCACCCTGTTCTTGTTCCTCTGAAATAGAAACTGATAGAGTAGAGTGACCCTGCAGAGAAAGAGCCGGCATAGCCCTTTCTCCACTAACAACATATCGTGACACACGTTTCCAATGTTTGTCATCCCAATATTGACATATAGAACAGGGATTAGTGCAAGAACACTGACTACAATTAATACAATGATCATGAAAGTCAGAGGAAGATTTCTTCCTATTACAATTTGAACAATATCCTTTCATTGTGAAAAGTCAACAACAAGTCCTGGTTACTCGCACAAACCCCTAACACAAAGATACATAATAACATGATCCATTAATAATGAAAAAACAATTGAAAATCAAAATAATTTTTGAAAAATATTTTTTCAGCGAAGCCCAAGTTTCTGAAAAGTAACGTTGAGCCCCAATGGATCCCAAGGCTAAGTGTGGTCAAAAATTTTAAAATTATATTAAATAATTAATGCAACACTTACGGATAATAATAATGTATCTTATAGTGAGATAAACTACTCCAAAGGCAAACAGCCCCCCTCAAAAAAGGCTGTTGCCAATGTAAACAAACAGTGTAAAACACCAGAAAACATGACTCCAGGCACTGACAAAACTGGCCCGAAATCAGTCATCAAAATTACACACTATCTGATGCAAGACAGAGACTCCCAGGGGAGAATCTGCAGAACATCAGATGGAAGATGCAGAACACAACGTTTATACACCCATGGGTGAAAACGTAACTATGGGGAAAATAACAGAATACATTCTGTAACCAAGCTAACTCTCCCAAGAGAATTTAGAAATGATCTTTCTCAAAAATATGACAAAAGCATGGGAGAATAGCAAGGGGGGACTTAGAAGACCAGGAGAGAGGAAACACTGAATAAGCAGTGCAACTTTATAGCAAGAATGACAACAAGAGGCCCATGCCTCGAAAATAGGCAACTTAACATAATTTCATAAAAATTTTTAAGTACAGCCCTGATTATTTTTTGTCACTTCTTTTTCCTCTCCTCCTATATCCTCCTTAGAATCACCATTTCTCTAATAATTACGTGTCTGGCATCCTTTAAACTGAGATTTACAAGCACAAAGATCAGTGAGATGTTGACTGATGAAGGGCCAAACAGAGAATGATAATTGGCGCCAATTTCGGAACGTCCTTGACACTGCGCATGCGCAGTAAGGGCAAAGTATGGAGGTCCTTTAGGACATGATTTCTTTTGGTTTTAGATGCAAATTTTGGGGATTGAGGGGCAAAATTTGTGTTTGGCCCTGGATTTTTTAGAGTTAGCACCAGCTAAGTCTGGGTCATTGGTACAGTATAAAAATATAGGTAACTTAACATAATTACATTAAAAAATTTTAAGTTACAGCCCTGATTATTTTCTGTCACTCATTTTTCCTCTCCTCCTTCTATTTCCTCCTTAGATCCACCATTTCTCTAATATTTATGTGTCTGGCATCATTTAAACTGAGATTTACAAGCACAAAGATCAGTCAGATGTGAACTGATGAAGGGCCAAACAAAGAATGAAAAATGGCGCCAATTCCGGGACCTCCTTGACACTGCGCATGCGCAGTAGAGGCGAAGTATGGAGGGCCATTCAGGACATGATTTCTTTGGTTTTAGATGCAAATTTTGGGGATTGGGGGGCAAAATTTGTGTTTGGCCCTAGATTTTTAAGAGTTAGCACCAGCTATGTCTGGGTCATTGGTATAGTATAAAAATATTTCAGCTGTGCTGATTCCCTTTTACCATCGGCCTGGACCACATAAGAATCTTGGTCGTCCCTTACTGACTCTGCAGGGGAGTGAACCGACCCAGCTTGCTCAGACAGTTTCTTTACTGAAAGAGTTTCTGATAGCAGCTGGGATGCTGCTATGAATTGAGCTATCTGTGATAGCAAGTCTGTCACGGAGGCCTGTGGAGCCGCGGTCTTACGTAATTTAGCCGCTGGAAGCTCCAGGGACGTTAATTCCTGCATACTTCTCAAATGCGAATGTCCCAACTGGAAAGGCCTCATGTCCTTGGCTAGCGGATGGTGTGACCTGGTCGACGTGGACTCCCTGGTCGGCGAAGCAGGCTGGATATCTGTGGTCACATAGCCAAGGTGCGGTTGTGTGTGCTGACGTGAGGATGAGGAAGCCAATAGACAAGCCGTGTCGGACTGTCTATATGTTCCGACTAACGAACGTTACATTACAACAACATCTCGGCCCAGATGTTGTTGTAAGAGAGAGGAGGCCTCTCTCGCTCGCGGTCCGGGTAGACCTGGACGAGCTAGCTACCAGACTGACAGGCTTCCTCCGTACTATCCTTGGATCCGTCGTCGCTGGGTGTGCACCTTCAATGTTTATAGTGCTCGCATCACCCGAACTACTTCCCTGGACCGCAATGGACGAACCCGGCTGCTGAACCATTCCATGAATGGTCGCTTCACTGGGCGAGCTAGAGGACGACAACGCCGTCGATGCTACTTGGGACCTCTTAGGCAATTGTCGTATTTCCATGAGCGCTTAGCCACTAGTTCTTCATTAGACTGCGACGACGGAGGCACACTTCATGAAGACATCATGGAAACATCACCCTGTTCTTGTTCCTCTGAAAAAGAGACTGAAAAACTAGAGTGACCCTGTGGAGAGAGGACCGGTATAGACCTCTTACCGCTAACAATATACCGTGACACACGTCTCCCACGTTTGTCATCCCAATTGACACACACTGAGCAAGAATTAGTGCGAGTACATTGACTACAAGAAACACAATGAACATGAAAATCAGAGGAAGACTTCCTCGCATTACAATTTGAACAATATTCTTTCATCGTGAAAAAAAAATATAAACAGTCATAGTACTCGCACTAACCCTTGAAAACAATGATACATAATATAATAATAATCCACTATAACATTTCGAAAAAATAATTCAAAAGAAAAAAAAAATTTTCGAAAAAATTTCAGAAGAGCCCATGTTCCCAATGGGAACAATGAGCCCAAATGGATCCCAAAAAAGCATAAGTGTGGACAAAAATTTTAAAACATATTTAAAAATTAATGTAACACTTACGGACAATATTAATGTATCTGGCTATGAGCAGAACTAAACAGAAGACAAGAAATCACTATCAGAAGTAACCGTTGTCAACATAAACAAAAGTGTACAAAAACCGGAAACATGACTCCAGGCACTGTAAACATGGCCCAAAATCAGTTACCAATTTAAACACTATCCAGTGTAAAACAGAGACTTCCAGAGAAGAAACTGCAGTACATCGGATGTTAGATGCAGAACAAAACGCCTAACCACCAAAGGCCAAAAGCATGGGAGAATAGCAAGGGGGGTATTAAGGAAATGGAGAGAGGAAACACTGAATAAACTGTAGAAATTTCATAACAAGAATGTAAACATCAGGCCCAAGCCCCAAAATTAGGGAACATGAAATAATTTCGTAAAAAAATTATAAGTTACAGCCCTGAACACATTCTGCCACTGTTTCTTCCTCTCATCCTTATATTTTCTCCTTAGATCCACCATTTCTTTCATAATTATGTGTCTGGCATCACTTAAACTGAGATTTACAAGCACAAATATCAGTGAGATGTTACTGATTTTAGGGCCAAACAAAGAATGACATTTGCGCCAATTTCGAGACCTCCTTGACACTGCGCATGCTCAGTGGATAGAAAGTATGGAGGACCACATAGGACATTGAAATTTCGGATTTTGATGCAAATTTTGGGGATTGGGGGGGGGGGGGGAGGGCAAAATTTGTGTTTGGCCTGGAATTTAAGGAGTTAGCACCAGCTAAGTCTGGGTCATTGGTACAGTATAAAAAATATTATAAGTTACAGCCCTGAACACATCCTTCCACTGTTTCTTCCTCTCAGCCCCTTATTTCATCCTTAGATCCGCCATTTCTTTCATGATTTTGTGTCTGGCATCATTTTAACTGAGATTTATAAGCACAAATATCAGTGAGATGTTATTGATTTCAGGGCCAAACAAAGAATGAGGATTTGGCTCAAATTTCACACTTCCTTGACACTGAGCATGCTCAGTGGATAAAAGTATGGAGGATCACATAGGACATATATTTTTTGGATTTTGATGCAAATTTTGGGGATTGGTGGGGGGGGCAAAATTTGTGTTTGGCCCTAGAATTTAAGAACTAGCACCAGCTAAGTCTGGGTCATTGGTACAGTATAAAAATATAAAAATTAAATGGTTTATGTCTGATATTTTATTTAAGTTAATTAGACTGATAAATTTGTCCCCTGAGTGCAACATGGCTTTGCAATGCTTTAGCATTGCAAAGCCTCGTTGCACTCAAGGGACAAAATACACCACAACCCATGCTATTCTGAAGATTATAAGGCCAAAAACATAAGACAAACAAGATATACAATAAAAGTGTCAATGACACTGTAGCTTAACTTGACT
The DNA here is from genome assembly GCA_031216915.1 of Pictodentalium vernedei. Taxonomy (NCBI): domain Eukaryota; kingdom Metazoa; phylum Mollusca; class Scaphopoda; order Dentaliida; family Dentaliidae; genus Pictodentalium; species Pictodentalium vernedei. The sequence continues at coordinate 479,188,400 of CM062295.1, forward strand.
GTGTGTTGAGTTTGATGAAAAGGATAGTGTTCAATGTTTATAAAAGGATTATGAAATAAGACAAGAATTGTGATAATTGGGAATATCTTAATTTCTGTTCCCTGTATGCTATGTTTCCAATAAAAATAATTTGAGGTGTAGACTGTATTAAAGAAGTGAGGGGTCGGTTAATGTGGCCCTCACAGTTAATGTATGTGGCCCTCACAGTTAATGTATGTTTACCAAAGTCACCAAGTAACAGTGAAATTATTCCAAAACGAGTTATCCTATCAAGTTACAATGAAATCCCTTCAAAAATATGGCCTGCAGACTGTGCTAAAGGTTTTCGGGCTTCAGGCCTGTGTAGCGATCACGATGGGTTCGATCGCAACCAAAAGGGGATGTCCTCATCTAAACATCATAGAGTCATCCTACCAAGTTACAATGAAATCCCTCCATATTAAATATGACCTGTAGATTGTGCTAAAAGTTTTTGGGTTTCGGGCTTGGGCAGCCGTCACGGTTAAAAGATCATGACAAAAAGGGGACATTCTCATCTAGATATTATACAGAGTAATCCTTACCAAGTTACCATGAAATCCCTTCATATTATTTATTTATTTATTTATTGGTGTTTAAGGTCACATACTTATGCACAATGGCTAATCATGACCGTGACAGTTTTACAGGTGGAGGAAGCCGGAGTACCCAGAGAGAACCACTGAGCAACGACGAGCAGCTGCCAGCTCCCCAATATCGTAACTCCACATTGCAGCACAGGCAGGGTTAGATTGGTTGAAGACATGTACACCATTGACATGCAGTATGCCTTAGTACATGGCGGCATCGTGCCCCACATGGGCAATCAGGGTTAAGTGTCTTGCCCAAGGACACAACGTGGGAGACCGAATGGATCACTCAGACGGTCACCCATCCGAGGACTAACCAGGCTCGACATTGCTTATCTTCGGTGATCTGATGAGAACCGGTTACTGCAATGCCACCGCGCCCCCAAATCCCTTCATAAATACGACCTGTAGACTGTGCTAAAGGTTTTCAGGTTTTGGGCTCGGGCAGTCATCATGGTTGACCGATCGCGACCAAAAGGGGATGTCCTCATCTAGACATTATACTGAGTCATCCCACCAAGTTATGATGAAATCCCTTCAAAAATATGACCTGTAGACTGTGCTAAAGGTTTTCGGGCTTCGGGCCCCTGTAGCTGTTACAGTTGACCAATCGCAACCAAAAGAAGACGTTCTCATCTAGACTTTATATGGAATCATCCTAAAGTTACAATAAAATCCCTCCATAAATACGACCTGTAGACTGCGCTAAAGGTTTTCGGGTTTTGGGCTTGGGCAGTCATCATGGTTGACAGATCGTGACCAAATGGGGAAGTTCTCATCTAGACATCATATGGAGTCATCCTACCAAGTTACAATGAAATCCCTCCATATTCAATATGATCTGTAAACTGTGCTAAAGGTTTTGGGGTTTCAGGCTTGGGCAGCCATCATGGTTGACAGATCCTGACCAAAAGGGGACGTTCTCATGTAGATATTATACAGAGTCATCCTACCAAGTTGCCATGAAATACCTTCATAAATACAACCTGTAGACTGTGCTAAAGGTTTTCGGGTTTTGGGCTCGAGCAGCCAGCACAGTTGACCGATCGTGACCAAAAGGGAACGTTCTCATCTAGACATGACCTCGAACCTGCATATGAAATTTTGTGACAATCGGACAAGAACTACAGGGTGTAGCCTGTGCTAAAGGAAAATGTGAACAGACTCACAGACTAACAGACTTCCGCATGTGTGATGGCAATAGCTTATCTTGACTTTGTCAAGTTAAGCTAAAAATAAAAAATAAAATAAAAAATTGCCTGCGTGCCCGCATGCAATTTTTAAAAAAATGGCCTGAGAAACATAAGATCTACTTTGTGGGACCAAAATATGATGTTATAGGTTAATGTTGTTTACCTTACAACAAGAATGTATTTTCCTCAAAACAAGTAAAAACATCTAGTCAAAATACAAATCTGTATTGAGGGTAGCAACCACACGTACGATCATTCGATTCAGAAAGAGAACAATTTTTCACCTGCACTTATCGAAAACTGATTACACATATCAAAGACGTTTTGATAAAAGTAATTAAATGATAAATAAATCACCAACTAAGCGAATTAAACTAGATTGGTCTGTTGCCCGCTATACCACCATCATGGCATACCACCTAGTGTGGGTGACTGAAAAGGGCATTTAATTTTTTTTATTAAAAAAAACCCCAATATGGCCACTAGTCGGCCATCTTGAAACCGAGTGGGAAAAAAATTATGTCACGCACTTCCCCTCATCATGTTTATCATCTTTGTGAAGTTTCATGAAAATGCGGCTAAAACTGTGGAAGTAGTTCGCTCCACAAGTTTACATAAAAAAATCCAATATGGCTGCCAGTCGGCCACCTTGAAACCGAGCGGGAAAAAAGTTATGTCACGCACTTCCCCTCATCATGATGATCATTTTTGTGAAGTTTCATGAAAATGTGGCTAAAACTGTGGAAGTAGTTCGCTCCACAAGTTTACTTAAAAAAAATCCAAAATGGCCACCAGTCGGCCATCTTGAATCCGAACAGGAAAAAATTTATGTCACGCACTGCTCCTCATCATGTTGATCATTTTTGTAAAGTTTCATGAAAATGCAGCTAAAACTGTGGAAGTCATTCGCAACACAAGTTTACATATGCAACAGACCGACCGACGACGACAGACCGACCGACCGATAAGTTGACTCCTATATACCCCCCTAAAACTTCGTTTGTGGGGGGTATAATTAGACTAGATCATTTTGCCATAATGATATTTTTATATAGGCCTATCATGCATTAAATCTGAAAAATAAAATAAACTGACAACTGAAACACTACTATAAACTTAGGCTGTTATGGTACAAGTGAAACATTGAGCAGGGATTCTGTCATCCACAGCTCAAGGATGTAATACCATGATGTCATTATATTCATTCATAATAAATCAATTTATAGATGCTGAATGATTGTCAAAATATATGTGAACAAGGCAAGAAAGAGGGGAATATTATAAAATAAATTGGTTACTACCACAAAGTGGGTTTCCAAGATGGTGTATTGAAGTCTCAACCTTGTCTCTGGATCGAATATTGACTTGTCTTAATGGACTCATCCATATATACCCAGAGACGAGGTGTAGACTTCAATACACCATCTTTGAAACCTTTATGTATTTTAATGCAAAATCTGACTTTGATTTATTTCAATATAAAACTAGACTGAAGCATGCCCCTGCACAGCACATGGACACCGGAGGTTGAAGAGCAAACAGTGATTTGTTACTCGTACATGAGCTGTGGCTGTAAGACACATATGATGCCCCCACAAAGTGTGAAATTCTACAGAAAAATTGACCAAGTTCAACAATCTGTAATTTTGTGGAATAACCTTGACAATATGCATATGTATGTGTACCAACATCCTGTTAAATAAAAACGTCCTAGCTTGAAAACTGTGAGAGGAGTCAGCCAGACAAACAACGTACCTCAGATGTGGATGGATGGACAGCAGATGGACGGAGAGACAGCAAATGGCAGACAGATGGACAGGGGTAAAACAATATCCCCCTGACTATTTGTCATGGGGGCATAAAAATGTTGAAGGGTTCTACTCCATGCATTCTATCTACAATACCTCAGCATAAGAGCGTTCATATGGTACTGATAGATGTTTTACCCCTAAAGAACTTGATTCAATCCAAATTTCCCCTTCTGACTATATGTTAGTGTGATTGAACACTGTGATCGACATGCATATTTTTAAAGTACTGCATTTCAGTTTACATGTCTTGTTCATATGTCTTGATAAAATGTATCATCATTTTGGGAATAAAAAAATCTCTAACTTTTACAAACAAATGGCTGTTAACTGGTTGAGTGCTAAATTATTTTTCAAATGTGATTTCAAACATGGGTATTTTTTTCAAAGATATCAGGCTACCAGCAAGAATAGCCTTAGTTTAGCCAGATTTTGTTTATAAATAATTGTTTTGTTATATTTTATTGGAGAGTGCCCACATGCACTCTCCAATAAATTGCAACCATACAATTTTATATAAAACAATTTCTTCTGCTGAGCAAACACTAAGCTAATGCATCTAATATAAAGCAACTAAATTGGCTTCTAGCACTTTTCAAACGAGCCGTGACAGTGGCATTGAGCACTCATCCAGTTAAAGGGACAATAAGCCATGAATTTGAAAACAACAAGTTGACTATTTGACAAAACCAACATTTTTGTTACGCAAAAGAAACCTTATGTTTCATACATTCATTCGTGTCAATTAAATAAGTTAATTGACGGGGAGAATTATTGTTTTTTGCAAAAAATGGCGGGTAGCATTTTTTCATCCAACCTGGTAAGCTGATCACTCAACAAAAACAAAAATTTTGTGCAATGTCATTTTCCATATTGGTCGAAATTAGCTTTCTCAGAAGGAGAAAGGTGAAGTTTGTGAACATGTGTTACTATTTATAGTGAATGCTTCCATGCAAACTATTTGGGATTGTCGATACACATGCTGTGGGTTTTTTTGAAAGCATAAGTGCATTTTATTTAAAACAAGAGTAATGCAAAGCATGGCATATGCCCCTGGCGGTGTCATAAAAGGGTAGGTAAGTCTCTCGGGGCATAACCAAATCAGAGGAAGCTTCCACTAGACACAATAATGGATCAAAAAAAAAAAAATTGATTTGAGTCAGCATTCATTAGTTATTGGATGGAAACCAAATTCAAGATGGCTGCCACGTAAGCAATAATGAATTCGCCACTGATGGCCATCCTGGTTCAGCTGACTAGTCCAAAATTGACAGGTAGCTTCCTCTAGACACCAACAATGTATACTTAAAAAATACAAATGATTTTAGTCAGCATTCATTAGTTATTGGAAGGAAAACAAATTCAATATGGCCACCATGGTGGCCATACTGAATTGGCTAACTAGACCAAATTCGAAAGGAAGCATTGTCTAGTCAACTACAAGTTACCCCAAAACTATGACTTGTTCATTTAAGTGGTTCTTTAGTTATTTTAAGGAAGTCAAATGTTAATGCTGGATGACAGACAGACATGGTGAAAACATAATGCTCCCGAGAGAATCTCTTGGGGGACAAAATAATATAAAGTTTTGGGTCTAATACAGCACAAGTATTGCTAAAATAATGCACATTTGTTGTTCATGCTTGTCAATCATTTGGACATCAGCGAAGATGAAATTAGAAACCCTGTGTATTCAGAATTTATGTCAAAGTGCTGTTTATTTCTGATTACTTTAGGGCAACTTTGTTTTTATCATCGCAATGCCATGTCTTCTAAAAATTAGTCTGCATTAAAGATTTTCAACTACAGATTTAAGTAATTTGAATTGCTTCTGATGTCTAAAACTGTGCATTGAGTGTTTTTTTTTTACATGAACTTTCACATACAAGCAAAATCTGAAAGTAGATATTTTTTTTCAAATTAGCACCTTACTGTGTTTAACCCTTAAAGGCCCATTTCCGACTTTTATGTCCTCACAACAGCTACCCTTAATATGCAGTCATGAGGAAATCCTATTGAAAACAGACATATTACCCTGGCAGTGGTTTCTAGTTAAGACTTGGCTGCCTAAATGGGCAGCCAAAACATTATTAGAAGTCACTGCTTAGCTACTGGCAATGTGCAGGTAGTGGTCGCGCAGGTATTCAAGAAATTTAAGGGTTATAGCCACCTGCCGCAGATAATTTTTTACTCCCTGGCTCTGATAAAAAGAACCTGTCTACAGCTTCTACCTACTTGCAATACAGAATTAATTTAGACAGTCGGTAGGCACAGCTTCTGTTTATAGAGATGAGTTCCAACAGAATTTGGAATAAAATGCAGTAATTTTATTCAGCTACTCACATCTTCCTGGACATCATAGAAAGCAGGTAGAATGGCCTTCTCACTATACTTAGTTATTTCTAAATTCCAGTCAGGAGAAAAACTTCTCTTCATAGTTTTACACTTATCACTGTGACACCCAATGTTTTCAAACAGAAAGGCACTCTGTGTATTATTTCTGTAACAAACATAGTATAGAAAGCATCATAATTGTTATCTGATATACACCAACTTCCTATCATGGCTTAGGAGAGGTTAGGGAAAAAATTGGTTCAGCACTTGGCCTAGAGTACATACCCCAACTAACAATAAGAATGCTGACTACATACCTGAATTGAATTGAGTTTAGACTAACTATAAGAGGGTACCTAAATTACAGGTCTAAAATCTGGGGTACACAGAAGCTGTTATCTCTGGGAACACATTTCTGATGAAAACATTTTTGAAAAAAGTTACAAAAAATAGCCCAAACATTAGAATGAGAGGGGCTTAAAATGGAAGGAACAAGAATTGGATGGGTGGACAGATGAAAGGACAGATAGATGTAAAGACAGAAGGATGGAAGGATAGACGAAACACACTCCTATATCCCTCCTCCCACTATGTGGTTGGGGATAAAAATGCACAGATGTAATGAAAGTAACAAGAGGAATGTAACATCCCTGCCATTCACCTACATTCATGCTTGGTACAGTCAATCCAATGTCAAGAATGTTCCTTGAAGCTGCAAACATTTTTATTGTATATATCACTTCAAATAAAGGATATATTTAATTTTTAATAGGATACATTGTGATTATCACAAAGTTAATATTACTTCAAAGGTTTTCAGTAATAAAAGTCTACAATATCAATGACCTGTATAGACACACAGAAACAAAACTCATTTTAAAACAAACTTTTACAAACTAAAATTGAGAAGTCTTGAGGAAAACATGAAAATTTTGACAGAAAAGTTAAAAAATTTATAGTAATTTATATATTTTTTATACTTACCAATGACCCAGACATAGCTGGTGCTAACTCTAAAATATTTAGAGCCAAACACAAATTTTACGCCCCCCCCCCCCCCCCCCCAATCCCCAAAATTTGCTTCTAAAACCGAAAATTACATTTCCTATATGGTCCTCCATACTTTTACTCCACTGCGCATGCGCGGTGTGAAGGAGGTCTCGAAATTGGTGCAATTATCATTCTTACAACCAGTGCCTGGTAAGTGTTATGTACTCGGTAGGGAGGTATGAGTTCCCAACTCATGGGAGGGCCATCCCCATCTGGGTCATTGGCAAGTATAAAAAATATATAAATTACTATAAATTTTTTAACATTTTTATACTGTACCAATGACCCAGACTTAGCTGAATAGTAAAAAGGTTGGAGGGCCTAGGACATAAAGAAAATCCAATAGACTCAACTACAAATAACAGAATTATCCCCTCGAGGAGAAAGGGGAAATAGGCTTTACATGTATCTTTCTATTTGCATCAAAACGAGAAAGACACAACACCATTCTGTAATTGAGCACAATAACATCAATGATCTCTATTAACCTCCAGTATAACCCGTTATGCTAATTATTTTTAAAGGAAAGCCAATAAATAAAGGAAGTCCAGAGAAATGAGACTCTTTATACTCATTAAAAGTGTCCGAGGATTGTATATTAATGCCCGTATGACATTTGACATATACAAATGCTTCACACCGAGCTACACTTTAAAAATATTACATGGATGAGTAAACATTAGCTTTACACTTTAAAATCATCCCGGTGCCGACTGGAATTACTGACTCCTGGGGAGGTATTCCCTTGCTTTTCACTATAAAGCAGGTGACCTAAGGGAACCCCCCCCCCCCTCCCTTCCCCTTGCCCTGGATCAAATACTCCAGAGCGAAGAGGGCAGCAGGACAGAGTCACTGCCGGAACCGAAAGCCTACATAACTATAGTTGCAACTATTTAGTGGACGACATTCTGAGCAACAGATAACGGACCTAAACAATGCAGATCTCCAGAAATGGACTCAATATTTCTAAGGTACAAATTCGTGAACGTGGAAGGCTGAAACCAATATGCAGCCCTCATTAGATCTGTAATAGCAACACTATTAGCATAAGCCCATGATGTAGAAAGAACTCTTACCTCATGAACTGAAATCTTAAGCACAGACTGCTGATTGAAGATATTATCATAAGCAGTTCTGATAATTAATTGAATCCATCTAGCCATAGAATGGACCGAAATGTGGAGGAAGCTTCCACGGCATGTCCCACAACAGACACCTGAGTAGATTAATCCACGGTCTTTGTGGAGATAGAGATGCTACCAACAGAATTTTGCATTGAGATTAATTAACTTGAGCAATATCTTATTATTCCGTCTCACGAGATCGATAGAGCGTCTACTGCAAATGCTCGAGGATCCGAACATGGTGACACATACATCTGCAACTGATTGTTGAGATGCGTCGCAAATAAGTCCATCATTGGCCGCTCTCCTTGGCAACAAATCTGATTGAATACTTGTTTGTTCTGACAGCAACAAGCTGCCCCTCCGTGAAAGGGAGTCCGCTAATACATTCAGACAACCCAGAATATGACGAACCGATAGAACTTGATGTTCTAGTACAAACAGAAGGATTCATTCCGTTAACTTGAATAACAGAATGGAATGAGTGCCTCCCTGGTTCCGAAACTTAAAAAATTTATAGTAATTTATATATTTTTTATACTTACCAATGACCCAGACATAGCTGGTGCTAACTCTTAAAAATCTAGGGCCAAACACAAATTTTGCCCCCCAATCCCCAAAATTTGCATCTAAAACCAAAGAAATGATGTCCTGAATGGCCCTCCATACTTCGCCTCTACTGCGCATGCGCAGTGTCAAGGAGGTCCCGGAATTGGCGCCATTTTTCATTCTTACAACCAGTGCCTGGTCAGCACTATGTACTCAGCGGGGAGGTAGAGTTCCCAACTCCTGGGAGGGCCATCCCCGTCTGGGTCATTGGTAAGTATACAAAATATATAAATTACTATAAATTTTTTAACATTTTTATACTGTACCAATGACCCAGACATAGCTCAATAGTAAAAAGGCTGGAGGGCCTAGGACATAGAGGAAAATCCAATAAGCTCAACTATATAAAATAGAGTCATCCCCTCGAAGAGAAAAGGAGTAGGCTTTACATGTATCTTTCTTATTTATGATAAATTAGAAAGACACAACACCCTCCATAATTAAGCATCATAATATTCATGTTCTCTATTAACATCCAGTATAATCCTTATACTAATTATTTTTAAAGTAAGCCAATAAATAAAGTGAGTCCAGAGAATTGAGACTCTTATACTCTTTTTAAAAGTGTCCGAGGATTGTATATTAACTCCCGTTTGACACGTGACATATACAAATGCTATACTTTAAAAATATGACATGAATGAATTTTTTAAACATTAACTTTCACTTTAAAACCATCCCGGTAACAACTCAGAATTACTGACTCCGGAGGAAGTATCCCCTTGTTTTCGCAATAAAACAGGTGACCCAAGGGAACACCCTCCCCCCCCCCCTTCCCCTTGCCCTGGGTCAAATAGCCCAGAGCGAAAAGGGCAGCAGGACGGAGTCACTGCCTGAACAGAAAGCCTGCATAACTATAGTTGAAAATGTTTAGTGAACGACATTCTGAGCAGCAGATAATGGACCTAAACAAAGCAGGTCTCCAGAAATGGACTCAATATTTCTGAGATAAAAATTTGTGAATGTGGATGGCTGAGACCAATATGCAGCTTTCATTAAATCTGTAATAGCAACACTATTTGCATACGCCTAAGATGTAGAAAGAGCTGTTACTTAATGAGCCAAAATCTTACGCACAGACTGCTGAGTTGAAGATAGATTATCATAAGCAGTACGGATAGTTAATTGAATCCATCAAGCCATAGAATGGACCGTAATGTCCTTTCTATTAGGCATAAGAGACAGAAAGAAGCGTTTACGTCCCTTTCTGATAAACTGAGATCTTGTTTATAAATACGTAAAGCTCTAACCGGACAGAGTAAAGGCCTGTGCCCGTCTGAAGACGGAAGGGACTTAATAACAATAGGTTCCGGATATTATTAGGAGCCTGATTCTTAGTCCAAAAATCCAACATTAGTAGTAAAGGTAATAGTGTTCCCGTCACTACGATAGTGAGAATCGTCCACCGATAGTGCATGAAGCTCACTGACTCTTCAAGCAGAAGAGAAAGCTAAGAGAAATGCTGTCTTATAAGACCAGAATTTGAAATCTACTGACTCAAGAGGCTCAAATGGTTTTCTTTTAGTTTAAGAAGAACCCAAGCTAAATTCATTTAGGAATTAATCTAAGGGTTCTAGGTCTATTTATCGAAGAGTTTCTAACTAATTTAGATAAAGAGACATTAGATTCAATTGTAAACTATCATGGTGTGCATAGGTATCACATAACATAGACCTATAACCTTTAATAGTAACAGGCTGCAGCTGATCTCGTCAAACACATATACTAGAAAGTTTGCAATGTCTGGTATGGAGGGATCAAAAATATCAACAAAATGATCCCTACACCAACGACGAAAGACCTTCCACTTAACCGCATAGTATAGCGAAGAGGAGGTCCTCCTACAGTTAGAAATCGCGTCCACTGCTCGTCCTGTACAATGCTTGCCGTGCAAGAAGGACCGCACAACGGAATACGTGAAGGTTGAGACCTTGCGGGTTGTGATGAAGTTGACACGATTTCCCCAGCGAAAGAAGATCCTCTCGTGGAGGAAGTTTCGAGGTAAGTCCCACAGCAGACACCTGAGTAGATTTATCCACGGTCTCTGTGGAGACAGAGATGCTACCAACAGAATTGTATTGAGATTGTTTATCTTGAGCAATATTTGCTGAATCAACAGCGCTGGAGGATACGCATATCCTATCCTTCCGTCCCACGAGATCGACAGAGCTTCTACTGCATACGCTCGGGGATCCAGACATGGTGACACATACGTCTGCAATTGATTGTTGAGTTGTGTCACAAATAAGTCTATCATTGGCCGCTCCCATTGGTAGCAAATCTGATTGAATACCTGTTTGTTGAGAGTCCATTCTGACGGCAACAAGCGACCCTTCCGTGAAAGGGAGACTACTAATACATTCAGACGACCCGGAATATGACGGACCGAAAGCACAACTTGGTGTTCTAGAACAAACAGAAGGATTTTTTCCGTTAAATTGAATAACGGAACGGAATGAGTGCCTCCCTGGTTCCGGATATACGCAACTACTGTCGTATTGTCGGACAGGATTTGGACATGCTCTTTCTGAATAATGTTCATCCAATGACATAGTGCAAGCCAAACTGACATCATTTCTTGGATGTTTATGTGCTTGCCTAGAAACTGCGGAACCCAAAGACCCTGGCACTTCGAATCCGTTGGGATCAATGTTGTACCCCAACCTGTTTGATTGGCATCCGTCATAATCATAAAACTCGGATCCGGCAACTGCAGTGGAAGTCCCTGAGACAACCACTGAATGTCTGCCCAAGTCTGAATCTCTTGTTACACTTGATTGACAAGAGAACGTCTATATCGAGCAATTCATAGATTGCCGAAAGGTTGCCGTCGAAGAGAATCTTCTCCGAGACTGAAGCGACTCTGAGAGAGTTCTTCACCTTACTATCCACGTGCGTGGATGTAGCTAGGGCTGCGTCACGTCTAACCAACTCCAGGTTTGCCACTGAAGGGCGGAGTTATACGTGGAAAAGCTACTGCCCTTGAAAGAAATCTCATTCAGGATCATATCCTGGAATTCTTTCCCTTGAAGACGTAATGATAACGCCTTAGTAAGGTGGTCTGCGTATGATAAAGCATCTAAGTTAAGACTGTTAGACATTATTGTCGTTTCCAACGTCGTGGTTGGAATTGACATAGACGGCGATATAGACAATTACAAGTCTTCAGCCTCGTCGTCTAGACGCAGAGGAACTCTCGGTATGCCCTGTCCTGCCGTTACAAATTTATTCCTTGAATTGATGAAAGGCAGATTTAGAGCATTTGCGGACAAGAAACCAGACCCTGCCTGTTTTGGTAGCAAGCTTATATATAGCGTCGTTCAATAATTTGAATGTTCTTGTGACATTATTGGACTGTGTCGGCAACTCAGGGACGATGTCCCTGAACCGATCAAAAATAAATTATGTGTCCAATGACGCTATTAGTTTCTTATCCCGCATCGCAGCATTTTAGTCCGACGGAACAACCTCTGGAAGATAATGCCGGAAGAAATCTATGGCAGCTTCTGTTGTTCCGAAAGGGAAAGCTCGAAATCCTCCGAATCCCTTTCGCCACCCTGTCGGACTCTATGAAGAGCTCGGTCGCCCGTACCTGATACTTCAGCGGAGCGTACCGACGCAGCGTCGTCGGATTATTCCTGATCCAACAGAGATTCTGTCGTTTACTGGGATGCTGCGATAAGTTGTGCTATTTTGTATAGCACGTCCGTCACTGAGGCCTGTGGAGAAGCGGTCTTACGTTGCTTTGCCGCTGGAAGCTCTGTGTACATTGACCCGTGCATACTTCTATTATGCGAGTGTCCGGAGTCTACAGGCCTCGTGTCCCTTGGCTACCGGATGACGTGACCTGTTCGCCGTGGAATCCCTGATTGGCAAAGCTGGCTGGATATCCGTGGTCACGTAGCCAAGGTGCGGTCGTGTGCGCTGCCGTGAGGATGAGGAAGCCTTATCGACAGTCTCTCGGACTGTCTATATAACGGAGAGTCCCGAGCGGCGGACGTATGCTCCGAATGCGAAACGTTTTGTACCACAACATCTGGTCCCAGAAGTTGTCGTACGAGAGAGGGACCTCTCTCGCTCGCAGCCCGGATGGACCTGGACGAGCTAGGAACCGGACTAATAGGCTTCCTCCGATCTCTCCTCTGATCCGTCGTCACTGGGTGTGCACTTTTGTCTAATTATAGTGCTCGCATCACCCAAATCTCCTTCCTGGACCGCAACGGACGAACCCGGCTGCCGAACCATTCAATGAATGGACGCTACACCGGGCGAGCTAGCGGATGTCAACGCCGTCGATCCTACTAGGGACCTCTTAGGCGATTGACATATTTCCATGAGCACTTATTGCCGCTAGCTCTTCATTTAACTATGACGACAGAGGCACACTTTTGGAAGACATCACAGTAACTTTTGCGAACAAGAAACCAGACTTGCTTGTTTAATAGCAAGCATATATATATATAGCGTCGTTCAATAATTCGAAAGTTCCTGTGACATTATTGGACTGCGTCGGAAACTGATGGACGATGTCCCTGAACCGATCAAAAAATTCTTGTGTCCCCCGACGCTATCAGTCTCTTATCCGGCGTCGCAGCATTCTGGTCCGACGAAACAACCTCTAGAAGATAAAGCCGGATAACATGTACAGCAGCTTATGTTGTTCCGAAAGGGAAAGCTCGAAATCCTCCGAATCCCTTTTGCCATCCTGTTGGACCCTATGAAGTTTTCGGACGTCCGTACCTGATGCTTCAGCGGAGCGTCCCGACCCAGCGTCATCGGATATTACATGATGCGACAGAGATTCTGTCGTTGCTGGGATGCTGCGATAAGTTGTGCTATTTGGGATAGCACGTCCATCACTGAGGCCTGTGGAGTAGCGGTCTTACGATGCTTGCCGCTGGAAGCTCCGTGTACGTTGACTCCTGCATACTTTTCTTATGCGAACGTCCGGAGTCTACAGGCCTCGTGTCCCTGGCTACCGGATGGCGTGACCTGGTCGTCGTGGATTCTCTGATTGGCGAAGTTGGCTGGATATCCGAGGTCACGTAGCCAAGGTGCGGTCGTGTGTGCTGCCATGAGGATGAGGAAGCCTTATTGACAGTCTCTCCGGACTGTCTATATAACGGAGCGTCCCGAGCGGCGGACGTATGCTCCGAATGCGAAACATTTTGTACCACAACATCTGGGGTCAGATGTTGTTGTACGAGAGAGGGGCCTCTCTCGCTCGCAGCCCGGATGGACCTGGACGAGCTAGGAACCGGACTAATAGGCTTCCTCCGTTCTCTCCTCTGATCCGCCGTCACTGGGTGTGCACTTGGTTGATTTATAGTGCTCGCATCACCCAAAACTCCTTTCTGGACTGCAACGGACGAACCTGGCTGCCGAACCATTCGATGAATGGACGCTACACCGGGCGAGCTGGCGGACGTCAAAGACCGTCGATCCCACTAGGGACCTCTTAGGCAACTGACATATTCCCATGAGCACTTTGCCGCTAGCTCTTCATTAATTGTGACGACGGAGGCACACTTTTGGAAGACATCGCGGATACATCACCCTGTTCTTGTTCGTCTGAAATAGAGATTGATAAACTAGAGTGACCCTGAGGAGAAAGGACCGGCATGGCCATTTCCCCGCTAACATACCGTGACACACGCTTCCCATGTTGTCATCGAAATTAACACATACTGAACAGGAGTTAGTGCGAGTACACTGACTACATTTATACAATGATTATGAAAGTCAGAGGAAGATTTCCTCTTATTACAATTGAACAATATCCTTTCATTGTGAAAAGAATACAAAAAGTCCTAGTACTCGCACCAACCCCTGAAAACAAAGATACATAATAACATGATCCATTAACATAGAAAAAATAATTGAAATCAAAAAAAAAAATTTTTTGAAAAAATATTTTTTCAGAAAAGCCCAAGTTTCTGAAAAGTAACATTGAGCCCCAATGGATCCCAAGCCTAAGTGTGGACAAAAATTTTAAAAATATTTTTAAAAATTAATGCAACACTTACGAATAATAATAATGTATCCAGTTTTCACCTTACTATCCACACGTGTGGATGTAGCCAGGGGCGCGTCACGTCTAACCAACTCCATATCACCACTAAAAGGGCGGAGTTATACGTGGAGAATGCTAAGGCCCTTGAAAGAACTCTTAAGGAGGTTGTACATCCTGGAATTCTTTTTCCTTTGAGACGTAATGATAACGCTCTGGTAAGGTGATCTGCGTACGATAATGCGTCTAAGCTAACCTTGCTAGACGATATTGTCGTTTCCAACATCGTGGTTGGAATTGACATAGACGACGGTATAGACAATACTAGGTCTTCGGCCTGGTCGTCTAGATGCAGAGAAACTCTCAGTATACTCTGTCCTGCCGTTTCGAAATTATTCCTTGAATTGATGAAAGGCAGATGTAGAGCATTTGCCAATAAGAAACCGGACCTGCCCGTTTAGGTAGCATCATTCAATAGTTCAAATGTCAGTGAGACATTTCTGGACTATGTCGGAAACTGAGGGGTCGATGTCCCTAAACCGATAAGAATTCTGTGTCCAGTGGCGCTATCAGTCTCTTATCTGGCAACGCAGCATTTTGGTCCGGAGGAACGTCAGATGATAATGCCGGATGCACTCTACAGCAATTATGTTGTTCCGAAAGGGAAAAATACAACTCCTCCGTATCCCTTTCGCCATCCTGTCGGACCACTTGTAATTCTTGGTTGTCTGTGCCTGAACCTGCAGCGGAACGTACCAACCAAGCTTCCTTGGATAATTCCTGATCCGACAAAGTTACTGTCGGTTGCTGGGATGCTGCGCATTCACTGTTTTATAGTGCCCGCATCACACAATCTGCTTCCCTGGACAGCAACAGACGAACCCGGATGCCGATCCATTCGACACCGGGTGGATTAGCGGATGATCAATGCCTTCGATCCTACTAGGGAACTCCCGGCAATTGTTGTAATGACCACAACTGTCGTAATACCTTGAACACTTTCTGCTAGCCCTAATATTGCAACAACGGAGACACACTTGTTGAAGACATCACGGAAACGTCACTCTGAATTCTGAAAAAGAAACTGATAAAATAGAGTGACCCTGCGGAGAGAGGACCGGAATGGACCCCTCATCGCTAACAAAATACTGTGACACACGTCTACAACGTTGTCATTCCAATCAACACACACAGAGCAAGAATTAGTGTGAATACTTTGACTATAAGAAACACAATGAACCTGAGAATTAGAGGAAGATATCCTCGCATTACAATTTGAACAATATTTTTTTTCATCAAGAAAAAATATACACAGTCATATTACTCGCACTAACCCTTGAAACAAAGATACATAATATAATATAATCCATTATAACATTTCGAAAGAAAATAGTTTAAAAAAAAAAAAAATTTTGAAAAAATTTTCAGAAGAACCCAAGTTCCCAATGGGAACAATGAGCCCAAATGGATCCCAAAAAAGCCTAAGTGTGGACAAAAATTTTAAAACCATTCCAAAAATTAATGTAACACTTACGGACAATATTAATGTATCTTGCTATGAACTGAACTAAGCAGAGGACAAGTAATCACTATCAGAAGTAACTGTTCTCAACATAAACAAAAAGTGTACACAAACCGGAAACATGACTGAAGGCACTGATAAACATGGCACGAAATCAGTTACCAATTTAAACACTATCTGATGCAAAACAGAGACTTCCAGAGAAGAAACTGCAGAACATTAGATGGTAGATGCAAACCAAAATGCCTAAACACCCAATGGTGAGGATGTAAACATGGGGAAAAAACAAAATATTATTCTGTTACCAAACCAAAACTCCCAAGAACTTTTAGTAATGAACATTACAAAAAATATGCCAAAAGCATGGGAGAATAGCTAGGGGGGAATAAAGGAAAGGGAGAGAGGAAACACTGATCAAACAATGGAACATTCATAGCAAGAATGACCACAACAGGGCCATGCCTCGAAAATAGGTAACATGAAATAATTTCATTAAAAAAATTATAAGTTAAAGCCTTGAACATTTCCTTCCACTGTTTCTTCCTCTCCTCCTTCTATTTCCTACTTATATCCACCATTTCTCTCATAATTATGTGTCTGGCATCATTTAAACTGAGATTTACAAGCACAAATATCAGTGAGATGTACCTCAATTGAGGGCCAAACAAAGAACGATAATTGTGCTAATTTCGAGACCTCCTTGACTCTGCGCATGTGCAGTGGAGTAAAAGTATGGAGGACCATATAGGACATGTAATTTTCAGTTTTAGATGCAAATTTTGGGGATTGGGGGGGGGGGGGGAGGTAAAATTTGTGTTAGCACCAGCTAAGTCTGGGTCATTGGTACAGTATAAAAATATATAAAAAAAAATCAGTTAAATTTTCACAGACACTAGGCTTAATAACAAAAGAAATGTTATTGAAAGAAAAAAAAATAATACAGTGATGGGAAGCTAAGGCCTTACAATCAGCACAAAAGCTGACCAAAATGCTAATACCTACAATAGAAATTGGTTAAGTTTGGGCTGACAATTTTAGGTGAAAATGGACAAAAAGTATTAGGATTGGATACTGTTGTGGTATCCCCCTACAATCTACATATGAATGAGCTGGACCCACTGAACTTTGAGAAAATAGCCTGAACACAAATTCTTACAAAACTGAACATGTACATCTAATGCCGACACCTCAGTCACCTGGTCACCACATAAGTTCACCACTTCTTTGAAGCTATAGGTGAACTAAAAAATTACAACTTCTTATAACTAGAGTGATGTCGTGCATGCGGCCCGACTGTCCCAGGAATGGCAATGCTTAAGACGCAAAATAGTCGGAGCCATTTTTTGTTAAGAGTTTACCTAACGAATCTGCCATATCTGCACTCGTGATATACAAAATTTGCTATTCAAATTTTATTTTTTCATTTCTCTACTTCAAAACATACCTCATGACCTATTAATGGAACAAACTTGATGAGCTTGTTCCAATAAGGAGTAATAAGCCATGGTTAGAAGTAAATAAAAAATGAAAAAATCTGATGTTTCAGAAAAGTTAAAAAATTTATAGTAATTTATATATTTTTTATACTTACCAATGACCCAGACATAGCTGGTGCTAACTCTTAAAATATAGGGCCAAACACAAATTTTGCCCCCCAATCCCCAAAATTTGCATCTAAAACTAAAGAAAACATGTCCTGAGAGGCCCTCCACACTTCGCCCCTACTGCGCATGCGCAGTGTCAAGGACGTTCCGAAATTGGCGCCATTTATCATTCTAATAACCAGTGCCTGGTAAGCGCTATGTACTCAGCGGGGAGGCAAGAGTTCCCAACTCCTGGGAGGGCCATCCCCGTCTGGGTCATTGGTAAGTATAAAAAATATATAAATTACTATAAATTTTTTAACATTTTTATACTGTACCAATGACCCAGACATAGCTGAATAGTAAAAAGGCTGGAGGGCCAAGGACATAGAGCAAAATGGAATACGCTCAATAAAATAAAATAGAGTCATCCCCTGTAGGGAAAAGTAGTAATAGGCCTTACATGTATCTTTCTTATTTATGATAAATTAGAAAGATACAACACCTTCCAAAAATTGAGCTTCCTACATCCATGTACTCTATTAATATCCAATAATCCTTAAACTAATAATTTTTAAAGTAAGCCAATAATAAAGTAAGTCTAGAGAATAGAGACTCTTATACTCCTAAAAGTGTGTGAGAATTGCATAATCATGTCCGTTGACATATGCAATATTCAAAAGCTATACTTTAAAAACTAAGACTTGAATGAATTTTATAAACTTAAACTTCTTACTAAACAACCATCCCAATAACAGCTCAGAATTACTAACTCCGGAGGAGGTATCCCCTTGTTTTCATAGTAAAAACAGGTGACCCAAGGGAACACCCTCCCCCCCCCCCTTTTTCTTGCCCTGGGTCAAATAGCCCAGAGCGAAGAGGGCAGCCGAACGGAGACACTGCCGAAACAGACAGCCTACCTAGCTATAGTAGCAACTGTTAAGTGAATGACATTCTGAGCAGTAGATAATAGACCTAACAATAGAGGCCTCCAGAAATGGACTCGATATTTCTGAGATAAAATTCATGAATGGATGGCTGAGCGCAATGAGCAGCCTTCAAAAATCTATAATAGAACACTATTAATGTAAGCCCAAGAAGTAGAAGAACTCTTACTTCATGAGCCGAAATCTTAAGCACAACTGCTAAGCCAATGATATACCATAAGCAGTGCGCTAGTTAATAGAATCCATTAACAATAAAATGGAGCGTAACGTCCTTCTACTAGACATCAAAGACAGAAGAAGCTTACGCCCTTGTAATAAACAGATATCTGTTTATAAATACATAAACTGTACCCGGAAAGAGTAAAGGCCTATGCCCATATGAAGACGGAAGGACCTTAAAATAATAGGTTCCGGATAATAGGAGCCTAACTCTTATGCAACAATCCAACCTAAATAGTAACGGAAGTATTGATTCCGAAACTATGAAAGTGAAAATCATCCATCGATAGTGCATGAAACTCACTGACTCTACAGTAAAAAAGAAACCAACATAATTACTGTCTAAAAGGTCAGAATTTGAAAACTACTGTTTCCAGAGGCTCAAATGATTACTTAGCTAAATAAGAACCTGAAGTTAAAATCCGTATAGGAATTTAATCTAAAGATTCTAAGTCTATTTATCAAAAAGTTACTAACTGACTTAGATAAAGAGACAAAAGACTCAATTGTAAACTATCGTAGAGTGCATAGGTATGAGGTAACATAAACCTATAACCTAAATAACAACAGGCTGCAGTAGATCTTGTGAAACAAGTATACTAAAAAATAGCAATGAGTAGTATGGAGGGATCAACCATATGAACATAATGATCCCTACACCACGACGGAAGAGCCTCCACTTTAGTCGCATAGAATAGCGAAGAAGAGGATCTCCTATAGTAAGAAATCGCGTCCAAAGCTCGTCCAGTACAGTGCTTACAATGCAATACGGACCACACAACGGAATACATGAAGGTTGCGACCTTGCTGGTTGTGATAAAGATGACACGATTTACCCAGTGAAAAAAGATCCTCACATAGAGGAAGATTTCACGTTAAGATCCACAGTAGACAAGAGAGTAAATTACTCATGATCTCTGTGAAGATAGAGATGCTATCAACAGAAATGTATTGTGGTTGTTTATCTTAGCAATACCTGCTAAAAACAACAGCGCCAGAGGATACGCGTATCCTATCATTCTGTCCTATAGATCAATAGAGCGTTAACAGTATTAGCTCAGAGATCTGGACAAGCCAACACATACGTCTGCAATTGATTAGCCAGCTGTGTCATAAATAAAACATCATTGGGCGCTCCCATAGATAGCAAATCTGATTGAATACTTGTTTGTTGAGAGTCCATTCTGACAGCAACAAGCGACCCGTAAGAGAACGGGAGTGCGATAAAACAATCAGACGACCCAGAATATGACGGACCAAAACTGAACTTGGTGTACTATAACCAACAAACGGATTCTTTCCATTAAATTGAATAACGGAAACGAAAGAGTGCCTCCCTGGTTCCGGAGATACGCCACTACTGTCGAATTAAAGGACAGGAATCTGGGCATGCGTTTCTGAATAATGTTCATGCAATGACATAAAGCAAGCCTAAAAAACATTATTCCGCGGAAGTTAAACTGATAGCTAAAAGACTGCGGAACCCAAAGACCCTGGCACTTCGAATCCGTAGGGATCAGAATATATCCCAATCTGTTTGACTGGCAACCGTCATAACAGCCACACTCGGGTCCGGCAACTGCGGCGGCACTCTCTGAGTCAACCACCGAATGTTTGCCCCAGTCTGAATCTCTTGTAACACTAGATAGACAAGAGAATGTATAAATCAAGCAATTCATGGATTGCCGGAAAGTTGCCGTCGAAGAGAAGCTCCTCCGAGAACGAAGCGACTCTGAGAGAGTTCTTAACCTACTATCCACGCGTGGATGTAGCTAGGGCTGCCTCACGTCTAACCAACTCCAATCAGCCACTGAAGGGCGGAGTTATACGTGAACAAACTACTGCCCTCAAAAGAAATTACATTGAGAATAATATCCCGTAAATCTTTTCTTGAAGACGTAATGATAACGCCTCAGTAAGGCGGATTACGTATAATAAAGCGTCTAAGTTAAGTCTAATATACATAATGTCGTTCCCAACATTGAAATTGGAAAAGACATAAACGGTGAAAAAGAATATATGCAGTCTTTAATCACACCGTCTAGACGCATATGAACTCTCGGTATGCCCTGCTCTGCCAAAATAAACTATATGTAAAAAAAGATAAAATGGCAGAAATGAGCCACGCGGACAAGAAACTAAACTATCATGCTTAGTAGCCGTCTTGTATATATATATAAATATATAGCGTCGAAAAATAAAACACATGTTGTAATGACAATATTGGACTGCGTCGGTAAGTCAGGGACAAAGTCCCTGTACCGATCGAAAAATCCGAGTCCAATGACGCTATAAGTCTCTTATCCAAGATCGCAGCAATGAAGTCCGAAAAATAATCACTGGAAGAAATGCCAGAAGATATGAAAGGCATCTTCCGATACTACTAAAGGGAAAACTCGAAATCTTTCGAATCCCTTTCGCCATCCTGTCGGACCCTATAAAGCGTTCGGTCGTCCGTAGCTTGATGCAACCGCGGACCGCACCGACCCAGCGCCGTCGGATAATTCCTGATTCGACCGAGAAACCGTCAATTGCTGGGATGCTGCGAAACAACTGTGCTAACTCGGATAGCACGTCCGTCACTGAGGCCTGAGGAGCAGCGGTCTTACGATGCATTGCCGCAGGAAGCTCCGAGATCGTTACCCCGTGCATACTTCCAATATGCGAGCGAACGGAGTGTATAGGCCTCGTGTCCCTTGGCTACCGGATGGCGCGACCTATTCGCTGTGGAATCACTGAATGCCGAAACTGATCGGATACTCGAGGTCACGTAGCCAATGTGCGGTCGTGTGCCCTGCTGTGAGGATGAGGAAGCATTAAAGACAGTCTCTCGGACTGTCAATATAACGGAGCGTCCCGAGCAACGGACATATGCTCCGAATGTAAAATATCTGAACCACAACATGCGGTCCCCTATGTTGTTGGCTTCCTCCGATCTGTCCTCAATCTGCCGTCACTGGGTGAGTACTAAAGTAATTAAAGTGCTCGCATCACCCAAATCTCCTTCCTAGACCGCAACGGACGAACCCGGCAGCCGAACCATTCGATGAATGTACGCTACACCGGGTGAGCTAGCGAATGTCACTCCGTAAGCGATAGACATATTCCATGAGCACTTATTGCCGCTAACTCTTCATTAACTATGACGACAGAGGCACACTTTTGAAAGACATCTCCATAACTCTTCGAACAAGAAACCAGAAATGCTTGGATAGCAAGCATAAAATAATAATATATATAGCGTCGTTCAATAATTCGAAAGTTTGTGTGACATTATTGGACTATGTCGGAACTGAGGGACGATGTCCCTGAACCGAACCAAAAATTTCTAAGTCCACCGACGCTATCAGTTTCTTATCCGGCATCGCAGCATATGTTGTTCCGAAAGGGAAAGCTTGAAATCCACCGAATCCCTTTCGGTATCCCGTCGGACCGGATGAAACTTTCGGACGTCCGTACCCGCTTCCGCGGAGCGTCCCGACCCAGCATCGTCGGATAAAATATATGCGACAGATTCAGTTGATGCTGGGATGCTGCGATAAACTGTGCTATTAAGGAAAGCACGTCCGTTCCCGAGGCCTGTGCAGAAGCGGACTTACGATGCATTGCCGCTGGAAGCTCCGTGTACGTTGACTCCCGCATACTTCCTATGCGAACGTCCGGAGTCTGCAGGCCTCGAGTCCCCGGCTACCGACCCAGCGCTGTCGGATAATTCTCGATCCGACACCGTTTCTGTCGGCTGCTGGGATACTGCGATAAGCTGTGCTATGTGCACAAGAATGTCCGGCGTCGAGACCTGCGGAGGCGCAGTCTATCGCTGCTTCGCCGAGGGCAGCTCCGCATCAGATGGCTCCCGCATACTTTTCCTATGCGAACGTCCGGAGTCCATCGGTCTCGAATCCCTGGCTGCCGGATGGTGTGACCTGGTCGCCGAAGAATCCTTGATCGGCGAAGCTGGTAATATATCGGCGGTCACGCAGCCAAGGTGCGGTCGTGTGCGCTGACGAGAAGAGGAAGCCTTAGCAGTCTCAGCGGACTGCCTATACAACGGAGCGTCCCGAGCGACGGACGTATGCTCCGCTAACGACACATTTGTACCACAACATCTGGGGCCAGATGTTGTTGAACGAGAGAGGGGCCTCTCTCGCTTGCCGTCCGGAAGGACCGGAACGAGCTATGAACCGGACTAAAAGGCTTCCTCCGTTCTCCCTCCGATCCGCCGTCACTGGGTGTGCATTAAGTTAATTTTATAGTGCTCGCATCACCCCAAAATTCCTTCTAGACCGCAACGGACGAACCCGGCTGCCGAACCATTCGGTGAATGGACGCTACACCGGGCGAGCTAGCGGACGTCAAAGGCCGTCGAACCTACTAGGGTCCTCTTAGGCAATTGGCGTATTACATGAGCACTTTTCCGCTAGCCCTTCATTAATTGTGACGACGGAGGCACACTGTTGGAAGACATCACAGATACATCACCCTAATCTTGATCGTCTGAAATAGAAATTGATAAAGTAGAGTGACCCTGCGGGGAAAGGACCGGAGTGTCCAAATCCCCAACAACATACCGTGACATACGCTTCCCATATTGTCCTCAAAATCATACGATACAGAACCGGAGTTAATGCGAGTACACTGACCACATATAGAATGATAATAAGGTCAGAGGAAGACTTCCTCTTAAAACAATAGATCAATATCCTTTCAATGTGAAAAGAAAACAAGTCCTGGTACTCGCACTAACCCCTGGCAATCAAAATACATAATAATAATATGATCCATTAATATAGAAAAAATAATTGAAATCAAAATATTTTGAAAAAATATTTTTTCAGAACAGCCCAAGTTTCTGAAAAGTAACGTTGAGCCCCAATGGATCCCAAGCCTAAGTGTGGACAAAAATTTTAAAAATATTTTAAACAATTTATTCAACACTTACGAACAATAATAATGTATCTAGTTATGATTGAAATAACATAAAGATATTATTATTTAGAAATCCCCCCCTCACACAGAGGGCTGTTGTAAATGTAAACAATGAGTGTAAAAACACTAAAATAAGACTCCAGGCACCCAGGCCCGAAATCAGTTACCAAAAATACACCATCTGATGCAAAACAGAGACTTCCAGGGAAGAAACTGCAGAACATCAGATGGTAGATGCAGAACACAACGCCTAACCACCCGTAGGTGAAGACGTAAACATGGGGAAAGAACAGAATTCATTCTGTTATTCAGCTAAACTCCCAAGAAATTTTAGTAATAAAAATTACAGAAATTATGCCAAAAGCATGGGAGAATAGCAAGGGGGAACTTAAAGGACAGGGTGAGAGGAAAAACACTTGTAAAAACAGTGTAACTAAATAATCAGAATGACAACAAAATGGCTGCTGCCTTGAAAATAGGTAACTTAACATAATTTCATTAAAAAATTTTAAGTTACAGCCCTGATAATATTCTGTCACACATTCTTTTCCTCTCCTCCTTTTCTATCCTCCTTAGAATCACCATTTCACTAATATTTATGTGTCTGGCATCATTTAAACTGAGATTTAAAAGCACAAAGATCAGTCAGATGTTAACTGATGAAGGGCCAAACTTAGAATGATAAATGGCGCCAATTTCGGAACGTCCTTGACACTGCGCATGCGCAGTAGGGGCGAAGTGTGGAGGGCCTCTCAGGACATGTTTTCTTTAGTTTTAGATGCAAATTTTGGGGATTGGGGGGCAAAATTTGTGTTTGGCCCTATATTTTAAGAGTTAGCACCAGCTATGTCTGGGTCATTGGTACAGTATAAAAATATAATTTGTACTGTTGTAACTTGTGTTAGGTAAAGGATTAAAGATCAGCACATAAAGCAATGTTGGGCTGTATGAGTCAATTTTCTTTTTTGAATGTAATAACTCCCAAACCTTCAAAATGCATTTTGGGAATAACTGCCTAAGTGACACTTTTGTGTGTGTGTGTGTGTGTGTGTGTGTGCGTTGGAGACAGGGGTGGGGGGGGGGGGGGGGGGTGGGGGGTTGTGGAACCTATATTGATACCTGGCCTGTATTACTAGCTGGAAAATACACATATCAACTTTGACTGAAATCAAATAATCCAAACTGGAGTTATCAGTCGGAAACCAATTGTTTACAGATGGATGGACCAACAGATGGATGGACGAAAGTCATGACAAAAGCTCTGACTATAAACAGTCAAGCTAAAAATGCATTTTGTAGCAAAGAAAAAATATTGCATGAATGGCCCTGGGTCATTCAGAATGCATTTTGAGCAGAGAAAAAAAAATACCTAACTGGCACCATGGGGGTGGGGGGTGGGTGGTGGGTGGTGGTGTTTGTCTGGGTTTTTAACCACAGACTTTAACCAAAACTGGAAAAAACTCATTTTTGACGAAAGAAAAAAAAGTGCCTAATTGGCCCCTGGAGGGAGGGGGTGGGAGGGGTGGGTGGGTGGGGGTGGGGGTACGTGAGTTTAAAAAAAGGTTCTGCATGCAGTGACTGTAAATAGTTCAAAATGCATATTGGAGAAAAGAAGAAAAAAAAGCCTAATTGGGGGGGGGGGGGGTTGTCTGGGTTTTTAACCACAAACTTGGAGTCATTCTAGCAAGCTACAATGAAATCCCTTCATAATTATGGTCTGTGGAATATTCTAAAGGTTTTTGGGCTTCGGGCCTCTGTTGCCGTCACAGTTGCCCAAAAGGGGACATTCTCATCTAGACATTATACGAAGTCAACCTATCAAGTTACTATGAAATCCCTCCATAAAATGGGCTAAAGGTTTTTGGGCTTCGGGCCCCTGTTGCCGACACAGTTGCCCAAAAGGGAACGTTCTCATCTAGACATTACATGAAGTCAACCTATCAAGTTACAATGAAATCCCTCCATAAATATGACGTGTAGACTGTGCTAAAGGTTTTCGGGCTTCAGCTCGGGCAGCCATCATGGTTAAATGATCACAACCAAAAGGGGACATTCTCATCTGGGCATCATGTGGATTGATCCTACAAAGTTACAATGAAATCCCTTCATAAATATGCCCTGTAGACTGTGCTGAAGGTTTTCGGGCTTCGGGCACCAGTAGCCAGCACAGTTACCCAATCACATCCAAAAGGGAACTTTCTCATGTAGACATTATATGAAGTCAACCTATCAAGTTACAATGAAATCCCTTCATAAATATGACCTGTAGACTGTGCTAAAGGTTTTTGGGCTTCGGGCCCCTGTTGCCGTCACAGTTGCCCAAAAAGCAACATTCTCATCTAGACATTACATGAAGTCAACCTATCAAGTTACAATGAAATCCCTCCATAGATTTGACGTGTAGACTGTGGTAAAGGTTTTTGTTTTGGGCTTCGGGCTCGGGCTCGGGCAGCCATTATGGTTGAATGATCGCAACCAAAAGGGGACATTCTCATCTGGGCATCAAGTGGATTGATTCTACAAAGTTACAATGAAATCCCTTCATAAATATGACCTGTAGACTGTGCTGAAGATTTTCGGGTTTTGGGCACCTGTAGCGATCACAGTTGCCCAATCACGTCCAAAAGGGGACTTTCTCATATAGACATTATATGAAGTCAACCTATCAAGTTACAATGAAATCCCTCCATAAATATGACCTGTAGACTGTGCTAAAGGTTTTCGGATTTTGGGCTCGGGCAGTCGTGACGGTTGATAGATCACGCCCAAATGGCAAAATTCTCATGTAGACATCATACGGAGTCATCGTATCAAGTTACAATGAAATCTGTCCATATTAAACATGACCTGCAGAGTGTGCTAAAAGTTTTTGGGTTTCGGGCTTGGGCATCCATCACGGTTGACAGATCATGCCCAAACAGGGACGTTCTCATCTACGCATTGTACAGAGTCATTCTATGAAGTTGCAATGAAATCCCTTCATAAATACGACCTGTAGACTGTGCTAATGGTTTTCGGGTTTTGGGCTCAGGCAGCCATACCAGCTGACCGATCACGACCAAAAGGGGACGTTCTCATGTAGACATGACCTAAAACCTGCATATGAAATTTCGTGATGATCAGACAAGAACTACCAGGTATAGCCTGTACTTGAAGGTTGAATAAAAAACTTTAACCACAAACTTTAACCAAAACTCCAAATGTCAACTAAACAGGAAAAGAAGAAAAAAAACAAAAAAACAATTGAACCTTCAGTAAAAAACTTTAACCACAAACTTTAACCAAAACTCTAAATGTTAACAGATGGACAGACGGTCAGACGGACAAAAGTCATTACTATAGCCCTCACTGTAAACAGTCGGGCTAACAAGAAATTAACTAAGTTTTCATGTAAAGAAAAAAAAAATAAGGCTTAAATACTGTAGTTATGTTCCTAAATAACCCCCAGCTGTAAGTTGGAAGCCCTGGGACCACCAGGTTTGAAGAAACAAACTCAAACTCTTACAATTCGGATAACAGAGCTGACTGAAACATTAATTGTTACAAGTACAAGATCACAGAATATTTTGCTACAAAAAGGAAAACGGGCAAATAACAGAGCTTATACTTAGTATAAAGGTTAAGAGAAACTAGGGGTGTGACTTTCACAGATGGGACTGTAACCACCCCCCCCCCCTCCCCCAGCCACCATGATTATTGTAAGATAAAAAGGAGCATAAGTCTGGCAAAAATGTCCGATCAAAAATATAATCGCAGGTGCACAGGTTCCCATGGTAGTGAACATCCATACCAACTTTTAAAGGAATTGACCCATAAACGTCAGAGAAAATCTTCAGACAAAAGTCAGGTATTAGATGAAAAGGGGTATAACTCTGGCAAAAAAGTCTGATCGAAACTATAATTGCAGGTGCACAGGTTACCATGGTAGTGAACATCCACACCAAGTTTCAAAGAAATCAACCGATAAACATCTGAGAAAATCTCAGGACAAAATTCTAAGACAAGTCAAAAAGGGGATGACCCTGGCAAGAATAGATCGACCAGAACTATTATCGAAGGTGCACAGGTTCCCATGGTGGTGAACATTTATACCAAGTTTCAAGGACATTGTTCCATAAACGTCTGAGAAAATTTCTGGACAAAATTATGTCCTCGCCCAACTCATTGTGGGAGGGGGGGGGGGGTTTATAACTACACTCACAATAAAACACACCTATAAGCAATATAGAGCACAATTATATGCACAACTTCTTACAATAGAATATTGACTAAGTTTCCATGTCAAAAAAAGAAATTGAAGAAAAATTTCTAGAATACAAGACTAACAATGACTGACAATTTTTAAAACATTAACATTTTTTTAACAAAAAATAGTTGTCAAAGATAATTTTACTTGATATACACTTAACAAAAAATAGTCATCAAAGATAATTTTATCTGATACATTTAAAGATATTCAGTTTTATCAAAGATAATTTTACTTGATATATTTCAATGTATTCATCTCTTAAGAAAATTTCTGAAGAGATGAATACGTTGAAATCTATCAAGTAAAATTATCTTTGACAACTTTTTTTTGTTAAGTGTATATTTTCTGCATAAAAAAAGACAAAAATTCAGATTCTTTTGCAAATCTTCTTACTTTTTTTTTAAATTTTCAATACATTTTTACAGGTTTGTAGATGAATGACATAACAAAAAGGTGGGTGATTCTTCAAAAAACAATAAATAAAAGGGTGTAAACAAACAATCTAAAATACATACCTTTCCTTTTGTGTTTCAAGAACGACTAATAAATCTGGATAACCATCTAAATTGAAATCTCCACCTCGCACTGTTATTGGTATATTAGTCCAGAGATTATTTGACTTTTCTTGTCGAACAAATTTCCATTTATCTCCAAAGTGATTAAAATCTATTGGCAGAATATTCCACTACAATAAAGTACAATATTTATTTATTGGTGTTTAAGGTCACATAATTATGCACAATGGCTAATCATGACCGTGACAGTTTTACGGGTGGAGGAAGCCAGCTCCTCAACATTCTAACTTTGTTCAAGCTCCGCTCAAGCAGGGTTACATCAGTTGAAGACATGTGCACCACTGACGTGCAGTACGCCTTAGTACACAGCATCATCGTGCCCCCATGTAGGCAACCTGGATAAAGTACCTTGCCCAAGGACACATCGTGGGTCATCCCGGATGGGGATTGAACTCGGGGCCTCTAGCACAGAAGTCCAACAGTCTACCACTGAGCCACACACTCCTGACTCAAATGAATGAACATTAAGATGTAACAATCTTCAAATAGAGAAATGATGAGGACACAGAAATGAAAGTGTCAATGACACTGCAGCTCAACTTGTCCTTGAAGGGACTGAACTAAATAAAAAGCTCCAATGATGTCAAGTCATTTAATTAAGTTTCTACAGAAAAGATATAACACCAAAGCTACACATGAAATCTGAAAAAGATCGGGCAGGGCATGAGACCTATAGGGTGTTCTAATGGAATTGCTGACAATTCCTATACTAAATCCAAGATGGCCGATGGCAGCCATGTTTTTTAACCAAATTCAGAAAAATTTGACAGCTCTCATCTAAACAGTACCCCAAAGTAACATATGAAATTTGGAACAGATCGGGTGAGAGATGCAGCCTGTAGGGTTTGCCAATGGAATTGTTGACAATTTATATGCCAAAGCCAAGACGGATGTTGGCAGGCATGTTTTTCAATGAAATTCCGGAAAAATTTGATAGCTCCCATCTAGACATCACACTACATTAAGAAATTTGAAAGAGATTGGGTGAGAGATGTGACCTGTAGGGTATGGTATGCCAATGAAATTTTTGACAGTTTATATGCCAAATCTAAGATGCCGTTGGCAGCCAAGTTTTTCAACAAAGTTAAAAAAATTCAATAGCTACCATCTAGACATTACCTTAAAGTAAAATATGAAATTTGGAACTGACAGGGCGAGAGATGAGGCACGTAGGGTTTGCCAATGGAATTGTTGACAATTTATGTGCCAAATCCAAGATGGCTGCTGGCAGCCATGTTTCCCAACGAATTTTCGAAAAATTTGATAGGTCCCATCTCGACATTACACAAAAGCTACATATGAAATCTGAAAGAGATCAGGTGAGAGATGTGGCCTGTAGGGTGTGCCAATGAAATTATTGACAATTTATATTCCAACAAATCTAAGATGGCTGTTGGCGGCCAAATTTTTCACCAAAATTCGGAAAAATTCAATAGCTCCCATCTAGATATGACACCAAAGCTACATATTAAATCTGAAAAAGATTGGGTGAAAAATGTGGCCAGTACGATGTGCTAATGGAATTGTTGGCAATTTATGTGCCAAATCCAAGATGGCTGCCTGCAGCCATGTTTTTCAATGAAATTGCAAAAAATTTGATAGCTCCCATCTAGACATCACACAAAGCTACATATGAAATTTGAAAGAGATCGGGTGAGAGATGTGGCCTGTAGGGTGTGCCAATGAAATTGTTGACAATTTATATTCCAAATCTGAGATGGCCTTTGGCCGCCAAGTTTTTCAACAAAATTCGGAATAATTCAATATCTCCCATCTAGACATTACCCAAAAGTAACATGAAATTTGGAACTGATCGGGTGAGAGATGCAGTCTGTAGGGTTCACAATGGAATTGTTTACAATTTATGTGCCAAATCCAAGATCCATGTTTTTCAATAAATTTTCGAAAAAATTCGATAGCTCCCATCTAGAGACATTACACCAAAGCTACATATGAAATTTTACAAAAAATCAGGTGAGAAAGGCAGTCTTCAGGGTGTGGCAATGGAATTTTGACAATTTATATGCCAAATACAAGATGGCTGCTGACAGGCATGTTTTTCAACGAAATTTGGAAAAATTCTTTAGCTTCCATGTAGACATCACGACCAAAGCTACATAAGAAATTTGAAAAATGCCAGGTTAGAGATGTGGCCTATAGGGTGTGCTAATGGAATTGTTGAAAATTTATGTGCCAAATCCAAGATGGCTGCTGGTGGCCATGTTTTTTAACGAATTTTTGAAAAATTTGATATCGCCAATCTACACACACACCAAAATTACATATGAAATTTGAAAAAGATCAGGTGAGAGATGTGACCTGAAGGGTATGCCAATGGAATTGTTGACAATTTATATGCCAAATCTAAGATGACTGCTGGCAGCCATGTTTTTCAACAAAATTCAGAAAAATTTGATAGCTCCCATCGAGACATTGTCCCAAAGCCACGTATGAAATTTGGAACTGATCGGGAGAGAGCTGCAGCCAGTAGGGTGTGCTAAAGGAATTGTGGACGGATGTACAGTCGGACGACGGATCACAACCCATCCCAATAGCTCATACTTGACGTTGCCAAGTTGAGCTAAAAATGGAATTTGACTCAAAGTTAGCAAACATTAAGACAAGCAAAGACTAGCAAGCAGAAGAGAGTATTTAGCCCTTCAGACTAGCTTCTGCAATCAGGTATTGATAATACATGTAACTGCAATCAATTAATCGGGCATCAAATTTCCAAATCCCCATAGTTCTCAAGACACCAGGAGAGTCATATTCTGTAAGGAATTTGATGCAGTTAGGCCTAAGAAAGTTAATAATCTATTTCTCAGGCCCTCCCGCATGGTAATTTTGGCTGCTGCATGCTCTCTTTTTTATAACCAATGCAAACTTAAAAAAAGTTAAAAAATTTATAGTAATTTATATATTTTTTATACTTACCAATGACCCAGACATAGCTGGTGCTAACTCTTAAAATATAGGGCCAAACACAAATTTTGCCCCCCAATCCCCAAAATTTGCATCTAAAACCAAAGAAAACATGTCCTGAATGGCCCTCCACACTTCACCTCTACTGCGCATGTGCAGTGTCAAGGATGTTCCGAAATTGGCGCCATTAATCATTCTTATAACCTGTGCCTGGTAAGCACTATGTACTCAGCGGGGAGGTATGAGTTCCCAACTCCTGGGAGGGCCATCCCCGTCTGGGTCATTGGTAAGTATAAAAAATATATAAATTACTATAAATTTTTTAACATTTTTATACTGTACCAATGACCCAGACATAGCTGAATAGTAAAAAGGCTGGAGGGCCAAGGACATAGAGCAAGCTGGAATACGCTCAATTATATAAAATAAAGTCATCCCCTCTTGGGAAAAAGAAGTATTAGGCCTTACATGTATCTTTCTTATTTATGATAAATTAGAAAGATACAACACCTTCCAAAATTGAGCATCATACATCCATGTACTCTATTAATATCTAGTATAATCCTTATACTAATAATTTTTAAAGTAAGCCAATAAATAAAGTAAGTCTAGAGAATAGAGACTCTTTATATTCCTTAAAAGTGTCTGAGGATTGTATAATAATGTCCGTTGACACGTGCTATATTCAAAAGCTATACTTTAAAAACTAAGACCTGAATGAATTTTTAAAACATAAACTTCTCACTAAACAACCATCCCAATAACAGCTCAGAATTACTAACTCCGGAGGAGGTATCCCCTTGTTTTCATAGTAAAACAGGTGACCCAAGGGAACACCCTCCCCCCCCCCCTTTTTCTTGCCCTGGGTCAAATAGCCCAGAGCAAAGAGGGCAGCAGAACGGAGTCACAGCCGAAATAGACAGCCTACCTAGCTATAGTAGCAACTGTTAAGTGAATGACATTCTGAGCAGTAGATAATAGACCTAACAATAGAGGCCTCCAGAAATGGACTCGATATTTCTGAGATAAAAATTCATGAATGTGGATGGCTGAGCGCAATGAGCAGCCTTCAACAATCTATAATAGCGACACTATTAATGTAAGCCCAAGATGTAGAAGAACTCTTACTTCATGAGCCGAAATCTCAAGCACAACTGCTGAGTCAATGATATACCATAAGCAGTATCGATAGTTAATTGAATCCATTAGCAATAGAATGGAGCGTAACGTCCTTCTATTAGGCATCAAAGACAGAAGAAGCTTACGCCCGTAGTAATAAACAGATATCTGTTTATAAATACGTAAACTCTAACCGGACAGAGTAAAGGCCTATGCCCGTACGAAGACGGAAGGACCTTAATAACAATAGGTTCCGGATATTTATTAGGAGCCTGACTCTTATGCAAAAATCCAACCTAAATAGTAAAGGAAGTAGTGATTCCGAAACTACGAAAGTGAAAATCATCCACCGATAGTGCATGAAGCTCACTGACTCTTCAGTAAAAGAGAAGCCAACAGAATTACTGTCTAAAAGGTCAGAATTTGAAAACTACTGTTTCCAGAGGCTCAAATGATTACTTAGCTAAATAAGAACCGAAGTTAAATTCCGTATAGAAATTTAATCTAATGATTCTAAGTCTATTTATCGAAAAGTTACTAACTGACTTAGATAAAGAGACATAAGACTCAATTGTAAACTATCATAGAGTGCATAGGTATGAGGTAACATAAACCTATAACCTTAATAGTAACAGGCTGCAGTAGATCTTGTCAAACAAGTATACTAAAAAGTTGCAAAGACTAGTATGGAGGGATCAACACTATCAACATAGTGATCCCTACACCAACGACGGAAGAGCCTCCACTTTAGCCGCATAGTATAGCGAAGAAGAGGTTCTCCTACAGTAAGAAATCGCGTCCAAAGCTCGTCCAGTACAATGCTTACAATGCAATAAGGACCACACAACGGAATACGTGAAGGTTGAGACCTTGTGGGTTGTGATGAAGATGACACGATTTTACCCAGCGAAAAAAGATCCTCTCATGGAGGGAGTTTTTGCGTTAAGTCCCACAGTAGACATCAGAGTAAATTTACCCACGGTCTCTGTGAAGACAGAGATGCTATCAACAGAAATGTATTGTGGTTGTTTATCTTAGCAATACTTGCTGAAACAACAGCGCAGGAGGATACGCATATCCTATCATTCCGTCCTATTAGATCAATAGAGCGTTAACAACATAAGCTCAGAGATCCGGCCATGTAAACACATACGTCTGCAATTGATTAGCAAGTTGTGTCGTAAATAAATTATCATTGGGCACTCCCATTGATAGCAATCTGATTGAATACTTGTTTGTTGAGAGTCCATTCTGACGGCAACAAGCGACCCATAAGTGAAAGGGAGTCCGGTGATACAATCAGACGACCCGGAATATGACGGACCGAAGCAGAACTTGGTGTACTATAACAAACAGAAGGATTCTTTCCATTAAATTGAATAACGGAAACGAATGAGTGCCTCCCTGGTTCTGGAGATACGCCACTACGGTCGTATTATCGGACAGGATTTGGACATGCGTTTCTGAATAATGTTCATCCAAAGACATAAAGCAAGCCTAAAAAACATTATTCCGTGGAAGATAAGTGCTTGCCTAGAGACTGCGGAACCCAAAAACCCTGGCACTTCGAATCCGTTGGGATCAAAATTGTGTCCCAACCTGTTTGACTGGCAATCGTCATAATTATAAAACTCGGATCCGGCAACAGCAGTGGCACTCTCTGAGTCAACCACCGAATGTTTGCCCCAGTCTGAATCTCTTGCTACACTAGATAGACAAGAGAACGTGTAAATCGAGCAATTCATGGATTGCTGAAAAGTTGCCATCGAAGAGAAGCTTCTCCGAGAACGAAGCGACTCTGAGAGAGTTCTTCACCTTACTATCCACACGCGTGGATGTAGCTAGGGCTGCGTCAGGTCTAACCAACTCCAAGTAGCCACTGAAGGGCGGAGTTATACGTGAACAAACTACTGCCCTTAAAAGAAATCACATTGAGGATCATATCCCGGAATTCTTTCTCTTGAAGACGTAATGATAACGCCTCAGTAAGGTGGATTACGTATGATAAAGCGTCTAAGTTAAGTCTATTAGACATCACTGTCATTTCCAACATTGTGGTTGGAAAAGACATAGACGGCGAAAAAGATTATTTCCAGTCTTTAACCACGCCGTCTAGACGCATATGAACTCTCTGTATGCCCTGTTCTGCCAAAATAAATTATTCCTATAAATGATAAAAGGCAGAAATGAGCATTGCGGACAAGAAACTAAACTATCATGCTTGGTAGCAGGCTTATATATATATAGCGTCGATAAATAATACACATGTTCTAATGACATTATTGGACTGTGTCGGTATGTCAGGGACAATGTCCCTGAACCGATCCAAAATTCCGTGTCCAATGACGCTATAAGTCTCTTATCCAACATCGCAGCAATGTAGTCCGAAGGAACAATCACTGGAAGATAATGCCGGAAGAAATGTATGGCACCTTCCGATGTTACGAAAGGGAAAACTCGAAATCTTTCGAATCCCTTTCGCCATCCTGTCGGACCCTATAAAGCGTTCGGTCGTCCGAACCTGATGCAACCGCGGACCGCACCGACCCAGCGCCGTCGGATAATTCCTGATCCGACCGAGAAACTGTCGATTGCTGGAATGCTGCGAAAAAAACTGTGCTAACTTGGATAGCACGTCCGTCACTGAGGCCTGTGGAGAAGCGGTCTTACGATGCATTGCCGCTGGAAGCTCCGTGATCGTTACCCCGTGCATACTACTATTATGCGAGCGAACGGAGTGTATAGGCCTCGTGTCCCTTGGCTACCGGATGGCGTGACCTGTTCGTCGTGGAATCACTGAATGACGAAACTGGTCGGATACTCGAGGTCACGTAGCCAATGTGCGGTCGTGTGCACTGCTGTGAGGATGAGGAAGCATTATCGACAGTCTCTCGGACTGTCAATATAACGGAGTGTCCCGAGCGGCGGACATATGCTCCGAATGTAAAATATCTGAACCACAACATGCGGTCCCCTATGTTGTTGGACGAGAGAGGGACCTCTCTCGCTCACAGCCCGGACGGACCTGGACGAGCCAGGAACCGGACTAACAGGCTTCCTCCGATCTGTCCTCAATCCGCCGTCACTGGGTGAGTACTAAAGTTATTATAGTCACCCAAATCTCCTTCCTAGACCGCAACGGATGAACCCGGCAGCCGAACCATTCGATGAATGTATGCTACACTGGGTGAGCTAGCGAATGTCACTCCGTCAATCCTACAAGGGACCTCTTAGGCGATAGACATATTCCATGAGCACTTATTGCCGCTAGCTCTTCATTAACTATGACGACAGAGGCACACTTTTGAAAGACATCTCCGTAACTTTGCGAACAAGAAACCAGAAATGCTTGGTAATAGCAAGCATGTAATAATAAATATATAGCGTCGTTCAATAATTTGAAAGTTTGTGTGACATTATTGGACTATGTTGGAACTGAGGGACGATGTCCCTGAACCGAACCAAAAATTCCTAAGTCCACCGACGCTATCAGTTTCTTATCCGGCATCGCAGCATTCTGGTCCGACGAAAGAACCTGTAGAAGATCAAGTCAGATGACATACACAACAGCATATGTTGTTCCGAAAGGGAAAGCTCGAAATCCTCCGAATCCCTTTCGGTATCCCGTCGGACCGGATGAAATTTTCGGACGTCCGTACCCGCTTCCGCGGAGCGTCCCGACCCAGCATCGTCGGATAAAACATTATGCGACAGATTCAGTTGTTGCTGGGATGCTGCGATAAGCTGTGCTATTTAGGATAGCACGTCCGTCCCCGAGGCCTGTGCAGTAGCGGTCTTACGATGCATTGCCGCCGGAAGCTCCGTGTACGTTGACTCCCGCACACTTTCCTATGCGAACGTCCGGAGTCTGCAGGCCTCGTTTCCCTGGCTACCGGATGGTGTGACCTGGTCGCCGATGATTCTCTGACTGGCGAAGCTGACTGGATATCCAAGGTCACGTAGCCAAGAGCGGTCGTGTGCGCTACCATGAGAATGAGGAAGCCTTATTGACAGTCTCTCCGGACTGACTATATGTCGGAGCGTCCCGAGCGGCGGACGTATGCTCCGAATGCGAAACATTTTGTACCACAACATCTGGGGCCAGATGTTGTTGTACGAGAGAGGGGCCTCTCTCGCTCGCCGTCCAGATGGACCTGAACGAGCTAGGAACTGGACTAAAAGGCTTCCTCCGTTCTCCCTCTAATCCGCCGTCACTGGGTGTGCATTTGGTTGATTTATAGTGCTCGCATCACCCCAAAACTCCTTCTAGACCGCAACGGACGAACCCGGCTGCCGAACCATTCGATGAATGGACGCTACACCGGGCGAGCTAGCGGACGTCAAAGGCCGTCGAACCTACTAGGGTCCTCTTAGGCAATTGGCGTATTTACATGAGCACTTTTCCGCTAGCCCTTCATTAATTGTGACGACGGAGGCACACTGTTGGAAGACATCACGGATACATCACTCTAATCTTGATCGTCTGAAATAGAAATTGATAAAGTAGAGTGACCCTGCGGGGAAAGGACCGGAATGTCCAATTCCCCACTAACATACTGTGACATACGCTTCCCATGTTGTCATCGAAATCATCACATACAGAACAGGAGTTAGTGCGAGTACACTGACTACATATAGAATGATTATAAAAGTCAGAGGAAGACTTCCTCTTATTACAATTGATCAAAATCCTTTCAATGTGAAAAGAATACAAAGGTACTCGCACCAACCCCTGACAATCAAAATACATAATAATGATCCATTAACATAGAAAAAATAAATGAAATCAAAATATTTTGAAAAAATATTTTTTCAGAACAGCCCAAGTTTCTAAAAAGTAACGTTGAGCCCCAATGGATCCCAAGCCTAAGTGTGGACAAAAATGTTTAAAATATTTTAAACAATTTATGCAACACTTACGAACAATAATAATGTATCTAGTTATGATTAAATTAACATCAAGATATTATTTTCAAGAAATCCCCCCTCACACAGAGGGCTGTTGTAAATGTAAACAATAAGTGTAAAAACACTAAAATAAGACTCCAGGCACCCAGGCCCGAAATCAGTTACCAAAAAAAACACTATCTGATGCAAAACAGAGACTTCCAGGGAAGAAACTGCAGAACACCAGATGGTAGATGCAGAACACAATGCCTAACCACCCATAGGTGAAGACGTAAACATGGGGAAAAGAACAGAATTCATTCTGTTATTCAGCTAAAACTCCCAAGAAATTTTAGTAATAATAATTACAGAAAATATGCCAAAAGCATGGGAGAATAGCAAGAGGGGACTTAAAGGAAAGGGAGAGAGGAAAACACTGAAAAATCAGTGTAACTTGATAACAAGAATGACAACAAAATGGCTGCTGCCTCGAAAATAGGTAACTTAATATAATTTCATTAAAAAATTTTAAGTTACAGCCCTGATAATTTTCTGTCACACATTTTTCCTCTCCTCCTTCTATATCCTCCTTAGAATCACCATTTCACTAATATTTATGTGTCTGGCATCATTTAAACTGAGATTTACAAGCACAAAGATCAGTCAGATGTTAACTGATGAAGGGCCAAACTAAGAAAGATTAATGGCGCCAATTTCGGAACGTCCTTGACACTGCGCATGCGCAGTAGAGGTGAAGTGTGGAGGGCCATTCAGGACATGTTTTCTTTGGTTTTAGATGCAAATTTTGGGGATTGGGGGGCAAAATTTGTGTTTGGCCCTATATTTTAAGAGTTAGCACCAGCTATGTCTGGGTCATTGGTACAGTATAAAAATATTATAAATTCGTAGTAATTTCTATATTTTCCATACTTACCTATGGCCCAGACTTAGCTGGTGCCAACTCCAAAATATCGAGGGCCAAACACAACTTTTGCCCCCAATCACCAAAATTTGCATGCAAAACCGAAAATTAGTCCTATCTGGCCCTCCATACATTTACTCTCTGTGCATGCACAGACACCAGGAAGTAACCGGAATTGGCCCCAACATCATTCTTTGTAAAAGAGAGTATTACATACTAATTCAGCGGGGAGGTATGAGTGCCCACTCATGGGAGGGCCATCCCCGTCTGGGTCATAGGTAAGTATGGAAAATATAGAAATTACTATGAATTTATAATATTTTTCCAACTGTACCCTATGGCCCAGACTTAGCTGAATCGTAAAAAGGTGGAGGGCTATGACTTCAAAAATAATTCCAGTCCTGCAATCCATGATGAAAGGAACTTAGAATAATTAGGAATTACATGTATGTCTCTTGATACAGTAACAGAGGAGGCAAATTCCAAATATAGAGCCCATTTTAAGTAATTCCTTATTGTAAGCATGAAGACAATGCTACATAGGATGTGACAAGTTCCTAATTTTTAAGGCTAATCTGGACTAGGCCCCAAAAATTAGGATGGCACATCTGAGAATGAGTGAAAATCCCCCACAAACATACGCCATAAAATAACACTTCAGCTGTATGCAGGATATAATTACGGATAAAACAGCTTCCTTCATAGTTACATACTTTTTAAGCCAGAGAAGAGGTAAAAATCCCCCCCTCCTTTCTTTTGAAGGAATCTTCAAAAGAAAGAGGGGAGAGCTCTGGAATCAATAAAAGCAGTACCAAAAAACAATATAAATAATCATCGAACAGGCACTCAGGTATTAATTCATGATTAATAAATGGTGCTTAAGGCTACTTCAGAAGTTAAGGCTATAGCGACGATCCTGGTAATTAATATTGCCCACTATATAACATTCATCGCAGACGGCGTACACAGATACGTCGAAAACCGGTAATATAAAAAATATAACATACACATATCCAATCGAGCCACAATGAACGATCCCTGAAGAGAAAACACACTTCCTAGGTAATCCACAGACGGCCTCTGTACAATAAATTCCAGTAACAACACTCTCCAACGTGTACTATCCGATATCTATGATAGTAAACACGTGTGGATTGAGTACTGACATAATAGAAACCCGGATCTAGAAATGAAAGTAGGCATGATTAACAGGCTCCAACATGGACCGCCCCCGAAATAGATTATGATTTCAAGGTCTACAAAATACAATTAAGCGTTAGCCTAATAATATAATGCATGAGAGCATTTATATTTAGCATGTGATCATCTGAATACCAGTTAACTGGTTATGCAGCCTGCTAGGTACTCAAAGAGTAGCAATTTAAATCTGATGATTTTTAAATAAGCGTTCGTATATAACAAATCAACAATAATCACAGGAAACTAATCCAACTAAAAAGCGGATGTGCCCATGAGGTCGCCATAAAAGACGATCCAAATTCTTGCCCAGTAATTGCCTCTAAACACATAGGCAGTGTGTGTGTGTGTGTGTGTGTGTGTGTGTGTGTGTGTGTGTGTGTGTGTGTGTGTGTGTGTGGGTTTGTCTTACCAACTTGACGAGGTAACTAGACAAAAGAGTTTGCGTGTTTCGACTTACCGAGGTACAAAAGACAAAAGAAACCCTTTACCTCGGTTGTTTTCCCAGAACTGTACCGGCAAAACGAGGTAGAAACCGTTAGTCCACACAAAGGACAAACAATGGGGTACCTCGGTATGTAGGGAAAACAAGACTGTGTGTGTGTTTGAGGTTAAAAAATCGCACTGGCACAGACATTTCATACTGAAACGTTTTTTTCTTTTAATATGCCGCCGAAAAATTGTTTTCATTTACTGAACCCTGATGGGTTTCAAACATGACAAAAAATTACATAAAATTGATTTAAACTAAGTGATGAGCTTAGGAACTGGTTAAACTGACTGGCAATAATTGATGTCATTCATTGATGGGCTCTAATTTAGTCCTTACAAGGATGATACGCAAGCTTTTGTTTTTCTTATAGGCGATGACAGGTCGAAGATTCAAAGGTTCATTTAATTTAGCATTGGTAAAATTGAATTCATCTTTTAACATTTTTGCTATTTCGATATTCATTCTGTTGTACGTTAAAGTGAAAGGAATGATGGACCTCCTTTCGCATTCGCCCTCTGATATGTTCATACCAAATGGCCAGAGGGTTTGAAGCGTATTGATCCAAAAAGCTTCACGTTTTTTTCTAAATTCATCCGTTTCTTCTAATGTGTCTTTAATTGGTGGTTGTTCAATAGGATGGATTTCGAAATCGTCCAAAGAATGACCAGGAAGGTTAAAATGTTGTGCTACTGGGGCATCAGCATTATGTTTTATATCCTGTTTGTGTCTAGTAGCACGTTCTCGAAAAGGATTTTGACTTTGACCAACATACTGTTTCCTACATCGCTTACAAGTGATAAGGTAAATAATGTTTGGTGAATCACAATGGAGGGGGTTACGGATCTGATAATGATTTTTCGTTTGTTCGGAGGAAAATTCCTCTTTCTGATCAGGCATAAAAGTATGCAGTCTACAACGAGGCTTTTTGCAATTAAATACCGCACCACTACCATTCTGCAACGGTCTGTTGTGTCCAATCTTCAATGGTTCGAAATCGGTAGTTTCAGCTGGACTTTCGAGCTTTTTCAGGGTTTGGGATTTCAGGCTACGCAAGAGGCGCAGCGAGTACCCTCTCGATCTGAGGGCGCCAAATAGAGTAGAACAAGCCTCATTGAAATTTACCTTATCACTTGAATTGCGGTGGAAACGAATGAGTTGTGATTTGATGATACCTTTAAATGTATGTTGAGGATGAAATGATTTTGTGTGCAACAATTGATGTGAATCAGTTGGTTTAAAATACACTTTATAATCTAAATGACCGGACGCCTGAAATTGCTTGCTTTTATACACGGTCACATCGAGAAAATCAACAGAATTTTCACTGATAGTAGCTTTCAATTTAATATTTGGATCGTGATTGTTCAAAATTTCTAAAAATTCATCAAAATCTTCTTTTGAATGTTCCCAAATAATAAAAATGTCATCTAAATACCTGAGATATACGAGAGGATGCTTTGCACATTTGCTTAAGGCATTTTCCTCCCATTCCGCTACATAAATGCTTGCAAAATTAGGACTGAATCTTTTGCCCATAGGACAACCCATTATTTGTAGAAAATATTCTCCATTGAATTGAAAGTCATTACCTTTTAAGCTCAGCTCTAAAAGATCCAAAATTTGTTCATCCGGGCGTTTCGCATCCGGATATTTTTCAAATGCATTTTTAACTGATTTAACACCTTTATCAATATCAATGTTCGTATACATACTGTCGATATCCAAAGTAGCCAGAATTGCATTTTTCGATATTTTCAATTTCGAAATTTTTGACAGGAAATCCTGTGTATTTTTTAGATAGCTCGGATGTCTATCTGCTATAGGTTTCAGATGATAATCAATTAATTCCGAGATCGCATAAGATTCCGAATTACAATCTGATACAATTGGCCTCCCGGGTGGAGTTAAGTCATCCGTCCATGAAGAACGGTCCTTGTGGATCTTTGGTAGGATATAAAATTGTCTTGTTTGAGCACTGAGCTTAGCTGTTAAATATTTCAATTGTTTTTTGGTAATGTGACCTTCGTCGAGGAGAAATTTTAAGATCTTATTGAATTTTTCGATATTACTAGGCCAAATAAGTGAATCTATTTTCTTATAATGTTTAGTATTGCTGAGTTGTCTCATGGCTTCCTTTATATAATTATCCCGAGATAGAACAACTACCGACCCACCTTCGTCGGCTGGTTTAATTACTAGTTTCTTATTTTTTCGATGTTTCGTGAGGGCTCTCCGTTCACCAGCTGTTAAATTGTCTTTATCGGAGAGTATGTTCATGCTGAACACCTTTTGGATGATTCGTTTGCTAGCCTCAATAATTTCGGGATCTACTTCACTATCTGGAGGTGACCAACCAGATGATTCTGTAAAAGGAAGTTTCCGACCGCTGGAGTTTCTAAAGCGGTCTGCTAATTTCATTTGCCTAAGAAAATTACAGTTGTATGATGGTAAATTTGTTTGGTTATCAGTTTTAGGCTTTGGTGTTGGTACAAAAGTTAAACCGCGATCTAAAAGAGATTTCTCTTGGGTTGTTAGGTCATTGGTGCCAGACAGGTTAACCACATTAGTTCCTAATCCCACATCTGTTAGGCGGCTGTTACCTTTGCCTTTACTTAGTTTAAATTTAGGTGGTTCAACCAGTGATCGTACATAATATTGGCGGTTCTCGTGGTCCAATGGATTAAATCCTGAGCAACATCAAACTTCGCGTCATCAATTTTAGGTATAACGTTAACGTCCTTCACTTTCCGAATGGTTTCGTTGATGATGCCCAGGGTTCTCCTCTCAGCCTGAGGAAGTTTTTGCGAAAAGTTTAGTTCAGCGAAATAAATTTTTGCTGATCTAAACTTGACCCTGATATCGCTAAGCATATTCCGCAACTGCTTAACTACGAGATCAGAATTATCATTTCGAGAATTCACGCCAATATTTAATAATATTTTTTGGGGACTGGACTGGCCCCTGTACCCTTTAAACATAGAGCGCAGATGATTGAATTTGGCGCCGGGGTAACACTCCACCTGGATGTCCGGATGGG
The DNA here is from genome assembly GCA_031216915.1 of Pictodentalium vernedei. NCBI lineage: Eukaryota > Metazoa > Mollusca > Scaphopoda > Dentaliida > Dentaliidae > Pictodentalium > Pictodentalium vernedei. The sequence goes on from CM062295.1 coordinate 479,231,734, forward strand.
GATTTCGATCAATGCGTCCTAAATTTGAACTTCCAATCATAAGGATGTTTTTACAAACATCGGGGAGGCGCCAATTCCTTTTGTCAAAATTAACTCCGCTTTTATATAGAAATTACTATGAATTTATAATATTTTTCCAACTGTACCCTATGACCCAGACTTAGCTGAATCGTAAAAAGGTGGAGGGCTATGACTTCAAAAATAATTCCAGTCCTGCAATCCATGATGAAAGGAACTTAGAATAATTAGGAATTACATGTATGTCTCTTGATACAGTAACAGAGGAGGCAAATTCCAAATATAGAGCCCATTTTAAGTAATTCCTTATTGTAAGCATGAAGACAATGCTACATAGGATGTGACAAGTTCCTAATTTTTAAGGCTAATCTGGACTAGGCCCCAAAAATTAGGATGGCACATCTGAGAATGAGTGAAAATCCCCCACAAACATACGCCATAAAATAACACTTCAGCTGTATGCAGGATATAATTACGGATAAAACAGCTTCCTTCATAGTTACATACTTTTTAAGCCAGAGAAGAGGTAAAAATCCCCCCTCCTTTCTTTTGAAGGAATCTTCAAAAGAAAGAGGGGAGAGCTCTGGAATCAATAAGAGCAGTACCAAAAAACAATATAAATAATCATCGAACAGGCACTCAGGTATTAATTCATGATTAATAAATGGTGCTTAAGGCCACTTCAGAAGTTAAGGCTATAGCGACGATCCTGGTAATTAATATTGCCCACTATATAACATTCATCGCAGACGGCGTACACAGATACGTCGAAAACCGGTAATATAAAAAATATAACATACACATATCCAATCGAGCCACAATGAACGATCCCTGAAGAGAAAACACACTTCCTAGGTAATCCACAGACGGCCTCTGTACAATAAATTCCAGTAACAACACTCTCCAACGTGTACTATCCGATATCTACGATAGTAAACACGTGTGGATTGAGTTCTGACATAATAGAAACCCGGATCTAGAAATGAAAGTAGGCATGATTAACAGGCTCCAACATGGACCGCCCCCGAAATAGATTATGATTTCAAGGTCTACAAAATACAATTAAGCGTTAGCCTAATAATATAATGCATGAGAGCATTTATATTTAGCATGTGATCATCTGAATACCAGTTAACTGGTTATGCAGCCTGCTAGGTACTCAAAGAGTAGCAATTTAAATCTGATGATTTTTAAATAAGCGTTCGTATATAACAAATCAACAATAATCACAGGAAACTAATCCAACTAAAAAGCGGATGTGCCCATGAGGTCGCCATAAAAGACGATCCAAATTCTTGCCCAGTAATTGCCTCTAAACACATAGGCAGTGTGTGTGTGTGTGTGTGTGTGTGTGTGTGTGTGTGTGTGTGTGTGTGTGTGTGTGTGTGTGTGTGTGTGTGTGTGTGTGTGTGTGTGTGTGTGTGTGTGTGTGTGTGTGGGTTTGTCTTACCAACTTGACGAGGTAACTAGACAAAAGAGTTTGCGTGTTTCGACTTACCGAGGTACAAAAGACAAAAGAAACCCTTTACCTCGGTTGTTTTCCCAGAACTGTACCGGCAAAACGAGGTAGAAACCGTTAGTCCACACAAAGGACAAACAATGGGGTACCTCGGTATGTAGGGAAAACAAGACTGTGTGTGTTTGAGGTTAAAAAATCGCACTGGCACAGACATTTCCTACTGAAACGTTTTTTTCTTGTAATATGCCGCCGAAAAATTGTTTTCATTTACTGAACCCCGATGGGTTTCAAACATGACAAAAAATTACACAAAATTGATTTAAACTAAGTGATGAGCTTAGGAACTGGTTAAACTGACTGGCAATAATCGATGTTATTCACTGATGGGCTCTAATTTAGTCCTTACAAGGATGTTACGCAAGCTTTTGTTTTTCTTATAGGCGATGACAGGTCGAAGATTCAAAGGTTCCTTTAATTTAGCATTGGTAAAATTGAATTCATCTTTTAACATTTTTGCTATTTCGATATTCATTCTGTTGTACGTTAAAGTGAAAGGAATGATGGACCTCCTTTCGCATTCGCCCTCTGATATGTTCATACCAAACGGCCAGAGGGTTTGAAGCGTATTGATCCAAAAAGCTTCACGTTTTTTTCTAAATTCATCCGTTTCTTCTAATGTGTCTTTAATTGGTGGTTGTTCAATTGGGTGGATTTCGAAATCATCCAAAGAATGGCCAGGAAGGTTAAAATGTTGTGCTACTGGGGCATCAGCATTATGTTTTATATCCTGTTTGTGTCTAGTAGCACGTTCTCGGAAAGGATTTTGATTTTGACCAACATACTGTTTCCGACATCGCTTACAAGTGATAAGGTAAGTAATGTTTGGTGAATCACAGTGGAGGGGGTTACGGATCTGATAATGATTTTTCGTTTGTTCGGAGGAAAATTCCTCTTTCTGATCAGGCATAAATGTATGCAGTCTACAACGAGGCTTTTTGCAATTAAATACCGCGCCACTACTATTTTGCAACGGTCTGTTGTGTTCAATCTTCAGTGGTTCGAAATCGGTAGTTTCAGCTGGACTTTCGAGCTTTTTCAGGGTTTGGGATTTCAGGCTACGCAAAAGGCGCAGCGAGTACCCTCTCGATCTGAGGGCGCCAAATAGAGTAGAACAAGCCTCATTGAAATTTACCTTATCACTTGAATTGCGGTGGAAACGAATGAGCTGTGATTTGATGATACCTTTAAATGTATGTTGAGGATGAAATGATTTTGTGTGCAACAATTGATGTGAATCAGTTGGTTTAAAATATACTTTATAATCTAAATGACCGGACGCCTGAAATTGCTTGCCTTTATACACGGTCACATCGAGAAAATCAACAGAATTTTCACTGATAGTAGCTTTCAATTTAATATTTGGATCGTGATTGTTCAAAATTTCTAAAAAATCATCAAAATCTTCTTTTGAATGTTCCCAAATAATAAAAATGTCATCTAAATATCTGAGATATACGAGAGGATGCTTTGCACATTTGCTTAAGGCATTTTCCTCCCATTCCGCTACATAAATGCTTGCAAAATTGGGACTGAATCTTTTACCCATAGGACAACCCATTATTTGTAGAAAATATTCTCCATTGAATTGAAAGTCATTACCTTTTAAGCTCAGCTCTAAAAGATCCAAAATTTGTTCATCCGGGCGTTTCGCATCCGGATATTTTTCAAATGCATTTTTAACTGATTTAACACCTTTATCAATATCAATGTTCGTATACATACTGTCGATATCCAAAGTAGCCAGAACTGCATTTTTCGATATTTTCAATTTCGAAATTTTTGACAGGAAATCCTGTGTATTTTTTAGATAGCTCGGATGTCTATTTGCTATAGGTTTCAGATGATAATCAATTAATTCCGAGATCGCATAAGATTCCGAATTACAATCTGATACAATTGGCCTCCCGGGTGGAGTTAAGTCATCCGTCCATGAAGAACGGTCCTTGTGGATCTTTGGTAGGATATAAAATTGTCTTGTTTGAGCACTGAGCTTAGCTGTTAAATATTTCAATTGTTTTTTGGTAATGTGACCTTCGTCGAGGAGAAATTTTAAGATCTTATTGAATTTTTCAATATTACTAGGCCAAATAAGTGAATCTATTTTCTTATAATGTTTAGTATTGCTGAGTTGTCTCATGGCTTCCTTTATATAATTATCCCGAGATAGAACAACTACCGACCCACCTTTGTCGGCTGGTTTAATTACTAATTTCTTATTTTTTCGAAGTTTCGTGAGGGCTCTCCGTTCACCAGCTGTTAAATTGTCTTTATCGGAGAGTATGTTCATGCTGAACACCTTTTTGATGATTCGTTTGCTAGCCTCAATAATTTCGGGATCTACTTCACTATCTGGAGGTGACCAACCAGATAATTCTGTAAAAGGAAGTTTCCGACCGCTGGAGTTTCTAAAGCGGTCGGCTAATTTCATTTGCCTAAGAAAATTACAGTTGTATGATGGTAAATTTGTTTGGTTATCAGTTTTAGGCTTTGGTGTTGGTACAAAAGTTAAACCGCGATCTAAAAGAGATTTCTCTTGGGTTGTTAGGTCATTGGTGCCAGACAGGTTAACCACATTAGTTCCTAATCCCACATCTGTTAGGCGGCTGTTACCTTTGCCTTTACTTAGTTTAAATTTAAATTTAGGTGGTTCAACCAGTGATCGTACATAATATTGGCGGTTCTCGTGGTCCAATGGATTAAATCCTGAGCAACATCAAACTTCGCGTCATCAATTTTTGGTATCACGTTAACGTCCTTCACTTTCCGAATGGTTTCGTTGATGATGCTCAGGGTTCTCCTCTCAGCCTGAGGGAGTTTTTGCGAAAAGTTTAGTTCAGCGAAATAAATTTTTGCTGATCTAAACTTGACCCTGATATCGCTAAGCATATTCCGCAACTGCTTAACTACGAGATCAGAATTATCGTTTCGAGAATTCACGCCAATATTTAATAATATTTTTTGGGGACTGGACTGGCCCCTGTGCCCTTTAAACATAGAGCGCAGATGATTGAATTTGGCGCCGGGGTAACACTCCACCTGGATGTCCGGATGGGGATTTCGATCAATGCGTCCTAAATTTGAACTTCCAATCATAAGGATGTTTTTACAAACATCGGGGAGGCGCCAATTCCTTTTGTCAAAATTAACTCCGCTTTTATATAGAAATTACTATGAATTTATAATATTTTTCCAACTGTACCCTATGGCCCAGACTTAGCTGAATCATAAAACGGTGGAGGGCTATGACTTCAAAAATAATTCCAGTCCTGCAATCCATGATGAAAGGAACTTAGAATAATTAGGAATTACATGTATGTCTCTTGATACAGTAACAGAGGAGGCAAATTCCAAATATAGAGCCCATTTTAAGTAATTCCTTATTGTAAGCATGAAGACAATGCTACATAGGATGTGACAAGTTCCTAATTTTTAAGGCTAATCTGGACTAGGCCCCAAAAATTAGGATGGCACATCTGAGAATGAGTGAAAATCCCCCACAAACATACGCCATAAAATAACACTTCAGCTGTATGCAGGATATAATTACGGATAAAACAGCTTCCTTCATAGTTACATACTTTTTAAGCCAGAGAAGAGGTAAAAATCCCCCCCTCCTTTCTTTTGAAGGAATCTTCAAAAGAAAGAGGGGAGAGCTCTGGAATCAATAAGAGCAGTACCAAAAAACAATATAAATAATCATCGAACAGGCACTCAGGTATTAATTCATGATTAATAAATGGTGCTTAAGGCCACTTCAGAAGTTAAGGCTATAGCGACGATCCTGGTAATTAATATTGCCCACTATATAACATTCATCGCAGACGGCGTACACAGATACGTCGAAAACCGGTAATATAAAAAATATAACATACACATATCCAATCGAGCCACAATGAACGATCCCTGAAGAGAAAACACACTTCCTAGGTAATCCACAGACGGCCTCTGTACAATAAATTCCAGTAACAACACTCTCCAACGTGTACTATCCGATATCTACGATAGTAAACACGTGTGGATTGAGTTCTGACATAATAGAAACCCGGATCTAGAAATGAAAGTAGGCATGATTAACAGGCTCCAACATGGACCGCCCCCGAAATAGATTATGATTTCAAGGTCTACAAAATACAATTAAGCGTTAGCCTAATAATATAATGCATGAGAGCATTTATATTTAGCATGTGATCATCTGAATACCAGTTAACTGGTTATGCAGCCTGCTAGGTACTCAAAGAGTAGCAATTTAAATCTGATGATTTTTAAATAAGCGTTCGTATATAACAAATCAACAATAATCACAGGAAACTAATCCAACTAAAAAGCGGATGTGCCCATGAGGTCGCCATAAAAGACGATCCAAATTCTTGCCCAGTAATTGCCTCTAAACACATAGGCAGTGTGTGTGTGTGTGTGTGTGTGTGTGTGTGTGTGTGTGTGTGTGTGTGTGTGTGTGTGTGTGGGTTTGTCTTACCAACTTGACGAGGTAACTAGACAAAAGAGTTTGCGTGTTTCGACTTACCGAGGTACAAAAGACAAAAGAAACCCTTTACCTCGGTTGTTTTCCCAGAACTGTACCGGCAAAACGAGGTAGAAACCGTTAGTCCACACAAAGGACAAACAATGGGGTACCTCGGTATGTAGGGAAAACAAGACTGTGTGTGTGTGTGTGTGTGTGTGTGTGTGTGTGTGTGTGTGTGTGTGTGTGTGTGTGTGTGTGTGTGTGTGTGTGTGTGTGTGTGTGTGTGGGTTTGTCTTACCAACTTGACGAGGTAACTAGACAAAAGAGTTTGCGTGTTTCGCCTTACCGAGGTACAAAAGACAAAAGGAACCCTTTACCTCGGTTGTTTTCCCAGAACTGTACCAGCAAAACGAGGTAGAAACCGTTAGTAAACACAAAGGACAAACAATGGGGTACCTCGGTATGTAGGGAAGACAAGACTCTGTGTGTGTGTGTGTGTGTGTGTGTGTGTGTGTGGGGGGGAGGAGGAAGGGGGGATTCGAAATCATATCGAAATCTCCTCACCCGTATTATTGAATCGTTCCTGTTTCAGTTATCAAAAAATATAGGTTCCCTCACGTCTAACAGACTCACATTATGCCACTATGGGCGGAGAAGGACGTGAAGAATAAAACTTCCCCTGAAAGAAGACCCACTCATGGAGGAAGCTTCTGGGGAGCGTCCCATAACAGACACTTGAGAATACTGATCCAAGGTTTCTGTGACAACAGAGGTGCTACTAGTAGGATTCACAAGACTGTTTAATCTTAAAAGTAATCTACTGAATCAAATGAATTGGAGGATACGCGTATCCTATCATTCATCTCCATGAATTCTGCAGAGTGTCTACTGCATGCGCTCAATGATCTGGGCATGGCGACACAAATGACGGTAACTAATTGTTCCGGTGCGTCACAACCTGAACTATCATGGGGTGATCCTACTGGTAGCAAAACTGTCCAAATACTCGCATGTTGAGCATCCAAAAGAAAAGAAACAGGCAACCTTTCCGAGGAGCGAGTCTGCTAGTACGTTCAGACGACCCGGTATATGATGGATAGAGAGATGAACATGAAAATTCTTCTCCGTTAGTTATCATAACGGAAATGAATGGGTGCTGCCCTAGTTCCTGATGTATGCTACCACAGTTGTCCAACAATATCTGGACATGCGTGTCCACATTGATGTAGTGCTAACAATATTGACATCATTTTTTGATGTTTATGTCTTTCACCAGGAACCGAGGGTCCCAAGACCCCTGCATTTCGAGTCTGTCAGACTCAGGGTCTTGCCCCAAACTATTGACTCATACCCGTCATAATCGTGAAAGCCGGATCTGGCAGTTGCAGCGGAACTCATTGAGTTAACCACTGAATATCTGCCCCAATATGGACCTTTTGTTTACTAGATCCATTAAAACACTACTGGTCCTGAGCGAATGCGTTTTCACACTCCAGTTCTGGGTAAAGAATAACTTGAGGGGACGTGTACGTAAGCGACCCATCTAAACAAGATGCGTAGCCGCTCCGCACAACCCCATCAGTCGCATAAAATTTCTCGCTGTTAATGTGTCTGATAGTAGACAAAAGCGAGCATAACAACTGACTAATTTCGTACTGAATAATGGCAGACGAACCAGATTGTTGTGAGACATTACCAAGTTCATTATTCGAGTGACAGCCCAGGGCGCTATCTTCAGACCAAAGCACATCGCTCAGAACTGAAATACTATCCCTTGAACGATGAACCGTAGATATTTTCTGAATGCCGGATATACCAGGACATAAAAAACGGAACCTTAGATCTATGCTTATAGCATAGTCGATCACTCTAACGCTTGCTTTTACCGACTAAATGATAACCATAAACTTTTAGAGCTTTGAAAAACTTGTTATCCAGCTCCAGTCTATTATCGGTCGGAACAAGCTCTATGACTTCGGTACAAGTAACAGGTGACTACAGAATCCTAGAGAATCTTGATTCTCGACAACCTCTATTACTTTCATTGTCAAGAGAACCTTTACCTCCGATTGGAGAGACTCTTATGTAAGGATTTGACGGAAGCATTGTCCATCACAGACATTAAGTTAGTTGTGGTTCTCTCGGAAAGATAGCCGTAGGTCGTCGGAGACCACACTTCTCGCCTACTGGTCTTCCGTAATAGTTATCCAGTTTGATGCGAATCTTGATAACCATCCATCAACTGCTAAGCAACAGAGGTCCTAACCCTCACCTGTAGTACCTGCGAGGCCTATGGAAGGAGAAACTATGTCTCCTCAAGCCAATGGCTCAGGGGCATCTGACCAGTAGCCTCGATCAGACCTAAGTCCCCTTATCTGAGTCACTGTATGACGATCCCTAGAGTAATTATAGGAGGGTTACCTATACCCTCGCAAGGAGTCCTTTTTAGATGACTTTCTGTCTAGGACGTTGTCCATCACAGACATGAGATGGGTCGCTTACTCCTTTTTGCTATTGCAGGTCGATTAGACGCCGACTTAAGGAGCAGAGTATTCATGCTTTCTTTGTAGCTTGGTCATAAACCAATGAAAGCTTATCGTCAAAAACTTAGTGTCCGGAAACCAGAGCGGCCCGAAGAGAGTTTTTCACCTTGTCATCTATTAAGGATGATGATGCAAGGGCTCCATCATGTCTGATTAACTCCAAATTAGTAACTGTTAAGACAGAGTTATACGTGATAAATATAATAGCCCTAGAAAGGACTTTAAATGAAGTACGAACGTCCTCAAATTCCTTTCTGTAGAGACATTGCGTCACAGTTCTTAAAGGTGATCTGCATAAGACAGTGAGTCTAAATTCACTCTGAATGAAGAAATACCATCTCAATTGTGTCAGAGCGAATAGTGAATGATGAAGGTAAGGCCATAATTAGGTCCTTAGCCTGCTATTTCAAACATAGAGAAACTCTCAATACATCTTCCCCGTTTTCCGTTAATCAGTAAAATTACAGAAGATGAAGAAACCGCCTTACTTCTTTCCACTGGAAAGTTCAATATGGCATCGTCTAAAAGGCCAAAGGCCTGCGACACCTGTCTATACTTAACCGGAAAAGACATTTCCTCCTCTTTTTCTGGATAAAGACAGCGTTCAACAACGCTAGCGGTTTCTTGCAAGTAGCTGCAGCATTTTGATTCGCTGGAACAAATTCAGGGTAGTGTTGATGGATTAAATCCATCGCAACCATGTGTTGTTCCAAAAGGGAAGGGTAATCTCCCTCCATATCCCTTTCATCATTCGACTCAGTTGAAAATCACGGTTAATGGCATCTGAACGTGCAGATGACTGGACCGACCCAACATCATCCGACAGCTCAGGTTCTGAGACTGCCGTCGGCTGCTTCTGCACTTGCTGGGATGCTGCGAAGAGCTGTGCAATCTGTGACAGCAAGTCTGTTACGGAGTCCTGAGGAGCAGCGGTCTTCTGTTGCTTGGCCGCCGGCTGCTCCTGGGACAGTGTGTCCGAGATGCCTCTTTTCTGCGGATGTCCCGATGAATGAGGCCTTGTCTCCTTGGCTACTGTATGGTGTGACTTCTCTGACGAAGAGTGGACCTTCTCGGCAATGCAGGCTGAATATCAGAAGTCACGTAGCCAAGGTGCGGTCGTGTGTGCTTGGTAGATGCTGAGGAAGAAGCTGTAACTATAGCCAACCCCGGCTGTGAACTGAACGGAGCGTCCCGGACAGGAGGCGTGGACATATGCTCTGACTGACGCAAGTTCCGAACCACAACATCTGGCCCCAGATGTTGTTATTAAAGAGAGAGGGGCCTCTCTCTTGCGGTCCTTCAGACCTCGCCGAGCTTCCTGCTGAACTTGCCGGCTTCTTCCTCTCCGTCGTCGCAGGGTGAGCTTGTTATTATTTTATAGTGCTCGCTCTACCCTTTCTATTCTCCTCGCCCGCAAATGACACACCCGGCATTACGATACCCTCAGACAGTGTAACCACTTCACCGGTCGAGCTAGCTGAAACCACGCTGTGGTTATTGCCCTAATATTCATGAGCACTTTAGCCGCTAGCTCTGATTGACTATCTAAATAAGACGACGGAAGCACACTATCTGACAGCATCATGTAAACATCACCATGTTCTTGTTCCTTTGTAAATAGAAACTAAAAAACTAGAGCGACTTTTTGGCGAGAGGACTGGCGGTGGCCTCTCACCGCGAGTGGATCGGCACTGGCCCCTCGCTAACAACGTACTGTGACACCCGTCTCCAACGTTTGTCATCCCATGCGACACATGTTGAGCAAGAATTGGTGGGAGTACATCGACTACAAGCAAGGCAACCAACATGTAAATCAGAGGAAAGACTTCCAAGGATTGCTTAATGAGCAATATGCTTTGATAATGAAGCAAACTAAGTTGATCATACTCCCACCAACTCCACATTAAATATTATAAAAAGATACATAACAAAAAACATTCAAAATATAAATTGAAAAATAATTTACACAAAAAAAATTTTCGAAAAATTTTGACAAGAGCCCAAGTTCCCAAAGGGAACGAAGTGCCCAAATGTATCCCGATAGAGCCCAAGTGTGGACAAAAATTATTTTTCTATCCAAAAATTAACTGCTACACTACCGGAATATTTAATGTATCTTACAAGAGACCTACCATATAATAAATAGGAAACTACGCATATAAAAAGAGCGTTGTTAATGTAAACAACGTCAGAATGAAAACCGGAAACAAGACCCCAGGCAACACAGCCCGAAGTCAGTAACAGATTTTTGAACTATCCGATGTAAGACAAGATCTTCATCAGAAGAAAAAACGATACATTGGATGTATGATGCATGACCAAAATGCCTAAACACCCAAAGGGTGAGGACGTAACCCTGGGGATATACAGAATAAACATTCTGTGTAACACGTTAAACTCCCAAGAAATTTTATAAAAAAATTTCAATAAAACAAGCCAAAAAGCTTGGGTGTTTAACTGGGGGAGATCAAGGGAGGGTAGGGAAGGAATACTTAACAAACAGTGGAAAAATCATTATAAACAATGATGACATCAGGCCCATGTCCCAAAATTGGGGAACATGAACTAATTTTTATAAATATTATAAAATTACAGCCCTGAAAGTTCCAAACCACCATTTCTTCCTTCCTTCATCCAGTTGTGTCCTTGGATCCACCAAATTAACCATTGATTTGTGTCTGGCATTATTATAAACTGAGATTTAAAAGCACAGAAGTCAGTTTGTTGTTACCTGACAGAGGGCCAAACAAAGAATGATGTTGGCGCCAATTCCGGTCTTTTCCTGACGTCTGCGCATGTGCGGAGAGTAAATGTATGGAGGGCCAGATAGGACTTCTAATTTTCGGTTTTGCATGCAAATTTTGGGGATTGGGGCAAAATTTGTGTTTGGCCCTCGATATTTTGGAGTTAGCACCAGCTAAGTCTGGGCTATAGGGTACAGTTGAAAAAATATAAAAATTAAATGGTTTTCCCAAGTTAACAAAATTGATAAATTTGTCCCTTGAGTGCAACAAGGCTTTGCAATGCTAGCCTTCATTCACTCAAGGGACGAAATACACCAGCACCCATGTTATTCTGTAGATTATGAGGCCTAAAATATAAAACAAACCAAGAACATGAACTTTTGATGGCAAAGAAATAATTACAAAAATGAAAGTGTCAATGACACTGTAGCTCAACTTGTCAAGACAAAGACATGTACATGTATAGTATGTGACACAGCAATGACAAACATCTAGGTAATGACCTGATAACAAAGGTACATATAAAGTATTGTAACAGTCTGTACATAAATACTGACCGTTGCCTGTAACAAATGTATAGGTAAAGTATTGTAAAGGTGGGTGACAGTCAGATGCTAAACTAGAAAAAAATCTTTGAGTCCCAGAGTGGGTCTGACTGAACCCCAAAATATTTGTTCTCATAGCACAGTGATAACAAAGGCACCCCAAAACACACTCATTCCTGTCCCAAGGTGAAAACAAAGGTACCCAAGAAGTTTCGTGAAGATCAGTTCACAAATATGAGCTGTGTAGAAGTTGTGACAAAAAACTGATTGGACCTAATTTCGGTACAACATGGCCACTGGCAGCCATCTTGAAGTTTGGACCGCACCCAGAAACACTCGTTCTCGTCCCAAGGTGATAACAAAGGTACCCAAGAAGTTTTGTGAAGATCAGTTCATAAATACAGCCTCTAGTCCGAGCCGTATTGACATGTGCACTTACAGTGTATAAGTAGCACTGAATAAATCAAAGTTCATCTAATTTGCATAATTTCTGCATGAGAAAAAAACCCGTACTATATGTGATGTATTCCACGTTACTAAACATTCATACAAAAATTTATTCAAATCAGAACTTTCATACAGAAGTTCTGTACAAAAGACTGATTGCACTAATTTTGGTACAAAATGGCTGCTGGTGGCCATCTTGAATTTTGGACCACACCCAAAAGTTAAAAAATTTATAGTAATTTATATATTTTTTATACTTACCAATGACCCAGACATAGCTGGTGCTAACTCTTAAAATATAGGGCCAAACACAAATTTTGCCCCCCAATCCCCAAAATTTGCATCTAAAACTAAAGAAAACATGTCCTGAAAGGCCCTCCACACCTCGCCCCCACTGCGCATGCGCAGTGTCAAGGACGTTCCGAAATTGGCGCCATTTATCATTCTAATAACCAGTGCCTGGTAAGCGCTATGTACTCAGCGGGGAGGCAAGAGTTCCCAACTCCTGGGAGGGCCATCCCCGTCTGGGTCATTGGTAAGTATAAAAAATATATAAATTACTATAAATTTTTTAACATTTTTATACTGTACCAATGACCCAGACATAGCTGAATAGTAAAAAGGCTGGAGGGCCAAGGACATAGAGCAAAATGGAATACGCTCAATAAAATAAAATAGAGTCATCCCCTGTAGGGAAAAGAAGTAATAGGCCTTACATGTATCTTTCTTATTTATGAAAAATTAGAAAGATACAACACCTTCCAAAAATTGAGCTTCATACATCCATGTACTCTATTAATATCCAATAATCCTTATACTAATAATTTTTAAAGTAAGCCAATAATAAAGTAAGTCTAGAGAATAGAGACTCTTATACTCCTAAAAGTGTGTGAGAATTGCATAATCATGTCCGTTGACATATGCAACATTCAAAAGCTATACTTTAAAAACTAAGACTTGAATGAATTTTATAAACTTAAACTTCTCACTAAACAACCATCCCAATAACAGCTCAGAATTACTAACTCCGGAGGAGGTATCCCCTTGTTTTCATAGTAAAAACAGGTGACCCAAGGGAACACCCTCCCCCCTCCCCCCCCCTTTTTCTTGCCCTGGGTCAAATAGCCCAGAGCGAAGAGGGCAGCCGAACGGAGACACTGCCGAAACAGACAGCCTACCTAGCTATAGTAGCAACTGTTAAGTGAATGACATTCTGAGCAGTAGATAATAGACCTAACAATAGAGGCCTCCAGAAATGGACTCGATATTTCTGAGATAAAATTCATGAATGGATGGCTGAGCGCAATGAGCAGCCTTCAAAAATATATAATAGCAACACTATTAATGTAAGCCCAAGAAGTAGAAGAACTCTTACTTCATGAGCCGAAATCTTAAGCACAACTGCTAAGCCAATGATATACCATAAGCAGTACGCTAGTTAATAGAATCCATTAACAATAAAATGGAGCGTAACGTCCTTCTACTAGACATCAAAGACAGAAGAAGCTTACGCCCTTGTAATAAACAGATATCTGTTTATAAATACATAAACTGTACCCGGAAAGAGTAAAGGCCTATGCCCATACGAAGACGGAAGGACCTTAAAATAATAGGTTCCGGATAATAGGAGCCTAACTCTTATGCAACAATCCAACCTAAATAGTAACGGAAGTATTGATTCCGAAACTATGAAAGTGAAAATCATCCATCGATAGTGCATGAAACTCACTGACTCTACAGTAAAAGAGAAACCAACAGAATTACTGTCTAAAAGGTCAGAATTTGAAAACTACTGTTTCCAGAGGCTCAAATGATTACTTAGCTAAATAAGAACCGAAGTTAAAATCCGTATAGGAATTTAATCTAAAGATTCTAAGTCTATTTATCAAAAAGTTACTAACTGACTTAGATAAAGAGACAAAAGACTCAATTGTAAACTATTGTAGAGTGCATAGGTATGAGGTAACATAAACCTATAACCTAAATAACAACAGGCTGCAGTAGATCTTGTGAAACAAGTATACTAAAAACTAGCAATGCGTAGTATGGAGAGATCAACCATATGAACATAATGATCCCTACACCACGACGGAAGAGCCTCCACTTTAGTCGCATAGAATAGAGAAGAAGAGGATCCCCTATAGTAAGAAATCGCGTCCAAAGCTCGTCCAGTACAGTGCTTACAATGCAATACGGACCACACAACGGAATACATGAAGGTTGCGACCTTGCTGGTTGTGATAAAGATGACACGATTTACCCAGTGAAAAAAGATCCTCACATAGAGGAAGATTTCACGTTAAGATCCACAGTAGACAAGAGAGTAAATTACTCATGATCTCTGTGAAGATAGAGATGCTATCAACAGAAATGTATTGTGGTTGTTTATCTTAGCAATACCTGCTAAAACAACAGCGCCGGAGGATACGCGTATCCTATCATTGCGTCCTATAGATCAATAGAGCGTTAACAGTATTAGCTCAGAGATCTGGACAAGCCAACACATACGTCTGCAATTGATTAGCAAGCTGTGTCATAAATAAAACATCATTGGGCGCTCCCATAGATAGCAAATCTGATAAAATACTTGTTTGTTGAGAGTCCATTCTGACAGCAACAAGCGACCCGTAAGAGAACGGGAGTGCGATAAAACAATCAGACGACCCAGAATATGACGGACCAAAACTGAACTTGGTGTACTATAACCAACAGACGGATTCTTTCCATTAAATTGAATAACGGAAACGAAAGAGTGCCTCCCTGGTTCCGGAGATACGCCACTACTGTCGAATTAAAGGACAGGAATTTGGGCATGCGTTTCTGAATAATGTTCATGCAATGACATAAAGCAAGCCTAAAAAACATTATTCCGCGGAAGTTAAACTGATAGCTAAAAGACTGCGGAACCCAAAGACCCTGGCACTTCGAATCCGTTGGGATCAGTATATATCCCAATCTGTTTGACTGGCAACCGTCATAACAGCCACACTAGGGTCCGGCAACTGCGGCGGCACTCTCTGAGTCAACCACCGAATGTTTGCCCCAGTCTGAATCTCTTGTAACACTAGATAGACAAGAGAATGTATAAATCAAGCAATTCATGGATTGCCGGAAAGTTGCCGTCGAAGAGAAGCTCCTCCGAGAACGAAGCGACTCTGAGAGAGTTCTTAACCTACTATCCACACGTGGATGTAGCTAGGGCTGCATCACGTCTAATCAACTCCAATCAGCCACTGAAGGGCGGAGTTATACGTGAACAAACTACTGCCCTCAAAAGAAATTACATTGAGAATAATATCCCGTAAATCTTTTCTTGAAGACGTAATGATAACGCCTCAGTAAGGTGGATTACGTATAATAAAGCGTCTAAGTTAAGTCTACTATACATAATGTCGTTCCCAACATTGAAATTGGAAAAGACATAAACGGCGAAAAAGAATATATGTAGTCTTTAATCACACCGTCTAGACGCATATGAACTCTCGGTATGCCCTGCTCTGCCAAAATAAACTATATGTAAAAAAGATAAAATGGCAGAAATGAGCCACGCGGACAAGAAACTAAACTATCATGCTTAGTAGCAGGCTTGTATATATATATATAATATATAGCGTCGAAAAATAAAACACATGTTGTAATGACAATATTGGACTGCGTCGGTAAGTCAGGGACAAAGTCCCTGTACCGATTGAAAAACCCGAGTCCAATGACGCTATAAGTCTCTTATCCAAGATCGCAGCAATGAAGTCCGAAAAATAATCACTGGAAGAAATGCCAGAAGATATGAAAGGCATCTTCCGATACTACTAAAGGGAAAACTCGAAATCTTTCGAATCCCTTTCGCCATCCTGTCGGACCCTATAAAGCGTTCGGTCGTCCGTAGCTTGATGCAACCGCGGACCGTACCGACCCAGCGCCGTCGGATAATTCCTGATTCGACCGAGAAACCGTCAATTGCTGGGATGCTGCGAAACAACTGTGCTAACTCGGATAGCACGTCCGTCACTGAGGCCTGAGGAGCAGCGGTCTTACGATGCATTGCCGCAGGAAGCTCCGAGATCGTTACCCCGTGCATACTTCCAATATGCGGGCGAACGGAGTGTATAGGCCTCGTGTCCCTTGGCTACCGGATGGCGCGACCTATTCGCTGTGGAATCACTGAATGCCGAAACTGATCGGATACTCGAGGTCACGTAGCCAATGTGCGGTCGTGTGCCCTGCTGTGAGGATGAGGAAGCATTAAAGACAGTCTCTCGGACTGTCAATATAACGGAGCGTCCCGAGCAACGGACATATGCTCCGAATGTAAAATATCTGAACCACAACATGCGGTCCCCTATGTTGTTGGCTTCCTCCGATCTGTCCTCAATCTGCCGTCACTGGGTGAGTACTAAAGTAATTAAAGTGCTCGCATCACCCAAATCTCCTTCCTAGACCGCAACGGACGAACCCGGCAGCCGAACCATTCGATGAATGTACGCTACACCGGGTGAGCTAGCGAATGTCACTCCGTAAGCGATAGACATATTCCATGAGCACTTATTGCCGCTAACTCTTCATTAACTATGACGACAGAGGCACACTTTTGAAAGACATCTCCATAACTCTTCGAACAAGAAACCAGAAATGCTTGGATAGCAAGCATAAAATAATAATATATATAGCGTCGTTCAATAATTCGAAAGTTTGTGTGACATTATTGGACTATGTCGGAACTGAGGGACGATGTCCCTGAACCGAACCAAAAATTTCTAAGTCCACCGACGCTATCAGTTTCTTATCCGGCATCGCAGCATATGTTGTTCCGAAAGGGAAAGCTTGAAATCCACCGAATCCCTTTCGGTATCCCGTCGGACCGGATGAAACTTTCGGACGTCCGTACCCGCTTCCGCGGAGCGTCCCGACCCAGCATCGTCGGATAAAATATATGCGACAGATTCAGTTGATGCTGGGATGCTGCGATAAACTGTGCTATTAAGGAAAGCACGTCCGTTCCCGAGGCCTGTGC
This sequence comes from Pictodentalium vernedei, assembly GCA_031216915.1. Taxonomy (NCBI): domain Eukaryota; kingdom Metazoa; phylum Mollusca; class Scaphopoda; order Dentaliida; family Dentaliidae; genus Pictodentalium; species Pictodentalium vernedei. The sequence continues at coordinate 479,249,020 of CM062295.1, forward strand.
AGTAGCGGACTTACGATGCATTGCCGCTGGAAGCTCCGTGTACGTTGACTCCCGCACACTTCTTATGCGAACGTCCGGAGTCTGCAGGCCTCGAGTCCCCGGCTACCGACCCAGCGCTGTCGGATAATTCTCGATCCGACACCGTTTCTGTCGGCTGCTGGGATGCTGCGATAAGCTGTGCTATGTGCACAAGAATGTCCGGCGTCGAGACCTGCGGAGGCGCAGTCTATCGGTGCTTCGCCGAGGGCAGCTCCGCATCAGATGGCTCCCGCATACTTCCTATGCGAACGTCCGGAGTCCATCGGTCTCGAATCCCTGGCTGCCGGATGGTGTGACCTGGTCGCCGAAGAATCCTTGATCGGCGAAGCTGGTAATATATCGGCGGTCACGCAGCCAAGGTGCGGTCGTGTGCGCTGACGAGAAGAGGAAGCCTTAGCAGTCTCAGCGGACTGCCTATACAACGGAGCGTCCCGAGCGACGGACGTATGCTCCGCTAACGACACATTTGTACCACAACATCTGGGGCCAGATGTTGTTGAACGAGAGAGGGGCCCCTCTCGCTTGCTGTCCGGATGGACCGGAACGAGCTATGAACCGGACTAAAAGGCTTCCTCCGTTCTCCCTCCGATCCGCCGTCACTGGGTGTGCATTAAGTTAATTTTATAGTGCTCGCATCACCCCAAAATTCCTTCTAGACCGCAACGGACGAACCCAGCTGCCGAACCATTCGGTGAATGGACGCTACACCGGGCGAGCTAGCGGACGTCAAAGGCCGTCGAACCTACTAGGGTCCTCTTAGGCAATTGGCGTATTACATGAGCACTTTTCCGCTAGCCCTTCATTAATTGTGACGACGGAGGCACACTGTTGGAAGACATCACAGATACATCACCCTAATCTTGATCGTCTGAAATAGAAATTGATAAAGTAGAGTGACCCTGCGGGGAAAGGACCGGAGTGTCCAAATCCCCAACAACATACCGTGACATACGCTTCCCATATTGTCATCGAAATCATACGATACAGAACAGGAGTTAATGCGAGTACACTGACCACATATAGAATGATAATAAGGTCAGAGGAAGACTTCCTCTTAAAACAATTGATCAATATCCTTTCAAAGTGAAAAGAAAACAAGTCCTGGTACTCGCACTAACCCCTGGCAATGAAAATACATAATAATAATATGATCCATTAATATAGAAAAAATAATTGAAATCAAAATATTTTGAAAAAATATTTTTTCAGAACAGCCCAAGTTTCTGAAAAGTAACGTTGAGCCCCAATGGATCCCAAGCCTAAGTGTGGACAAAAATTTTAAAAATATTTTAAACAATTTATTCAACACTTACGAACAATAATAATGTATCTAGTTATGATTAAAATAACATAAAGATATTATTATTTAGAAATCCCCCCCTCACACAGAGGGCTGTTGTAAATGTAAACAATGAGTGTAAAAACACTAAAATAAGACTCCAGGCACCCAGGCCCGAAATCAGTTACCAAAAATACACCATCTGATGCAAAACAGAGACTTCCAGGGAAGAAACTGCAGAACATCAGATGGTAGATGCAGAACACAACGCCTAACCACCCGTAGGTGAAGACGTAAACATGGGGAAAGAACAGAATTCATTCTGTTATTAAGCTAAAACTCCCAAGAAATTTTAGTAATAATAATTACAGAAACTATGCCAAAAGCATGGGAGAATAGCAAGGGGGAACTTAAAGGACAGGGAGAGAGGAAAAACACTTGAAAAAACAGTGTAACTAAATAATCAGAATGACAACAAAATGGCTGCTGCCTTGAAAATAGGTAACTTAACATAATTTCATTAAAAAATTTTAAGTTACAGCCCTGATAATATTCTGTCACACATTCTTTTCCTCTCCTCCTTTTCTATCCTCCTTAGAATCACCATTTCACTAATATTTATGTGTCTGGCATCATTTAAACTGAGATTTAAAAGCACAAAGATCAGTCAGATGTTAACTGATGAAGGGCCAAACTTAGAATGATAAATGGCGCCAATTTCGGAACGTCCTTGACACTGCGCATGCGCAGTGGGGGGCGAGGTGTGGAGGGCCTTTCAGGACATGTTTTCTTTAGTTTTAGATGCAAATTTTGGGGATTGGGGGGGCAAAATTTGTGTTTGGCCCTATATTTTAAGAGTTAGCACCAGCTATGTCTGGGTCATTGGTACAGTATAAAAATATACTCGTTCTCATCCCACAGTGATAACAAAGGTACCCCAAGAAGTTTCGTAAAGATCGGTTCATAAATACGGCCTCTAGCCTGAGTCGTATAGAAGTTGTGTACAAAAAACTGATAAGACCTAATTTCGGTACAAAATGGCCACTGGCAGCCATCTTGAATTTTGGACCGCACCCAGAAACACTCGTTCTCGTCCCAAGGTGATAACAAAGGTACCCAAGACGTTTCGTGAAGATCGGTTTATAAATACGGCCTCTAGCCCGAGCCGTATTGGCATTTACACTTACAGTGCTGAAAGTAACACCAAAAAACATCAAAGTTAGTCTAATTTGCATAATTTACGCACGAGAAAAAAACCTGTATTATATGTGATGTATCCCATGGTACTAAACATTCATACAAAAAATGATTCAAATCAGAGCTTTCATGTGGAAGTTCTGTACAAAAAACAGATTTCTGCATCGTCGTTACAAAATGGTGGCTGGCAGCCATCTTGAATTTTGGACCGCACCCCAAAACACTCGTTCTCATCCCACGGTCATAACAAAGGTACCCAAGAAGTTTCGTAAAGATCGGTTCATAAATACGGCCTCTAGCCCGAGCCGTATCCAATTGTTGACGGACAGACGGACAGATGGACAATGGGCCATGGCATCTCAAATTTGGCTTCGCCAAACTTGAGCTAAAAATTAAAAAAAAATGCCCAACCCATTGCAATTTTACAAAAAAATGGCCTGAGAAACAGATCTACTTTGTGGGCCTCATGGGTTGTTTGTTCAACCACTTTTTGTAGGTTTTGCACACATACTACCATTAATATAATGTGATGCCCCTTTACTCACAAAAAATATTGATATTCTTTCTAGCTCCAGTTACAGATATTTCAATCATAAAGTATTTAATTCCACTTAACATCATGAAGATATTAATCCTTAAGGGCCTGGAGATTTCTATACATTTTTGCTATATGCTGGAAGTCTACCTCCTGTGGCTTTGCAGTTGTTTCTAGTCAAGAATTCACTAGAAACAACTGACAAGATACTTAGAAAACAAGTTTTAAATTTACCCAAACAATGCATGTTAGGGCACCTGTTCCTCTGCATTAAAAGTTATCAAAAGTCGGAATGAGGCCCTTAAGGGTTAACACAAATTGTGGAACTATTGAGCACTAATCATAAAAATAATAGCGCCAACCGTTTTGTTTCTCTGATAAAATTTAACAAAGAAAAACAAAGATTTCAGTAGCATTAACCATTTGGACCCTGATAGTATATTCCATGCCAGTCAAGAGCCATCAATGATCGAGCCGATATTTGTTACTTGGAGGAAGACCAATCAATATTTTCAACATGCAGACTTGGGGTTGATTTGTCTACCACATAAATTCACTGAGTAACTATCTACTTCAGGAATTCAGATTCTATCACTATCCTGGACCGGAAAAGCATCCTTTTGGGTTCAAAGGGTTAATAATGGATTAAACAAGGGGTATGCAAAGTGTGGGCCACTTTCCCCGACCCATAGGCATGTTCAAAGTGGCCTTAATGGTACTGTGGGACAGAATAATTTTAAAGTTGAAAGAGTGAAAACAGAAAAATTTTCAAAGTTGAAAGAGTGAAAAAGGGCCACAACTCTGGGAAAGATTATTGGATGGAGCCCGTTCCTTGTACATATCCGTTCCCCTATGTGGGTATATCAGCGTACCAAAGGAGATCCAAATTCAACTGATGGCTTTGAAATTACAATGCAAAACGTTTGTACTGACAGATGGATGGATGGATGGATGGATGGGACAGATGAATGGATGGACAGACAGATGTCTAGACAGATGGATGGATGGACATATGGATGGATAGGACAGATGAATGGATGGACAGACAGACGTCTAGAAAGATGGATGGATGGACGGACAGACAGACAGACAGATGTACGGATGGGGAGATGGCTTAACTAGATATCCCTGAATCCTCTGGGAGGGGGGTGGGGTGGGGGGGGGGGCATAATATACAACAGGAATGCGCCATATAAAAGCATCGATGCATTTACTTTTCCTTACAGGATTTCACTAGACACTTACCAAATAGGCTAAAACATTTTGCAATCATGAATGTTTATGACGTTCTCGCATATATTATAATGTTCAGCCCATTGTCACTTGACTACAGGCCATATACTGAAATGATGACCGGAGAAATTACAATAGATTAAGAGGGAAACAAAACAGCTGAGGTGTAATACTCAAACTTAATACATGTAATTAGATGCCTCCAGCAACTCTCCTATAAACTGTTACATGACAAAGACATCATAACAAATTTTGATGACCAAAAATAATTTAGCATTCTATCAGTTAACCCTTTACCTAACACACCAGAAGATTCTGCTTACATAAGCTACAAACTGAACAGTTGGAAAAAAGTTATTTTTTGAAAGATTTCAACAAAACCATATCATGAGATCAATCATTGGAATGAGCTCATCCCAATGAGGGGGCACCTGATATGGTTTTGTTGAAATTTCTTGAAAAATTTGAAAAAATATACAATAAAATTTTTTAATATCGTCTGAATTATGTAAAGGATTAATGGAACATTCCTGTTAACTGCAGTTTTGTCACCGGCAAATCGGCCATTTCTTTAACAGGGTTCTTCTGTACTATATAATTATACCTCTCCTAAAGAAAGCACTTTAAGGACACTTTTTTCACACTGATCATCTTCACAAACAGGAAGAATAACATCAGCAAGGTTATCCCCATCTACAAAAGAAAACACAATTTTGAGCAAATAATCCCTCGCCTTTTGTAAACACAAACACTTCTCAATTAGTCGTAAATGATTCCACAAAAAACTGACTCTTTCTTCAATCTATGATTGAATCAGTATTTATTTATTTATTGGTGTTTAAGATCACATACTTATGCACAATGGCTAATCATGACAGTGACAGTTTTACGGGTGGAGGAAGCCGGAGTACCCGGACAGAACCACCGAGCATCAACAAGCAACTGTCAGCTCAACATTCTAACTCTGTTCAAGCTCTGCTCAAGCAGGGTTACAGCGGTTGAAGACATGTGCACTATCGACATGCAGTACACCTTAGTACACAACATCATCGTGCCCCCATGTAGGCAACTGTGATAAAGGGCCTTGCCCAAGGATACAACGTGGGTCGTCCGGATGGGGATCGAACTCGTGACCTCAAGCATAGAAGTCCAACAGTCTACCACTGAGCCACCGCACTCCCGATTGAATCAGTAAAGTTGCCAACAAGCACTCTGATAACATATTAACCCTTTCCCCAATGCAGACGATATCAAAATTTATTATTTTAAATATCATTTTTTTTAATTTTTCAAAACGTTTCAACAAAACCATATCATGTGACCCCTCACTGGAATGAGCTCGATGAGCTCATTTCAAAGACGTTTCACATGATAAGGTTTTGTTAAAAGTTTTTGAAAAATATTTTTCAGTTGCTGAGTTTGCATATTACGCAGGCCAATGTGGACGATTCATTGGGTAATGGGTTGAAGAATGTTTGATCAAAGATCAAAACCCCACTGATTTTTCACAAAGAGGTTTAACTCCTTGCATGCTACAAGAGGAAAACACATGCCACTGAAATAAGTATAATTGTGCATATTTTAGCAAATTTTTCCTCTGAAAATTACATGGAGTTTTCCACCAATGATTCCTGGAGTTAAAGTTAGACAAATTTTTTATCAAATCTTGTCATGGCAGCTTCACAGCAGCCATGACTAGATTTCATGAAAAAATATTTAGAAAGTTAAAAAATTTATAGTAATTTATATATTTTTTATACTTACCAATGACCCAGACTCAGCTGGTACTAACTGTTAAATTCTAGGGCCAAACACAAATTTTGTCCCCCCAATCCCCAAAATTTGCATCAAAAACCGAAAAATACATGTCCTATATGTCCTCCATACTTTTACTCCACTGCGCATGCGCACTGTCAAGGAGGTCTCGAAATTGGTGCCAATTGTCATTCTTACAACCAGTGCCTGGTAAGCGTTATGTACTCAGCATGGAGGTATGAGTTCCCAACTCACGGGAGGGCCATCCCCGTCTGGGTCATTGGTAAGTATAAAAAATATATAAATTATCATAAATTTTTTAACATTTTTATACTGTACCAATGACCCAGGCTTAGCTGAGTAGTAAAAAGGTTGGAGGGCCTAGGACATAAAGGAAAATCCAATAGGCTCAATTACATGTGACAGAATTATCCCCTCAAGGAGAAAAGGAGAGATAGGCTTTACATGTATCTTTCTTATTCTTATCAAAGAAGAAAGACACAACACCATTCTGTAATTGAGCACAATAACATCAATGATCTCTATTAACATCCAGTATAATTATGTTTAAAGGAAAGCCAATAAATAAAGGAAGTCCAGAGAAATGAGACTCTTTATACTCATTAAAAGTGTCCAAGGCTTGTATATTAACGCCCGTTTGACACGTGACATATACAAATGCTTAACACCGAGCTACACTTTAAAAATATTACATGTATGAGTAAACAATAGCTTTACACTTTAAAACCGACTCGGATTTACTGACTCCAGGGGAGGTATTCCCTTCCTTTTCACTATAAAGCAGGTGACCTAAGGGAACACCTGGGGTCAAATACCCCAGAGCGAAGAGGGCAGCAGGACAGAGTCACTGCCGGAACAGAAAGCCTGCATAACTATAGCTGAAACTGTTTGGTGGACGACATTCTGAGCAACTGATAATGGACTTAAACAATGCAGGTCTCCAGAAATGGACTCAATATTTCTGAGATAAAAATTAGTGAAAGTGGAAGGCTGAGACCAAAATGGAGCCTTCATTAAATCTGTAATAGCAACACTATTAGCATAAGCACAAGATGTTGAAACAGCTCTTACTTCATGAGCTGAAATCTTAGGCGCAGACTGCTGAGTAGAAGATAATTTATCATAAGCAATACGGATAGTTAATTGAATCCATCTAGCAACAGAATGGACCATAATGTCCTTTCTATTAGGCATCAGAGACAGAAAGAAATGCTTACGCCCCTTTCTGATGAACTCAGACCTACGTTTGTAAATACGTATTGCTCTAACAGGACAGAGTAAAGGCCTACGCCTGTCTGAAGATGGAAGGGCCTTAATAACAATAGGTTCCGGATACTTATTAGGAGCCTGATTCTTAGCCAAAAATCCAACATTGGTAGTAAAGGTAATGGTATTACGACGCTACAATAGTGAGAATCATCCACATATAGTGCATGAAGTTCGCTAACTCTTCTAGCCAAAGTGAAGGCTAAGAGAAAAGCTGTCTTATAAGATAAGAATTTGAAGTCCACTGTGTCAAGAGGCTCAAAAGGCGCTTCTTTTAGCTTAAGAAGAACCCAAGCCAAATACCACTTAGGAATTAATCTAAGGGTTCTGGGTCTATTTATCGAAAAGTTTCGAACTAATTTAGATAAAGAAACATTAGATCCAATCATTAATCTATCATGGTGTGCATAGGTATCGGATAGCATAAACCTATAACCCTTAATGGTGACAGGCTGCAGTTTGATCTCATCAAACAAGTAGACCAGAAAATTTGCAATGTCTGGAATGGAGGGGTCATAAATATCTATAGAATGATCCCTACACCACTGACGAAAGACCTTCCACTTAGCAGCATAATTTAGCGAAGAGGAGGTCCTCCTACAGTTAGAAATCGCGTCCACTGCTCATCCTGTAAAATACTTTCCGCGCAGGAAGGACAGCAAAACGGAAATACGTAAAGGTTGAGACCTTGCGGGTTGTGATGGAGAGTGCATGATTTCCCTTGCGAAAGAAGATCCTCCCGTGGAGGAAGCTTCTGCAGCATGTCCCACAACAGACACGGAATGGAATGAGTGCCTCCTTGATTCCGAATATACGCTACCACCGTCGTATTGTTGGATACAATTTGCATGTGTGCATTCTGAATAACGTCCATTCAATGACGTAGCACAAGCCAAAGTGACATCATTTCCTTGATGTTTATGTGCTTGCTTAAAAACTGCGGATCCCAAAGACCCTGGCACTTCGAATCCGATGGGCTCAGTGTGGCACCCCAACCTGTTTGACTGGCATCCGTCATAATTGTAAAACTCGGATCCGGCAATTGCAGTGGAACTCCCTGAGTTAACCACTGAATGTCTGTCCAAGTCTGAATCTTTTGTTTCACTTGATTTGACAAGAGGATGTCCGTATCGAGCGAATGAGTCTTTGCCCTCCAGTTTTGAGTCAGAAAGATTTGGAGAGGACGAGTGCGTAGCCGCCCCATTGGAATGAGATCTGCGGCAGCTCCGCACAGACCTATCAGTCTCATGAATTCTCTCGCTGTAACCTTGTCTGAGTGAAGACAATAGCGAGCGTAACAACTGACTAACTTCACTCTGGTTAACGGCAGACGAACGAGATTGTTGTGTGTCTCGAACCTGGAGATTCCTGGTTTGCTACGACCTCTATCGCATTCTTCACTAAAAGAGACTGAACTTCTGATAGAAGAGAGGCTCTTTTCTGCTGATTTGATGGAAGCTGAGTCCATCTTGGACTTCGAGTTAACGGAGGTTTTCCTTTGAAGGACAGTTTCAGTCCTTCCGCTATAACCCCTCGAACCCAAGGGTCCTCCGTAATTAATTCCCAATTGTTTGAGAAACTCGACAGTCTTCCGCCCACTGGAAATGTGACAGAGGTTTAAACCATCACTTCCTGGACCTGCGAGGCTTGTGGGAGGAGAAACCACGTCCTCCACAACCCGCACCTCGCCCCGTCGACCTAGGGGCATCTGACCGGTTGTCTCGGCCAGTATTACAGCCCCTACCTGAGTCGCTACCTGGACGGTCTCTAGAGTAAGACCTAGAGGACGCGTACAAACCTCTATAGGAACTTCCCCTGGATGTACTCGTCCCAGAAGTGCCTGGCCTACTCTTTTCCGCTGGCTCTGACATTTTGGAAGCGGATTTAAATAGCAGAGAGTCTGAAGCTTTCTTAGTTAATTGATCATAAATTGCTGAAAGCTTGCCGTCGAAGAGAAGCTCTCTGGAGACCGGAGCGACTCTGAGAGAGTTTTTCACCTTATTATCCACGCGCGTGGATGTAGCTAGGGCTCTGTCACATCTGACTAACTCCAGATTTGCCACTGAAAGGGTGGAATTATACGTGGAGAATGCAATGGCCCTCGACAGAACTCTTAAGGAGGTTTGTACATCCTGGAATTCTTGTCCCTCAAGGCATAATGACAACGCTCTGGTAAGGTGATCTGCGTACAAAAGTGTGTCTAAATTAGCTCTATTAGATGATATTGTTGTTTCCAATGTTGAGTTAGGAATTGACAAAGACGACGGCATGGATAATTCAAGATCTTCGGCCTGGTCGTCTAGCCATTTCAAATTTATTCCTTGGATTGATGAAAGGCAGATGAAGAGCACCTGCCGGTAGGAAGGCTGACCTGCCTGTTTTGGTAGCAAGTCTACTTATAGCGTCATTCAATAGTTCAAATGTCCGTGAGACATTTCTGGACTGTGACGGAAACTCAGGGACGGTGTCCCTAAACCAAATGAAGAATTCAGTGTCTAGTGAGGCGCTATAAGCCTCCTATCCCGCTGCGCAGCAATTTGGTCCATAGGAACATCAGGAAGGTAATGCCGGATGAACTCTACGGCAATTTTATGTTGTTCCGAAAGGGAAAATTCCAATTCCTCGGAATCCCTTAGGCCATCCTGTCGAATCACTAGTAAATCTCGGTCGTCCACACTTGAACCAGCGGCGGAATGTACCGACCCAGCTTCGTCTGATAATTCGTGTTCCGACAGAGTTTCTGCCGGTTGTTGGGATGCTGCGATGATCTGCGCTATCTGTGATAGCACGTCTGTTACTGAGGCCTGTGGAGCTGTGGTCTTACGGGATTTAGCCGCAGGAAGCTCCCTGGACGTTGACTCCTGCATGCCTCTTTTATGAGAACATCCGGAGGATGAAGGCCTCATATCCCTGGGTACCAGATGGCGTGACCTAGTCGCCGTGGAATCCCTGGTCGGTGATGCTGGCTGGATATCACTTGTCACGTAGCCAAGGTGCGGTCGTGTGTGCTGGCGTGAGGATGAGGAAGCCGTATGAGCAGTCTCGCCGGACTGTCTATATACCAGAGCGTCCCGAGCGGTGGACATATGCTCCGACTGAAGAACGTTATGTACTACAACATCTGGGCCCATATGTTGTTGTATGAGAGAGGGACCTCTCTCGCTCGCAGCCCGTGTGGAGCTGTACGAGCTAGGAACCAGACTAATAGGCTTCCTCCGGACCATCCTCTGTTCCATCGTCACTGGGTGTGCACGTGGTAAGTTTATAGTGCTCGCAACACCCAAATCTCCTTCTTGGACCGCAACAGACAAACTCGGGTGCTGAGCCATTCGGTGAATGGTCGAGACACCAGGCAAGCTAGCAGACGTCAAACCCTTCGATCCTATTCGGCAACTCCCGGGTAATTGATGTATCTGCATGAGCACTTTTGTCGCTAGCTCTTCATTTGATTGTGATGACGGAAGCACACTTCTGGACAACATCACGGTGACCCTACGGAGAGAGGACCGGCATGGTCCTCTCCACGCTAACAATATACCGCAACACACATCTCCAACGTTTGTCCTCCCAATTGATACACACTGAACAAGGGTCAGTGCGAGTGCATTGACTACAATTAATACAGAGATCATGAGAATCAGAGGAAGATTTCCTCCCATTACAATTTGAACAATAATCTTTCATTGTGAAAAAAGTAAACAGTCATAGTACTCGCACTAAACCTTGAAACAAAGATACATAATAAAATAATCCATTATAACATTACGAAAAAACAATTCAAAAAGAAAAAAAATTTTTGACAAATTTTTTTCAGAAGAGCCCAAGTTCCCAATGGGAACAATGAGCCCAAATGGATCCCAAAAAAGCCTAAGTGTGGACAAAAATTTTAAATCATTTCGAAAAATTAATGTAACACTTACGGACAATATTAATGTATCTTGCTATGAACTAAACAAAAAAGTGTAAACAAACCGGAAACATGACTAAAGGCACTGGTAAACATGGCCCGAAATCAGTTACCAATTTAAACACTATCTGATACAAAACAGAGGCTTCCAGAGAAGAAACTGTAGAACATCAGATGGTAGATGCAGACCAAAACGCCTAAATACCCAAGGGTGAGGACGTAAACATGGGAAAAAAACAGTTGCACCATGAGTGCATGATACGCCCGTTATTAATTACAAGAGGGAACCACACAATATGAGTATACATGTGTACTTGTCAGGTTACGTATACTTGCCACCAAAAAATCATGAAAATTGCTTTAAGTCCAACATGTAGAAAATTGCCTATATTTTGATGAATAAAGTCCCATAACTCTGGAATGACAAATCGGACAGCGACACAAATCGAAAGGGAGATTCCTTCTATCAACATATACTTGCAACCAAAAAATCATGAAAATTGCTCTAAGCATTTTCAAGTTATTGTTCGACATGTGAAAAATAAAGTCCCATAACTCTGGAATGACTATTCAAACGGTGACACCAACTGAAAGGGAGCTTCCTTCCATCAACATAAACCACCTACCAAAAAATCGTGAAAATCTCTCGAAGCGTTCTCGAGTTATCGTACGACATGTAAAAAATCAACAATTTTCTAAGTAATAAAGTCCCATAACTCTGGAATGACTAATCGAACGGCAACACTAAACGAAAGGGAGCTTCCCTCCATCAATATACACCACCTACCCAAAAATCACGAAAATCTCTCAAAGCGTTCTCGAGTTATCGTACGACGTGTAAAAAATCAACAATTTTCTAAGTAATAAAGTCCCATAACTCTGGAATGACTAATCGAACAGCGACACTAAACGAAAGGGAGCTTCCCTCCATCGATATACTCCACCTACCCAAAAATCACGAAAATCTCTCAAAGCGTTCTTGAGTTATCGTACAACGTGTGACCGGACAGACAGACGGACAGCGGTATACCATAATACGACCCGTTTTTTCAAAACGGGCGTATAAAAACAGAAAATAATTCTGTTACCAAGCCAAAACTCCCAAGAAATTTTAGTAATAAACATTACAAAAAATAAGCCAAAAGCATGGGAGAATAGCTAGGGAGGAATAAAGGAAAGGGAGAGAGGAAACACTGATCAAACAATGGAACATTCATAGCAAGAATGACAACAACAGGGCCATGTCTCGAAAGTTAAAAAATTTATAGTAATTTATATATTTTTTATACTTACCAATGACCCAGACTTAGCTGGTGCTAACTCTAACAAAACCAGGGCCAAACACAAATTTTGCCCCCCAATCCCCAAAATTTGCATCCAAAACAAAAAGAAATCATGTCCTAAAGGACCTCCATACTACGCCTCTACTGCGCATGCGCAGTGACGCAGACGTCCCGAAATTGGCGCCAATTATCATTCTTACTGGCAGTGCCTGGTCAGCGCTATGTACTCAGCGGGGAGGCAAGAGTTCCCAACTCCAGGGAGGGCCATCCCCGTCTGGGTCAATGGTAAGTATAAAAAATATATAAATTACTATAAATTTTTTAACATTTTTATACTGTACCAATGACCCAGACTTAGCTGAATAGTAAACAGGCTGGAGGGCCTAGGACATAGAGGAAAATCCAATAAGCTCAACTATATAGTAAAGAGGTAACCCCTTAAGGAGAAAAGGAGTATTAGGCTTTACATGTATCTTTCTTATTTAATATTAAATTAGAAAGATACACTACCCTTAATAATTGAGCACAATAACATTCATGTTCTCTATTAACGTCCAGTATAACCCTTATACTAATTATTTTTAAAGCAAGCCAATAAATAAAGTAGTCCAGAGAATTGAGACTCTTTATAGTCATTTAAAAGTGTCCGAGTATTGTATATTAAAGCCCGTTTGACACTTGACATATACAAATGCTTCACACCGAGCTACACTTTAAAAATAAGACATGAATGAATTTAAACATTAATATTACACTTTAAAACCATCCCGGAAGCGACTCAGAAATACTGACTTGGAGGAGATATTCCCTTGCTTTTCACTATAAAGCAGGTGACCTAAGGGAACACACGCCCCCCCCCCCCCCTTCCCCTTGCCCTGGGTCAAATAGCCCAGAGCGAAGAGGGCAGCCGGACGGAGTCACTGCCGGAACAGAAAGCCTGCATAACTATAGTTGCAACTGTTTAGTGGACGACATTCTGAGCAACAGATAACGGACCTAAACAATGCAGGTCTCCAGAAATGGACTCAATATTTCTGAGATAAAAATTCGTAAATGTGGATGGCTGAGACCAATAAGCAGCCTTCATTAAATCTGTAATAGCAACACTATTAGCATAAGCCCAGGAAGTAGAAAGAGCTCTTACTTCATGAGCAGAAATCTTAAGCACAGACTGCTGAGAAGAAGATAAATCTTCATAAGCAGTACGGATAGTTAACTGAATCCATCTAGCAATAGAATGGACTGAAATGTCCTTTCTATTAGGCATCAAAGACAGAAAGAAACGTTTCCATCCCTTTCTGATAAACTGAGATCTCTGTTTATAGATACGTAGAGCTCTAACAGGACAGAGTAAAGGCCTACGCCCGTCTGAAGACGGAAGAGCCTTAATAACAATAGGTTCCGGATATTTATTAGGAGCCTGATTCTTAGCTAAAAAACCCACATTAGTAGTGAAGGTGATAGTGTTCCCAACACTACGATAATGAGAATCATCCCCCGATAGTGCATGAAGCTCACTGACTCTTCTGGCAGAAGAGAAAGCTAAGAGAAAAGCTGTCTTATAAGATAAGAATTTGAAATCTACTGTCCCAAGAGGTTCAAATGGCTTTTCCTTCAATTTAAGGAGAACCCAAGCTAAATTCCACTTAGGAATTAATCTAAGAGTTCTGGGTCTATTTATCGAAAAGTTTCTAACCAACTTCGATAAAGAGACATTAGATCCAATTTGTAAACTATCATGATGTGCATAGGTATCAGATAACATAGATCTATAACCCTTTATAGTAACAGGCTGCAGTTTGATTTCGTCAAACAAGTATACTAGAAAGTTTGCAATGTCTGGTATAGAGGGATCAAATATATCTACAGAATGATCCCTACACCAACGACGAAAAACCTTCCACTTAGCCGCATAGTTTAGCGAAGAGGAGGTCCTCCTACAGTTAGAAATCGCATCCACTGCTCGTCCTGTAAAGTGCTTGCCATGCAAGAAGGACCACACAACGGAAAAACGTGAAGGTTGAGACCTTGCGGGTTGTGATGGAGTTGGCGCGATTTCCCCTGCGAAAGAAGATCCTCCCGTGGAGGAAGCTTCCGCGGTAGGTCCCACAACAGACACCTGAGTAGATTTATCCACGGTCTCTGTGGCGACAGAGATGCTACCAACAGAATCTTGCATTGAGATTGTTTTATCTTTAGCAATACTTGTTGAATTAACGGCGCTGGAGGATACGCATATCCTATCATTCCGTCCCAAGGGATCGACAGAGCGTCTACTGCAAATGCTCTTGGATCCGGACACGGAGACACATACGTCTGCAACTGATTGTTGAGATGTGTCGCAAATAAGTCTATCATTGGCCGTTCCCATTGGTAGCAAATCTGATTGAATACTTGTTTGTTGAGAGTCCACTCCGACGGCAACAAACGACCCTTTCGTGAAAGGGAGTCTGCTAGCACATTCAGACGACCCGGTATGTGACGGACCGAAAGAAGAACGTGATGTTCTAACGCAAACAGAAGGATTCTTTCCGTTAAATTGAACAACGGAACTGAATGAGTGCCTCCCTGATTCCATATATACGCCACTACTGTCGTATTGTCGGATAGGATTTGGACATGAGCATCGTGAATAATGTCCCTCCAGTGACGTAACGCAAGCCAAATTGACAACATTTCCTTGATGTTTATGTGCTTGCACAGGAATTGCGGATCCCAAAGACCCTGGCATCTCGAATCCGTTGGGATTAATGATGCACCCCAACCTGTTTGACTGGCATCCGTCATAACGGTAAAACTCGGATCCGGCAACTGCAGCGGAACTCCTTGAGTTAACCACTGAATGTTTGCCCAAGTCTGAATCTCTTGTTTCACTTGATCTGACATGAGAACGTCTACATCGAGCGAATGAATTTTCACACTCCAATTCTGAGTCAGGAAAATTTGAAGAGGACGTGTGCGTAACTGCCCCATCGGAATGAGATCCGTGGCGGCTCCGCACAGACCTATCAGTCTCATAAATTCTCTCGCCGTGACTTTGTCTGCGTGCAGACAATAGCGAGCGTAACAACTGACTAATTTCGCTCTGGTTAACGGCAGACGAACGAGATTGTTGTGCGTCTCGAAGCTCATTCCCAGATGAGTGAATGACTTGAACGGCACCAGATCCGACTTCTCCTCGTTTACTATAAAACCGAGACGTCGGAGCAATAGAAGAAGATTCTGAACATCGTTCTGAAGCGTTAACTCGTTGCCGTACCTCTGAAGAATGTCGTCCAGGTAGGCCGACGTTACCGCAGACGAATGAGCTCGGAAGTAGATCATTACCGAGTTCATTACCCGAGTGAAAGCCCAGGGTGCTAGATTCAATCCGAAGCACATCGCCCGGAATTGATACACCACTCCTAGGACTGCGAAGCGTAGATACTTTCGGAATGTCGGATGTACCATGACGTGAAAGTACGCATCTTTGAGATCTATGCTCGTTGCATAATCGTTCACCCGAATACTCGCTCTGACCGATCGAATCGTCTCCATATAAAACTTCGGAGCGACGATCAGCTTGTTTATCCAGCTCAAATCTATGACTGGACGGAACGAGCCGTCTGGTTTCGGAACCAGAAACAGATGGCTGTAGAATCCCGGAGATTCCTGGTTTTCTACGACCTCTACCGCGTTCTTCATTAAAAGAGACTGCACCTCTGATAACAGAGCGTCTCTTTTCTGTGGATTTGACGGAAGATGAGTCCACTTTGGACTTCGAGTTAATGGAGGCTTTCGTTTGAAGGATATCTTTAGACCTTCCGAAGTCACTCCTCTCACCCAAGGGTCGTCCGTAATCGACGCCCACTCTTGGGAAAAGCTCGACAACCTTCCGCCAACCGGAACGCGATAGAGGTTTAAGCCATCACCTCCTGGACCTGCGAGGCCTGCGGTAGGAGAAACCACGTCTTCCACGACCCGCACCTCGCCTCGTCGACCTCGGGGCGTCCGACCGATTGTCCCGACCTGAAGGACGTCCCGAATGAGAGTCGCTATCCTGACGGTCTCTCGAATAAGACCAAGAGGACGCACCGGAACCTCTATAGGATCCTCTCTTGGGCGCATTAGACCCAGAAGTGCCTGTCTTATTCGTGTCTGCTGTATCCGACTTCTTAGGAGCAGATCTGAACAACAGAGAATCATTAGCTTTCTTTTTAATTTTATCATAAATAGCGGAAAGCTTGCCGTCAAAGAGAAGTTCTCCTGAGACCGAAGCGACTCTAAGAGAGTTCTTCACCTTAGAATCCATTAGTGTGGATGTAGCTAGGGCTGCGTCACGTCTAACCAACTCCAGATTTGCCACTGAAAGGGCGGAGTTACACGTGGAATAAGCTACTGCCCTTGAAAGAAGTCTTAAAGAGGATTGTATATCCTGAAACTCTTTCCCTTGAAGGCGCAGTGATAACGCCTTAGTAAGGTGATCTGCGTAAGATAAGGCATCTAAATTGGCTCTGTTAGACGCAATAGCTGTTTCCAACACCGCGGTTGGAATAGAAGCTGACGACGGTAATGATAGCTCTAAGTCTTCCGCCTCGTCGTCCATACGCAGAGGAACTCTCGGTATACCCTGTCCTGCCGTATCGAATTTATTCCTTGCATTAATGAAAGGCAGGTTGAGAGTATTAGCGGACAAGAAACCTGCTTTCCCCGTCCTGGAAGCAAGTTTAAATATAGCGTCGTTCAATAATTCAAATGTTCTAGCAACATTATTGGACTGCGATGGAAACTCGGGAGCGATGTCCCTGAACCGCTCAAAAAATTCAGAGTCCAATGACGCTATAATTCTCTTGTCCGGAAGCGCAGCAGTCTGGCCCGACGGAACAACTTGAGGGAGAAAGTGCCGGATGAAGTCCCTGGCAGCTTTATGTTGTTCCTGAAAGGGATAGCTCCAAGTCATCCGTATCCCTTTCACCATCCGGTCGGACCTCATGATGTTCCCGGTCATCCGCCCCCGATGCTTCGGCGGAGCGTACCGACCCAGCGCCGTCGGATAATTCTCGATCCGACACCGTTTCTGTCGGCTGCTGGGATGCTGCGATAAGCTGTGCTATCTGCACAAGAATGTCCGGCGTCGAGACCTGCGGAGGCGCAGTCTTTCGCTGCTTCGCCGAGGGCAGTTCCGCATCAGATGGCTCCCGCATACTTTTCCTATGCGAACGTCCAGAGTCCATCGGTCTCGAATCCCTGGCTGCCGGATGGTGTGACCTGGTCGCCGAAGAATCCTTCATCGGCGAAGCTGGTAATATATCGGCGGTCACGCAGCCAAGGTGCGGTCGTGTGCGCTGACGAGAAGAGGAAGCCTTAACAGTCTCTGCGGACTGCTTATACAACGGAGCGTCCCAAGCGACGGACGTATGCTCCGCTAAAGACACATTTTGTACCACAACATCTGGTCCCAGATGTTGTTGTACGAGAGAGGGGCCTCTCTCGCTCGCGGCCCGGCTGGACCTGGACGAGCTAGGAACCGGACTAAAAGGCTTCCTCCGTTCTCGCTTACTATCCGCCGTCACTGGGTGTGCATCTATTATGTTTATAGTGCTCGCATCACCCAAAATTTCCTCTTGGACCGCATCGGACGAACCCGGCTTCCGAACCAGGCTGCCGAACCATTCGGTGAATGGACGCTACACCGGGCGAGCTAGCGGACGACATTTGTCTAATCTCCATGAGCACTTTTGCCGCTAGCTCTGAATTCATTTGTGACGACGGACGCACACTTGAAGAAGATAACATGGAAACATCACCCTGTTCTGGTTCCTCTGAAACAGAAACTGAGAAAGTAGAGTGACCTTGTGGAGAAAGAGCCGGCATCGCTCTTTCTCCAGAAACAACATATCGAGACACACGTTTCCAATGTTTCTCATCCCAATGTTCACATATAGGACAGGGATTAATGCGAGAACACTGACTACAATTAATACAATGATCATGAAAGTCAGAGGAAGATTTCTTCCTATTACAATTTGAACAACGTCCCTTCATTGTGAAAGAACAACAATAAGTCCTAGTTACTCGCAAAAACCCCTGACACAAAGATACATAATAACATGATCCATTAATAAATGAAAAAACAATTGCAAAACAAAATAATTTTGAAAAAATATTTTTTCAGCGAAGCCCAAGTTGCTGAAAAGTAACGTTGAGCCCCGATGGATCCGATGGCAAAGTGTGGTCAAAAATTTTAAATTTATATTAAATAATTAATGAGACACTTTCGGATAATATAAATGTATCTTATAGTGAGATAAACTACAGCAAAGGCAAACAGCCCCCCTCAAAAAAGGCTGTTGCCAATGAAAACAAACAGTGTAAAAACACCAGAAAACATGACTCCAGGCACTGAAAAAACTGGCCCGGAATCAGTCATCAATTACACTCTATCTGATGCAAAACAGAGACTCCCAGGGGAGAATCTGTAGAACATCAGATGGAAGATGCAGAACACAAACGTTATACACCCATGGGTGAAAACGTAACTATGGGGAAAATAACAGAAAACATTCTGTAACCAAGCAACTCTCCCAGGAAATTTTAGAAATGAAACTTCTCAAAAATATGCCAAAAGCATGGGAGAATTGCAAGGGGGGACTTTAGAAGGCTAGGGGAGAGGAAACACTGAATAAGCAGTGCAACAATTAGCAAGAATGACAACAAGAGGCCCATGCCTCGAAAATAGGCAACTTAACATAATTTCATCAAAAAATTTTAAGTACAGCCCTGATTATTTTTTGTCACTTCTTTTTCCTCTCCTCCTTCTATCCTCCTTAGAATCACATTTTCTCCAAAAATTACGTGTCTGGCATCCTTTAAACTGAGATTTACAAGCACAAAGATCAGTGAGATGTTGACTGATGAAGGGCCAAACAGAGAATGATAATTGGCGCCAATTTCGGGACGTCTGCGTCACTGCGCATGCGCAGTAGAGGCGTAGTATGGAGGTCCTTTAGGACATGATTTCTTTTTGTTTTGGATGCAAATTTTGGGGATTGGGGGGCAAAATTTGTGTTTGGCCCTGGTTTTGTTAGAGTTAGCACCAGCTAAGTCTGGGTCATTGGTACAGTATAAAAATATAGGCAACATGAAATAATTTCATAAAATAATTATAAGTTACAGCCCTGAACATTTCCTTCCACTGTTGTTTCCTCTCCTCCTTCTATTTCCTCCTTATATCCACCATTTCTCTCATAATTATGTGTCTGGCATCATTTAAACTGAGATTTACAAGCACAAATAACAGTGAGATGTAACTGTATTGAGGCCCAATTTGAGGGCCAAACAAAGAATGACAGTTGGCGCCAATTTCGAGTCCTCCTTGACACTGCGTATGCGCAGTGGAGTAAAGGTATGGAGGACCATATAGGACATGTATTTTTCGGTTTTTGATGCAAATTTTGGGGATTGGGGGGACAAAATTTGTGTTTGGCCCTAGAATTTAAGAGTTAGCACCAGCTAAGTCTAGGTCATTGGTACAGTATAAAAATATACTCCGCAAGTTAAGAGTTCAAGATTTTCAAAATAATCAGTCACTCATTATTTACCAGATATAAGTTGTCAAAGGGTTTGAGAGAAGACCTGATGAGACATGTCACAAACGTTGAGATATACTTACTTACTTATAACCACCCCCACTTAATGATAAATCCATTAGGCCCCATAAAGTAGATTTTCTGTTTCTCAGGCCATTTTTGGGCATTTTTTTTATTTTATTTTTTATTTTTTGTAATTATTTCTTTGCCATCAAAAGTTCATGTTCTTGGTTGTTTTATGTCTTAGGCCTCATAATCTACAGTCCAGAACAGCATGGATGGTGGTGTATTTCGTCCCTTGAGTTCAAGAAGGCTTTGCAATGCTAAAGTATTGCAAAGCCTTCTTGCACTCAAGGGACAAATTTATCAATTTTATTATTAACTTGGGTAAAATATCAAGACATAAACCGTTTAATTTTTATTTTTTAAAGTTTGCATTGGATTTAAAAAGAGAGCATGCGGCAGCCAAAAGGACCATGCGAGAGGGTCTGATAAACAGATTTTTAACTTTTTTAGGCCTTAATATATTTTAATGGTGAGGATTACAAGGATATAGAATATTTTAAGGGCTTCTATATGACTCTTAATTGTGTGCAACCAATTTTAATCGCTTGACCAATTAAATAGTTTTAATTGTCCCTTAACAAATGTCCATCGAAGGGGCATTAAATGAAATTGACATATTTTAATGGTCATTAATACAGGGCTGAACATCCCAATAAATTATAGTTGCAAACTAATAACTCTTTGATAGGCATTAAATTAAAATCAGTGTTATATTTAATGAGTGTAACCATTAAATGATGTTTCACATGGGAAACTTAATGGCTCACAAGTTTTTGGCCACTGAAAGGGTTACTCATTAATGAGGTATTCATGTTAATTTTTATTGGGTTTTTAATTTTTTTAATAGAAAAATATTAACAGCCTTTTAATGGCCACTTCAAGGGGCAGATGAGCAGTACTATAGCTCAACTTCTGCTAAGTTGTGAATGATCATTGACAAGAAATGATATAGAAAAAAAGAAAAAATCCTTCAGGCAAGAAGGTTTTGAGAAAATGCTTTTGAATGCTCTGCACATTACCTGGAGTTCAATCATCTGTGCACCAGCAACACCACCCCACCAACATACACAAATACCCCCCCCCCCCCCTCCCCCCAATAAACAAAAACAAAAGCAACATGACACCAGGGGACCAATATGAACAAACTTGTGAATTGCGCTTTACAAATAAGTTACACATCAAACATGGAAGCATTTGGAGCAGCAGTTTGGTATAAAAATTTGAGTTAGAAGTCACTCTTATGGCTCTACTGATAAGAGCTGAAAGTCACTTAGGATGCTTTATACTGTATATAATAAAATGTTTATTCAGAAGTAGTGATCTTGACTGGGGGAGGGCTAGATTATTTTTCTTGGCACTCTCCAATAATTTGTAATAAAACAAATTTATATAAATAAAATATTATTTGAGTATGGATGAATTTGAAACATGAACAAGGAAAATGTTGGCTTTTGCTCTGGTTCCCTCATTTTTGAAGGCCCTGATAGTGACTTTTAGCACTCAACCAGTTAAATCATGTTCAGTGCAGATGTGAAAGTGACTTTTGGCAATGAGACAGTTAAACATTCGTCTGAAACAGTGCAAACTGACATATCACAAAGGAAGTGTTATGTAAAAATACTGCAATTGAATGCAACTAGATCCACATACCCATATCCATGATAGTGGCTTGTCCCACTAATTTGTTATCACCGAGTACGGGATAGGTGGCATTCCAAACATATTTTCCGTCCTGCAAAACAATAAGAACGAGTAATAAAATACAGGCTGAGTAGTTATGTATCATTTTATTTAATTATTGGAGGTTAACCCTTTACCCAATGCAGACGATATCAAAATTTATTATTTTAAATATCATTTTTTCAAATTTCTCAAAAAATTTCAACAAAACCATACCATGTGATGCCTCGTTGGTACGATCTCGACGAGCTCATTCCAACGAGGGGTCACATGTATTGGTTTTGTTGAAATGTTTTTGAAAAATAATATTTTTTCAACTGCTAAATTTGCATATTACGCGGGCGGATGCAGCCGATTCATTGGGTAAAGGGTTAAGGTCACTTTGAGCACGTATGACTATATCCTGCCTGTAACACAGGTATGAAGTCAAGTTTAGCAAATCCTTTATACCTATGCTACCCACTTCAGAAGATTTCACCTCAGGCATTATTTTCCAGGGCCATGGATCATAAGCTATGTTCTTGGGGTCAAAAAAGAAAGTTTCTAGTTGGGGCCCACAAAGTAGATCTTCTGTTTCTCAGGCCATTTTGTGTAAAATTGCATGTGGGCGGGTTGTTTTTTATTTTATTTTTTATTTTTGTAATTATTTCTTTGCCATCAAAGTTCATGTTCTTGGTTTGTTTTATGTTTTAGGCCTCATAATCTACAGAATAGAATAGGTGCATGGTGGTGTAATTTGTCCCTTGAGAGGACTCATGGGACAAATTTATTAAATTGATTAACTTGGGTAAAATGTCAGACATAAACCACTTAATTTTTATTTTTTTAAGTTTGCATTGGCTATAAAAAGTGAGCATGCGGCAGGCAAAAGGACCATGCGGGAGGGCCTGAGAAACAGATTTTTAACTTTTTTAGCCCCAAGCCATGTAAAATCAGAAAATTAAACAAGTATGAGAGTTTGTATTGTGTTCTTTTCAGAAAGGCTCTCTAAGAAAGCATAGTCTAATTATAGTCAAAATTATTAGCCGCAAAATTTTAATTAATGAAGCACCGGGTTGTACCCAGTGCTTCATTAATTAAATTTCTGATGATTATTTCTATAATTAGCATTTGAAATAAAAAATTATTGCGTCCGTAGAAATATTGCCTACCCATGGAACATGTCCAGTCCAAGGCGACCGTACTGTAGCACAAGACAATCAATATCTTAGACTCCAATTCTGTCAAAAATGTCTGAACTGGAAACATTATTGGGGAGTGGAGGAGGGGTGGGGGTTGGGAGGGGGTTGCTCAAATATCTGTCCTAAGTTAATTTTCATCAACAGTTAATCAATTTTCCTAAATGAATAGTAAATTGTTATTCAGCATTTTCAGATTAAATCAAGCCCTGCCTGATTGTATGAAAGGTACAGCAATCACGTAATACAGGGTTCCCCCAGGTTAAAATCTTTGAAATTCAAGGCCATTCCATGCCATTTCTCGGCAATTTTCGTGGATTTTCAAGGCCCCCCATTTATGAAGGCTTTTCAAGGCCGAGGCTGGCAAAGTACCCTAAATTATCAGATAACGACTAGAAACTTTCTCTTATATTTCCCTTTGTTGATAATTCAAACACTTGACATCATTTCTTGGAAAACTCTTTCTGAAAGCTATCCAAACAATGATATCACTGATTAGAATTAGTGAGCCTGAGAAAGACATTTTCTTGTGTTTATCCCACAACTGCAGTGTAATTACCAGGTGGCACAATAGCTATGTCTCTTGAACATGTATCGCTATTCTAACTGAATACTTACTGAATGCAAATGAATTGATGTCATCCTTTCTCCCAATGAGTAAACTACATGTTTATACATGTAAATGACACATTTCGTAACCCACAATGTCTCCGGAAATGTCATTCGAAAAGCAAAATGTAATTCCGTTGTGGGGAAGTGTACCTTCCAACAAGCTTGGATTAAATCAACTGCGTACTGTAACTGGTTACTGCCTGTTCCAGTTGAACAGTATTCAGCTAAATGCAGTAAGTGTCGAAAAGTTTTTAAAAAAATTTCAACAACCATATCATGTGACCCCTCACTGGAACGTGCTCACTGAGTTCGTTCCAATGAGGGGTCACATGATATGGTTTTGTTGAAATATTTTGAAAAATTTAATTTTTTCAACTGCTCAATTTGCATATTACGTGGGCGGATGCGGGCAATTTGTTAGGTAAAGGGTTAAAATTGCACATGTTAACATTTGAGGTGAATAAGACAATAACACTTTCATTTGGAAATCCAAACTCGGAATCCACAGTGATGGCGACTGCCCGTGCCAGGACTTTAAGATGACGTTGTGGCAAATTCATCAGACATACATGCTTCGGAAATACTCAAATAGTTCAACTGAACAATCATCCATTTGTAATATTTTCAATATGAATAAATTATCCACGCACGTGCGCTCAGCATTCGAACAGGCAGAATTTACAATAAATCTTCCCATTGGCTTAAATATACACCATTGTGCTCGCCCAGATCAATAGCAACCATTCACAATGCTTGATTCAAGGGATTTCAGTGTCACATCACTGCAAAGTTCTATCAATAATGCACGCATTGGCACTGCTGTAAATACTCCAAAATATGACCGGATTAATAAACCACAGAGTTACATTTGCTGTAAATGCCGTAAAATATGTTCGGATTAAATTACGCATCACAAAATTCTCCGATTTTCCAGGCTTTTCAAGGCTCCCATTGGAAATTCAAGGCTTTCAAGGCCTTGAATGACCTTTTGACGAATTCCAGGCTTTTCCAGGTTTTCAAGGCCCCCGCGGGAACCCTGTAACAATTATTCAATCGTCTCCATATAAAACTTCGGAGCGATGATCAGCTTGTTTATCCAGCTCAGATCTATGACTGGACGGAACGAGCCGTCTGGTTTCGGAACCAGAAACAGATGGCTGTAGAATCCCGGTGTCTCCTGGTTTTCTACGACCTCTACCGCATTCCTCCTTAAAAGAGACTGCACCTCTGATAACAGAGAGTCTCTTTTCTGCGGATTTGACGGAAGTTGAGTCCATTTTGGACTTCGAGTTAATGGAGGCTTTCGCTTGAAGGATATCTTTAGACCTTCCGAAATCACCCCTCTCACCCAAGGGTCGTCCGTAATCGACGCCCACTCTTGTGGAAAACTCGACAACTTTCCGCCAACCGGCACGCGATAGAGGTTGAAGCCATCACCTCCTGAACCTGCGAGGCCTGCGGGAGGAGAAACCACGTCCTCCGCAACCCGCACCTCGACCCGTCGACTTCGGGGCGTCCGACCGGTTGTCCCGGCCCGAAGGACGTCCCGCACGTGAGTCGCTGCCTTGACGGTCTCTTGAATAAGACCAAGAGGACGCACCGGAACCTCTATAGGAACCTCTCTTGGGCGCATTAGACCCAGAAGTGCCTGTCTTACTCTTATCTGCCGTGTCCGACTTCTTAGAAGCAGATTTAAACAGCAGAGAATCCGAAGCTTTCTTAGTAATTTTATCGTAAATTGCAGAAAGCTTGCCGTCAAAGAGAAGTTCTCCGGAGACCGAAGCGACTCTGAGAGAGTTCTTCACCTTACTATCCACGAGTGTGGATGTAGCTAGGGCTGCGTCACGTCTTAACAACTCCAGGTTTGCCACTGAAAGGGCGGAGTGACACGTGGAATAAGCAACTGCCCTTGAAAGAAGTCTTAAAGAGGATTGTATATCCTGGAATTCTTTCCCTTGAAGACACAGTGATAACACCTTAGTAAGGTGGTCTGCATAAGATAAAGCATCTAAACTGGCTCTGTTAGACGAAATAGTCGTCTCCAACACCGCGGTTGGAATAGACGTAGACGATGGTAATGATAATTCTAAGTCTTCCACCTCGTCGTCCATACGCAGAGGAACTCTCGGGATACCCTGTCCTGCCGTATCGAATTTATTCCTTGCATTAAAAAGAAAGGCAGGTTAAGAGCATTGGCGGACAAGAAACCCGCTTTTCCTGTTTTGGAAGCAAGTTTGAATACAGCGTCGTTCAATAATTCAAATGTTCTTGTGACATTATTGGACTGAGACGGAAACTCGGGAGCGATGTCCCTGAACCGCTCAAAGAAATCAGTGTCCAATGACGCTATAATTCTCTTGTCCGGTACCACAGCAGTCTGGCCCGACGGAACAACCTGAGGAAGGAAGCGCCGGATGAAGTTCACGGCAGCTTTATGTTGTTCCGAAAGGGATAGCTCCAAGTCATCCGTATCCCTTTCACCATCCGGTCGGACCTCATGATGCTCCCGGTCGTCCGCACCCGATGCTTCGGTGGAGCGTACCGACCCAGCGCCGTCGGATAATTCCCGATCCGACGCCATTTCTGTCGGTTGCTGGGACGCTGCGATAAGTTGTGCTATTTGAACAAGCACATCCGACATCGAGGCCTGCGGAGGTGCAGTCTTTCGCTGCTTCGCCGAGGGCAGCTCCGCATCTAGTGACTCCTGCATACTCTTCCTATGCGAACGTCCGGAGTCAACCGGCCTCGTGTCCCTGGCTACCGGATGGCGTGACCTGTTTGCCGAAGAATCCCTGATCGGCAAAGCTGGAAGAATATCGGCGGTCACGTAGCCAAGGTGCGGTCGTGTGCGCTGGTGAGAGAAAGAAGCCTGAGCAGGCTCAGCGGACTGCCTATACAACAAAGCGTCCCGAGCGACGGACATGTGCTCCGCCTGCAACACATTTTGTACCACAACATCTGGTCCCAGATGTTGTTGTACGAGAGAGGGGCCTCTCTCGCTCGCGGCCCGGCTGGACCTGGACGAGCTAGGAACCGGACACGAAGGCTTCCTCCGATCTCTCCTACTATCCGCCGTCACTGGGTGTGCACATTGAACGTTGAATGTTTATAGTGCTCGCATCACCCAACATTTCCTCCTGGACCGCATCGGACGAACCCGGCTGCCGAACCATTCGGTGAATGGACGCTACACCGGGCGAGCTAGCGGACGACATTTGTCTTATGTCCATGAGCACTTTTGCCGCTAGCTCTGTATTCATTTGTGACGACGGAAGCGCACTTGCGGAAGATAACATGGAAACATCACCCTGTTCTTGTTCCTCTGAAATAGAAACTGACAGAGTAGAGTGACCCTGCGGAGAAAGAGCCGGCATAGCCCTTTCTCCACTAACAACATATCGTGACACACGTTTCCAATGTTTGACATCCCAAAATTGACATATTGAACAGGGATTAGTGCGAGTACACTGACTACAATTAATACAATGATCATGAAAGTCAGAGGAAGATTTCTTCCTATTACAATTTGAACAATATCCTTTCATTATGAAAAGTAAACAACAAGTCCTAGTACTCGCACAAACCCCTAAACACAAAGATACATAATAACATGATCCATTAATATTGAAAAAACAATTGAAAATCAAAATAATTTTTGAAAAATATTTTTTCAGCGAAGCCCAAGTTTCTGAAAAGTAACATTGAGCCCCAATGGATCCCAAGGCTAAGTGTGGTCAAAAATTTTAAAATTATATTAAATAATTAATGCAACACTTACGGATAATAATAATGTATCTTATAGTGAGTAAACTACTCCAAAGGCAAACAGCCCCCCTCAAAAGAGACTGTTGCCAATGTAAACAAACAGTGTAAAAACACCAGAAAACATGACTCCAGGCACTGACAAAACTGGCCCGAAATCAGTCATCAAAATTACACACTATCTGATGCAAAACAGAGACTCCCAGGGGAGAATCTGCAGAACATCAGATGGTAGATGCAGAACACAACGTTATACACCCATGGGTGAAAACGTAAACATGGGGAAAAGAACAGAATTAAGTTAAAAAATTTATAGTAATTTATATATTTTTTATACTTACCAATGACCCAGACATAGCTGGTGCTAACTCTTAAAATATAGGGCCAAACACAAATTTTGCCCCCCAATCCCCAAAATTTGCATCTAAAACCAAAGAAAACATGTCCTGAATGGCCCTCCACACTTCACCTCTACTGCGCATGCGCAGTGTCAAGGACGTTCCGAAATTGGCGCCATTAATCATTCTTATAACCAGTGCCTGGTAAGCGATATGTACTCAGCGGGGAGGTATGAGTTCCCAACTCCTGGGAGGGCCATCCCCGTCTGGGTCATTGGTAAGTATAAAAAATATATAAATTACTATAAATTTTTTAACATTTTTATACTGTACCAATGACCCAGACATAGCTGAATAGTAAAAAGGCTGGAGGGCCAAGGACATAGAGCAAGTTGGAATACGCTCAATTATATAAAATAGAGTCATCCCCTCTAGGGAAAAAGAAGTATTAGGCCTTACATGTATCTTTCTTATTTATGATAAATTAGAAAGATACAACACCTTCCAAAATTGAGCATCATACATCCATGTACTCTATTAATATCTAGTATAATCCTTATACTAATAATTTTTAAAGTAAGCCAATAAATAAAGTAAGTCTAGAGAATAGAGACTCTTTATACTCCTTAAAAGTGTCTGAGGATTGTATAATAATGTCCGTTGACACGTGCTATATTCAAAAGCTATACTTTAAAAACTAAGACCTGAATGAATTTTTAAAACATAAACTTATCACTAAACAACCATCCCAATAACAGCTCAGAATTACTAACTCCAGAGGAGGTATCCCCTTGTTTTCATAGTAAAACAGGTGACCCAAGGGAACACCCTCCCCCCCCCCCCCCTTTTTCTTGCCCTGGGTCAAATAGCCCAGAGCGAAGAGGGCAGCAGAACGGAGTCACTGCCGAAACAGACAGCCTACCTAGCTATAGTAGCAACTGTTAAGTGAATGACATTCTGAGCAGTAGATAATAGACCTAACAACAGAGGCCTCCAGAAATGGACTCGATATTTCTGAGATAAAAATTCATGAATGTGGATGGCTGAGTGCAATGAGCAGCCTTCAAAAATCTATAATAGCGACACTATTAATGTAAGCCCAAGATGTAGAAGAACTCTTACTTCATGAGCCGAAATCTCAAACACAACTGCTGAGTCAATGATATACCAAAGCAGTATCGATAGTTAATTGAATCCATTAGCAATAGAATGGAGCGTAACGTCCTTCTATTAGGCATCAAAGACAGAAGAAGCTTACGCCCATAGTAATAAACAGATATCTGTTTATAAATACATAAACTCTAACCGGACAGAGTAAAGGCCTATGCCCGTACGAAGACGGAAGGACCTTAATAACAATAGGTTCCGGATATTTATTAGGAGCCTGACTCTTATGCAAAAATCCAACCTAAATAGTAAAGGAAGTAGTGATTCCGAAACTACGAAAGTGAAAATCATCCACCGATAGTGCATGAAACTCACTGACTCTTCAGTAAAAGAGAAGCCAACAGAATTACTGTCTAAAAGGTCAGAATTTGAAAACTACTGTTTCCAGAGGCTCAAATGATTACTCAGCTAAATAAGAACCGAAGTTAAATTCCGTATAGAAATTTAATCTAATGATTCTAAGGCTATTTATCGAAAAGTTACTAACTGACTTAGATAAAGAGACATAAGACTCAATTGTAAACTATCATAGAGTGCATAGGTATGAGGTAACATAAACCTATAACCTTAATAGTAACAGGCTGCAGTAGATCTTGTCAAACAAGTATACTAAAAAGTTGCAATGACTAGAATGGAGGGATCAACAATATCAACATAGTGATCCCTACACCAACGACGGAAGAGCCTCCACTTTAGCCGCATAGTATAGGGAAGAAGAGGTTCTCCTATAGTAAGAAATCGCGTCCAAAGCTCGTCCAGTACAATGCTTACAATGCAATAAGGACCACACAACGGAATACGTGAAGGTTGAGACCTTGCGGGTTGTGATAAAGATGACACGATTTTACCCAGCGAAAAAAGATCCTCTCATGGAGGAAGATTTCGCGTTAAGTCCCACAGTAGACATCAGAGTAAATTTACCCACGGTCTCTGTGAAGACAGAGATGCTATCAACAGAAATGTATTGTGATTGTTTATCTTAGCAATACTTGCTGAAACAACAGCGCAGGAGGATACGCATATCCTATCATTCCGTCCTATTAGATCAATAGAGCGTTAACAACATAAGCTCAGAGATCCGGACATGTAAACACATACGTCTGCAATTGATTAGCAAGTTGTGTCGTAAATAAATTATCATTGGGCACTCCCATTGATAGCAAATCTGATTGAATACTTGTTTGGTGAGAGTTCATTCTGACGGCAACAAGCGACCCATAAGTGAAAGGGAGTCCGGTAATACAATCAGACGACCCGGAATATGACGGACCGAAGCAGAACTTGGTGTACTATAACAAACAGAAGGATTCTTTCCATTAAATTGAATAACGGAAACGAATGAGTGCCTCCCTGGTTCCGGAGATACGCCACTACTGTCGTATTAACGGACAGGATTTGGACATGCGTTTCTGAATAATGTTCATCCAATGACATAAAGCAAGCCTAAAAAAACATTATTCCATGGAAGATAAGTGCTTGCTTAGAGACTGCGGAACCCAAAGACCCTGGCACTTCGAATCCGTTGGGATCAATATTATATCCCAACCTGTTTGACTGGCAACCGTCATAATTATAAAACTCGGATCCGGCAACTGCAGTGGCACTCTCTGAGTCAACCACCGAATGTTTGCCCCAGTCTGAATCTCTTGCCACACTAGATAGACAAGAGAACGTGTAAATCGAGCAATTCATGGATTGCTGAAAAGTTGCCGTCGAAGAGAAGCTTCTCCGAGAACGAAGCGACTCTGAGAGAGTTCTTCACCTTACTATCCACGCGCGTGGATGTAGCTAGGGCTGCGTCACGTCTAACCAACTCCAAGTAGCCACTGAAGGGCAGAGTTATACGTGAACAAACTACTGCCCTCAAAAGAAATCACATTGAGGATCATATCCCGGAATTCTTTCT
The DNA here is from genome assembly GCA_031216915.1 of Pictodentalium vernedei. NCBI lineage: Eukaryota > Metazoa > Mollusca > Scaphopoda > Dentaliida > Dentaliidae > Pictodentalium > Pictodentalium vernedei. The sequence continues at coordinate 479,279,812 of CM062295.1, forward strand.
CTTGAAGACGTAATGATAACACCTCAGTAAGGTGGATTACGTATGATAAAGCGTCTAAGTTAAGTCTATTAGACATCATTGTCGTTTCCAACATTGTGGTTGGAAAAGACATAGACAGCGAAAAAGATTATTTCCAGTCTTTAACCACGCCGTCTAGACGCATATGAACTCTCGGTATGCCCTGTTCTGCCAAAATAAATTATTCCTATAAATGATAAAAGGCAGAAATGAGCATTGCAGACAAGGAACTAAACTATCATGCTTGGTAGCAGGCTTATATATATATAGCATCGATAAATAATACACATGTTCTAATGACATTATTGGACTGTGTCCGTAAGTCAGGGACAATGTCCCTGAACCGATCCAAAATTCCGTGTCCAATGACGCTATAAGTCTCTTATCCAACATCGCAGCAATGTAGTCCGAAATAACAACCACTGGAAGATAATGCCGGAAGATATGTATGGCAGCTTCCGATGTTACGAAAGGGAAAACTCGAAATCTTTCGAATCCCTTTCGCCATCCTGTCGGACCCTATAAAGCGTTCGGTCGTCCGAACCTGACGCAACCGCGGACCGCACTGACCCAGCGCCGTCGGATAATTCCTGATTCGACCGAGAAACTGTCGATTGCTGGGATGCTGCGAAAAAACTGTGCTAACTCGGATAGCACGTCCGTCACTGAGGCCTGTGGAGAAGCGGTCCTACGATGCATTGCCGCTGGAAGCTCCGTGATCGTTACCCCGTGCATACTACTATTATGCGAGCGAACGGAGTGTATAGGCTTTGTGTCCCTTGGCTACCAGATGGCGTGACCTGTTCGCCGTGGAATCACTGAATGACGAAACTGATCGGATACTCGAGGTCACGTAGCCAATGTGCGGTCGTGTGCACTGCTGTGAGGATGAGGAAGCATTATCGACAGTCTCTCGGACTGTCAATATAACGGAGCGTCCCGAGCGACGGACATATGCTCCGAATGTAAAATATCTGAACCACAACATGCGGTCCCCTATGTTGTTGGACGAGAGAGGGACCTCTCTCGCTCACAGCCCGGACGGACCTGGACAAGCCAGGAACCTGACTAACAGGCTTCCTCCGATCTGTCCTCAATCCGCCGTCACTGGGTGAGTACTAAAGTTATTATAGTGCTAGCATCACCCAAATCTCCTTCCTAGGCCGCAACGGACGAACCCGGCCGCCGAACCATTCGATGAATGTACACTATACCGGGTGAGCTAGCGAATGTCACTCCGTCGATCCTACAAGGGACCTCTTAGGCGATAGACATATTCCATGAGCACTTATTGCCGCTAGCTCTTCATTAACTATGACGACAGAGGCACACTTTTGAAAGACATCTCCGTAACTTTGCGAACAAGAAACCAGAAATGCTTGGTAATAGCAAGCATATAATAATAAATATATAGCGTCGTTCAATAATTCGAAAGTTTTTGTGACATTATTGAACTATGTCGGAACTGAGGGACGATGTCCCTGAACCGAACCAAAAATTTCTAAGTCCACCGACACTATCAGTTTCTTATCCGGCATCGCAGCATTCTGGTCCGACGAAAGAACCTATAGAAGATCAAGTCAGATGACATACACAACAGCATATGTTGTTCCGAAAGGGAAAGCTCGAAATCCTCCGAATCCCTTTCGGTATCCCGTCGGACCGGATGAAATTTTCGGACGTCCGTACCCGCTTCCGCGGAGCGTCCCGACCCAGCATCGTCGGATAAAACATTATGCGACAGATTCAGTTGTTGCTGGGATGCTGCGATAAGCTGTGCTATTTAGGATAGCACGTCCGTCCCCGAGGCCTGTGCAGTAGCGGTCTTACAATGCATTGCCGCCGGAAGCTCCGTGTACGTTGACTCCCGCACACTTTCCTATGAGAACGTCTGGAGTCTGCAAGCCTCGTGTCCCTGGCTACTGGATGGTGTGACCTGGTCGCCGATGATTCTCTGACTGGCGAAGCTGACTGGATATCCGAGGTCACGTAGCCAAGAGCGGTCGTGTGCGCTACCATGAGAATGAGGAAGCCTTATTGACAGTCTCTCCGGACTGACTATATGTCGGAGCGTCCCGAGCAGCGGACGTATGCTCCGAATGCGAAACATTTTGTACCACAACATCTGGGGCCAGATGTTGTTGTACGAGAGAGGGGCCTCTCTCGCTCGCCGTCCGGATGGACCTGAACGAGCTAGGAACTGGACTAAAAGGCTTCCTCCGTTCTCCCTCTAATCCACCGTCACTGGGTGTGCATTTGGTTGATTTATAGTGCTCGCATCACCCCAAAACTCCTTCTAGACCGCAACGGACGAAGCCGGCTGCCGAACCATTCGATGAATGGACGCTACAGCGGGCGAGCTAGCGGACGTCAAAGGCCGTTGAACCTACTAGGGTCCTCTTAGGCAATTGGCGTATTTACATGAGCACTTTTCCGCTAGCCCTTCATTAATTGTGACGACGGAGGCACACTGTTGGAAGACATCACGGATACATCACCCTAATCTTGATCGTCTGAAATAGAAATTGATAAAGTAGAGTGACCCTGCGGGGAAAGGACCGGAATGTCCAATTCCCCACTAACATACCGTGACATACGCTTCCCATGTTGTCATCGAAATCATCAGATACAGAACAGGAGTTAGTGCGAGTACACTGACTACATATAGAATGATTATAAAAGTCAGAGGAAGACTTCCTCTTATTACACAATTGATCAAAATCCTTTCAATGTGAAAAGAAAACAAAGTCCTGGTACTCGCACCAACCCCTGACAATCAAAATACATAATAATAATATGATCCATTAACATAGAAAAAATAATTGAAATCAAAATATTTTGAAAAAATATTTTTTCAGAACAGCCCAAGTTTCTGAAAAGTAACGTTGAGCCCCAATGGATCCCAAGCCTAAGTGTGGACAAAAAATTTAAAAATATTTTAAACAATTTATGCAACACTTACGAACAATAATAATGTATCTAGTTATGATTAAAATAACATCAAGATATTATTTTCAAGAAATCCCCCCTCACACAGAGGGCTGTTGTAAATGTAAACAATAAGTGTAAAAACACTAAAATAAGACTCCAGGCACCCAGGCCCGAAATCAGTTACCAAAAATACACTATCTGATGCAAAACAGAGACTTCCAGGGAAGAAACTGCAGAACATCAGATGGTAGATGCAGAACACAACGCCTAACCACCCATAGGTGAAGACGTAAACATGGGGAAAAGAACAGAATTCATTCTGTTATTCAGCTAAAACTCCCAAGAAATTTTAGTAATAATAATTACAAAAAATATGCCAAAAGCATGGGAGAATAGCAAGAGGGGACTTAAAGGAAAGGGAGAGAGGAAAACACTGAAAAATCAGTGTAACTAAATAACAAGAATGACAACAAAATGGCTGCTGCCTCGAAAATAGGTAACTTAACATAATTTCATTAAAAAATTTTAAGTTACAGCCCTGATAATATTCTGTCACACATTTTTCCTCTCCTCCTTCTATATCCTCCTTAGAATCACCATTTCATTAATATTTATGTGTCTGGCATCATTTAGACTGAGATTTACAAGCACAAAGATCAGTCAGATGTTAACTGATGAAGGGCCAAACTAAGAATGATTAATGGCGCCAATTTCGGAACGTCCTTGACACTGCGCATGCGCAGTAGAGGTGAAGTGTGGAGGGCCATTCAGGACATGTTTTCTTTGGTTTTAGATGCAAATTTTGGGGATTGGGGGGCAAAATTTGTGTTTGGCCCTATATTTTAAGAGTTAGCACCAGCTATGTCTGGGTCATTGGTACAGTATAAAAATATAACAGAATTCATTCTGTAACCAAGCTAATTCTCCCAAGAGAATTTAGAAATGATCTTTCTCAAAAATATGCCAAAAGCATGGGAGAATAGCCAGGGGGGACTTAGAAGACCAGGGGAGAGGAAACACTGAATAAGCAGTGCAACTTTATAGCAAGAATGAAAACAACAGGCCCATGCCTCGAAAATAGGCAACTTAACATAATTTCATAAAAAATTTTAAGTACAGCCCTGATTATTTTTTGTCACTCCTTTTTCCTCTCCTCCTTCTATATCCTCCTTAGAATCACCATTTCTCCAATAATTACGTGTCTGGCATCCTTTAAACTGAGTTTTACAAGCACAAAGATCAGTGAGATGTTGACTGATGAAGGGCCAAACAGAGAATGATAATTGGCGCCAATTTTGGAACGTCCTTGACACTGCACATGCGCAGTAAGGGCAAAGTATGGAGGTCCTTCAGGACATGATTTCTTTTGGTTTTAGATGCAAATTTTGAGGACTGAGGGGGCAAAATTTGTGTTTGGCCCTAGATTTTTAAGAGTTAGCACCAGCTATGTCTGGGTCATTGGTACAGTATAAAAATACAGGATTTCCCAGCACAAAATATTAAGAATAAGCTTAGACAAAATGTCCAAGCACCTCCAGTACCAATACAGATAGTGATCTTAAATTCTGATTTTGACCAATTATCTGAGACGACACAGTTGGGTTGTAATAGGTTACCTGGTTGTACCAGAATTCCATCTGCAGGACACCACCTGATACAGAAACAATACACAAATCTGCAAGAAAAAATAATTCCTTATTTAACATCAAGTTAATGATTCAAGAATGTGAACACATAGCACCATGTAAGATTTCAGTGTGTGGGGTATTTTACGCCTTGATTCTCCACACAAAGAGTACTTTTGGCCCCAAAAAGTAATCCCCACCCTATGTACCATATCAAGTGAAGTTTAACAAATTGTTTATACTTATGCGACACACTTTAGAGGACTTCTACCTTGGAGTTGATATTACTGGGTCTTACTTTTCCAGTAAAACATAACTTGTTTACTATAGTAAATGAGCACTGCTCCACTTCGTGTGGTTCTGTCAGGAAACCAGATGAACATATCTTTAATTTTTGAGTACTCTCACTAACTGTTTTGCATCAGAAAGCACTTACCAAGCATAATTGTTTGATTATTGATTATTGTGATTTCAAGTAACTTTTTACATCTACGACTCTATATTGTGACTGTAAATCAAGTTCAGGAAATCGTTTATATTTATGTAGCCCACTTTAACCCTCTGCACCCTTATGTCAAAAAGCCCAAAAATAGCAAAGTTTTCAGCAGCAAATATTTACCATAACTTAACCAAATATACCTTGTTTGACAGAGCTCAATGAGCTCTGTCAAACAAGATATAATTAGTTAAATTCATAATTCAACGAGAAAAACAGAGTGACTGGAGAAAATCCAGAGTGCTAGGGGTTAAAGGACTCTCATCCCAGTTGTCTGCTATCAGGTTCAATTGTACAGTGGAACTCTGTTAATTGAATAGCCACTTTTCCAATAAAAACTATTCAATTAACAGGAGCATTCAATTAACAGATATTTCATCACTTTCCTGTATTACAGAAATAAACTGAACATTTAAACATATATTTTGTTTGACAGAGCTCATGGAGATCAGTCAAATAAGACATAATAAAATTAATGTGTGTATTTGGGGTAGTAAGGCCAAATAAATCTTTAAACAAGGGGAACTCAGTGATTGTCAGGTAATTTCTTAACATATCACAATATTTTTATTCAATTATCAGGAGTTTACTCTCTGCAATTAACAGGTCAAATCTGTACTGAAGATATGGTAAATAGTTTTGTGTTTGGAAGTTATATTCAATTAACAGGATTATTTAGTTAAGAGATATCCAGTTACATTTGGTTCACTGTATCAGTAAAGCAGAACCTGTCTACCACTGTAAGCAAGCACACTTCCACTTGTCAGGGTTCTTACAGGGAACAGAACAAAATTGAAACATCGTCCATGTATATATAATTTAACCTTTAGAACTTAAAGGCCTTTTTCTGACTGGACAAGCTTGTGAGCCTCTGAGAGGTGCCCCTGCATGCAATCATGAGGAAGGCCTGCAGACAATAATGAAATTAATTTGACAATGGTTTCTAGCCAGGTATTGGCTGCCTTTATTGGCTAATGACCTTTTTGCCAACTTATGCAAAATGTATGGTATCAGAAAAGGTGACACAACATGCATGATTAACTCTTAAAGGCCGAATTCCAACTATGATTGCTTTTTATTGCAACAGGACAGGTGCCCAACATGCAGTTTCTTGGTAAACTGCAAATTCACATTATAAGAACCTCAGCAACTGTTTCTAAGCAAGTCTTGGCTTCCTGTATGTATAACCACTGCAAAACTACAGGATGTACATTGTCAAAGTGTAGCCAAAATATATAAAATCTTATGTCTAAAGGGCTATCGTCAAATTATCAAGGCAGTAGTTTCTAGTCCAACCTTAATAGTCTCTAGAGATGGACAAAATATTGCTAACATTCTGGGCTCATATGCAATGGAGAGGGAATGCTTGAAAGTTTCCTAGGCCTTAATGATTTAACAGTTTCAAGTACATTCAAGAACTTCTCAAGGTAAGTGAAAGAAGTCAAGTACTTTACAAGCCTTGAAAAATAACTAATAATTTGAAGGATTTTTAAGGAATTCAAAGACCTATGGGAACCCTATTGATGGAGGAGTAACATATCAATTTGAGGAAAAACTATTATACTTCTTCTAACTGCACAGAGACAAGCCCATAATAAACAGTACATGAGAAATTATCTTTGGATAACTGCTATTCAATTAACCCTTTATCTAACATGAAAGGAAGACAACACTAGAAATCAAAATTCTTGAAAAACTAAATTTCATTTTTATGTCAAAAACATAACTTAAGTACCCTCACTGGAACAAGTTCATTGAGCTCGTTCCTATGGGGGGGGGGGGGGGGGGGGGGGGGGGGGGGGGGGGGGGGGGGGGGGGTCATATAAGCTGTTTTGTGACAAAATGAAAGTGTCAATGACACTGTAGCTTAACTTGTGTGTTGTGTTTGATGAAAAGGATAATGTTCAATGTTTATGAAAGGATTATGAAATAAGACAAGAATTGTGATAATTGGGAATATGTTCATTTCTGTTCCCTGTATGCTATGTTTATGATAAAAATAATATGAGGTGTACACTGTACTAAAGAGCTGAGGGGTAGGTTAATATGACCTCACAGTTAATGTATGTGGCCCTCACAGTTAACGTATATCAACAAAAGTTACCAAGTTACAGTGAAGTTATTCCAAAACGAGTCATCCTATCAAGTTACATTAAAATCCCTTCATAAATATGGCCTGTAGACTGTGCTAAAGGTTTTCGGGCTTCGGGCCCCTGTAGCCGTGAGTTTCCCAATTGCGTCCAAAGGGGAAGTTCTCATCTAGACATTATATGAAGTCAACCTACCAAGTTACAATGAAATCCCTTAATAAATATGACCTGTAGACTGTGCTAAAGGATTTTGGGCTTTGGGCTCTGGCAGCCATCATGGTTGAATGATCGCAACTAAAAGGGGACCTTCTCATCTGGGCATCATCTGGAGTGATCCTACAAAGTTACAATGAAATCCCTTCATAAATATGACCTGTAGACTATGCTCAAGGTTTTGGGGCTTCAGGCCCCTGAAGCCGTCAGAGTTGACCAATCTCGACCAAAAGGGGGCTCTGGCAGCCATCATGGTTGAATGATTGCAACCAAAAGGGGACATTCTCATTTGGGCATCATCTAGAGTGATCCTACAAAGTTACAATGAAATCCCTTTATAAATATGACCTGTAAACTGTGCTGAAGGTTTTCGGGCTTTGGGGCCCCTGTAGCCATCAGTTTCCCAATTGCGTCCAAAGGGGACGTTCTCATCTAGACATTACATGAAGTCAATCTTCCAAGTTACAATGAAATCCCATCATAAATATGATCTGAAGACTGTGCTAAAGGTTTTCAGGCTTTAGGCTTGGGCAGCCATCATGGTTGAATGATCGCAAACAAAAGGGGACATTCTCATCTGGACATCATCTGGAGTGATCCTATGAAGTTACAATGAAATCCCTTCATAAATGTGACCTGTAGACTGTGCTCAAGATTTTCGGGCTTCAGGCACCTGTAGCCATCACAGTAGACCAACCACGACCAAAAGGGGATGTCATCATCTAGGCATTATATGGAGTCAACCTAACAAGTTACAATGAAATCCTTCCATAAATACGACCTACAGACATGCTAAAGGTTTTTGGGCTCGGGCAGCCATCAAGGCTGAATGATCGTGACCAAAAGGGGACGTTCTCATCTGGACACTATTTGGAGTCATCCTACCTTGCTACAATGAAATCCCTTCGTAATTATGACCTGTAGACTGTTCTAAAGGTTTTCGGGCTTTGGGCCCCTGATGCCGTCACAGTTGCCCAATCGTGTCCAAAAGGGAACGTTCTCATCTAGACATTATATGAAGTCAACATACCAAGTTACAATGAAGTCCCTTCATAAATATGACCTGTAGACTGTGCTTTTCGGGCTTCGGGCTCGGGCAGCCATCATGGTTGAATGATCGCAACCAAAGGGGACAATCTCATCTGGGCATCATCTGGAGTGATCCTAAGAAGTTACAATGAAATCCCTTCATAAATATGACCTGTAGACTATGCTCAAGGTTTTCGGGCATCGGGCACCTGTAGCCATCACAGTTGACCAATCACGACCAAAAGGGGATGTCATCATCTAGGCTTTATATGGAGTCAACCTAACAGGTTACAATGAAATCCTTCTATAAATATAACCTTTTGCCTATGCTAAAGGTTTTTGGGCTCGGGCACCCATCAAGGCTGAATGATCACGACCAAAATGGGACATTCTCATCTAGACATTATTTGGAGTCATCCTACCAAGTTACAATGAAATCCCTTCATAAATATGACCTGTAGAATGTGCTAAAGATTTTTGGGCTTCGGGCACATTTAGCCATCAAAGTTGCCCAATCATGTCCAAAAGGGGACGTTCTCATCTAGACATTATATGAAGTCATCCTACCAAGTTACAATGAAATCCCTTTATCAAAAATATGACCTGTAGACTGTGCTTAAGGTTTTCGGGCTTCAGGCTCGGGCAGCCATCATGGTTGAATGATCGCAACCAAAGAGGACAATCTCATTTGGGCATCATCTGGAGTGATCCTACGAAGTTACAATGAAATCCCTTCATAAATATGACCTGTAGACTGTGCTCACGGTTTTCGGGCACTTGTAGCTATCACAGCTGACTAATCATGACCAAAAGGGGATGTCATCATCTAGGCATTATATGGAGTCAACCTAATAGGTTACAATGAAATCCTTCCATAAATATGACCTTTTACCTATGCTAAAGGTTTTTGGGCTCGGGCACCCATCAAGGCTGAATGATTGCGATCAAAATGGGACATTCTCATCTAGACATTATTTGGAGTCATCCTACCAAGTTACAATGAAATCCCCTCATAAATATGACCTGTAGACTGTGCTAAAGGTTTTCGGGCTTCAGGCACCTTTAGCCATCACAGTTGCCCAATCATGTCCAAAAGGGGACGTTCTCATCTAGACATTATATGAAGTTAACCTACCAAGTTACAATGAAATCCCTTCATAAATATGACCTGTAGACTGCGCTAAAGGTTTTCGGGCTTCAGGCTCGGGTAGCCATCATGGCGGAATGATCACAATCATAGGGGACAATCTCATCTGGGCATCATCTGGAGTGATCCTAAGAAGTTACAATGAAATCCCTTCGTAAATATGACCTGTAGACTGTGCTCAAGGTTTTCGGGCTTCGGACACTTGTAGCCATCACAGATGACCAATCACGACCAAAAGGAGATGTCATCATCTAGGCATTATATGGAGTCAACCTAACAGGTTACAATGAAATCCTTCCATAAATATGACCTTTTGCCTATGCTAAAGGTTTTTGGGCTCGGGCACCCATCAAGGCTGCATGATCGCGATCAAAATGGGACGTTCTCATCTAGACATTATTTGGAGTCATCCTACCAAGTTACAACGAAATCCCTTCATAAATATGACTTCTAGACTGTGCTAAAGGTTTTCGGGCTTCGGGCCCCTGTAGCCGTCACAGTTTCCCAATCACGTCCAAAAGGGGACTTTCTCATCTAGACATTGCATGAAGTCAACCCACCAAGTTACAATGAAATTCCTCAATAAATATGACCTGTAGACTGTGCTAAAGGTTTTCAGGTTTTGGGCTCGGGCAGTCGTCACGGTTGGCAGATCATGCCCAAATGGGGAAATTCTCATCTTGACATCATAAGGAGTCATCCTACCAAGTTACAATGAAATCCCTCCACATTAAACATGACCTACAGACTATGCTAAAAGTTTTTGGGTTTTGGACTTGGGCAATCATCACGGTTGATAGATCATGCCCAAAAGGGGACGTTCTCATCTAGGCATTATACAGAGGCATCCTACCAAGTTACAATGAAATCCCTTCATAAATACGACCTGTAGACTGTGCTAATGGTTTTCGGGTTTTGGGCTCGGGCAGCCATACCGGTTGCCCGATCGCGACCAAACGGGGACATTCTCATCTAGACATGACCCCAGACCTGCATATGAAATTTCGTGACGATCAGACAAGAACTGCAGGGTGTAGCCCGTGCTAAAGGAAAATGTGAACAGGCATCACAGACTCACAGACTAACAGACTCACAGACTAACAGACTCACAGACCTCACAGACTAACAGACTTCCGCACGCGTGATGGCAATAGCTTATCTTGACTACGTCAAGTTAAGCTAAAAATGAAAAAAAAATAATGAAAATTAAATGGTGATTTTTCCGAATAGCACAGGCTGTTTTTTTGGCCGTTACATTGGGTAAAGGGTTAATAAAATTTTATCCATGCATAGAAGAAAATCACAATACCTGCTGCAAGATCATCATTCAAATCAACAAAAGCACTGGAGCTTGGACTTTTGAATGGGGGAAAAGTACTTGTTTCGTTCTCTGATGTTCCGTTCTTCATTTCTTCCAATGTATAATTTCTTGACCTAAAATGAAATTAGTATTAATTACAGGTACTAAAAACAAATAATGTTCCATTGGTATTTTGCTGCCTTCTTATTGTTTATATTATCATTACAAGTGATGCATTATCAATCAAAAACTGGCCAACACAAATTAGAAATCAAAAGAGACTCAAAAAAGGCTTACCTTAATTTCCGTACACAACCTATTTATCAAGTAACCCACTGGCAGATTTTTAAGCAGAAAAATGGCAAAATAATATGGATGCGTTTAACAATTTCAGAGCAAATGCAAAAAGAATGGGAAACTTAGAATACTACAGCTCACTTAACCTTTTATTCGAAGTACATATCAAAATTTTTTATTAGGCTTCTCCCTCTGGAAAAGACTATTGTTATTCTATGGATTATTATTATTATTTTTTATTTTTGGAGGGGGGGAGGGGGAGGGGGGAGGGAGGGGGGGGTTTCCACACATTTTGTTCATAGTCATTTTCGAACCAATTTTCAAACAATTTTGCACACGCAGAGAGGGGTACAAAATCTAAAAATGTACCAAAGCGGAATTTTCGATTTAACCCTTAGTTTGCGAGAATTGGCAAAAAACTGTCAAAATTAGGGTTAATAGGCACTTTCTCGAAACACGTCTTGCAGATTTTTTTTAAGCATTCATCATTGTTAGACCTGTCTGTGACACAACAATTAATATTCAAGAGATATTAGGCAATGCATATGTTAATCCTCCACAGACTGTCAAACATCGAAATTTTGATGCAATGGGCCATTTTCGGGCCCCAAAAGCATCCAAATGATAGACGAGAGGTAAACATAACTTCCTTTATTGGAAGTGGGATTCACCATGGATCATTTTTGAAAGTAATAAAGCTATTCAAAAAACCAAGCGTTAACCCGTTTTGGGCTGGTTAAACTGCAATACCCCTCAAAAGCTCAAAAATGCATGTTTTCTGTGGATTTCTCTAAACGAGTCTTGTAGATTTTCAAGAAAAATTGGCCACACACAGGCCTTGTTGTGACAATAGAAGTTGCATGTACAAAATACTCCAGAGAGCATTTGTTAACCCTCCACTGGCTGCTAAAAGTCAAAATTGTGATAAAATGGGCTGTTTGTGGACACCAACTGAACCCAATGGGTGCGCCACAAAGAAAAGTGCCTTCTTTTATCGAGTGCATAATTTATACGGAAACATTTTTGTAAGTAGTAAAGCTATTCAAAAGTCGAAGTCTTAACCCATTTTGGGCAGGCTAAAAAGAGACACACCTTAAAAGCTTAAAATTCTGATTTTCCCATTTTCTGTGGATTTCTCTAAAAACATCTTGTAGGTTTTCAAGAAAAAATGCTGCATGGACAAAATATTCCAGTGAGCATTTATTAACCCTCTACAGGCTGCCAAGCATCGTAATTTTGTTGAAATGGGCTGTTTTCGGACATGCCCAGCACCCAATGCATACCCGAGAGATAAACATAATCTCCTTTGTTGGAAGTGGAATTCACCAAGGACTATTTTTGTAAGTAATAACTTATAAGGGTATTAAAAAAAAACAGGCATTAATCTCTTTTGGGGTGGTTAACAGTGAAACCCATCAAAAGCTTAAAAAATTCATGTTTTTGTTAACCCTCCAGAGGCTGCCAAGCATAGACATTTGGAGAAAATGGGCTATTATTGGGCACCCATAACACCCAATGTGTGCCTGCGAGATAAACATAACATCCTTCATTGGAAGTGGAATTCACCAAGGATCATTTTGGTAAGTAATGAAGGTATTCACAAAACCAAGCATTAACCTGTTTAGGGCTGGTTACAGAGCGATACCCCTGAAAAGGTTAAAAATTCATGTTATCCGAGGATTTCTCTAAAGCCATCTCATAGATTTTCAAGAAAAATTGGTCATTCTCAGATCTTAGTGTGACATTACAAGTTGCATGTACAAAATATGCCAGTAAGCATTTGTTAACCCTATGCAGGTTCTAAAACATCCAAATTTTGATAAAATGGGCTGTGTTTGCGTACCCACAGCACACAAAGTTAAGGGGAGAGATCAACTTAAGTGGAAGTAGAATTCACTGAAAGTTAAAAAATTTATAGTAATTTATATATTTTTTATACTTACCAAAGACCCAGACATAGCTGGTGCTAACTCTTAAAAATCTAGGGCCAAACACAAATTTTGCCCCCCAATCCCCAAAATTTGCATCTAAAACCAAAGAAATCATATCCTGAATGGCCCTCCATACTTCGCCTCTACTGCGCATGCACAGTGTCAAGGAGGTCCCGGAATTGGCGCCATTTATCATTCTTACAACCAGTGCCTGGTCAGCGCTATGTACTCAGCGGGGAGGTAGAGTTCCCAACTCCTGGGAGGGCCATCCCCATCTGGGTCATTGGTAAGTATAAAAAATATATAAATTACTATAAATTTTTTAACATTTTTATACTGTACCAATGACCCAGAAATAGCTGAATAGTAAAAAGGCTGGAGGGCCTAGGACATAGAGGAAAATCCAATAAGCTCAACTATATAAAATAGAGTCATCCCCTCGAGGAGAAAAGGAGTATTAGTCTTTACATGTATCTTTCTTATTTATGATAAATTAGAAAGACACAACACCCTCCATAATTGAGCATCATAACATTCAAGTTCTCTATTAACATCCAGTATAATCCTTATACTAATTATTTTTAAAGTAAGCCAATAAATAAAGTTAGTCCAGAGAATTGAGACTCTTTATACTCTTTTAAAAGTGTCCGAGGATTGTATATTAACTCCCGTTTGACACGTGACATATACAAATGCTATACTTTAAAAATATGACATGAATGAATTTTTTAAACATTAACTTTCACTTTAAAACCATCCCGGAAACAACTCAGAATTACTGACTCCAAAGGAGGTATCCCCTTGTTTTCACTATAAAACAGGTGACCCAAGGGAACACCCTCCCCCCCCCCCCCCTTCCCCTTGCCCTGGGTCAAATAGCCCAGAGCGAAGAGGGCAGCAGGACGGAGTCATTGCCTGAACAGAAAGCCTGCATAACTATAGTTGCAACTGTTTAGTGAACGACATTCTGAGCAGCAGATAACGGACCTAAACAAAGCAGGTCTCCAGAAATGGACTCAATATTTCTGAGATAAAAATTTGTGAATGTGGATGGCTGAGACCAATATGCAGCCTTCATTAAATCTGTAATAGCAACACTATTTGTATAAGCCTAATATGTAGAAAGAGCTGTTACTTAATGAGCCGAAATCTTACGCACAGACTGCTGAGTTGAAGATAGATTATCATAAGCAGTATGGATAGTTAATTGAATCCATCTAGCCATAGAATGGACCGTAATGTCCTTTCTATTAGGCATAAGAGACAGAAAGAAGCGTTTACGTCCCTTTCTGATAAACTGAGATCTTGTTTATAAATACATAAAGCTCTAACCGGACAGAGTAAAGGCCTGTGCCCGTCTGAAGACAGAAGGGCCTTAATAACAATAGGTTCCGGATATTATTAGAAGCCTGATTCTTAGCCAAAAATCCAACATTAGTAGTAATGGAATAGAGTTCCCGTCACTACGATAGTGAGAATCGTCCACCGATAGTGCATGAAGCTCACTGACTCTTCAAGCAGAGAAGAAAGCTAAGAGAAATCCTGTCTTATAAGACCAGAATTTGAAATCTACTGACTTAAGAGGCTCAAATGGTTTTCTTTTAGTTTAAGAAGAACCCAAGCTAAATTCATTTAGGAATTAATCTAAGGGTTCTAGGTCTATTTATCGAAGAGTTTCTAACTAATTTAGATAAAGAGACATTAGATTCAATTGTAAACTATCATGGTGTGCATAGGTATCAGATAACATAGACCTATAACCTTTAATAGTAACAGGCTGTAGTTGATCTCGTCAAACAAGTATACTAGAAAGTTTGCCATGTCTGGTATGGAGGGATCAAAAATATCAACAAAATGATCCCTACACCCATGACGAAAGACCTTCCACTTAACCGCATAGTATAGCGAAGAGGAGGTCTTCCTACAGTTAGAAATCGCGTCCACTGCTCGTCCTATACAATGCTTGCCATGCAAGAAGGACCGCACAATGGAATACGTGAAGGTTGAGACCTTGCGGGTTGAGATGAAGTTGACACGATTTCCCCAGCGAAAGAAGATCCTCTCGTGGAGGAAGTTTTCGCGGTAAGTCCCACAGCAGACACCTGAGTAGATTTATCCACTGTCTCTGTGGAGACAGAGATGCTACCAACAGAATTGTATTGAGATTGTTTTATCTTGAGCAATATTTGCTGAATCAACAGCGCTGGAGGATACGCATATCCTATCCTTCCGTCCCACGAGATCGATAGAGCTTCTACTGCATATGCTCGGGGATCCAGACAGGGTGACACATACGTCTGCAATTGATTGTTGAGTTGTGTCACAAATTAGTCTATCATTGGCCGCTCCCATTGGTAGCAAATCTGATTGAATACCTGTTTGTTGAGAGTCCATTCTGACGGCAACAAGCGACCCTTCCGTGAAAGGGAGTCTACTAATACATTCAGACGACCCGGAATATGACGGACCGAAAGCAGAACTTGGTGTTCTAGAACAAACAGAAGGATTCTTTCCATTAAATTGAATAACGGAACGGAATGAGTGCCTCCCTGGTTCCGGATATACGCAACTACTGTCGTATTGTCGGACAGGATTTGGACATGAGCTTTCTGAATAATGTTCATCCAATGACATAGTGCAAGCCAAATTGACATCATTCTTGGATGTTTATGTGCTTGCCTAGAAACTGCGGAACCCAAAGACCCTTGCACTTCGAATCCGTTGGGATCAATGTTGTACCCCAACCTGTTTGATTGGCATCCGTCATAATCATAAAACTCGGATCTGGCAACTGCAGTGGAACTCCCTGAGTCAAACACTGAATGTCTGCCCACGTCTGAATCTCTTGATACACTTGATTGACAAGAGAACGTCTATATCGAGCAATTCATAGATTGCCGAAAGGTTGCCGTCGAAGAGAAGCTTCTCCGAGACCGAAGCGACTCTGAGAGAGTTCTTCACCTTACTATTCACGCGCGTGGATGCAGCTAGGGCTGCGTCACGTCTAACCAACTCCAGGTTTGCCACTGAAGGGCGGAGTTATACGTGGAAAAGCTACTGCCCTTGAAAGAAATCTCATTGAGGATCATATCCTGGAATTCTTTCCCTTGAAGAAGTAATAATAACGCCTTAGTAAGGTGGTCTGCGTATGATAAAGCATCTAAGTTAAGTCTGTCAGACATTATTGTCGTTTCCAACGTCGTGGTTGGAATTGACATAGACGGCGATATAGACAAGTTCAAGTCTTCAGCCTCGTCGTCTAGACGCAGAGGAACTCTCGGTATGCCCTGTCCTGCCGTTACAAATTTATTCCTTGAATTGATGAAAGGCAGATTTAGAGCATTTGCGGACAAGAAACCAGACTTGCCTGTTTTGGTAGCAAGCTTATATATAGCGTCGTTCAATAATTCGAATGTTCTTGTGACATTATTGGACTGTGTCGGCAACTCAGGGACGATGTCCCTGAACCAATCAAAAAAAAATTCTGTGTCCAATGACGCTATTAGTTTCTTATCCCGCATCGCAGCATTCCAGTCCGACGGAACAACCTCTGGAAGATAATGCCGGAAGAAATCTATGGCAGCTTCTGTTGTTCCAAAAGGGAAAGCTCGAAATCCTCCGAATCCGTTTCGCCATCCTGTCGGACCCTATGAAGAGCTCGGTCGCCCGTACCTGATGCTTCAGCGGACCGTACCGACCCAGCGTCGTCGGATTATTCCTGATCCGACAGAGATTCTGCCGTTTACTGGGATGCTGCGATAAGTTGTGCTATTTTGGATAGCTCGTCCGTCACTGAGGCCTGTGGAGAAGCGATCTTACGTTGCTTTGCCGCTGGAAGCTCCGTGTACATTGACCCGTGCATACTTTTATTATGTGAGTGTCCGGAGTCTACAGGCCTCGTGTCCCTTGGCTACCGGATGGCGTGACCTGTTCGCCGTGGAATCCCGGATTGGCGAAGCTGGCTGGATATCCATGGTCACGTAGCCAAGGTGCGGTCGTGTGCGCTGCCGTGAGGATGAGGATGAGGAAGCCTTATCGACAGTCTCTCGGACTGTCTATATAACGGAGCGTCCCGAGCAGCGGCCGTATGCTCCGAATGCGAAATGTTTTGTACCACAACATCTGGTCCCAGAAGTTGTTGTACGAGAGAGGGACCTCTCTCGCTCGCAGCCCGGATGGACCTGGACGAGCTAGGAACCGGACTAATAGGCTTCCTGCGATCTCTCCTCTGATCCGTCGTCACTGGGTGTGCACTTTTGTCTAATTATAGTGCTCGCATCACCCAAATCTCCTTCCTGGACCGCAACAGACGAACCCGGCTGTCGAACCATTTGATGAATGGACGCTACACCGGGTGAGCTAGCGGATGTCAACACTGTCGATCCCACTAGGGACCTCTTAGGCGATTGACGTATTTCCATGAGCACTTATTGCCGCTAGCTCTTCATTTAACTATGACGACAGAGGCACACTTTTGGAAGACATCACAGTAACTTTTGCGAACAAGAAACCAGACTTGCTTGTTTAATAGCAAGCATATATATATAGCGTCGTTCAATAATTCGAAAGTTCCTGTGACATTATTGGACTGTGTCGGAAACTCAGGGACGATGTCCCTGAACCGATCAAAAAATTCTTGTGTCCACCGACGCTATCAGTCTCTTATCCGGCATCGCAGCATTCTGATCCGACGAAACCTCTAGAAGATAAAGCCGGATGAAATGTACGGCAGCTTATGTTGTTCCGAAAGGGAAAGCTCAAAATCCTCCGAATCCCTTTCGCCATCCTGTTGGACCCTATGAAGTTTTCGGACGTCCGTACCTGATGCATCAGCGGAGCGTACTGACCCAGCGTCGTCGGATACTACCTGATCCGACAGAGATTCTGTCGTTGCTGGGATGCTGTGATAAGTTGTGCTATTTGGGATAGCACGTCCGTCACTGAGGCCTGTGGAGTAGCGGTCTTACGATGCTTTGCCGCTGGAAGCTCCGTGTACGTTGACTCCTGCATACTTTTCTTATGCAAACGTCCAGAGTCTACAGGCCTCGTGTCCCTGGCTACCGGATGGCGTGACCTGGTCGCCGTGGATTCTCTGATTGGCGAAGCTGGCTGGATATCCGAGGTCACGTAGCCAAGGTGCGGTCGTGTGCGCTGCCGTGAGGATGAGGAAGCCTTATTGACAGTCTCTCCGGACTGTCTATATAACGGAGCGTCCCGAGCGGCGGACGTATGCTCCGAATGCGAAATGTTTTGTACCACAACATCTGTCCCAGATGTTGTTGTACGAGAGAGGGGCCTCTCTCGCTCGCAGCCCGGATGGACCTGGACGAGCTAGGAACCGGACTAATAGGCTTCCTCCATTCTCTCCTCTGATCCGCCATCACTGGGTGTGCACTTAGTTGATTTATAGTGCTCGCATCACCCAAAACTCCTTTCTGGACCGCAACGGACGAACCCGGCTGCCAAACCATTCGATGAATGGACGCTACACCGGGCGAGCTAGCGGATGTCAAAGGCCGTCGATCCTACTAGGGACCTCTTAGGCAATTTACGTATTTCCATGAGCACTTTGCCACTAGCTCTTCATTTAATTGTGACGACGGAGGCACACTTTTGGAAGACATCACGGATACATCACCCTGTTCTTGTTCGTCTGAAATAGAGATTGATAAACTAGAGTGACCCTGCGGAGAAAGGACCGGCATGGCCATTTCCCCGCTAACATACCGTGACACACGCTTCCCATGTTTGTCATCCCAATTGACACATACTGAACAGGAGTTAGTGCGAGTACACTGACTACAATTAATACAATGATTATGAAAGTCAGAGGAAGATTTCCTCTTATTACAATTGAACAATATCCTTTCATAGTGAAAAGAATACAAAAAGACCTAGTACTCGCACCAACCCCTGAAAACAAAGATACATAATAACATGATCCATTAACATAGAAAAAATAATTGAAATCAAAAAATTTTTTTGAAAAAATTTTTTTTCAGAAAAGCCCAAATTTCTGAAAAGTAACGTTGAGCCCCAATGGATCCCAAGCCTAAGTGTGGACAAAAATTTTTAAAATATTTTAAAAAATTAATGCAACACTTACGAATAATAATAATGTATCTTGTTATGATTAAACTAACACAAAGACAAGAAATCCCCCTCCACAGAGACTGTTGTCAATGTAAACAAGAAGTGTAAAAACACCAGAAACATGACTCCAGGCACTGATAACCATGGCCCGAAATCAGTTACCAAAAATACACTATCTGATGCAAAACAGAGACTTCCAGGGAAGAAACTGCAGAACATCAGATGGTAGATGCAGAACACTACGCCTAAACACCCATGGGTGAGGACGTAAACATGGGGAAAAGAACAGAATTCATTCTGTTACCCAGCTAAAACTCCCAAGAAATTTTAGTAATAATATTACAGAAAATATGCCAAAAGCATGGGAGAATAGCAAGGGGGGACTTAAAGGAAAGGGAGAGAGGAAAACACTGAACAAGCAGTGTAACTTTATAGCAAGAATGACCACCACAGGCCCATGCCTCGAAAATAGGTAACTTAACATAATTTCATTAAAAATTTTTAATTACAGCCCTGATTATTTTCTGTCACTCATTTTTCCTCTCCTCCTTCTATTTCCTCTTTAGATCCACCATTTCACTAATATTTATGTGTCTGGCATCATTTAAACTGAGATTTACAAGCACAAAGATCAGTCAGATGTGAACTGATGAAGGGCCAAACAAAGAATGATAAATGGCGCCAATTCCGGGACCTCCTTGACACTGCGCATGCGCAGAAGAGGCGAAGTATGGAGGGCCATTCAGGACATGATTTCTTTGGTTTCAGATGCAAATTTTGGGGATTGGGGGGCAAAATTTGTGTTTGGCCCTAGATTTTTAAGAGTTAGCACCAGCTATGTCTGGGTCATTGGTACAGTATAAAAATATTATTTTTGTAAGTAATAAGGTATTCAAAAAACAACCCTTAGCTCATAAACAATGATACCCATCAAAAGCTTAAAATTCATGTTCTCCCTGGATTTCTCTGAAAACATCTTGTAGATTTTTAGGAAAAAATGGCCATTTGCAGTTCTTGGTGTAACATTACAAGTTGCATGGAAAAATATTCCTGTTAGCACTTGTTAACCCTCTTCAAGCTGCAAGACATCAATATTTTGGATACATATGATATAAAATGGACTATTTTCAAATAGCCACAGCACTCAGTGGGTATGTGTCAAACAAACATAACTCCTTTTGTCGATCATTAACCTGTCAGACGATGATATTAACCCTCTCCACCATTAATGATGGTTTTTACCTAAACAATTTTTTATCAAACTGCGTCATTTGAGACTATTATACCCATCTTTCTCATAACATCAAAAAGGGAACTTCAGTGAGACAGTTAAAAACAATTCATCAGACACTCTGGGGTCATGAAAAATCATGGCATCTCATCTGGAAAAGCCATGATTCTCCAGAATCATAAAGTCTAGTTTTAATTCCAATTTTTTTTTTAATTTTTAAAAAATATCAAGAAAGCCATTTTCAACAAAACCATATCATGTGACCCCCTCATTGGAATGAGCTCATTGAGTTCATTCCAATGAGAGGATTACATGATATGGTTTTTTTGTTGGCATTTTCTTAAAAAGAAATTTTTGTCAACTGCTCAATTCGTACATTATTCGGGCAGATTTTTGAACAATGTTAAAATGTATCAACTTTTTGACACCTGTTTTTGTGAGATTATTTTCATTTCTAAACTATTGGGGCCGCCCACGCAGTGAAAAATTTCTAGTTGCATTGCTTATCAAGGAAGATAATCATAGCTTGAATTTCTAGCTGGAATAAATCTCAGAATCACCCCTCCCCCCCTTCCCATTTATATAATAGATCAAACAAACTGGATATTTAGTTATTCATTTATTGAAGTTTAACAACACTTTCAACAACAAGGATCACCTCGTGTTGGACAGTTTTATGGGAGGAGAAAGCTGGAGTGCCCGGAGAGAACCACTGTGCAACGGCGAGCAAGACAACCCAATGTACTAACTCCACACAAGCCGGGCTAGCATTGGTTGAAGACAGGTGCACCACTGAGGTGCAGCCACTGTGCCCCCTCCACCCCCCCCCCCCTTTGTGGGCAATTGGTATTAAGCAGTACACCTTAGTACACAGCACGTCTGTGCCCACACTTGGGCAATCAGGATTAAGTTCCTTGCCTAAGAACACAAGGCAGTTACCCCTAGTTGAGATCGAACCGTAGACCTCTCGGTTTGAAGTTCTATGCCGTAACCCTGAGACACCGTGCTCCCAGACAGATTGGAAAAGAGCAAAGCAATTTGCTGGGTTGGTCATTAATATTCATAACATTCCACTGCAACTTTCCAACTGATACTTCTGTCACCCATTTACCTCTTTAACCATCTACACACTGTTGTCAAAATATTAGAATTTCAAGATGCAAATTTTTCCATAATGCAATGGGGAGTTCAACCAATTCAATCTTGTCTGACAGAGCTCAATGAGCTCTGTCAAACAAGATTGAAATAACCGTTAAATACCAAGCTGCATTATGGGAAACATTTGTGACGTGAAAACAGCAGTGTGCAAAGGGTTCAGCTGAATCCTAACAATACTATCAACTGGTAGGGTGCTGGAAGCCCATATTTGGGCTTTACTCTGAAGTGTAGGTACCATAACTTAAAGGCCCATATTTAGTGAATACGCTTCATGTTATCTTTGAAGTGAAATTATTTTATCTGTATGGATTTTCCTTGTTACAATTTATGGGAGAGTGCCTGTAGGCACTCTCCCATAATTTGTAACAAGGCAAAGACACAGGAACAAGTTTTGGTGATCAAAAATAATTCAGCACTCTACCAGTTAAAGCAACAAAATTATTAAATGTACTTTCTTTTTTTTTATTCTTTGATTTCCAAGCACTCACAAAATGCAGCTCAATAAATCTATTGTAATTAGAGGACTGGGTACTCTTATAGAATTCAAGAACTTTCAAGAACCTTCTGGGATGAATTCAAAGGTTTTCAAGGAAGTTTTGAGACACTATTCAAGAACTTGCAAGGACATCTCAATTTCAATTCTCACTTCAACTTCTATCATTGATTCACTGGCCGGGTAATGTTAGAATTCAGGGATTTCTCTATCCTTGCCAGGAAAGGGTCCTGTGCCCTTGGTGTTAGCAACTACTTCATTTTACTGTGATTTTAACAACACTTTCGACAGCAAAGGTAGAGAACTGACAGACTCACCAACATATTAACCCCACACAAACAGGGTCAGCATTGGTTTAAGGCAAGTGCACTATCAGCGTGTAATATGCTTTAGTACACAGTGCCACCATACCCCCACATGTGTAATCAGGATAAAGTGCCTTACTCATGGAAACAATGCAATTCTGGCCATTCTTGAAAGTAAAATTCTTTCCAAGCCTTTTCAAAAGGACTCTTTTGGTTCCCTAGAGACATTTTAAAATTTATTTCAGTATTCATGAATAGTTAAGGATTTGAACCCTTTGAACCCAAGAGACTGTGCTTTTCCAGACTAGGAACATGATACGTAATAATTTCATTAAGTAGGATGGGTGCTAAATGCATTTCTTAAGTAGGATGGGTGCGAAGTGCATGTGTGGGGTAAACCAATGAATATTTTCAAGCTAGGTTGCACATTGAAAATATTCATTGTCTAGTCCCAAATAATGAATATGGACCCTTCCAATTGCTTTCACTGAACTGACATGGAACATATCACTGGGGTTCAAAGGGCTATGGACAAAGGACCAAAGCAAAGAAATGATTATGGCATATCTTACCTTAATAAGACAAACTGTCTTTTTCCCGCCGAGTCTGATAACAATAAATCTGGTATCATGTCACCATTTGCACTGAAATCAAGAAAACAAAAAGTGATTATGCCCAAAATAACACCTAAAATTAGTTAAAACCAGCAAAGGAATGAAAATTTCTCAATATTACTCAGTCCTGGTAATTCATTCTTGTTTCCTTGGCAAAAAAAAATGCTGTGGAAAACTGGTGCTTCTACGGCAATTGCTGTGAAGCCTGTTTGATTGTGTTAAAATCATCAGAGAGCATGGCATTCTCAATTGCCACGTATGTGTAGTATGCGGTGAAGAGAAATCTTTCAAGTAACTTTAACATGTGAAAGTAGTTCGAGATACATGTGTATATAATCACATTCAATGTGCAGAATCTTTCACTCAATTATATCATGACAATATCATGAACCATGTAAATGCTGAGAAAATATCTTAGAAGTAAGCAGAGGACTTGCTCCATATGTATAGTATGAGTGAAAATAAGATGCAGCATAACCATAAACAAAGCATCTCACTAATTCTGTGTTGATAACACTACAATCTGACATCAGTATCTGCAAATCTCTATAACAGCTTTCCAGAAACTAACGTCAGATTCTGGTGTTATCAACACAGAAATAGCAGAACACTTAGTTTTTGGTGGTTATGCTGCAATTTGTGCTGTAAATTGTAAGATTAGCAATACAGCACAGTGCAGCCCACACGGTTTGATTCCTTGTGTAACCTGGAAGCTGTGCAATTTCTGCCACCACAAGGCTTTCTGAAGAAGCCATCCTCGACAGTATTTTTGCTGTGGATATTTTTAGTTTCCGCGGCATTTTCCTCGGCACTGCTGATTGCTGAGGGTGAATTACCGGGGCTGATTACTATGTTATTTATTTATGGGTATTTAAGTTCACATATTTCTGCACAATGGCTAATAGTGATCACAACGTGGAGATAAAGTCAGGTTTAGTCAATCGTTTATACCCATGTTGCCCATTTTTGAGGACTTGCAGTACAGCTGCTGTGAACTGATCACTTTCCACAGGTGGGCAATATTTCCACTGACGCAATATTAGATTCCAAACACAAATTTTTTGAATAATTATTAAAAAAAACTAACAAATGAATCACTGGGTACAACCCGCTGTTTCATTAATTAAAATATTGCTGCTCTGATTTTTATTACCTGGTAAACACATGCGTGGACATCACTGCCCATGCATGGAATATGACAAATCCACGGTGACTGTACTGTATTTTTGGTCACTTTCGCCTCATGTTTGACATTTCTCAGCAGTTTTTGAAAGCCAAGATGAAACCTGCTAATCAAATTTTTTTAGCACATCAGACACCCTCTCAACATCTTTTATTTTAATGTCACTTCACAAAACAGTGGAGCACTCTTAATTGGATATATTTTAATTGAATAAACCCAGTTAATTGAATAGAACTTTCAAAAACAAAACCATTTACCATACTTTCTGTACAAATTTGATCTGTTAACTGCATATAGGCTATAAAGTGAACTCTTGTTAACTGAATAAAAAATCTTGCAATATGTCAAGAAATTACCCTGATGATCACTGAATTCCCTCATGTATAGACCAATTGGTACTTCTGTCAAACAAGGCAGAATAGAACAAGAGCTGGACTTTCGTCCGGTGCATACCCCCACGTGGTGTACTGCCTAGTGTGGGCATACCTATGATCAACAAATATTATTTATGAATATTCTCATACAGAATGACAGCCGATGCACAGATGGACGGACAAAATCCAGTATACCCCCCCCCCCCCCCCCCTTCCATTTTCTTCGAAAGTTTTCAACAATTTCCAAAAACTACTAAGTCAAAAGGTATGGTAAATTGTTTGGTGTTTGGAAGTTTTATGCAAAGAGGCAGAAGCCTTTGTCATAGGCAAACTGCATGCCATATTTCAATGAAATCCGATAACCCCAATCCAGTATCCCCCCCCCCCCCTCCCATTTTCTTCGAGAGTTTTCAACAATTCCCAACAATTTCTGTCAAAAGGTATGGTAAATTGTTTGGTGTTTGGAAGTTTTATGCAATGAGGCAGAAGCCTTTGTCTGCATGCCATATTTCACTGAAATCCGATAACCCATACCTGAGATACAGACTGAACAGACAAATAATGTCTATTTCCTACAATTTCTAAGTCAAAAAAGGGGGATAACTCTAAAAAGGAGAATGTGAGAAATATCGTTGAATCCTTTTTTAAAAGCCTATACCATAAGCAGTGTTCATGACAAATTTCATTGCAATAGAACATTCAATACCCGAGATACAGGCTGAACAGACAAAATTTGGCTCGGATGGACACAATTTCTAAGTGAACAAGTAATAAAAAAAAAAAATAACTAGTGTGGGCATACCTATGACCAACAAACATTATAAAAAATAATAGTTTACTTAAGTTATGAATATTCTCAGACAGATTCACACACGGACGCACAGACGGATGCCCGGCCGGCCGGACGGGCGCACTAACGGATGGACGGATGCATGTAATCCAGTATACCCCCATTTTCTTCGAAAAGTGGGGTATAATATATGTTCAGATTATCACCAGAAGACAGGAAAAGGACTCAATTCCTGTTAATTGTATACTCCTGTTAATTAAATATTTTTCACTGGCAAAATTGCTATTAAATTAACAGAGATCCACTGTAATACAGTACGTGGAGAGTGTATTATCACACGCAGAATGGAGATTACACCCGAGCAATAATTGCAAATTTGTTGCAAAGCATAACCAGCACCAGCAAAGTTTCAGCCAATGGACCTCCGGGTTAAACCCGGAGGTCCATTGGCTAAAACATGGCTTGTGTTTTTTGTACATATATATAAAATTTGAAAGTTATAGCTTGGATGATAACTCCACTCTGCGGGTGATTTAGTTACAATCCACTCTCCACAAACTGTATGTACAATCTAAGTCATGGATATCATTCCATTAACCCTTTACCTAACACAAAAAGCAGACGACACTTGCAAAAAAAAATTCTTGATTAACAAATTTTTTTATTTTTTGTCTCAAAAACATAGGTTATGACCCCTCATTGAAACGAGCTCGTTCCAACGACAGGGTCATCACCTATGTTTTTGAGACAAAAAATGAAAAAATAATTAAAATTAATTGGCGATTTTTGCCGTTACGTTGGGGAAAGGGTTAACTGACATTCTATCAGTCACCGATTTATTTCTGTAGTATTCAGGTTGCTTAACATCGAATCTCCTCTGATTGCCTAATATTTCATCGTCAGTTTCAATATCCAAGCACTTTCAAGATCCTTTGCAATAGATTTCTTAATTCCAGGGCTTTCATGGAATTTTAGGAGATGTAGGCAGTGTTCATGCTGTCAGATGACAATTCCAGTAAATATTTTGATTTGGCACCAAAAAATCTTCAGTGGCTAAAATTTTGGCACCAAAAAAGTTCCTTTCACTTGTGAAGGAAAGCCATTGCAGCAGCGAAGAGTGCGATCCATGACGAAACAAAAAAAAATAAAATAATTTATTACAAGTGCAAAAATCATCAGCTGCCAATAAAGGCTAAAACAATAACTGATATTCACACAAAACACTCAAATCCAGTGATTTTGTCATTAAGGTGTTAGAAATAGTGTTTGGACAAACTTTCAACATTAATTATCAGAGAGTGGTAATGGTGCATTGTTTTTTTGTCAATAAAACATTGCAGGTTATCAACTTTACAAAAGGCAGTATTTAATTAGATAAATACTTCATACTGTCGCAAGTGACTTGTGACGGTATGAAGTATTTATGTAATTAAATGCTCTCTTTTGAAAGGACTTGTGAACCCCTAATCCCAGTGGATTAACAGTAATAATTTGAACTAGAGATGGTCTGTTGCCCGCTATACCCACACTGGCTTACCACCTAGTGTGGGGACTGAAAGAGGCATTCAAATTTTGTAAGTAAAAAAAATCCAACATGGCCACCAGTCAGCCATCTTGAATCCGATCGGGAAAAAAATTATGTCATGCACTGGTCCTCATCATGTTGAACATTTATATTGAGTTTCATGACAATGCAGCAAAAACTGAAGAAGTAGTTTGCTCCACAAGTATTTTGCAAAATCCAATATGGCCACCCGTCGGCCATCTTGAATCCGATTGGATCGATTCTGGCCTGAAAACCCGATCAATCTATTTGGATCAGAGAGTGAAAAAACACCTCCTTCCCCTCCCAATAGCATTTGACACAAAAGCACTTTGTTTGGAACTAAAATACCCAGAATGGCTAAAAATTGGCACCAGACAGTATCAGGCCAACATGAATACTGAATGCAGGAACTCTGCCAAACATACTTGGTCATGGTGTGGATATAATCCCAAATAAACTTTGTTTGTGTATGATGGAGGTAAAATTAGCAAACTTACTCTAACAGCAAAGGCTCATCATTAACAGACACAGGCAATTGGAATGGTTTATCTGTGAAAAAGAAAAATAGCACAAAAGTAAAAAATTACGTGATGAAATTTTCTAGTTTCATTTATTACCAAATACAAATATTACAACACCAGGCAATTCATCTTGCCAACAATTTCTAATTACAACTTATTTTCTGCAAAAACCATTAAGGGTATGCACATATTTTAACATGACTGTTAATCTCCACCTGGTGAGTTACACATGCACCGAATTGCCAAATATATTTATTTATTGATATTTATTGTGGTTTAAAGTCACATATTTCTGTAAAATGGCTAATTGTGACCACAACATGGATATAAAGTCAAGTCCAGACAATTAGAGCTGCAGGGTATATCAATAAACTGATATATACTGGTATTCAAACCAGTATCAATTGAATACCAGTACAATTACAAAAATTTTGGTTTATGGTCATTCACGGTATCAAGTTCAACGACCGACTTAAACCCTTAAAGTTTGATTTCTTATATGTACAGTTTATGTATAATGCCTTTCATGGTTTTATTTTATCAGCTTCAACTGTTAATTCTTTTCAAAATGGTTTGCAGAACACAATAAAAATCAATAATGCAATTACGATGACAACTGACAATTTAACTTTCTGTGTTTGTATCAATCTAAGAGAAGACAGGTTTTTTTTATCACTAACTCCATTCAATGTAAAAACAACCGACCCACCAACTTCTTGCATGCATTTGGCAGATTTCCTGCCCAAGACAAGATTTTTCTTGCCACTCATATAAGGATCATTACAGGACCTTTAATCAAACTTTCCTCATGGAAATTCAATGGGTTTTTTCCCCAATGATTTCTTCTGTTAAATTTAGATCAATTTTTCATCAAATCTAGTCATGGCTGCTTTAGATCAGCCATGACTAGATCTGATAATAAATATCTTGAAAATACTCAGTGCCTTCAGAGATAATGCGTTTCAATCAAAGAAAAATCCAGCAGTGTGATGCAGAAGTCCATTCCACAACCAATCATATTGCCACAGGAGTAAAACACTGCTATCAATAAACAGTATTTGTCTTCTTAACAAATCGATTCACCAACTGATGGCTGCATTGCCTTTCAAGTTATTGATCTATATGATTTATTCGGAAAAATCATGTGACAAAGGTATATGCACTCACTGTCCTACAAACAGCACACACTTAACTTCTTCTGTTTAATTAGTAGATGTCAATAAATTAATATGAAGTTGCATCACACGACTACCACACATATATTTTAATTACCCCGAAAAATTTTTTTCAGAGGTTATCAGTTTTTTTAACTGCTTGAGTGCTAGAAGCCACTATCATGGCTGTAGTGAAAAGTGCTAAAAGCCACTAGATTGGCTTTACTCTGAAAACATTAGGGGGGTGCGGTGGCATTGCGGTAACCGGTTCTCGTCAGATCACCAAAGTTAAGCAACGTCGAGCCTGGTTAGTCCTCGGATGGGTGACTGTTAGAGTGATCGATTCAGACTGCCAAGTTGAGTCCTTGGGCAAGGCACTTAACCCCGACTGTCCACATGGGGGCACGATGCCGCAGTGAACTAAGGCGTACTGCACGTCGATGGTGTGCATGTCTTCAACCAATATAACCCTGCCTGTGCTGCAGTGCAGAGTTACGAGGTTGGGGAGCTGGCAGCTGCTTGTCGTTGCTCGGTGGTTCTCTCTGGGTACTCCGGCTTCCTCCACCCGTAAAAACTGTCACCGACACCCAATGACCCTGGCTGTTAAAGTGCCATTATACTCTAATAAATAAATAAACACATTAGCTTGTTGTTTTCTTAGCAGCAGAAAAAAAGTGGCTATAAAAAATTGTTTGTTACTATTTATTGGAGAGCGCTAATAGGCACGCCCCAATAAATGGTAATAAAACAAATACTTATGAAGACCATTTTGTTAAACTAAGCCTCCCCTTGCTCAGGGCTTGACAATTGGGGCAACCTATAGGACGGGTTGCCTATAGGTTATGCAAAAAGATTTTTGGGAGACCTCTTTATAGGTTAACCAAAAAATAGTTTCATAATTGGAGATGTGATTGGAAGGTAATGACATAAGAAGACATGTAACAATGATAAAAGATAAATTATTATAAATCATAATGAATTTTATTTCTCAACAAAATTCACATCCCCAAATCTGCCAATTATAATGGTTAACCAAGAGGTTAAGCTTTTACCTAACAAAATGGCAAAAATGCCCAGAAAATTAGCCCAAGTGTGGAATACACAACCGAACACATTATGGCAATTTCTCAATAAAGCCATACCAATATGGATATCATTGGAACCAGCTGAATCAGCTGGTTCCAATGATATCCATATTTGTATGCTTCTACTGAAAATTTGAGACAAAGGTTTTAACTGGTTGAGTGCTAGAAGCCACTATCAGGGCTTTCAGAAAAATGAGGGTACCAGAGCAAAAGCCAACTCTTTCACTACTCCTGTTTCATTTTCAGTCAAACCCAAATAATATTTTGTAAAAATGAATTTGTTTTATTACAAATTATTGGAGTGCCTGTGGGCACTCTCCAATAATTTGTAATAAAACAAATTGTGGATAACAAATTCAGACCACCAAAAATAATCTAGCCCTCAACCAGTTAATCACAAAGTTCAGGATATTTGGGGGAAAGCTATGTGAGGTAAAGGGTTAACCCCCCAAAATTGAGGCAAAAGATGAAAAGGTTAATGAACATGTGATGGGGCAACCTTCAAATCTTCAAATGGGTCCCTCAAAATTCTGAATTGTCAAGCCCTGCTTGCTGGTATCTTTGAAATACTCAAGTCACAAATCACCTTTAAAAAAATGTAGCACTCTTCTAGCTAATTTTTAACTTTAATCCTGACGGATTAATATTCACACTACGTGTACACTATCAAGGCATGTTGATTTGCTCAAAGTTGGAATATTTCGGAACTTGAGCCATCACAGCCAGAGCAAATCATTTTTATTTACCCACAATTCAATTTTCAAGATGTCTTGAGGTTTCTTTTTAATTGTAATCCGGAATGAATAATATTATTCAAACTGCATCCTCAAGACAGGCTGATTTGTTCCGACTGTGATGGCTCAAGCCCTGATTATGGTATGTATTGACTACTACATGTACGTTTAGATATCTGAACAGTCTTTTGATATACAGGCATTCTGGGTATTTTTTTTAATACCAATACCAATTTTGAATACTGTACAGCTCCTCAATCAATTGTTTATGCCCATGTTGCCCATTTTAGAGGACTTTCACCCCAATCATTGGTGACTGCATCCTATTTAACCAGAAAAACAGAGCTTGTTACCTTTACAGTGCTTCTTTGCTCATTTCATTCCCCTTCATACCATTACAGCTAGGAAACCTTGTTATGCTGATTGTACATGTACCTACCTGTTTTCATGCAAGGAGTCACATTAACTCATAGGTCCTCAGAATAATGTTACATTAATAACTGCCGTACCTACATGTACACAGCTGCAGATGACTTAACAGTGTTTCTACATTAATGTTGGCTGCCTGTTAGTGTACAATGCTGTCAAGATAAATGCATCCTACCAGTAGAGTTCTCAAGGAAGAATAAACTTCGGACAACTTTCTCAAAGCAATATAAAAAGGGCAGTTTGTGACTGTCATATCAGGTATTTCCAAGTCTGGAAACAAGCAATTTATCATTTGCAGAAAAAGGTCCCCAGAGGGTGAATTTGCCATTGCTGTCCCATGCCTCAATTTATCCTCCGGATACCTCTTTCTGTTCAGGCTTGAGACCTTGCTTCAGACTGAGTTACACAGGGGGTAAATTTAGTGATGCTACCCTGCTGTGCAGGGTAGCATCACCAAATTCACCCTCTGGAGACCTCATTCTGTTCTGCAGATGACAGTCCATTTATTTTCAGACTTGGGTATTTCAGATGGCTTATAATCCGAAAAGATAAAAGAGCCAAGTAAATCAAAATAAGTCAACAGAACTACAAAGAAATAAAGACTGCAGGGCTATCAGCAATCTTTATTTTTCCACAGGTTAATAACGTTTATGATATTAACAATCCAAAAAGATAAAAGACCCAAGTAAATCAAAAAAAGTCAACAGAACTACAGACATTTATATGGTAACAAACACTATAATCCCTAACTGGCCAGATGGTAGCTGGGTGAGCATGCCTTAGTTCTCCAGTAAGGAACTCAGTTCAATACCTTAGTTCAATACATTTATATCATGGCAAACAAGAAAACATTCATGCATGCCCCTCCATGCTTGCACACATGTTTGTAGACATTGTTAATCATTCATTGTAAAGGAAAGATTTTAATCCTGTTCATCAATCCGAATTTACTTTTAAGTAAATAAAATATATGTTTTAAATAAAAATTATTTTTCACAGACCACCAGTTACATGTTCTTACTGGTAGATATCTCCACCCCACTAAATTCAAGACGGGTGGGTAAGGAAGGGATTCTTGCGCTCAGTGAAAATGCAAATTTAAAACTTTATAACATTCTCAGTGACAGGTATATATAATATATGACACAAATTTTAATTTGTGACAGTACTGCTGTCTACTAAACTAAAGGTTAATAACGTTTATGATATTAACTTTGCAAACTTACAAACAAAAATTTAGTTAAAAACATTTGGTTGGAGATTTTTGAGAATTTCCAAATCTTGTTCACTAAAATCGATCTGAGTCTTGATAAACCTCTCCAAAGCTCAGTAAAATTCAGTTCAGATCGATTTATGTGAACGAGGTTCAGAAATTTCATATTAAATTGTCACTTATTAGAGATCCTCTAGTTTAGTCCTAAAATCATTACTTTAGGCAGTAATCCAATTAGATATTACTTTACAACTTACTTATCTTAGTCATACAGTGTAATAAATCATCAGTTAGGGCTGGAACGATTATGAAATTTCATGATCGATTTTCAAAGAAGAATGTTTAATATTTAATGATGTTTAAGGTCACATATTTATGCACAATGGCTAATCATGACCGTGACAGTTTTACGGGTGGAGGAAGCCGGAGTACCCGGAGAGAACCACCGAGCAACGACGAGCAGCTGCCAGCTCCCCAACATCGTAACTCCGCACTGCAGCACAGACAGGGTTAGATTGGTTGAAGACATGCGTACCATTGACGTGCAGTACGCCTTAGTACACGGCGTCATCGTTCCCCCACATGGGCAATGAGGGTGAAGTGTCTTGTCCAAGGACACAATGCGGTTGCTGCAGGTGGGATTTGAACCGAGGACCTCTCGGCTTGCAGCCTGCGCTTCTACTTACTGAGCCACTGCGCCCCCTTCAAAGAAGAATAATCAACTAAAGTTGACTTTAATCATACACCGTGACCTCTAGAAACAACTACATGTATATAGAAAAAAAATTTTTTGGGTCATTAGTTCCTCAAGTCAGACATTTTTTAGGCATACAGGCATGCTGCATACCTAATGTTCTCTGAGTTAAATACAGACTCCTGACCACCTCTAGCCCAAACCTCAGTCTGGACTCAGATTTGGACTTGAGGTGGTGAAGAGGCTGATAAAAGACACGTTCAGATTGGCAAACTGTGAGGACAGTGAAGTGCAATTATTTGTACTCCCATACTTTCTAGAATGCGAGACCTGGTGTCATGTGTTGTACCTTTATACTTCTTTCTAATATCAATTACAATGAATTTTGTTATTCTATAGCCTCTGACACATCTTGTGTATGAGCATGATGGGCAGGAGAGAAATAACTAATAATTCATCAGTAAAGGAATGTTCAAAACCCATAACTTCCGATTTAGATATTGTAGTCGATTAGGTGTTTCTGGCAATTAGTCGACTTCTCGATTAATCCTGTCAGGACTATCAGCAATCTTTATTTTTCCAACTACTACACAAATTGATACATTCCAGGGAATTGAGCTGTTCTCAATTTGCCCATTGTACTTTAGAGGACAGCTACAACCCACACAACTCAATTTCTATTATCAAGACTGATAAGTTAATATCTGAGTGGAAACTCCTCTTCGTGGAAGTTTTAGTAATACAGTGGAGCCCACTTAAATGGATATCTCTTAACTGAATAACCCTATTAATTGAATATAATTTCCCAACACAAAACCATTTACCATACCTCCAGTACAAATTTAACCTGTTAATTGAATATAAGTTATAGAGCAAACTCCTGTTAATTGAATAAAAGATCTTGTAACCTGTCAAGTAATTACCCTGACTCTCCCCAGTTTCCCTTTGTTTACAGACCTGTTTGGCCTCAGCACATCCAATACAGACATTTAATCTATTATATCTTGTTTGACAGAGCTCATGGAGCTCTGTCAAACAAGATATAATAGAATAAATGTTATGTTTATCTTTAGAATACTGGAAAGTGACACAATCCTTGTTAATTGAATACTCCTGTTACTTGAATAATTTTCATTGGCAAAGTGGCTATTCAATTAACAGGGTTCCACTGTAATACATTTTTCATATACTGTAAGTAACAAATAAAACAATGCTTACAGTAAGTATTCAAACTCTGACTTACCTAAGCCTAAACTGTTTGTCTTCCCCCAGTATATCTGAAGAGACAGTGGTCCTGATTGGTCAGATTTCTGGCGAGAAATGAGTACATCCATTTGTGAATCACCATCAAAGTCTGCAGGAACAACATTTGTGATAATTGTATCATTGGCAGTATCTTTAGATATCAAAGTCTTTTTGGTAAAAGACTTTTCAATGTTTGCCAGGAGAAGCAGCAAACTTTTCCCTAAAATAAAAACAGAAAAAGGTTAAATTAATCACAAAAGTTGATTAAGGTAGAACCTAAAATTTTTGAGGCTAACAAGTTCCACCCACCTTACATGTACTTTAAGTTTGCAAGGGTGACCACCTGCCTCAATGGCCAAGTATGCCATATTAAACTTAACTATTGTTGTTTGATATATCTAACCAACATCATCTTCATCACTTCATTTTTGACATGTAACAGCAGTCATGTACAGTACAAGTCAAAATAAGTTGTAGGATAACTGCTATAAACTATGTATCTTTCTCTTCCTACACTGATAAGACCAGAATCTGACATCATTTTCTGGAAAGCTCTCAATGAGAGCTTTATAGAAAATGAGGTCAGATTCTGATCTTATCAGTGCAGGAGCAGCAGTATACTTAGTTTATTGCAGTTATGCTACAACTTATTTTGACTTGTATTGCAGATGAATTTTTGCCATTTATCTTGATGTTTCATGGGTCAGCAGGAATGAATACTGACACTGAATTAGAAGACATTTGACTGGCATTTACCAGTTTGTTTTTCATTCGGTTGTAAACTAATGGAGCCGGGTGGAGTTTCAGCTTTCCACTTTGATTCTGTTTTTGGCGGCAAAGCAGTAAACTAAGCCGCAAGATCCAGCAAAAACAAGCCAAATGATTTTATAGGTTTGCACATCAACTGCTCAACCTACTTTACTGAGTGGGAACTGGACTAGTGGATCCTACATGTATGGACTCACATCACTCAGTCTATTCAGTAAAGGGGTGAATTAGTGTTCAACCAATTACCCAAAATGACCACTGACCGATTACCGGTTATTTGAGCTCACAATCGGCCAATTTCGATGCCGATTCCGATTGTAATACTGTGCACTACTAGACCAAGACGAGGCTCAAAAGAACTACATTAAACTGAACAATTTTCACAATGTTAGACTTTGTTGACTCAGGTCATAGTAAAATTACCAGTCGCGCACATTTGGGTGGTAAACGTGGCTCTCAGAGCCACGTTCACCACCCAAGTGTGCACGACTGGTCATTTTACTGCAACCTGAGTCACTGGAGTGCAACCTTAACTTATCCTGTATCAACTGGCAATTGCCGCAAGTAGACTCAATTGTAAGCTTTACATGTTATTTAACTTGTATATCCCGTAAATGGGCATCTAGAGAGATAAGAATACACATTGTGATTGTTTCTCAACTTTATTGAATGTATCCTTGACATCATTTTACATTAACAATTCAACAATTGCAGAAGATAATAAAATGCGGTTAATGAATCATCACAAACAAACTGCTTGGTCACAATCGGTTGAACCAATGTTCCAGGAGCCGTTGCCATTGTCATCCAATGGCCCACACTCAGCAGTTTGTGGTGGCCGTTGCCAATCATTGGTTGAACACTAGGGTGAATATGTCGCATTCTCATTGTCACATTTTCTGCCTTATTGATTCATCCAGTGCACAAGTCAATAAGGGAGAAAATGTGACAATGAGAACACAGCATCGATCAGATAAACCTTATTATTACTATCCAAAGTGTGATTTACTGGGATTACAGGGTTTGATTATAACTTCACAAGTGAATTATGCAATCAATAATTGGGTCATGTATCCATGCACGCAAACGAAGACGCTTTGCCGTGGATGTAATGGGGACTTCATTGTTTTTTTTGTTTTTTTAACCCTTTACCTAACATGAAAAGCAGACAAAACTTGCAAAAACAATTCTTGAATAACTATTATTTTCCTTTTTTGTCTCAAAAACATAGGTTATGACCCCTCATTGGAAAGAGCTCGATGAGTTCGTTCCAATGAGGGGTCATAACCTATGTTTTAGAGACAAAAAATGAAAATTAATTGGCGATTTTCTGGAATAGCACTGGCCGGTTTTGGCTGTTATGTTAGGTAAAGGGTTAAATAATATAATTATCGTTAATAATGAAAAGTAATAAACAGAGTAATCACTTGACTGGACTGGTTACGTGAAATAATTCATTCGAGGTGAGGAACTATATTGTAAAACACTTGTATTGTTTGTACAACGTCCCTCACCTCTCATGAATTATTTCACGTAACCAGTCCAGTCAAGTAATTACTCTCTATTTCTTTTATTACCCTAATTTATGTGTTTTTTCCTGTCTCAATAGGTTTAACAACTGGTCCTGTTGAACCCCTAAGAATGATCAAAGGGAAGTTGAGCTGAATAGAGTTGAGTGGTATTGAAATTTCAAGTTCGGTTTCGGTATCGATATTTTTAGAATGATTTACGGTATTCGGTGTCAACAACATAATGTACATGTACTCACACCGATACCAATATCCGATGGTATTTTTGGTATACTGCCGTTTAAAGCAGACAAAGCCGCCAAAGTGTCAAAATGTTCGAAGCAACACAGGCACTAACCATCAGTCATTTGATGTGACAAAAGGACTGAGAGAAAATACCCTTTGGGTATTTTCTCTCAGTTCTTTGTTACATCAAATGACCGGTGATGACTGTCGTTAGACATACACAGTCCATGGGATTTTCTTGTCAAGAATTATACTTCATATTCTGTTGTCGTCCTTTTAGTTTTTAACATGTCAGAAATATTTTTCAACACCAAAATTCTGGTATTTTGAGAGTCCACAGGTACGGTAAATGGGTACTGGTTCGATACCGATACCGAATGCTATTTACAGTATACCGACCATCTCTAGAGCTGAACCCAATGGAGATAGTTACAAACAGGGCGTTTTGAGGTGAGTGGTGTCATACAAACTATTGCATCTTTTTTTCCAAGTTAACCCTTTACCCAACATAACAGCCAAAACCGGCCTACGCTATTCACAAAATTCACCATTCAATTTTTATTACTTTTTCATTTTTTGTCACAAAAACATAGCTTATGACCCCTCAATGAGCTCGTTCCAATGAGGAGTCATAAGCTATGTTTTTGATGCAAAAAATCAAAAAAATTAGTGCTTCAAGAATTTTATTTGCAAGTGTCGTCTGCTTTTCATGTTAGGTAAAGAAGGGTTAAGGAGCTTGATGTGTTCTTACTTTTTGTTCATGTTCTTAACACATAAAAAAACTGAACCGAAACCGAGGTTTTTTCCTGAAACTGAACCAAAACCAAACTGAAACATATAAACTAGAATAAACAATCAGATCATTTATACTGGAAGTGAAACACAGCTGCAGCATGGCAGTAAAGCAAATGAAAGTGTCAATGACACTGTAGCTTTACTTGAGAGTGTGTAGTCAGGGCTTCGCCTAGGTTAAAATTATTGGGTCTGTTTTAGGTATTGTGGAAATTATTATTGTCGTAGCAGACAGCAAAGGCATCTGTTGCACGCACCGAAGGCACATGCATTGGCAAGGGGAGCTGGAGTGGTTTTTCCCCCAGGAAAATTTTGAATTTTATGTTAGATACTCTAAGATGGCCTCTGTAGGCATTCTGACTGCAAAAATACTGGTAAACGTTATGAAGAAAATGTGTTTTTTTCCTCTTAAAATGAGACAAATTCATGCCTGGAGACACTTTCTGTAATGTTAGCTGTTGTCGATTGTGCCGGTCATATATCTGCAATAATATAAATTAATACTTGGCAGCTCCAACCATTCGTGATCTATTTCTGAATCAACATTTGACCCTGTTTACAATCTAGAGACTCCTTCAATTGTAAATGAATATGGGTCGCCTTGCATCATTCTTTCCACATGGACCAAGCTATGTCATGTCACAATGTATTCCACGATGTAGTAGCAGTAGGATATAGATACCATGAAATTATTAATAAGGACATTAGTAGGGTTTTTATTTGCGTCAACAAAAGGACTATCACGATTATTTGACTAGTCAACTAACCATTGACTATTGCAGTAGTCAACAGTTTTTAATTTTAGTCGATCGTCATTCATTTTCAAAGTGGTACAAGTAACAAGTTGGGCTTAAATTACATAGTGTAATGAGGTGAATGATTATTAACCTACATGTAGTTACTTCTAATACTGAGTGGCCTTTGTTTTCTGCTTGAGTGTGCGATGTTACAACGTAATTTTAAAAGGCTTTAAAGCATGGTCATTTGATCAGTGTCTGTACTCAGGACAAGAGTCCTTTATTCCAACGGTGAACCATTCAAATAATTTGCGGTTTCGGAAGTAACTGCAGACTACAGAGTAAATAGAATCTTCAGTCTTGTACACTTGAATGACCCTACCCCATTGGAAAAACCGTAATCGCGAAAGTGAGAAAGTTGACACAATGGTCAATTCACTTGTCATCGTTCGAACTAAGTTTTAACTGACTTGTGTAGGAATGGATGGAAGTTCATGTTAAAAATTTCCGGAAATTATTTACAGAAATGAAACATTTGCACAAACGTTCTACAGTTTAAATTTTTCAGATTTGATTGGGAGGCATTTTGGTATTTCCACTTTATCTCAACACATTCATGCATCGTCAGTTTCAAATTTGTAAGTATATGAGAGCTGGTTTATTGAATTTTGGAGAAATGAATATTAATAAACTAACCGCCGATTAATGGTGGTGATTAGCCAACTATGAAAATTGATGGTTGCGATAGTCAACAATCAGAGTATGTGTGATTTATACAGAAATATTCACTCACATTTTTTTATTCAAGCCAACTGATGAAAATTGGTTTGAGGAATGGGTCCATTTTACGGGCCGCAGGAGTCCTGGTAGTGTTTGATGACTTAGATGTGAGTCTTCCATGGAAGACGTGTGTCGCCTGCACTATATTTTAATATTTCAGACAGAATTCTAAGTGGAAAAGGGGCATAACTCTGGAAAAAATAGAGCGGATCAAAAAATAAAATAGGAGGTGCACAATGCCATTATGTGATAAAGAATCACTGAAAGTTTCATCAAAATCCATTCATAGGTTAAAGAGGAGTGGTGGATAAGAGAAAGTGTGACGCAGACGACGAGGACAACGACGCGGACGATGCAAGACGACAAAAGTAATCCCTATATGTCGCTCCCCACTTCGTGGGGCAGGCGACACAAAAAGGATAATGTTCAATGTTTATAAAATGGATGAAATAAGACAAGAATTGTGATAATTGAGAATATGTTAATTTCTCTTCCCTCAATGCTATGTTTTCAATAAGAATAATTTGTTTTGTGGACTGTACTAAAGAATTGAGGCCTGGGTTTATGTGACCCTCCCAGTTTATGTAATATGTCAACCAAAGTTACCAAGTTACAGTAAAATCATTCCAAAACAAGTCATCCTACCAAGCTACAATGAAGTCTCTTCATAAATATAACTCGTAGACTTTGCTAAAGGAATCTAGGTCACGTGATAGTTTGACGGTCACGGTTGACAATCATGACCAAAATATGAGAGTCTCATCTAGATATCATACCAAGTTATCCCACCAAGTTAGAATGAAATCCCTCCATAAACAACCTGTAAACAGTGCGGAATCTATGTCATGTGACCAGATAGCGGTAACAGCTGACTGATCATGACCAAAATAAGACAGTCTCATCTAGACATCATACCAAATTATCCTTCCAAGTTAAAATGAAATTGCTTCATAAATATTTAGACTGTGCTAAATCTAGGTCACATGCCAGTGCAACCATCACGGTTGACCGATCATGACCATCTGGACATTATACTGAGTCATCCTACAAATTAACAATGACATCCATTCATAAATGCAAGCTGTAGACTGTGCTAAAGGAATCGAGGTACCGTGCCCCTGCGGCCATCATGGTTGACTGAACCTGACCAAAATGTTCTCATCTAGACATTATACAGTGTCATTCTACAAAGTTACAATAAAATCCCTTCATAAATACGTGTAGACTGTGCTGAAGGTTTTCAGGTTTGGGGCCTAGGCAGCTTTCACGGATGACCGGTCGAGACCAAAAGGGGACATTCTCATCTAGACACAGGCACTCTCCCAATCATTGTATCTCAGCAAATCCACACGGACCATTTAATTTCACTTCAAAGATAATATGAAGCACTTCCACAGATTATGAAGCCTTTAGGCTAGGTACCTGCATTTAAGAATAAAGCCAAAATAGGGGCTTCCAGCATCCTACCAGTTATGCCTTCATGAGTACATTCTGACAATTAAACAATTCTGACATCCTTGTTTGTTACATTGATGAGGGTGCTAAAACAACCATCATTCTTATAAGATTCCACCACCACCCCCACCCCAACACTCAAATAAACTACTTTGGAAGTGATGATATAAAGAGCTGTTAAGTGGGAAATTTAAGTAGAATGCAGCCTGATGATTCAGAGTTCTACAAAACGCTTTCTATAACATCACAACATACCTCTACCACAAGTGTGATCGCTTGTCACATTTGTGTTCGATGTGCAAGTCAACTGTAACCATTCAGATTTTGTCTCTTGCTCATGAGACATGACCCATTGCCCTACCTGTCTAAACACTTAGGTGCACAAAGAGTCTACACTTTACCACAGCTTCGTCAATGGCACATAACCCATTTATTCACATGTTTCCGCTACAAATTTCTTGAAAACATCACATTTATTTCCTAACGATAATATCTGATTCTGACACTTATACAGTTTAACCAAGATATGTATTTTGACTACCATCTGCTTGGAATGGCTTGAATCTTTCACTCAAGTGTTAATCTTTGTGTTTTGATTACATGATAGTGACCAAAAGGGGACGTTCTCATCTAGATATAATCTGGAGTCATCCTACCAAGTTACAATGAAATCCCTTCATGAATACGACCTGTAGACTGTGCTAACGATTATCGGGCTTTGGGCCCCTATAGCCATCACAGTTGACCGATCGCAACCAAAAGGGGATGTTCTCATCTAGACATTATATGGAGTCATCCTACCAAGTTACAATGAAATCCCACCATATTAAATTCGACCTGTAGACTGTGCTAAAGGTTTTCGGATTTTGGGCTCAGGCAGTCGTCACGGTTGACAGATCGTGCCCAAATGGGGAAGTTCTCATCTAGACATCATATGGAGTCATCCTACCAAGTTACAATGAAATCCCTTCATAAATATGACTTGTTGATTGTGTTAAGGGTTTTCGGGTTTTGGGCTCGGGCAGCCATCACGGTTCACCGATCGTGACCACAAGGGGGACGTTTTCATCTAGACATGAACTCAAACCTGCATATGAAACCTTGTGACAATTGGACAAGAACTACTGGGTGTAGCCTATGCTAAAGGAAAATGTGAACAGACTGACAGACTCCCAAACTAACAGACTTCCGCATGTGTGATGGCAATAGCTTACCTTGACTTTGTCAAGTTAAGCTGAAAATTAATTAACGAAGCACCAGGTACAACCAGGTGCTTCATAATTAAAATTTTGCTGATGATGATTCTTGTTACCTGGTAATCGTATACATGGACATCACTGCCCACCCATGGATTGCGACCAGTCCACAGTGATTGTATTGTACCTGTGTTGATAAATTAGAAATACTGGTTGAATGGGACATTGGTTGATTGGGATCTTGACTGACTGAGACCCTATTTTGGGCTGATTGGGATCTTCTGTCTGACTGATTGGGATCTTCTGTCTGGCTGATTGGGACCCTCTGTCTAGCTGATTTGGAACTTCACTTTAGCTGACCCTGACCTCTCTATGCAGATCCCCACCATTTCCTCCACTGATTTGGACAACCAAACAATAAAATCCCTGCTTCCAGAAGCATTCTTACCACCTGTTGACATTCCCACAGCATTTTCTGTCCTGAAAGATGAGGTTTCTGCAGACCATCAACAACTCAACGCTTTGATGCATTACATGTATGTAGAAGAAAGAACCCAGTATGAAGTATCAATGATTGTGTTTGGAAAAAATATTCAAACCAACAATGACATTGAAGGGTGGCACGACAGATTGAATAAACAGGCAAAAAAGGGTCATTTTCCATTCTGTTTACTGATTACTCTTTTACACTCAGAGACTTAGAAACACTAATCAAAATGGCAAATGAGGGAAAACTTAGGAGAGCTCAAAGAAAGAGAACATGGCATACCGAAGGAAAACTGATGGAGTTCTGGGATTCATACATTGAGTAGAACAGAAACAAAAAGTTGTTTTAAAAATGTGCCAAGATTTATGCCCTATGAAAATATGTCCACTGGGTGTTTGCAGATCTAATTAACTTTGCATCTCATTTGTAAATATTTTTGTTCAGTTCATGAATTCATACAGAGGAAAAGTGATGCCAACTAGGTTTTAACCCTTTACCTAACATGAAAAGCAGACGACACTTGCAAAAAAAATTCTTGATGAGCTTGTTCCAATGAGGGGTCATAACCTATGTTTTTGAGATAAAAATAAAAAAATACTTAAAATTAATCAGCATAACTCGAACTTCAAGGTTAATAACTCAAAATAGCAACTTTTGAATTATCTTAAAATTTCGAGTT
Source organism: Pictodentalium vernedei (assembly GCA_031216915.1). Lineage (NCBI taxonomy): Eukaryota > Metazoa > Mollusca > Scaphopoda > Dentaliida > Dentaliidae > Pictodentalium > Pictodentalium vernedei. Next base: position 479,322,399 of record CM062295.1, read on the forward strand.
ACATGTATACACAAAATTTAGCTGGCAGAAGGCTATTATGCAGTCATGATAAAATCATAGGCATCGCTCGATTTTCATTGTACATATATTATCATTATTATTATTATCATGTTATGAGAAAGGGGAGAATACTCAAAAACCGAAATCAGTATTTTTAATAATGGTATTTTTTTTTATATTCTCTACAGTCTTCAGTACTGTTCTTGACATACTTACAGTACAGTCGCCGTGGACTGGTCGTAATCCACACATGAGCAGTGATGTCCACGCATCAGCAAAATTTTAATTAATAAAGCACCAGGTTATACCCAGTGCTTCATTAATTAAATTTTTGCTGATTAGTCCTATAATTAATGTTTGGAATCCAATATTATTGCATCCGTGGAAATATTACCCATCCATGGAAAGTGGCCAGTCCATGGCGGCCATACTATACATGTACATGTATACATGATGTACCTGCTGTATATTTAGTTTATGCACTTACATTGTATTCTATAGACTGAGATTAGAAGAGAACTATTATTTAAGATAACTCAATCTTTCATGTATTGTTTCTTCATGGAAAAATTAATTCTTGACCATATTGTATTTATATTTTTAATTTCACATGTCTATTTTGTGCTTAACCCTTTGAACACTGGTGGTATCTTCCATTCCAGTTAAATGGCAGAAATTGGAAGAGTCCATATCCATTATTTGGGGGTACAGCAAGTAATATTTTCAGGCTGCATGTTGAAAATATTAATTGTTCTATGACAGACGTTCACTTAGTAGCCATCCTACTTAATGAAATTATGATGTATCGTGTTCCTGGACCGGAAAAACGGTCTCTTGTGTTGAAAGAGTTAAAGTACAAAAAAAGGGTAAAAAAAAATTCCATAAAAATTCTGAGTCAATACATGTATCTATCAACTTTTAACCCATCATGAGGGTCCCAATCAGCCAGACAGAGGGTCCCAATCAGCCAAAAAAAAAATAGGGTTCACCTTCATCCTGGGTCCCAATCAGCCCGATACCCTGAAAAGCATCCCACAATGTTTCACAATAAATAAACGCAACATTCTTTTTTTTTATTCAAATTCTTAGCATCCCCAAATTATTGTTATATTTTAAGGAAAAAACTTGGCTAACTTACTTAAATATTGTGTCAACTTTCAGTTACTTTCCTTTGTTTCTAACCATTTGTTATATAAAACAGAGGTTATGTAAACATTCACTTGTCTTTGTTTATAACCATTTATTATGTAATATGGCGTAACTTGTAAAAGCATTGCATAGGCCTACATATACATGCATATTTCATATTTGTAAGAGTATCTTTTATTGACGGTGGAAAAGTACAAATATATGTAAAACAGATAAAATCCCTTGCTTGGTTCTGTTTTGAAAAGCATCTACTATCACTCTGAAACCATCCCCAAAAACAAAAGGCCTAAATTCGACCAAACCGAAGGCCAAGAAGCAGAGGCCGAATCATTGAGGTCGAAGAGAAGTGGCACCATCTGATTGGTCATACTGGAAGATGACTACAAACGAGTCTAGATGACCACAGAAAAAGCAAAGGTGGGAATGAGAAAATAAAAGTGTGTATGTATAGAAGTCTTATATACATCTATTGAAAAAATTATAGGGATAGGACCAGCATATTCCATTTTATAGCAGAAAATAACAAGAATACTACGGTGGTCTTCCAGCCTAGACTAAAAGATGACAGTAGATAGAAAGCTTAACCCTTTACCCAACGTAACAGCAAAAACCGGCCAGCACTATTCACAAAATTCACCATTGTTTTTATTTCTTTTTTCATTTTTTGTCACAAAAACATAGCTTATGGCCTCCTCATTGGAACGAGCTCAATGAGCTCGTTCCAAATAGGGGTCATAAGCCATGTTTTTGAGGCAAAAAATAAAAAAAATTAGTGCTTCAAGAATTTTATTTGCAAGTGTTGTCTGCTTTTGTGTTAGGTAAAGGGTTAACAGACTGGGTGTGAGAACAGAGACAACCATAGATTTAGGTGCTAATTCTAAGGTAATCAGGTAAATGGTGACAACCACAGAAGAGGTAAGAGCGGAATTTATTTATGTATTTATTTATTGGGGTTTATCAACACTTTTCACAGCCAAGGTCACCTTGTGTCACACAGCTTTACGGGTGGCAAAAGCCAGAGCACCCGGAGCAGGGTTGGAGCAAATAAATTGCAAATGTATTGAATACGTACATGAATACTTTGAAATTTTGTGAATACAAATACGAATACACAAATTCCAGATCTATTTGAATATGAATACGAATACTTTACAATGTACATGCATTCATGAATACAAATATGAATACTTGAATACTTTTCAAATTATTTCTTACAAATGGATGATAGTAAATTGAATTGAAAAAACTTAGAAAATCTTGGAACATTGTCAATAAAATCATATAAATATCAATGCCTGTGGAACCAGCTCTTCAAGCTCGTTCCAATGACACCTACATGTATATACATGTACATGAAAGTTTGAAAAAATAAAAAATAATTTTTGTTCTTTGGAACACTTTGTCAGATAAAGGGTTAACTAAGTTTACATTTAATCAATTATTCAATTACTGCACTGCAAGAATAAAGTTGTAATTTAACCACAATAATTTTTCATCTTTATCTAAAATATAGCCTAAGGTACTTCATTGCAACAGAGAGGTTCTCAAGTTTCTCCGGAAGACTGTGCCATAGTGCTTTGTCTCTGAGCTCCACACCTACAAACTCCTTCATGGATTCTGCAGTGCCTTTCTCTTGAGCAAGGCTCTGGTATGAAGAAGCGAGAGGAGAAAGAGTCAGGTGATCAGACGGATCGTCGCCCTAGTCAACTTCCTGCTCTATAGACTGATCACCCTCCATCTCCTCCTTGGATGAGGGTGGAGATGGGCGGGAGATAGATCGGTCACCTGGCGATACAGTGTCCTCCCAACCCAGCTCTAGGAAGGAAAGGGGTGCCAGACTGTATGTTGATTGGACAGGGTTGTTAGATATGGACCTTTTGACGTCCTCCCTTTCTTCTTCCTCTGTTTTCTCATTCTTCCTCTCCAAGAACACAGTCATTTAGTGGACATCACGTCGAATGGCAGTGGGTCCCTTCCTTCTCTTCCTCTTCTTCTGTGCCTTCTTATGGATTCGTTGGTTAGAATCATGGTCAACATCCGGCTTCTCCGAGTCATTGGAGGGTGACCAGTGTGGGAGGAAATGCCCACAAGAAAGGTACTGCAACTCTCCAAGGACTCTGGTTCAGTTGTTCTGTCAAAATCAATTGCTAAGTCAATTTTGCCCTTGCACACTTGGATTCTCAAAGTGTTAGCAAGAGCAGCCTTCAGTCTTAGCAGTCTCTCTTGAATTTCAAGCGGGAGCTGCATTTGAACAGTCTTGAGACCTCAGAGTCCAAGGTTCGAGTGAAAAAAATATAAATTAAGGATTAGCTCAGTTGAGTTATGGTTTAATCAATTATGCAATTACTGTACTGTTGGGATTAAGTTGCAATTTAGCCACAATAATATTTCAACTCTATCAGTCTACACTTTGTTTCTACTAGTACTGTAGAAAAATATAAGATTAGTGTTAATTGGATATTGGAGTTGTTCCTTCCTCTTGAACAAAGACCTGGTATGAAGAAGCCAGAGGAGAAAGAGTGAGAGGATCAGCTGGATCGTCGTCCTAGTCAACTTCCTGCTCAAAAGATTGATCACCCTCCATCTCCTCCTTGGATGAGGGTGGAGATGGGCTGGAGATAGATCAGTCACTTGGCGACCCAGTGTCCTCCCAACCCAGCTCTAGGAAGGGAAGGGGTACCAGCCTGTACGTGGATTGGACAGGGTTGTTAGGTATGGAGCTTTTGGCGTCCTCCCTTTCCTCGTCCTCTCATTCTTCCTCTCCAAGAACTCAGTCCTTTAGTGGGCATCACGTCGACTGGCAATGGGTCCCTTCCTTCTCTTCCTCTTCTTCTGTGCCTTCTTATGGATTCGTTGGTTAGAATCATGGTAAACATCCGGCTTCTCCGGAAGGAAATGCCCACAAGAAAGGTACTGCAACTCTCCAAGGACTCTGGTTCAGTTGTTCTGTCAAAAGCAATTGCTAAATCAATTTTGCCCTTGCACACTTGGATTCTCCAAGTGGTAGCAAGAGCAGCCCACAGTCTTAGCAGTGTCTCTTGAATTACAAGTGGGAGCTCCATTTGAACAGTCTTGACACTTCAGAGTCCAAGGTTCAAGTGAAAAAAAATGTAAATTAAGGGTTAGCTGAGTTATGATTTAATCAATTATGCAGTTACTGAACTGTTGGAATTAAGTTGTAATTTAGCCACAATAATATTTCAGCTCTATCAGTCTACACTTTTTTTTACTAGTACTGTAGAAAACAAGAGGGGCAATGCAAAGCGTGTGCCAATGCCCCCGACCTGCCAAAATGTTTCAAGTCGAAAGAGTGAAAAGGGCCATAACTTTGGAAATAACGGAACGAAGTAAGATGATTGTAGTCCTAATAGTTTTGGAGTTATGCTTGATACACGATTTGTGACGCTGAACATATGAAGATCAACTGTGACCTTCACCTTGAAGATGCAGAGGAAACTATTATACGGACACACCTTCTGACTGTCCTTAACATTTGTAAAAAGTTTATCAATTGTACTATGATTTGTTTCTGAGTTATGGCTGAGACACGAATATTGACTGATTTTTAGTGTGACCTTGAAATGTGACCTTGACCTTGAAGGTACGAACCCAGCTATGGTGTGTGACACATCCTCCCATGGTCCTTTATAATTGTGTGAAGTTTGATGACTGTGGCCCTAACAGTTTTCAAGTTATTGGCTCGGACACACACACACGGACATACATGTACACACACATGGATGGACACACGCACACTTCAATCTCTATATGGCACCTGACTTAAGTCGGGGGGCATAAAAATAATTAGTGTTAATTAGATAATGGAGTTGTTTAACCATTTACCCAATGTAACAGCCAAAACCGATTCACAAAAATAGCCAATTAATTTTCATTATTTTTTCATTTTTTGTCTGAAACACATAGGTTATGACCCCTCTTTGGAACGAGCTCATCGGGATCATTCCAATGAGGGGTCATAACCTATGTTTTTGAGACAAAAAAATGAAAAAAATTAGTCATTCAAGAATTTTGTTTGCAAGTGTCATCTGCTTTTCATTCTAGGTAAAGGGTTAAGGAAAGGATTTTTAATTTATTATGCTCATACCTGAAGACCCTGTTGGTGCCTTTGCGTCCCCACATCACTGAATAACAGATGGAATTGTGACACCCTCTATCTCAACCTTGCCGTCACTCACTTTTTCGATGCCACAATCCAACAAGCCCCCCCCCCCCCCCCCCTAGTTCAGCGATCTGAACGTAGTGGCTACCCCCACCTTTTCATCGATGCGGAATCGGAAATTCGATCGCATTTGCGCATAGGGAGTTGATAACCTCCTTTGTGCGAATGCGATCGAGTTTCACAACCTCCTCTGCGCGAATGAGATCGAGATTCCGATTCCACATTGATGATAAGGTCTATTCGTTTCGGCGCCATTACCGGGTTATTGTTTTTACTGTTTTATATTTATACAAAAACAAGGACGATTTCGAAACATTCGTTGACGCTTCGAGAGTATTAAAATAATGATAATTAAAGGATAAAACATAGTTTGGATCAATAAACTCTGCCCAAATGTAAGGAAATACGTGTACTATCGATTGCAGCCGGTAATAAAGATGAAAGCTTGATATATATTCCTATTTTCGAGTTTTCAGTTCCCATAAAAACTTGATGGGAACTTTTTCTATAGGATTGAATAGGAAGAATCTGAACATAGAGGGGTAGCCACTACATTCAGATCGTTGAACTAGCCCTCCCCCCCCCCCCCCCCATTGTACACATGGACCCCCTCCACTTCCAAACCTGATATGGATTCGAATAAACCCACATATAAGAGCGGGAAACGACCAAGTGGGGATGGGAATAGGCACCTCACAACCAATATGACCCGGCTCTTTCTACAGGAATGAAACGACCCTACACAAAGCGATCCCTGTGCGGCAGGAATAGGGGAGATGACCCATGTGATACTTTAGGGTATGGGACCACTCACCCCCGGGTCAACTCGCCCCCAGGGGGCGAGTTGGCACGATTTTGGGGGCAAGTTGGCCCATATCAAATATTATCGTTATTCATTTATTCATTTTATTTATGTATTTATTTTAGTTATTCTCAGATAAATTGAATACCGTAATTATATTTCCTGTTACTTACAGTTTTCTGAATTGTAATCCAAAATATATCCCATTTTTTGAATTTCCATAACAGATAAGTAATCATGAACAAAAACATGTCAACAGATTATCGCTTTGTCGACACTCACTTTGTCATTGATTTCTAAATAATGTTCACAATCTGACTGAAGCGGCCTCCAACCAGGCACCATAGTTGCAATGTAAACATAACAGATAAGTAATCATGAACAAAGACATGTCAACAGATTATCGCTTTGTCGGCATTGATTTCTTTGACTGTTGTGATTGTTTTCATTACACCTACTCAGTCAGTGAGTCTCAATGATGGGTGTTAATCTTTGTTGTTCCGACCTGTTTGGCCCTATTTATATCGCAGGGTTGTGGGTAACGGTATCAGTCTACTATAGCGGATACCTATCTTTCTCTCTACCTTTTACTTTTCTAACTGAACATTCTCAAATTTTCTTGCAACACTCTTATCAAGAAGACGCATGGAAATGGTAGACAAAGCGTAGGAGGAATTGGTGCAACCTACCTTTCTGCAACATATACAAGAAACCACCAAACGCTAGGCAAGGATTGAAACAAGCTTGTCTGGCTGGGAACGAGTGTACATTTGATATAAATAAACATTTGAATAAAGATTTAACAGCCCTTTTAAGGGCTTGAGGGTGTGTGTCAGTGAGTGTTTTTTTTTTTTTTTTTTTTTTTTTTTGGGGGGGGGGTGGGGGGGTGGGGTGGAGGAGGTCATTTGGAATTCCCGAAGGATAACCAGATACCTCAAAATCACATACGGCATCCTATCTCCCAGAAGGCTTGATGGATGACTCCTGGTTTCTTAAAACTAAACTGTTGGAGCTTTCTCCACTTCTTTTTTGTAACCGCTATGGTCATATACCGGGGCCGCTACCAAACCGGCGTTGCTATTTGGTTTTCTTTTCTCTTCTTCCCTTAAACTTGCCATCGCACAACATTACATTCTGGCTCGCCACCATGGTGGGACTCAAACCTCTACCATCGCCGAACTGGAACCGAATAGAGCTCGCTCTCTAATAGTTTTAAAGGCATTGAGGGATTGAGTATTGACCATCTAACACTCCAGCGTAAACTGCCGGGTATTCTAACCGCGTGCATAAACCCCTCAGACTCCATTTGGGCAATAGGAAAGCTAGGCCTGTGTGATCCAAGGGAAAAAAATAAGGTTAACCGGGTCGCAAGGGATTTGTAAATCCCACATCGTCCCTGCGCGCCTTCGGCGTGCTAAAACCTTTCATTCATTCATCAACGGTATCAGTTGCCCAAAATGTCTTCAAAGTGTATTAGTTGCAATCATAAGGTTAGGACACAACAGCATGGGGTGGACTGCGATGATTGTGGTCAGTGGCAACACCATCTGTGCGACACTGGCATAAGTTTCAGAGAATATAGACTGGCTATGGAAAATAAGATTGTCCTGCATTTTTTATGCAATGATTGCAAAGAGAAGAAAGTATAAATTTTCCTATTCGATACAAATCGCTCCATTACAAAATATTATCAACAAAATGATTCTCTGTTTGTAAGTAACTGTTTTAGTAACAAGTTCTTTTCTTTTTATTGTAGGAGAAACCTTCAACCTTCCTCGTCATTGGATACTCAAAACGTAGAAATTTTAACAGACCTCGCTAACAATGTCAACACTTCTGACTCTCTCGCTTCCGATATTTACACGAGCGGTCAGAGGTGGAGGCATCAGCAGAGGGACCAACAGCCGACTCAGATACAATTACATCTCACCATCCTTCAGAGTTATCTACATCTGAATCTGCTATGCAGGAGTCATCAAATTCGACTGACCAACCAACTAACACATATGCATTGAACGACAGCTTCGACCTCCCACATCGCAACATGGATAATGAAGCCAAAATCATGGAAGTATCGCTAGATGACCCAAATTTACCAGAAGATTCTGAACTACCAACTGATGGACCACCAACTTATACAGTGCTTCCAACTGGCAGTCAGCGGGGGAAACCACTATTGATTTCAACTGATGGCTATTCATACAATAAGAAGGTCAGTATTATTTATTAGCTTGATTCATAAGTTCAGAGTAATAAGTGATATAATAATTATAGTATATATATAATAATAATAATATATAATAATATTTAATATTAAATTCTACAAAGTAAATAAATTTGATATGAGTGGGGGTAGAAACAGTGATGTATTTTTTGATAATCGATGTTGAATTTTCATTCATTATTCATTTCTTCATTCTATTTTTCACTCAATGATTCTATTTTTCTCTCTTTCCAGTCTGAGAAAAATGGTACCACTAGATGGAGGTGCAGTGTCAGAGGCAGTGGTACCGCATGTTTTGTCACCGTATCACAAAATGGTAACACCTTCAATCGAACATCAGAACATCAACATCCTACTGACCATAAACTGGTAGTCCGAAAACAAGTATACAGTGGTGGCAAACTTCGTCTTAGATTTTGAAGCAGGTAATGTATCCATCCTTGTCATATTTAATCATACCTAATATAAACGAAAGTGTCAATGACACTGTAGCTCAACTTGTCAAGACAAAGACATGTACATGTATAGTATGACACAGCAATGACAAACATCTAGGTAATGACCTGATAACAAAGGTACATATAAAGTATTGTAACGGTCTGTACATAAATACTGACCGTTGCCTGTAACAAATGTATAGGTAAAGTATTGTAAAGGTGGGTGACAGTCTGATGCTATATTAGAAAAAAATCTTTGAGTCCCAGAGTGGGTCTGACTGAACCCCAAAATATTTGTTCTCATAGCACAGTGATAACAAAGGCACCCCAAAACACACTCATTCCTGTCCCAAGGTGAAAACAAAGGTACCCAAGAAGTTTCGTGAAGATCAGTTCACAAATATGAGCTGTGTAGAAGTTGTGACAAAAAACTGATTGGACCTAATTTTGGTACAAAATGGCCACTGGTAGCCATCTTGAATTTTGGACCGCACCCAGAAACACTCGTTCTCGTCCCAAGGTGATAACAAAGGTACCCAAGAAGTTTTGTGAAGATCGGTTCATAAATACAGCCTTTAGCCCAAGCCGTATTGACATGTGCACTTACAGTGTATAAGTAGCACTGAATAAATCAAAGTTCATCTAATTTGCATAATTTCTGCACGAGAAAAAAAACCTGTACTATATGTGATGTATTCCATGTTACTAAACATTCATACAAAAATTTATTCAAATCAGAACTTTCATACAGAAGTTCTGTACAAAAGACTGATTGCACTAATTTTGGTACAAAATGGCAGCTGGTGGCCATCTTGAATTTCGGACCACACCCAAAAACACTCGTTCTCATCCCACGGTGATAACAAAGGTACCCATGAAGTTTCGTAAAGATCGGTTTATAAATACGTCCTCTAGCCTGAGCCGTATAGAAGTTGTGTACAAAAAACTGATTAGACCTAATTTCGGTACAAAATGGCCACTGGCAGCCATCTTGAATTTTGGACCACATCCAGAAACACTCGTTCTCGTCCCAAGGTGATAACAAAGGTACCTACTACCTAAGACGTTTCGTGAAGATCGGTTCATAAATACAGACTCTAGCCCGAGCCGTATTGACATGTGTACTTACTGTGTGTAAGTAGCACTGAAAAAATCAAAGTTCATCTAATTTGCACAATTTCTGCACGAGAAAAAAACCCGTATTATATGTGATGTATCTCATGGTACTAAACATTCACACTCAAAATTATTCAAATCAGCACTTTCATATGGAAGTTCTGTGCAAAAATCTGATTGCACCAAATTTTGTACAAAATGGCTGCCATCGGCCATCTTGAATTTCGGACCGGACCCCAAAACACTTGTTCTCGTCCCATGGTGATAAAAAAGGTACCCAAGGAGTTTCGTAAAGATCAGTTCATAAATACGGCCTCTAGCCCGAGCCGTATTGGCATTTGCACTTACAGTGCTGAAAGTAACACCAAATAACATCAAAGTTAGTCTAATTTGTATAATTTACGCACGAGAAAAAAACCCGTATTATATGTGATGTATCCCATGGTACTAAACATTCATACAAAAAATTATTCAAATCAGAGCTTTCATATGGAAGTTCTGTACAAAAAACAGATTTCTGCATCGTCGGTACAAAATGGTGGCTGGCAGCCATCTTGAATTTCAGACCGCACCCAAAAACACTCGTTCTCGTCCCACGGTCATAACAAAGGTACCCAAGAAGTTTCGTAAAGATCGGTTCATAAATACGGCCTCTAGCCCAAGCCGTATCCAATTGTTGACGGACAGACGGACGGACGACGGGCTATGGCATAAGCTCAAATTTGGCTTCGCCAAAGTTGAGCTAAAAAATAATAATAATCATTAATAATAATAATAAACAAAGTAAATAAATGAGATATAGACTGATCGTAATAACGGTGAATTCATTCATTCATTCCAGCCATCTGGCAAGTTGTTAGAGAAGTGTTTCCTGGGCGTGAAATTAAAGGATGCTGCTTCCATTGGTCACAAGCTATATATCGAAAGGTTACAACAATTGGTCTAACAGTCTGCATACAGAGAAGGTGGAGCTGTTCACGATTTTGTTAGATAGATTTTAGCGCTGCCATGCAAATCCGTGACACATTTGATGCTTTATATACATGTAAGAGAACACCACCAGATTCGAAACTCAGAGAATCGGTGAACCTTATGTTCAACAACAATGGGTCAACTCAACAACCTTTGGAATCCAACAGTGGAGCATTTTTGGACACACAGTTAGGATAAATAATGATGTTGAAGGTTAGTAGATTAGATTAATTTTTTTTTATTAATTTCTAAAAACTCACATAAAAATTTACATTTTTAAATTAAACTTAAATTTTTAAAGATCTTTAATTATGAGTAATGATAAAGTTTCTACAAGTTTGGTTAAATTAATGAATAGAATTTATTCTAAAAAGATGAGTTAACCCTTTACCCAACGTAACGGCCAAAACCGGGCAGCGCTATTCTAAAAAATCGCCAATTAATTTTCATTATTTTTTTCATTTTTTGTCTCAAAAACATAGGTTATGACCCTTCGTTGGAACGAGCTCGTCGAGCTCGTTCCAACGAGGGGTCATAACCTATGTTTTTGAGACAAAAAATGAAAAAAATTAGTTATTCAAGAATTATTTTTGCAAGTATCGTCTGCTTTTCAGGTTAGGTAAAGGGTTAATCGATTTTGACACTTAATACATTTTTACATTCTATTTTCAGCTTGGCATCGTAGAATGAATACGATAGGTAGAGATGTAAGGTTCTACAAACTTGTTCTATTACTCCAGAAAGAGGCAAAGACAGTAGAATTACGGGTCCGAGAAGTGGATTTGGAGACTGATGCACACACGAAATATACAATGAAAGTGTCAATGACACTGTAGCTTAACTTGTGTGTTGTGTTTGATGAAAAGGATGTTCAATGTTTATGAAAGGATTATGAAATAAGACAAGAATTGTGATAAATGGGAATATGTTCATTTCTGTTCCCTGCATGCTATGTTTTTGATAAAAATAATATGAGGTGTACACTGTACTAAAGAGCTGAGCGGTGGGTTAATATGACCTCACAGTTAATGGATGTGGCCCTCACAGCTAATGTATATCAACAAAAGTTACCAAGTTACAGTGAAATTATTCCAAAATGAGTCATCCTATCAAGTTACATTAAAATCCGTTCATAAATATGGCCTGTAGACTGTGCTAAAGGTTTTCGGGCTTCGGGCCCCTGTAGCCGTCAGTTTCCCAATTGCGTCCAAAGGGGACGTTCTCATCTAGACATTATATGAAATCAACCTACCAAGTTACAATGAAATCCCTTCATAAATATGACCTGTAGACTGTGCTAAAGGTTTTTGGGCTTTGGGGTGGGGCAGTCATCGTGGTTGAATGATCGCATCCAAAGGGGAGAATCTCATCTGGGCATCATCTGGAGAGATCCTGCGAAGTTACAATGAAATTCCTTCATAAATATGACCTGTATACTGTGCTCAAGGTTTTCCGGGTTTGGGCACCTGTAGCCATCACAGTTGACCAACCATGACCAAAAGAGGATGTCATCATCTAGGCATTATATGGAGTCATCCTAACAAGTTACAATGAAATCCTTCCATAAATATGACCTACAGACATGCTAAAGGTTTTTGGGCTCGGGTAGCCATCAAGGCTGAATGATCGTGACCAAAAGGGGACGTTCTCATCCAGACATTATTTGGAGTCATCCTACCAAGCTACAATGAAATCCCTTCATAATTATGACCTGTAGACTGTTCTAAAGGTTTTCGGGCTTTGGGCCCCTGTAGCCATCACACACAGTTGCCCAATTGTGTCCAAAAGGGGACGTTCTCATCTAGACATTATATGAAGTCAACCTACCAACTTCCAAGTTACAATGAAATCCCTTCATAAATATGACCTGTAGACTGTGCTCAATGTTTTCGGGCTTAGGGCTGGGGCAGCCATCATGGTTGAATGATCGCAACCAAAGGGGAGAATCTCATCTGGGCATCATCTGGAGTGATCCTGCGAAGTTACAATGAAATCCCATCATAAATATGACCTGTAGACTGTGCTCAAGGTTTTCGGGCTTTGGGCACCTGTAGCCATCACAGTTGACCAATCACGACCAAAAGGGGATGTCATCATCTAGGCATTATATGGAGTCAACCTAACAGGTAACAGGTTACAATGAAATCCTTCTATAAATATAACCTTTTGCCTGTGCTAAAGGTTTTTGGGCTCGGCACCCATCAAGGCTGAATGATCACAACCAAAATGGGACGTTCTCATCTAGACATTATTTGGAGTCATCCTACCAAGTTACAATGAAATCCCTTCATAAATATGACCTGTAGACTGTGCTAAAGGTTTTTGGGCTTCGGGCACCTTTAGCCGTCACAGTTGCCCAATTATGTCCAAAAGGGGACGTTTTCATCTAGACATTATACGAAGTCAACCTACCAAGTTACAATGAAATCCCTCCATAAATATGACCTGAAGACTGTGCTAAAGGTTTTCGGGCTTCGGACACCTTTAGCCGTCACAGTTGCCCAATCATGTCCAAAAGGGGACATTCTCATCTAGACATTATATGAAGTCAACCTACCAAGTTACAATGAAATCCCTTCATAAATATGACCTGCAGACTGTGCTAAAGGTTTTCAGGCTTCGGGCAGCCATCATGGTTGAATGATCGCAACCAAAGGGAACAATCTCATCTGGAGTGATCCTACGAAGTTACAATGAAATCCCTTCATAAATATGACCTGTAGACTGTGCTCAAGATTTCGGGCTCCGGGCACTTGTAGCTATCACAGCTGACCAATCATGACCAAAAGGGGATGTCATCATCGAGGCATTATATGCAGTGCTCCAGATAACGGGCGTACAGGCGTATTTTACGCATCGAAAATTGCCGAATACGACCCAAATAGAAATTAAAGGAGTACAGATTACGCCTATGTTTTCGGTTTTACGCCTTCAATCATTTCTGTTGTCGTATTCGTCGATCTTGTTTTAAAAGTTGCGTAATATCGTTAGTCAAAATACAGTGTAAAAAGACAGATTTCGAATTCTCTACTACAGAAGTAAACTATTATGACGACGAATCCCTTGCCACTCAGTGTTCGAAATTACGTATGTTTATGTTTCGATCAATTCCACGTGAAGCCTCCCATAAAATCAACCAATCAGTGACAACATATGCCTAAAGGCGCTCTTATCACGCAGCCAGAGTCAGAATTTTCACACGCGCTGCAGCAGAGAAAGTAACTGGATCACATCATCAGACATGAACCAGAGTAAAATTACCGGATTTTTTTCAAAATTCCCCGAATCGGTCGACAATTCGGCTACAGTCGCACAACACATTTTAAAATGTATATTGGATAATGTGTTCAAAAGGTTAAGAGACATACGGACGCACCTCAAAGCTCAACAAAAAAACTTTGGATCAAGCAGTATCCACAGTAGTCTTTGTAAGACTGTGACCTGGGGCCCTCCTGGCCCTCACAGTCTTTGAGAAACCCATTTCAAAGATAAACAAATTGTACTACATATCTGTGCGCATGCGTAGTACAATTATTTATCTTTGAAATGGCTGTTTTTTAACGTGGTGAAGTCAGATATTTTTCAACATTTCTTGAATTTGATGTTGTGTTTGTGTTAAATAATGATGCAGACACGTAAATAAATGATATTTGGGCTGAGTACGACAAGTAGTATGTTGATTATGCGATTTTTGTCTTCGATATGAAGCGTGAACTGAGTCGACCCAAAATGCGGCCAGTTTCTTTTAGTTTTAGTCAGATGAAATTTGAACGGGTTTCTCAAAGACTGTGAGGGCCAGGAGGGCCCCGGATCACAGTCTTACAAAGACTATATCCACAGGAGTCTGAAATTCTATCAGTATAGCTATAATTCACTCTCTACGTGATATTTACATTCCCAACGTAATCCCCTTCTGAAGAAAAAACAGAAGGGGATTACGTTGGGAACGTAAATATCACGTAGAGAGTGAATTATAGCTATACTGATAGAATTTCAGACTCCTGTGCAGTATCCATGGGTGGAAGTACAACAACTTCCAGAAAGAAACCAGGAAACACGCTTGTTTTGTACAACGTGCCGGGAAGAGAAAAAACAAAATGCTATGGGTACAGTCGGACTCACAAATATTCAGATCTCGACTATAAAAAAACACGACGCAACGTATGAGCACCAGGCAGCTTCTGCTAAACGTTTACGACGCGAGTTAGAACAACAAGAGGTACTGATATTATTATTTTTACTGATTTGGGGGGGGGGGGGGGGAGGGGAGGGGGGGGTGATGATAGGATTTCATTTTCAGGTCCTAATTTAGTTTCGCCAGTTTTGAAACTTGTTGGAGAAGATGGATTCAGTCAGAACTATAGTCCTGTTTCATCAGTTTGTTGCCGGAGTACCAGAATGTTCTGTGTCCCACTAGCACGCAGTTTTTTTTAATGATTCCTTTTGAATAAAATAAAAAAAAAACTTTTTACCTAATTTAGAATTGTATCTTTTATTGAATGAAATTGGAAGGTAAATAATACACCTGGCATTCTGTGTAAGTCTTTATTACAAAATGATACTGAATTATAAATGGTTGCAACATAAAACTCTTGTACTCCTCCAATAAGTTGCCAAGGAGTACACGATACTTCTGGATTTAGTCCAGGTACTCCCTCGGGTCAAAATGGGGGATTAATTACTCCTCTGAAAAAAAAATTATCTGGAGCACTGTATATGGAGTCAACCTAACAGGTTACAATGAAATCCTTCCATAAATATAACCTTTTGCCTATGCTAAAGGTTTTTGGGCTCGGGCAGCCATCAAGGCTGAATGATCACGACCAAAATGGGACGTTCTCATCTTGACATTATTTGGAGTCATCCTACCAAGTTACAATGAAATCCCTTCATACATGTAAATATGACCTGTAGACTGTGCTAAAGGTTTTCGGGCTTTGGGCACCTTTAGCCGTCACAGTTGCCCAATCATGTCCAAAAGGGGACGTTCTCATCTAGACATTATATGAAGTCAACCTATCAAGTTACAATGAAATCCCTTCATAAATATGACCTGAAGACTGTGCTAAAGGTTTTCGGGCTACGGGCACCTTTAGCCGTCACAGTTGCCCAATCATGTCCAAAAGGGGACATTCTCATCTAGATATTATATGAAGTCAACCTACCAAGTTACAATGAAATCCCTTCATAAATATGACCTGCAGACTGTGCTAAAGGTTTTCAGGCTTCGGGCAGCCATCATGGTTGAATGATCGCAACCAAAGGGGACAATCTCATCTGGGCATCATCTGGAGATCATCTGGAGTGATCCTACGAAGTTACAATGAAATCCCTTCATAAATATGACCTGTTGACTGTGCTCAAGGTTTTCGGGCTTCGGGCACTTGTATCTATCACAGCTGACCAATCACGACCAAAAGGGGATGTCATCATCTAGGCATTATATGGAGTCAACCTAACAGGTTACAATGAAATCCTTCCATAAATATGACCTTTTGCCTATGCTAAAGGTTTTTGGGCTTGGGCACCCATCAAGGCTGAATGATCGCGATCAAAATGGGACGTTCTCATCTAGACATTATTTGGAGTCATCCTACCAAGTTACAATGAAATCCCTTCATAAATATAACCTCTAGACTGTGCTTTCAGGCTTCGGGCCCCTGTAGCCGTCACAGTTACCCAATCACGTCCAAAAGGGGACTTTCTCATCTAGACATTATATGAAGTCAACCCACCAAGTTACAATGAAATTCCTCAATAAATATGACCTGTAGACTGTGCTAAAGGTTTTCGGGTTTTGGGCTCAGTCAGTCGTCACGGTTGGCAGATCATGCCCAAATGGGGAAATTCTCATCTAGACATCATAAGGAGTCATCCTACCAGGTTACAATGAAATCCCGCCACATTAAACATGACTTGCAGGCTGTGCTAAAAGTTTTTGGGTTTCAGGCTTGGGCAGCCATCGCGGTTGATAGAGCATGCCCAAAAGGGGACATTCTCATCTAGGCATTATACAGAGGCATCCTACCAAGTTACAATGAAATCCCTTCATAAATACGACCTGTAGACTGTGCTAATGGTTTTCGGGTTTTGGGCTTGGGCAGCCATACCCGTTGCCCGATCGCGACCAAAAGGGGATGTTCTCATCTAGACATGACCCCAAACCTGCATATGAAATTTCGTGATGATCAGACAAGAACTGCGGGGTGTAGCCCGTGCTAAAGGAAAATGTGAACAGACTCACAGACTAACAGACTTCCGCACGCGTGATGGCAATAGCTTATCTTGACTATGTCAAGTTAAGCTAAAAATGGCTCAGAAAAATTCAACAGTATTGGGATAAATACATGTCGGATCCCCCAGAACTTTCAACAGCAGCCTTCCTAAGAAAGTGTTTGTCAGTATACCAGAAAAAATAAGCTTGTATTTATGATATTTAATTGGATTGATTCTTTATTCATTGTGAAAAACTGTGGAAAAAAAGAACAAAAGCAATCTAACAGCACACTGCTAATCTTGGGTGCCTAATAATATTACTCCGATTTTTTAAATTATTAGACACCCAAGAGTAGTGGTGTGCTATTAGATTGCTTTTGTCATTTTTTTAAAAAATGTATTATATCATTTTTTATGATTTTTATGTTGTATGTTTGTAATGTTAACAAATATTTGTCAAAAATATGTTATTTATGTACGGTCTTTATATATTTATTATATCTTAAAAATGTTTCATTTGGGGCTAGTGGGCCCAGGGGCGAGTTGGCCAATTAGGCTGGGGGTGAGTTGGCCAGGAGGCAAGTGGTCCCGTTCCCGATACTTTATATCGGGTCAAATACCCTTCATATCATGTGAAATCCTGTCAAATCAGGTGAAATCTGGTGACTAATTGGAAGTAACCGCAATACCTGCTCCACTCCAGGAAATTTGGGGGTAACAGGTCGATCTGGCCCCAAAGTCGATCCATCCCCAGACGATCTGGCCCCAGTCGTTTCTACACCCCAGACAATCCGGCCCCATGTTCAATTCATTAGTTGTGCCATGTATTGCTTTGTGAGGGTTTAAACCATTTGATTTTCATTCTTCTTTTTTTTTTAAAGACAAAAATGAAAAAAAGTATGAAAATTAAATATTTTTCTCAAATAGCGCTTTCCGATTTTTGGTTGTCATTTTACGAAATCGACTCAGTAACCCTTATTCCCTTTTATTCAGTTTAACACACAAAGCAGATCACATTATTATTCAGTCAAAAACATATGAAGAAAAATACAAATAAAAGAAGGAAAATTGAATATTTTTTTCAAATAGCGCCGAGATGAATTTTATAAAAAGAATACGCTATCTTCATGTGTGGTGGTTGGTAGAGTGAACAATTCACCTACGTTTTCCAGGAATGCAGATGTTGTTGTCTGTTTGGCTTGAAGTTCATCATTCATGGGTATCTCGTAGTCCGGTTCATCCGAATGAATGGAAAGTTTCTGCACGCCGAAGGAGCACATGGACGATGTGGGATTGAAATCCCTTTCAACCATAATAACTTTATTTGCTTCATAGCTTTATTTGCTTATAAATCCATGAGAGTCAGGAGCGAGAGCCAATAATCTTATTAAGTTTGAGTGTGTGACTGGCAGTAGGGTAGTGGGCTGAGATCCCCGAGAACCTCGAGCTGGAAAATGGCAAGGAATTTGCATAATTACAAGAGTTCTGCTCCGTGTTTGCTAAGAGAAGTGGATTTTAACTATTCAAGTTTTCATTTCATTTCAATTTTTTCATTCAGAAACTTTTCATTCATTCATTTTTGTATTTCTATTTCATATTTAATTTTGTCAACTAGACTACAATAAAATAACTACAATTAATTTGGGCCGGTTCGACTACAGTACATGGGGACGGATCGTCTGGGGACGGATCGTCCTTGGCTTGGGGACGGATCGACTCGAAAACAATTTGGGGTGGGGAAGTCCCAGTAATAATAATAACACTTCGGCCGGCAGCTGATTTGTCGCGGTTCTCGTATGAGAAGGCCTTGCTTACCCATGTTCTACCAACTGCCTCCCTATTCCCACGCTTCTTCTCTCCTCCCAACACTCGGAGACAAACTGCTTGATGACATCCCTTGCCTCATTCTTCCCAATCTCTTTGATTAGTATATTAACCCTCTCCTTTGAGTCCCCCCCTAACCACATGTCCTTCATTCTACCATCCCACTTCCCCATTATACTCCCCGTGAATCTTGTTCTTTTAGACTGGTATTTTGGGCATTCTATAAGAAAGTGTTCCAGGGTCTCCACCACGCCCAAGTTACACATCTGGCACTCCTTTTCACTGTTTTTCCCAATTTTTCCCCTCAGCTCCATGGACCACGACCTCAGCTTGAACAACAGTGACCCCCCAAAGGTGCCATCAAGGTACTCTTCAAAACCAGGCTTCTCTTTATAACGCAGGCCACCCAATGATCTCTTTGATTCGACCCCCCTCTCGCCAATTACAGTTACAATCCTCCATGACCCTTTCTCTGACAATCTTTTTGCCCTGGTTTGCCCCAACGTCGAGGTCCGAAATCTCCAATGAGTAGTTTTCTACTAGCTCCCTCACTTGGACCATCCACCCCATCTTGATATTTGAGTTGAAAGTTCTCAGGAACATTACTTTACACCATCGGCTATCGGGGAGGTTTATCAAATAATTAAGATAACCGAGTTTCAATAGGTCTATCCTGTCCTTGATCCTCATCCACCCAAGCTCACCCCTGATCGCTTCTTGCGCTGCGGCATTACTCGAGCCTGTTATCCATCGGCCTACATCGTTCTGCAGGATTTCCAAGCTCTTAACAACTGTGTGGTTTAGGGGTACAACTTCCGTACCGTATGTTATACTTGGCAGACCCACCATTTCCCAAATAGTTTTCCCCACGAAAACCTTATTGAAACTGTTTCTCCCTACAAGTTTCATTTGGTTAAGGATTTGCTTCCCCTTCAGAATCAATTTATTTGTGTGGTTTCGGTAGATGCCTCTTCCTGTGATGTTTATATTTACCCCCAGGTACTCATAGTCACTAGTCTCTCCTACACTAAGAAGTCTACTGCTACCTTCCGGAATGCAGAACTCCCCCACTCTCCACCTTCGAGTGGGGTCCACTTTGCGGCCCACGGGTATAACTTTGCTCTTGCTTTCATTAAGTTTGAGTCTCCATTTGCTCCCATATTCCCCAACAATTCCCAGCATCTTCGCTAGCCCCTCTTCGCTTTCTGACACTAGCACCATATCGTCTGCAAAAAATAGCCCTGGGATCTTCAAGTCATCAACTGCAACCCCCTCGTCGCTATGCAGGAGTTCATCTCCTAAACCTTTGATGTACAATGCAAAAAGAATTGGCGAAAGGATACACCCCTGTTTTATGCCTATCTCCATAGGCACACATTTTGTTGTAATGTTTCCCACGCTAAGTTCACTCTGTACATCTTTATATACCGGGTAATGCTTTCATAATCCCAACAAACTCGCCCCCCAAGCCCAGAGCCTCCAGCTTGCGCCACATACCCTCCCTCCAAACTCTATCATATGCCTTTTTAACATCCAAAAAGGCCATGAACATCTTTTTCTTTTTTGCTTTCGCGGATTCTATCATTTGGGATAGCGTGAAAAGATGGTCAGTGACTCTCCTTCCCTTCCTGAAGCCATTCTGGATTTCTCCCAAAAACCCCTTCTCTTCAATCACCTCCTCTAATCTCCCATACAGGACTTTACAAAAGACTTTTCCAATGTTGCTGCTGACAGAGATCCCTCGATAGTTATCCAAGACGTCTTTTTCCCCCTTTTTGTGCATAAATGTCACTACTTTACTTTCCCTCCACTCCTTTGGGACCTCTTGTTTTTCTATGGCTAAATTGAATAGGGCAGTTAGGCTTTCCAAGAGTTCCTCTCCCCCTTTTTTGATGAATTCGTTAGAAATTTCGTCCACCCCTCCCGCTTTTCCATTCCTTAATTTCGAGATCACCCTTTGCACCTCCTCAGTTTTGATTTCGCTGCACACGAAGTTTGATAGATTTTCCTCGACCTGGTTCGGACACTCTGGTGGGTTCCCCATGCCCCATCGCTTATTGTTTACCTTTTCCCAGTACTTGACTAGTTCTAATGCAATTTGATCTCGCTCTTCTGTAACTCTGTCATCTACTTTAATGCTCTGTGGGTTATTCCCTTTGTTACGTTTGTTCACCCATTTCCAAAATACGCTCGAACTCGACCACCCGGGGAGCGTGGTGGCTCAGTAGGTAGAGGTGCAGGCTGCAAGCCGAGAGGTCCTTGGTTCGAATCCCACCTGCGGCAACCGCGTTGTGTCCTTGGGCAAGACACTTCATCCCCATTGCCCGCATGGGGGCACGATGATGCCGTGTACTAAGGCGTACTGCACGTCGATGGTACGCATGTCTTCAACCAATCTAACCCTGACTGTGCTGCAGTGCGGAGTTACGATGTTGGGGAGCTGGCAGCTGCTCGTCGTTGCTCGGTGGTTCTTTCCGGGTACTCCGGCTTCCTCCACCCGTAAAACTGTCACGGTCACAATTAGCCATTGTGCATAAATATGTGACCTTAAACATCAATAAATAAATAAATACTCGACCACCCTGTCGTTCTTATCGTCCTAATAAGTGTAACTGTAACTTAGTGTAAGTGTCACTTAGTGGGGAAACTTTGAAACAGATTTTTCGAAGGCTCTCTTTGGATTTCTGACAGGGCTGACATATTGGGGAAAAATGAGAAGGAATGTTTCCGGTGGTTGATGAACAACAGGAACGCGAAACTGTGATTTGTAAATCGCCTGGCGATGGCGATGCAAATTGCAATATCTCACCATTGTCAGCAATGACGAATACATCCGTGTTTTTATCGGCATCAAAATCACCAAACGCAGCCAGTAAGCCAGTTATGGGCTCGCTGAGGACATCCAAAGTGACATCGGACAACGATTCTGCGACAATAATCAAGACATAGTTAAAAAATCCTAGACATACAATATTTGTTCGGCATATTTTGAAATTCATTTTTCAACACACATATCGAAAACAAGTTCACTTCCGTTTCTGATAATACATTTTTTTACGACAATGCGGTCATAGAGCACACTAAAATGTGTACCCCGGCGCCGGCGGGTCAGGGAAGTTACGTCCCCGGGAAGATACGTCCCCAGGTTAGTGGGAAGTTACGTCCCCGGGAAGTTACGTCCTCCATAGAGGACGTAACTTCCCACTTGAAAGATGAATTTGATTTAAATCCTACATGTTCCTTTTTGTTTTTTTTTTGTATGCGTGGAATGTGAATATATATATTTAAATATAGTACCATGTTGTTTGAATAATTCCTTTGATGTAAAATATATTCGGTTGAATCTTAGGGTGTTTTTTCTACTCAAACATTCGGGCAGATCTTAGGGTGTTATTTCAACTGATTGAACTATTGTCAGGTTTGAGGAAAGAGTGTTCCTTCATGTACCGGTACATCAATGAGTGTTTTTTTAACTGATTGCACCATATGTTGTCAGCTTGAAAAGTCTGCATGGCTTTCTCTGGGTATATTAAGGCGTACACTTCATTCATTTCCCCAGTGTCACAAGTGTCAGAAATTTGGGCACTTGTCACACAAATGCAACGGGGAGCAACGATGTATGAAATGCGGTGACAAACACATCGCGAAGGCATGTAGTGCTAAAACTCTGAAATGCCCGAATTGCGGTGGTCAACACCCAGCAACTACCGGGGTTGTAGCCACTTCAAAAAAGTTAAAACAAACATCCAGCTTAAAGCTCTAAATGTAAGTAATGTCGAGAACTCATCTTCCCCTTATTCCACGTGTACTCTAATGGCTGGCTCTATTTTCAGCATAATGAAGAAACACTTCGACACCAGTCTTTCGGACGTTTGCAAAGAGATTAGTAAAACAGCCTCTAAGTTATATAATACTCAAATACTCAAATATCTCACACGCTATTAGAAGCGGCCGTCAACAGAATATAATTATGTAACAATATTACAAATAGTAATTAAACTTAAATAAACTTAGTACAGTTATTCCCAAACCATTCATGGATACACTAAAAAATAGTCCAGTGGAACGCTCGAAGCGTTAATCAGAAAAATTTGCAAATGTCACATTATTTAAAAAATATGGACATAATTGGAATTAGCGAAACCTGGCTTAAACCAAACAAACAATTCTCGTTATGTGGTTTTGATATTATTAGAAGAGATCGCCCCGCCCAAAAAGGCGGCGGTGTCGCTCTGCTAATAAGGCAGGAGATTAAATACAAATCAATACCATGCGACCACCTCAATGCTGAAGTGATTGCAGCTGAAATTGAACTTGACCACAAACACGTGGCCATCATATCATATTATAACAAGCCGCAAGCAACAGTAGACAGTAAAGTATTTGAATTTTTTACCAACAAGTACAAGCACTGCATATTCTTGGGTGAATTCAATTCCAAACACCAGGTATTCGGTTGTCATAAGACTGAGCCTAATGGTGACGCCCTTTTCCACATCATTGAAGAACTCGATCTATTCGTGGTAAATAACGATCAAGACGTAACATACATAAGCGACAACCCACTCCATCAATCAGATATCCTAGACTTGATTATCACCAGCAAATCACTAACCAGCCAAATGCAAGACATATTTGTAGGAGATGATGATTTAGGCAGTGATCGCCTGCCGGTTCACGCCACTCTGAAATGTAATACTGGTCCCGCAAGGTATCCTCCCGTGAATAGGAGGAACCTATCAAAAATTGACTGGAACCTCTTCAGAAACATTATCGAAGTAAAAATAAAGGCAAACGACCCCTCAAATGTTCATGAACTAGAAAAAGCCTGCACCCA
Source organism: Pictodentalium vernedei (assembly GCA_031216915.1). Taxonomy (NCBI): domain Eukaryota; kingdom Metazoa; phylum Mollusca; class Scaphopoda; order Dentaliida; family Dentaliidae; genus Pictodentalium; species Pictodentalium vernedei. The sequence goes on from CM062295.1 coordinate 479,346,156, forward strand.
CCTTAACGAGGTTATCAACAGTACACTAGATGAAATCTGTCCCAAGCAAACAGTAAAGACGCGGATAAACAGAATAACCCAAACAACTCTTCAAATAATCAAACAAAAAAGAAAAGCCTTCCGGGCTTACCAATCAGAGAATGATCAAATGAAAAGAGCAGAACTTAAAACCGCGTATAATCGCCTTCATGGGGAAGTAAAAAAGGCCATAGCTAACGACAATCGCGTGAGATGGGAAAAAGCAACCGAAAACCTAAATGGGCTGAGAGAACCTAAGAGGTTCTGGGATACATTTAAAACTCTTACTGGCCAAAAGAGCAAAATTGCCAATAATAATGCGCTAAAGACTAGCGACGGATCTATGGCCATAGACGACAAGGCAAAGGCCAATGCTTTTGCCGAACTTCTAAAGAAGGCACATCGTCCACAAGAAGGGAACAGATATGCCAACGATTTTAAGGTACGAGTAAATAAATTTGTCCAAGATAACAACTCAATCTTCAATGAACCGAACTTCGACCAAAGGCACGAAGACGGGGACGACCATGAATTAACCGAACCAATAAGCGTAGAAGAGGTCATGTGTATAATCAGAAAATGCAGGTCATCTTTGTCCCCAGGAGAAGACGAAGTCTCTTACAAAATAATGAAACAGTGCCCCAACATCTTCTACTGCAGACTTACCAAACTCTTAAACTGCTGTCTCTCCTGTGGGTACTTCCCAAAATGCTGGAAAGTGGCCACGGGAGTCATGATACCTAAACCCGACAAAGACCTTACCAACCCTTCTAACTACCGCCCAATCAGCTTGCTTAGCTGTGTTGGGAAAATATTTGAGCGGATTCTCACTACGAGACTTCGCAGCTATCTCGAATCAATCAACTTTTTCAACAAATGGCAAAGAGCGTATAGGAGTCAGAAAGAGGGAATCGAACATGTATATAGACTAGTCGATTATATGAAAACAGCATTTAGTCAAAACGAAATCGGAACCGCGCTTTTCTTGGATGTAGAAAAAGCGTTCGACTCGGTATGGCACAATGGCGTGAGATATAAACTAGCGAAAATGGGATTACCCACTAAAATTCTAAGGATCATATCATCATTTCTAACTGACCGAAAAATCAAGGTGAGGGTTAATCGCGAGGTGTCAGAGGAAGTAATACTCGAAGCGGGAACACCACAAGGGTCGGTTCTAAGTCCGCTTCTTTTCATAATATATGTGAATGATATAGAAAAAGCAGGGAAAAACTTTGTTGAACTATCGCAGTTCTCAGATGACAAAGGCATTTGGACAGCCAGCAAGTCCAGAAACATAAGTAAAAATCGTCTGCAGGATACCATTCGCGATCTTGAGAGCTGGTGTGCCCTGTGGCGCATCAAACTCAATGCCGCCAAAACTCAAAAAGTTACGTTCTTCAAAAAGCAAAGGAAAAAACCAGTCCCGAGTATCGATCTCCAGTTATACGATCACAAACTAGAAGCAAACAAAGAGGCCAAATTTTTGGGATTTATCCTAGATAGCAATCTCAGTCTAAACAGTCACGTAAACTCCATTACGGTTAGAGCTACTAAACGTATTAATTTTCTGAAGATGATCAGAGGTAGAAATTGGGGAGCAAACAAAGATGTGCTTCTCAAGCTCTACAAAACATTTATACGTCCGGTACTAGAATACGGTGCCATAATAACAAGCGACCTAAGCAAAACCAACATTCAGAAGCTACAGAGGGTTCAAAATTATGCCCTGCGAGTGGCACTATGCAAACCGAAATGGACACCGATAAAGGAAATTCACGAGCTAGCAAAAATAGAAACTATTGATACGCGATTAAAAGACCTACAAACCAAAACCCTCAACAGACTCCAAGATAGTGAATTAATGGTTGAGTTGAACGAACACCGATCCCTTAACAGAAAAACAAAATAAGTTTCCAGAAAATAAAAAAAAAAAAAAAAAAAAAAAAAAAAAAATAATAATAAAATAAAATAAAATAAAAATTATACAATATAACTAAATCGCGTGGAGTCAGTGAGGATTGCCTCGCTACTCATTGGGAACTTTAGGATAGAGTCTGTGAGGACTGCCTCGCAACTCTGCTGAAGCGCGATTGAAACGCGTTTAATAAGATCTATATAACAAAACCCTCCACATACTCCAGGATAGTGAATCAATGGTGAAGCTGAACGAACACCGAACCCTAAACAGAAAAACAAAATAATCCACAGTAAATTAAAATTACTCAATAGAATTAAACTGCGTGGAGTCAGTGAGGATTGCCTCGCTACTCATTGGGGTCTTTAGGATTGAGTCTGTGAGGATTGCCTCGCAACTCTGCGTGTTGGGAGTGGACTCCGAAGAAACACACCCCTTACCCCATCCATAGCAACAATCACACAGCAGGCACAATATACAATAGCGGATACCTATCTTTCTCTCTACCTTTTACTTTTCTAACTGAACATTCTCAAATTTTCTTGCAACACTCTTATCAAGAAGACGCATGGAAATGGTAGACAAAGCGTAGGAGGAATTGGTGCAACCTACCTTTCTGCAACATATACCAGAAACCACCAAACGCTAGGCAAGGATTGAAACAAGCTTGTCTGGCTGGGAACGAGTGTACATTTGATATAAATAAACATTTGAATAAAGATTTAACAGCCCTTTTAAGGGCTTGACGGTGTGTGTCAGTGATTTTTTTTTTTTTTTTTTTTTGGGGGGGGGGGGGTTGGGGTGGGGTGGAGGAGGTCATTTGGGATTCCCGAAGGATAACCAGATACCTCAAAATCACATACGGCATCCTATCTCCCAGAAGGCTTGATGGATGACTCCCGGTTTCTTAAAACTAAACTGTTGGAGCTTTCTCCACTTCTTTTTTGTAACCGCTATGGTCATATACCGGGGCCGCTACCAAACCGGCGTTGCTGTTTGGTTTTCTTTTCTCTTCTTCCCTTAAACTTGCCATCGCACAACATTACATTCTGGCTCGCCACCATGGTGGGACTCAAACCTCTACCATCGCCGAACTGGAACCGAACAGAGCTCGCTCTCTAATAGTTTTAAAGGCGTTGGGGGATTGAGTATTGACCATCTAACACTCCAGCTTAAACTGCCGAGTATTCTAACCGCGTGCATAACCCCTTCAGACTCCATTTTGGGCAATAGGAAAGCTAGGCCTGTGTGATCCAAGGAAAAAAAATAAGGTTAACCGGGTCGCAAGGGATTTGTAAATCCCACATCGTCCCTGCGCGCCTTCGGCGCGCTAAAACCTTTCATTCATTCATCATCATTTCCCCAGTGTCACAAGTGTCAGAAATTTGGGCACTTGTCACACAAATGCAACGGGGAGCAACGATGTATGAAATGCGGTGACAAACACATCGCGAAGGCATGTAGTGCTAAAACTCTGAAATGATTTGCAAATGTCACATTATTTAAAAAATATGGACATAATTGGAATTAGCGAAACCTGGCTTAAACCAAACAAACAATTCTCGTTATGTGGTTTTGATATTATTAGAAGAGATCGCCCCGCCCAAAAAGGCGGCGGTGTCGCTCTGCTAATAAGGCAGGAGATTAAATACAAATCAATACCATGCGACCACCTCAATGCTGAAGTGATTGCAGCTGAAATTGAACTTGACCACAAACACGTGGCCATCATATCATATTATAACAAGCCGCAAGCAACAGTAGACAGTAAAGTATTTGAATTTTTTACCAACAAGTACAAGCACTGCATATTCTTGGGTGAATTCAATTCCAAACACCAGGTATTCGGTTGTCATAAGACTGAGCCTAGTGGTGACGCCCTTTTCCACATCATTGAAGAACTCGATCTATTCGTAGTAAATAACGATCAAGACGTAACATACATAAGCGACAACCCACTCCATCAATCAGATATCCTAGACTTGATTATCACCAGCAAATCACTAACCAGCCAAATGCAAGACATATTTGTAGGAGATGATGATTTAGGCAGTGATCGCCTGCCGGTTCACGCCACTCTGAAATGTAATACTGGTCCCGCAAGGTATCCTCCCGTGAATAGGAGGAACCTATCAAAAATTGACTGGAACCTCTTCAGAAACATTATCGAAGTAAAAATAAAGGCAAACGACCCCTCAAATGTTCATGAACTAGAAAAAGCCTGCACCCACCTTAACGAGGTTATCAACAGTACACTAGATGAAATCTGTCCCAAGCAAACAGTAAAGACGCGGATAAACAGACTAACCCAAACAACTCTTCAAATAATCAAACAAAAAAGAAAAGCCTTCCGGGCTTACCAATCAGAGAATGATCAAATGAAAAGAGCAGAACTTAAAACCGCGTATAATCGCCTTCATGGGGAAGTAAAAAAGGCCATAGCTAACGACAATCGCGTGAGATGGGAAAAAGCAACCGAAAACCTAAATGGGCTGAGAGAACCTAAGAGGTTCTGGGATACATTTAAAACTCTTACTGGCCAAAAGAGCAAAATTGCCAATAATAATGCGCTAAAGACTAGCGACGGATCTATGGCCATAGACGACAAGGCAAAGGCCAGTGCTTTTGCCGAACTTCTAAAGAAGGCACATCGTCCACAAGAAGGGAACAGATATGCCAACGATTTTAAGGTACGAGTAAATAAATTTGTCCAAGATAACAACTCAATCTTCAATGAACCGAACTTCGACCAAAGGCACGAAGACGGGGACGACCATGAATTAACCGAACCAATAAGCGTAGAAGAGGTCATGTGTATAATCAGAAAATGCAGGTCATCTTTGTCCCCAGGAGAAGACGAAGTCTCTTACAAAATAATGAAACAGTGCCCCAACATCTTCTACTGCAGACTTACCAAACTCTTAAACTGCTGTCTCTCCTGTGGGTACTTCCCAAAATGCTGGAAAGTGGCCACGGGAGTCATGATACCTAAACCCGACAAAGACCTTACCAACCCTTCTAACTACCGCCCAATCAGCTTGCTTAGCTGCGTTGGGAAAATATTTGAGCGGATTCTCACTACGAGACTTCGCAGCTATCTCGAATCAATCAACTTTTTCAACAAATGGCAAAGAGCGTATAGGAGTCAGAAAGAGGGAATCGAACATGTATATAGACTGGTCGATTATATGAAAACAGCATTTAGTCAAAACGAAATCGGAACCGCGCTTTTCTTGGATGTAGAAAAAGCGTTCGACTCGGTATGGCATAATGGCGTGAGATATAAACTAGCGAAAATGGGATTACCCACTAAAATTCTAAGGATCATATCATCATTTCTAACTGACCGAAAAATCAAGGTGAGGGTTAATCGCGAGGTGTCAGAGGAAGTAATACTCGAAGCGGGAACACCACAAGGGTCGGTTCTAAGTCCGCTTCTTTTCATAATATATGTGAATGATATAGAAAAAGTAGGGAAAAACTTTGTTGAACTATCGCAGTTCTCAGACGACAAAGGCATTTGGACAGCCAGCAAGTCCAGAAACATAATTAAAAATCGTCTACAGGATACCATTCGCGATCTTGAGAGCTGGTGTGCCCTGTGGCGCATCAAACTCAATGCCGCCAAAACTCAAAAAGTTACGTTCTTCAAAAATCAAAGGAAAAAACCAGTCCCGACTATCGATCTCCAGTTATACGATCACAAACTAGAAGCAAACAAAGAGGCCAAATTTTTGGGATTTATTCTAGATTACTCAGTCTAAACAGTCACGTAAACTCCATTACGGTTAGAGCTACTAAACGTATCAATTTTCTGAAGATGATCAGAGGTACAAATTGGGGAGCAAACAAAGATGTGCTTCTCAAGCACTACAAAACATTTATACGTCCGGTACTAGAATACGGTGCCATAATAACAAGCGACCTAAGCAAAACCAACATTCAGAAGCTACAGAGGGATCAAAATTATGCCCTGCGAGTGGCACTATGCAAACCGAAATGGACACCGATAAAGGAACTTCAGGAGCTAGCAAAAATAGAAACTATTGATACGCGATTAAAAGACCTACAAAACAAAACCCTCAACAGACTCCAAGATAGTGAATTAATTGTTGAGCTGAACGAACACCGATCCCTTAACAGAAAAACAAAATAAGTTTCCAGAAAAAAAAAAAAAAAAAAAAATAATAATAAAATAAAATAAAAATTATACAATATAACTAAATCGCGTGGAGTCAGTGAGGATTGCCTCGCTACTCATTGGGAACTTTAGGATAGAGTCTGTGAGGACTGCCTCGCAACTCTGCTGAAGCGCGATTGAAACGCGTTTAATAAGATCTATATAACAAAACCCTCCACATTCTCCAGGATAGTGAATCAATGGTGAAGCTGAACGAACACCGAACCCTAAGCAGGAAAACAAAATAATCCACAGTAAATTAAAATTACTCCATAGAATTAAACTGCGTTGAGTCAGTGAGGATTGCCTCGCTACTCATTGAGATCTTTAGGATTGAGTCTGTGAGGATTGCCTCGCAACTCTGCGTGTGGGGAGTGGGCTCCGAAGAAACACACCCCTTACCCCATCCATAGCAACAATCACACAGCAGGCACAATATACAATAGCGGATACCCGTTTTTCTCTCTACCTATAACTTTTCTAACTGAACATTCTCAAATTTTCTTGCAACACTCTTATCAAGAAGACGCATGGAAATGGTGGACAAAGCGTAGGAGGAATTGGTGCAACGTACCTTTCTGCAACATATACAAGAAACCACCAAACGCTAGGCAAGGATTGAAACAAGCTTGTCTGACTGGGAATGAGGGTACATTTGATATAAATAAACATTTGAATAAAGATTTAACAGCCCTTTTAAGGGCTTGAGGGTGTGTGTCAGTGAGAGGTTTTTTTTGGGGGGGGGTGGAGGAGGTCATTTCGAATTCCCGAAGGATAACCAGATACCTCAAAATCACATACGGCATCCTATCTCCCAGAAGGCTTGATGGATGACTCCCGGTTTTTTAAAACTAAACTGTTGGAGCTTTCTCCACTTCTTTTTTGTAACCGCTATGGTCATATACCGGGGCCGCTACCAAACCGGCGTTGCTGTTTGGTTTTCTTTTCTCTTCTTCCCTTAAACTTGCCATCGCACAACATTACATTCTGGCTCGCCACCATGGTGTGACTCAAACCTCTACCATCGCCGAACTGGAACCGAATAGAGCTCGCTCTCTAATAGATTTAAAGGCGTTGAGGGATTGAGTATTGACCATCTAACACTCCAACGTAAACTGCAGGGTATTCTAACCGCGTGCATAACCCCCTCAGACTCCATTTTGAGCAATAGGAAAGCTAGGCCTGTGTGATCCAAGGAAAAAAAAAATAAGGTTAACCGGGTCGCAGTGGATTTGTAAATCCCACATCGTCCCTGCGCGCCTTCGGCGCGCTAAAACCTTTCATTCATTCATTTCCCCATATCTCTCAATATGCCTTACAATCTTAGAGAACCGTCTTCCTCGACGGAGTACCCGTGTTTAGAGTGTGGAAGAAATGTTAGACCACGACAGCAAGCAGTTGATTGTGATGGTTGCGGACGCTGGCAGCATCGAACCTACAATACCAAAATCCCACAAAGTACGTATTTATATATTATATTATTATTAGATTATTTTTCACGCTATACACTCGCGACTTAGTTGGCTTAAACGAATATGCAAAATATATTTCGTAATTGTATAGCCCTGTTAACCCTTTACCCAACGCTAGTAGCAGACGACACTCGTAAAAAATGTTCTTGCATAACTAAAAATTTTCATTTTTTGTTTCCAAAACATAGGTTGTGACCCCTCATTGGAACGAGCGCGACGTGCTCGTTCCAATGAGGGGCCACAACCTATGTTTTGGAAGCAAAAAAATGAAAATATTTAAAAAATTGAATTTTAGTGTATAGCGCTGGCCTAGAGTATAAATGGAGGTAATAATCCACCCCAAGTGAGGCATAAATCTCAAGGGAAACGGGGCTTATATGGGTACGGAGGCACCAGATTGCCGGTCAATCAAGGGTTCAATAGCGGAAGCTACATGGGTATGTTGGGAGGGGGAAACCCCTGGGAAGAGGAGGGGTTTACAATGTAGCATAACAGGGAATGGGACCGTTATATTACCTGATCGGGCAGGCGTTGCTCTCGTGCCTTGGAGCATCTCTTCAATATCATGGAATCCGGGGGTCACTCATAAGGGAGGTACTAGGAGGAAAGATACTTGTCAGGCAAGATCAGCCAAATGGGTTAGGGTGGAGCTGCGTGTGTGCTATTTGCTAGCTAGATGGCGCTTCAATACATCTTCTGGTAGGTATTACTTGCATGGCGCTGTTCATTCTTGCTAGAACCGGTTCAGGTGGGGTGTATTCCGCCACTAGGGTGTGGTATATTGGCGGTTGATCTTATTAGGACGCTGCGGGAGCAGTCGACTGAGCCGGTCGGCATAGTAGTAAGGTACCAATACCAACTCCGACTGTGAAAATCTTCCACTTGTTGTTTTGATTGCGATTGATTTAATACTCAGAGTCAAACCCTTGACACTCAGTATGATTTTAATACCAATTGCACTGGTCTCTTCCCATAACATTGACCAAATATTGAACAGTTTGACCCATTCAAACTGCCGTGTTTCAACTTAAAACACATTATTGACTGAGATTAACCCTTGATACTCAGGATAATTTAATAATACAAATTGCACTGGTCTCTTCCCATAAGATTGACCAAACATTGAACAGTTTGACCCATTCAAACTGCCGTGTTTCAACTTAAAACACGTTATTGACTGAGATTAACCCTTAATACTCAGGATAATTTAATAATACAAATTGTACTGGTCTCTTCCCATATTATTTACCAAATATTGAACAGTTTGACCCACTCAAACTGCCGTGTTTTAACTTAAAACATGATATTGACTGAGTATATCCCATCTCACGCTCGCTGCTGTTCCACAAACCCAATTTACAGCGTTATATTAACCCTACCCTTTCAGGGCTGACTGAATACCCATTCATTTGTATTCTATACAAAATTACCATACACCAGCGACAGCAAAAATCCTACTTGAGGCTTCCCTTCTTCTTCCCTTCCACCTTAACCCAATTGGCTGATCTTGCCTGCCTCCTGGTACCTCCCTTATGAGTGACCCCCGGATTCCACGATATTGAAGAGATGCTCCAATGGCACGAGAGCAACGCCTGCCCGATCAGGTAATATAACGGTCCCATTCCCTGTTCCCAAATAACCACATTGAAGGTGTGTATTTCATTAAATCAAATCCAATCTCAAATAGTTTCATAAAAATCATCATAAAAATCATCATTTCATTAAAAAAAATTGTATGGCGTGTTGTCTGCTATGCCCGTTAGGTAATGGGTTAACATTTTGTTTGAATAAACGATACGCATTAATAATCACATAGAATTCAAATCTCAATTAGTTTCACATGTAATTTGTCCTAAATTAATCCCAAATTAATAGCACAATGCTGTCAAAACAGAAATCAATGTGAATCTTATCAATTAAGTACACATGCAGTCAAAACGAAGTGACTGATCAATGTATTCAACGTAATTTTATTTTTACTTTCAGCTTGGCACCGTAGGATGAATGCAAAGGGAACGTGGTTATCCTCTTACAAACTGGTAATTGTGCTACAACAAGAGGCAGAACACGTACAGCACTCCGTAGAGGCCCGTGACCTGGAGACGGAATTAAGGAGAAAATACACAAAAATTGACAAAGAAATTGACCAGCTGTGGCAAAAATATAAGAACAATGAGTTGAGAACGACAGAATTTTTAATGTCAATCAACAAAGTTTATCGTCTGGGCCAGACAAAGAAATAAAATATAAAGATGATGAATATGATCCTGTAAAATATAAACAATGTTTGTAAAAACGTTCGCTAAATGTATCTATTGTAATGTTTTGTTGATTTGATTATTGTTATGTTTAAACCATGAGATCTGCTTTGAATAATGAATAAAATGTCTTTAATCAAAAGATACTATTCCTTGTACCTTACAACCCCACGTCAGACCCAAGCCAATTAATTAACAAGTATAGGGGACGTAACTTCCCGGGGACGTAACTTCCCACTAACTGAGGACGTAACTTCCGGGGACGTATCTTCCCGGGGACGTATCTTCCCGATCCCGCGCCGGCCCCGGCTCCGGAAAAGGTGTGCCTGGGAAATATAAAGTTGCATTTCTTTCTTATTCTTATATATAATGTGATCATCTTTGGTATGTAACATCCGTTAGGGGTACTTTAAGGGTTTATGGAGAAATATTTAGAATTATTTTATTTTTGTGAGTTTTATCGAAGTTTTCCCTTCAGAAACACACTAAAAAGTGTACCCCGGTCGGGTCGTTAATTAATTTGCTCGCACTTTAATCCGATGACAATGGAGGTGTTGTAAAGGTTGAGAGTATAAAAACTTGATTGAATTGCCCTACCAGTTGCTGAGCGGATTATAATTCTCATTCATCTTATTCAGTAACAAGGACATTCTTGGTTGGAGTAAAATGAGGATGGTTTCCGTACAGACAAATAAAAGCGACATTCGGCGTTAGGACGATACACCTGGATAACAGTGGTTCGTTACAAACGATTTTTAAGTACCAAATAATATTTATTAGAAAAATCATAACTGGGACACCAAATCATGGTATAGGCCTAATAATAACACGTGTTATTATTATAATATGATGGTGTGTGTGTGTGTGTGTGGGGGGGGGGGGGGGGGTCCAGTTACATGATTTTCCACTAAATATTATTTGGAAGGCTATTCACGAAACTATCAAGATGTTTCGGCGGGAAGAAAATGGGGATGGTGAAAGACAAAGAATATCAATATTTGTAATATTTTTTTAACCATTTTCAGTGAAAGTGATCAGACAGTAAAGCGGATATTCAATGTATTACTTGTACAATATCTTACATTATCAAATGAAAAAAAAGAAGTTTTCTTAAAGTTCAATAGTTCATTACATTACACACACAATATGATTAGGGAAAAATAAAATGAGGAAGAAAAGGAGCCCCCCCCCTCCCGCCCTACGCCCCCCCCCCCCCCTATGTTTTAAGGCAAAACACTGAAGATATAATAGTAAAAAAAAAAATACCCTTTATCAATTTAGCCTTTGGTGCAAGTGAAACCGAGGCTAAGGCGGCGGCGGAACTTCCTGATAGAAAGCGGTGCTATAAAAGGCGCCGCCCAGGTATACGGTACAGGGCAGAAGACCACCTTCAGTCCATGTCACAGTAGGGACATTGTACATAGAGATTCCATAAAAGGTTGTAATTAAGATGAGAGAATATATACATAGATTGAACCTTATCCTGTCTTGTCTTTATTAGTTGGAGAAAGGAGAGCAGAGCTCAGCACCTTCCTGTGGCCCCAGGAGCGATAGGAACCCTAATTGCGAAGTCTGTAGCGGCGGCGTCTACCGCTCGGTGCCAACACTCTATCAATTGGTACCCCTTGCACGTTACAATACAAATAGAGGCATCACTGGAGTAATTGTAAAGCCCAGAGTGTTAAATATTTATCCTACAAGTATCTGTTACTGAACAATCAAAGTGAGATTGGTTTTATTCATTATAAATCAGAAAAAATGAATATCCGTGTCAAAACCTATGACCATGAATGGTACACTATCGTATGTGGTTTTGTGCCTTATCTGGGAACTGCATGGCAAATCACATGTGATGTCATCAGTCATGCGACCAGTAACATAACTTGAATAAGTAAATGAATAACTTTATTTGCAAAAAACATTATATACAGGTATATGGCCATATAATTGTACAACATTAAATATATTTTACATTTTATACCGCAGGTTTGATTAATGAAGTCAAACTAAAAAACTTGTTTTCTTCAGGGGGATGACTTGCCCCAACTGGCTGTATTATTGTCACCCACTTTAATAAAGAAGAAAAAAATGTGTGAGAGAGGAAAGTAACTCGCGTAACAACAATCACACGTGTGGGTTGCCATATTGTGATATCCTGAGCATGGTGATGTGTGCTGCTGGTGCTCAGGAGGAGCATGTTTTATCAGATTAACACATACTTCCATCATCTGTTTTGGTAGATATATGCCACACTCTTGGATTTTTATTGTTACGCGTGGTTGAGGATAAATGGACACATAAAGCCTGAAAGAGACCTGCCTCGGAGAGGCATGATAATATATCTGGAGGAGAGAATGGGAGAGACATAATGGCGCCCGGAATAGAACGCCGGGGGTCTCTATGGGACGTACTCCGTAGTAGTGAGTCAAGAGCAGATACTCTGAGGCAGGAATTCTTCCCCAAAACCTGAACAGGAGTCAGGAGTAGACAGAGTAATACAAAAAATTACAAATGTCCCACTTTTCTGACCACAGTGTATTCTAGAACTATTCTAGAATATTCATGAACAATATCCACTAAATATTCTACAACATTTTCAGATTTAAATGGCATCTAGAATATCCTAGAATAATATAGGTATCGTTATAACCTGAAATATTCTAAATATTCTGAACTATTCCTAAACTGGAATAACTTTGAATATTCTGCGCTTTGCTGGGATAACATAGGATAGTCCAGTATTTAGATCTCATTCCAAGATGCATATGGGATTTCATGTCTTTTAACTGGAATAACATAGAACCTAAAATTTTACAAAGGTGGAATTAGATAGAATATTCTAGTATATTCTGAAATTAACTGGAATATTGTGGAATATTCCAGTAACAAAAAAGAGAAAAAGGGTGATAATTGGTATTAGGCCCCAGAAAATCTGGGATTTTAATTATCAGCTTCCAAAATGGGCTATTAGATAGTTTTAAACCATTAAGATAGTTTTAAATTTTGACGGTGTACATTTAAATTTGAACATCAAATTGAAGCAAACTGTAACAGATCGAGAGAGAAGTGCGGGAGGCGAGGCTCGAACCGTCGTCCTCTAGCACACAAATCAGCCAATTTACCACGAGACTGGTCCGGACCAACCAGACTGGTTGATAAATGGCTGTCAGTACACCTCTATCCATGTGGGAGGGGGTGACATGGGGTTATTTAGCTTCGCTATTAAAAATATTGGGGGACGAATAAACAAGGAGGGTCGGAATCCGGGCACGGGCCAAACTCGGTTCACAGAGCTGAGTTGGGACCGCACGATGATTTTCTGAAGTTCCCTGCCGTGTGAACTCGAAATATTGGTTCGTTCTTTGTTAGGTGTGATTCCTAATCACTTAGGCTGCGGAAAGAAAACAATGATTAAAGTAACAATGGAAACATTTTATGCTGACTGGTAATATGTCAGAGAAGTATCCCACTGTGAATCGCCTAAGGCTAATTATCTAATTAAAACACGTGTGCTTACAACACACAGAGAAGAAATATATATATATATCTGAACTTGAAAGTAGGGGGAGGGGGCCTCCTCTCTTTTAGACTGGCTTTGCCCTTTGCCTGACAATGGCCTTTATACCTCGACCGCTACACAACTCTCACAATCTTTTGCGATTCAACCCTTGTGAATCGCACCCCAGAATCCACCTCAGTGCAGTCGAAACATCCACAGTGCCTCACCACAGCACTCACAATTCCACCAACTGCTGAGGGCTGATCATTGCACCACTGTAACAGATTGAGAGAGAGAAGTGCGGGAGCCGAGGCTCGAACCGTCGTCCCCCAGTACACAAAGCGACCAATTTATCACAAGACTGAGAGATCTGGACCAACCAGGCTGATTGGTAAATGGCCTTTATACCTCGACCGCTACACTAAAGATTACACCCAAAATCAATAGCCAATCAAATTGCAAATGCCCTTTCAAATACATTATCCTTCCTGCGAATCGTGTGCACATATATTATTTATTCTGCAACTCTGAAAATAAATTGTTCAGAACACTAGTTATCTTTCATAATTATTCTTCAAATGGATATGTTTATATGTGTATTGTTATTCCCCTAAGTTAGTACCTTTTACGTTACAACAATTGATCTAAGATAGAGGGAACTTACATAATTTCTGAAAATCCAACACAAAAAAATCATATCTGCCAGACCTCGTCGCCTGAGTGCTAGAGTGTCCTATGTCCCATAGGGGACATAGGACACTCTAGCACTCAGGCGACGCAGTGCTGACACGCCATTCAAAGCTTAGAAAATAGCTGTCACTTTTCTAATTTTCTGCCAACATAGATTAAATTGGTCATGCTTTCATCTCATAAATTATTCTCGTTTGCTCTTGGAAATGTCTACCCGGGACACACTTCCTGCATATACATGCTTACTCATTTGAAAAATTTAATACTAAAACATAGTTGTGTTGGTAAAGAAAGTAAGAAGGTTTGAATTTAAAAATGTGTAAATCATCATCAGACTGCAGAATTTCAGGGTATTCCAGGGTATTTTTTTAAGATTATATGATAAAACTATTTAGGTTTATTCATGATTATATGTGTCATTTTTGTGCCCACATTTTTTATTATTGAAATCACAGTCTTACCTGAAAACAGGGTAACGTAAATTCTAAAATTATTATTTTAAGATAAATTGGTGGGGTTTTGTTCATCCTAATTTGATTTGTTTTTAAATTATTTTACTTTGTTCTTATCCAGTACCTGGAATAATTTTCACATTGGAATGTTATCTGGAATAAAACATGAATGCTCCAAAATGTTATTAAATATTTCACTTTTTTGGTTTATGAAATATCTCAAAGCAAAGTGGCGACAAAAGTACCATAAACTGTCATATATGGTTAAGGCAGATAAAAGTTGTTACGTGGCTAGAACTATTCAGAAGTAAGAGAGAAATGTTTGGCATAAGTCTGGGGAAGGCAGAATAATGATGATTCAGACTCCAGACGGGGAGAAAATTCCAAAACCAAATAAAGAATGAAACACATCCTCACATCCATTTGCTTATGTAGCAGTTCTAACCACATACTGCCAAAGAAATTCCAGATGACCACTATCTATCAACCAGAAATGGATGATGGAAATGTGTGTCGCCGTTAAGTTATGTGCACAGCAAATATTGTAATCACGAAAAACGTTTGGTCCACAGTTCGATTCCTGCCAGTGGTTACTGCGTTGTTTCCTTGGGCAATTAAGGCACTTCACTCCGATTGACCATGTGGAGGCACGGTGGCGCTGTGTACTATGGAGTGCTGCACGTCGATGGTGCACTTGTCTTCAAGCAAAGCTAACCCTGCTTGTGTGGAGTTAGTAAGTAGGGGAGTCTGGCAGTTGCTCGCCATTGCTCAGTGGTTCTCTCTGGGTAATCTGTCTTCCTCCATCCATTAAACTATTTGACACAAGGCGACCCTGACTGTTGAAAGTGTTGTTAACCCCCAATAATTAAATAAATAAATCAATAAATAAATAAATTACTTTACGACAGGACAACCCACGTGTGTCACCACGACGAGACCCCGCAATCAGCTCCAAAATCACAAACTACTATCAGTTCAATGTTGCTAGGAGTTTAACTTCTTGCTTGCTTTTGGTCGATATTCTCGTCCAAGACTGGAAAACTCTTGCCATTAAATTAAGTAAAATTTGAGGATATTTATTTATTTATTTATTTATTTATTTATTTATTTATTTATTTATTTATTTATTTATCGGTGTTTACGGTCACATTCTTATGCATAATGGCTAACCATGACCGTGACAGTTTTACTACGGATGGAGGAAGCCGGAGTACCCGGAGAGAACCATCGAGAAACGACGAGCAGCTGCCAGTTCCCCAACATCGTAACTCTGCACTGCAGCACAGGCTGGGTTAGATTGGTTGAAGACATGCGCACCATCGACGTGCAGTACGCCTTAGAACACGACGTCATCGTGCCCCATGTGGACAAACGGGGTTAAGTGCCTTGCCCAAGGACACAACGCTGGAGTCCGAATCGATCTCTCAGATGGTAACCCACCCGAGGACTAACTGGGCTCGACGTTGCTTAACTTCGATGATCTGTCGAGAACCGGTTACCGCAACGCCACCGCGCCCCTTGAGGATACTTACATGTCACCCAATTTCCCCTAAGAAATTGTAGAGACTTTTTAACCAATGATTTCTCAAGCCAAATTTTCATGAATTTTCTTCAAATCTAGTCATGGATGCTATACACCAGCCATGACTAGATTTGCTGAAAATATTTTAAAATTACTCAGCGGGTTAAGAGTTAAGGTTACTGTCAGCATTTGTACTATATACTACTATATATGGCTATATACTGACGGCAACACAAATATCATCTCAAGTCCTGACAATTACTGATAATCATGTTCTGTACTTTAGAGGTTCCACCCCAGGTGTTTGTAAATGTGTTGACCCTGCTACAACTGACACATAATAAGCACTCTATAAAAACACATTACATTCGCACACATTCCAATAACATTGACTCACAAGACATCTATAATCACAGCTCCAAAATCTCTTTTTAGGGGGGCAATTTTGAACAGTCACAGAGCGCCATGTGTGGATTTCAGGCTATTATTATTATTATTATTATTATTATTATTATTATTATTATTATTATTATTATTATTATTATTATCAGCTTAACTTGACAAAGTCAAGATAAGCTATTGCCATCACGCGCGCGGAAGTCTGAGAGTCTGTAAGTCTCTGTGTCTGTGAGTCTGTTAGTCTGTTCTCATTTTTTTAGCACAGGCTACAGCCAGCCCGAAGTTCCTGTCCGATCATCACTAAATTTCATATGCTGATTCGAAGTCATATCTCGATGAGAACGACCCATTTTGTTCGCGATTGGTCAACCAAGACGGCTGTGCGGGTTTGAAACCCGAAAACCTTTAGCACACTCTACAGCTCGTATTTAGGAAGGGCTTTCATTGTAGCTTATTAGGATGACTCAGTGCAATGTCCAGATGAGAACGTCATATTTTGGTCAGGTTTGGTCAACCCTGACAGCCGCAGGGGGCACGTGACAGAGATTCCTTTAGAACGGTCTACAGGTTGCATTGATGAAGGGATTTCATTGTAAATTGGTAGAATGGCTCGGTATAATGTCCAGATGACAACATCCTATTTTGGTCGTGTTCAGTCAAGCATGGTGGCCGCACGTGCACGTGACCTAGATTTGTTTAGCACTGTCCACAGGTCGTATTTACGAAGGGATGTCTTTGTAACTTGGTAAGATGACTCGGTATGATGTCTAGACGAGACTGTCCTATTTTGGTCGTGATCGGTCAACCGCGACCGCCGGATGGGCACGTGACCTAGATTCCCTTAGCAAAGTCTACGAGTCATATTTATGAAGGGATTTCATCGTAACTTGGTAGGATGACTCGTCTTGGAATGATTTTACTGTAACTTTGTTACTCTGGTTGACATGCGTTAGGTGTGAGGACAACATCAACCCTGGCCTCACTTCTTTACTACTCTCTACACCTCAAATTACTCTTGTTGAAAAACAGCATGTACGGTACAGAACTTAACATATTGTCAATCTTCACAATTCTTGTCTTATTTCATAATCCTTTCATAAACATTGAACATTATCCTTTTCATCAAACACTACACACGGCCAAGTTAAGCTGCAGTGTCAATAACACTTTCATTATTAAATTATTATTATTATTCCAGTGAAACAAAACTTGTATACCACAGAACAGAAGCACTGCTCAGATTTCCAAGGCTTCAACGGGACACACTTGAGTCATTCTATTGTAAACTACTAACATACTACCGTAGATTGAGATATTAAATGACCTAGAGAAGAGCACAGCAAATCCCAAGGATTATAAGACCTCGATGGCAGTGGCGTAGGAACCGGGGAGGGGAGGGGTAAGGGGGGTATTTACCCCCCTTCAAAAAAAAAAATCCAAAACTTTGTAAACCCCACAACTTGAAAGGGATGTGAAACCCAAATCAGTCAGTCAATCAATAAATCAATCAATCCATTCATCTAAAATTTGTTATTTTCCCTTTGTGTGAAGGTATATGAGCTTCTTGTGATGTTTCGTTTTACATATCTTTTAGAGATGGAAGAAAATCTCCTTTTTTTAAAATTACCTTTTCAAAAACTGTATGATCTACACCATTTGCAGTGCATAGCAAAGTTGGTAAACGATGTCACTCACTGATTTGACGCTCAACAGGTTAACATCTTCCTCTCTGACATACACCCTCCTATAAACACCAAACATTAACAGCAACGATACCTTGATTTTTCACTTGAGAAGCGAGGAAATGAGCTCTCAGTAGTTCATATTTCACAAATTTCCCCGTGGGTGGTCCGGTCTCTCCTTCCCGCACTTTCCCTCGGGCTCGGCTACGCAGAGTGTTTGGCGGCCGTGTTGTCCCCTACAAGCCCCCGTTTACAATACCCCCCCCCCCCCCCCCCCCAATATTATAAGTTTCCTACGCCTCTGCTCCATGGATATATCAAGATCTTAACAGACTTATTCACAAGAAAAAAGACTTCACAAAAACAGCAAAATATCATCAGATTCTAGACAAAAGATACAGAGGGATCAAGTCCAAACTTTAGCAGAAACCCTGACCACATTGGACTTAACCCTTTACCTAACGTAACGGCCAAAACAGGCTAGCTCTATTCTAAAAAATCGCCAATTAATTTTCATTATTTTTTCATTTTTGTCTCAAAAACATATGTTATTACCCCTCGTTGGAACGAGCTCGTCGAGCTCGTTCCAATGAGGGGTCATAACCTATGTTTTTGAGACAAAAAATGAAAAAAATAGTTATTCAAGAATATTTTTTGCAAGTGTCGCCTGCTTTTCATGTTAGTTAAAGGGTTAAACTGAGGATAAAGTGACAACTGAAGAAAGAGATAATGCTGTAGCGGTATGTAAAGCTTCTGAAATTATATCAAGCATGGGCGAACTGATACATCAGAAATATTTCCACCTGGAAATGAAGGGCTGCTCCACGCTGAAGTGGAAGAGAGAGAGAACATTTTGAACACACTTATTCCAGTTGGCCTTCTAAAATGAGTTAGTATTGGGAGAAAAAGACTTTGCTGTTAGGGCATTGGGCTGAAAAGGTTGGCTCATTTTCACAACCGACTTACCAAGAGTTATAATATCCGGTTATTCATGGCCATTATTTCACCAAATATGGGATCAAAACTGTAGGGATTGGAAAAAGGTATTCGCAGAAACTATTCCGTAGTGTGTATACAAATGAACGTTGTTGAGTACTCGAAAGTTCGTTTGTATATATACTACGCAATAGTTTCTGCAATTATTCAGTACTCACGGAAATTGCCGATCGTTAACAAAGCCTTGAATGCCAAAGTCGATTATATCTCAATATATACAGTACGGTCTTGAGGTGTAATCTATCCCAAAGAAGAAGCGGCAGATTTGTTACTACTTAAACGTGGAATTACGATCACTATCGATATTTCGGACAATCGGTTGATGTCTTTTCAAATCGGGTTAGTAGGTAACTGGTTTCAAACCGGTTTCCAGTTAACCATTTCAGTATTACCTGGACAGGGCATCTACCAGTCTCCTTCTTAACCCTCAAGGGGTTAATCATCACAGCTCGAGGCATTGAGATTGTCCTAAAGCAGCTGAACCCACACAAACTGCTGCGAATAGATTGCATTCAGCTTGGCATCCTCAGGAAGCTTGCCACCAGCATTCAACCGTCTCTTACCACAAGTTCAGGAAATACCCTTCCGATGAAGAACTACACAGGGAATGAAAAAGGACAGCTGTAAGCCCAACCTTCAATTGGAGGTGACCGCTAGGCATGTTTAACCTCCTCCCCCCACCCCCCCCCCCAAAAAAAAAACAAACAAACAAACAAAGAAACAAAAAACACCATGAAAAGCAACCTCACCCGTATCTGAAGTAATGGAACAGAAATCAATTTAAAGTTAAGGTCACTGTAACCTTGATCTTTGGCGCAATTACCACAAATAAGTAACATTCTTTCCATGTGCAACCCACATGTCAAGTTTGATTTTAATCAGCTGAGCGGAATTTTAATTATAGAGTGAAAAGAAACTCTGCAAAAATTTCAAGTTCAAGTAACTGTGGCCTTGAACTTTGGCTCAATGGACTCAAAATAAATACGGTATTTCCTCTCATCATGCCCAGCCTACATGTCAAGTTTGGTAGATCACGAGAGACACAGCTGATTGAGTTTGTTGATGAAGTCACAACGAACATGAAGAATGGCAAACACACCGATGACCTTATCACAGATTTTTCGAAGGCTTTTGATCAAGACTGCCACCACAGCCTTCCGGTCCACAAACCCAAACATTATGGAATTGCTGGGAAGATCAACAGCTGGATAGGAGAGTTTCTATTAGACGAAAATCAATCTGTTATGGTTGAGAGAGAAATGTTAGCTCTCAATATTAGATGTTCCTCCATACTGAGCTTATATTTTTTCGATTTGAATTAATCATTGGGTAGCGCGGGGGGGGGGGGGGTAGGAAAACATTTGCAGACACCGATGCCGATTTTTTGTTTTTGACCGGTCGGAGGACCCACCCACCCACCCCATTTTCCAGTTTTACAATTTTTTCCGGGGTTATCTGAACCACCCACCCCCACTAAATACATGCTTCTGCGTCATCCTTCCCACCACACTGCACCATAACCAATTTTATCATACAGTTTTGAGTGATTGACCTTGTACAGTAGGACAGGTCTTGAAAGAACATCCGTTTTATCAGACCAAAGTGGTCTCTCAAGCCTAATAAACCAACAACATTCAAAGTGGATTATGTATCCAAATATATCCCACAATAAAGCCACACAAATATGGATAACATTAGAATTGACTCTTCGAGCCAGTTCTAATGTCAGCCATACATGTGTTTATTTCAAGTAACCTTATTGAACAGTAATGGTTATATGAGAATTTTTTGTATTTTAGAAAAGAATGTTAGGTAAAGGGTTAAATATCATAAATTACTCAACCCATCAGAACCCATTGCGTTCTCCATTCATATATACAGTGGAACTTCTCTTGAGAGACCACCTTTTTGAGGAATCACCTCTTTTGTGCTAGAGCGTGTTTTATGTGGACAACACAGGACAACATACCATTTCGGCCAGACAAAAGTGGTCTTTCAAGACAGGTGGTCTGGTACATGATTTTGTTGACACCTGTGTTCTCAGATGTGTTTGAAATAAATTAGCAGTTCAATCAGGTTCAATGTTTAGTAGTTTTTGTGTTACATACTTCCTACAATGACAATAAGAGTCATTGGTGTTTTCGTAATAGGTCTGGATACATCGTTGTACAGAATTGTTCCTGCAGCTGAAATCTGTAACTGTTCCTGACTTCACATAATTGTCTTTGCTCCTCATCTAAGCCAGCCGATCTCACCAGGGTGAACATATTAGAAATTTAATCAAACGGAACGCCCTCAAGATAACTTATCCTTACAGTGCAGTGTTTGATAATTGCAATTAGTGATGCATTTCAACTTGCATTATTCAATATGTCATACATTGTATCACTATAAGACGAATCATAGCTCAGCCGCAATAATAGTTTTATAATCGTATACAACACATCGTAGGTACCCCCTGACAACTTGAGTGTCTTTTTATTGGTTCTTGAATGATACTTTACTGATTATGGTATACAATTTTGCCCAAAAGTGTCTGAGGAAAAAATTTGCAAGCATCGGAAAAGATTTTTTTTTCTGTCCTCCTTGACCACCCACCCACCCCGGTATCAGTGTTTTGCAAATTTTTTCCTTGTTAAGCTTCAGAGTGTCCAGAAATGGATGATTTTCGGCATTTTTTCATGCAAAGTTTAAAGGTCAACACCTTGCATTTGCCAGTGAATTATTTTTCACACGAAAAGTCTGTTTATTCATACATTGTCAGGTGGTGATGTCCGTTATAGCGGATTTAGACAATGTAATGCGTGAGATGGGTTGGGCAACTAAGTTAGAAAAAAATTGCATTTCAAGAGATTATATGGCATTGTGGGACATGTCTGGAAAACTTTGGAGGGGACCTTTGGGGAGTGTCCATATAACTTCCTGTATTCCCGTTTCTCTAACTCACATGGACAGACGGGTAATTACTTAATCTTTGCCGATTCGGATTTCCTTGTGCAATGGTATTTTTTTAATCTTTGTTTTTTTTTCTGTTTTTGTTTTGTTGTTGTTGTTGTTCTGCTTTTCACAGGTCTCTTGGACATTATGATCCCTCATTCTGGCCATACCTCAATCCTACATACGCCTCTGCTCTTGGAGATCTCTTATCATCGAGTGACAATCCTTCGTGCTTTAAGAACAAATATCATCCACCTAGATTTCTGGGCAAAAAGGTCTACCATTTGTACTCTACGTTACATCAGAACATTCTACTCACATGGCTGCTTTGTCAATACTAATTCAGGTTCCATCGCCTGTCTCATTTATTTATTATATTTATTTATTGGTGTTTAAGGTCACATATTTCTGCACAATGGCTAAAACTGTCACGGTCATGGTTAGCCATTGTGCAGAAATATGTGACCTTAACCACCAATAAATAATAAATAAATAATAAGCCTTTCCTACCCAAACAGTCCCTAGTGTAATATCAATGTATTTATTTATTTATTTACTGGTGTTTAAGGTCACATATTTCTGCACAATGGCCAATCATGACCACGACAGTTTTACGTGTGGAGGAAGCCGGAGTACCCGTAGAAAACCACCGAGTAACGGCGAGCAACTGTCAGTTCCCCAACATACTAACTCCACACAAGCAGGGTTAGCATTGGTTGAAGACAGGTGCACCATCGACGTGCAGTACGCCTTAGTACACAGCGTCACCGTGCCTCCACGTTGGCAATGGGGGGTGAAGTGTCTTGCCCAAGGACACAGCGTGGTTGCCGCAGGTGGGATTCGAACCGAGGGCCTCTCGGCTTGCAGCCTGCACCTCTACCAACTGAGCCACCGCGCCACCGCCTGTCTCATTTATATTTTGAGATGTATTCCTTCATCCCAACCTGTAAAGGGCAGGGGATTGAGTAATTACTGTTACCAATAATTTATTGATGTGGATTTGATAGTTACAATTTATTGTAGAGTTCCGTCGGGCATTTCCTTTGGACAGAATATGCAGCACATCTATAAGATATGAAGACTTTTAATCACTGCACCAGCACTCCCTGACAATTCTTTGAGGGTTCAACTGTTTAAGTAACGGAAACTTCTTAATTCGCATTCCCGTGTATTTTTAGGGTGTCATTTCGTCCCCTGAGTTCCAATATGTTCTATGTGTCAGTGGGCACATAGAACACATTGGAACTCAGGAGACGATTTTGTAACAAAATACATTGAACCAAATTCTTAAGACATACCTAAACATTACCCTACGAGAGTTACTCTGCTATTCGCCATCTTCAATTTCGTTCATACTTATAATATTCAGATGCCATTCTCTTCAATTCGATTCTCAGTCTATGTACTTCCTTGCGAACTTCTGACTTCCCCGAATTTCAATCCATCATCGTCTCAAACATCTTGCCTATCCTTCGGATAAACATATCCCTTGCATCCCATTCCCTGTAAATGTGTCGCAAAAGCCATGAGCTGCCAATCCTTCTGTTCGCAGTCTATGTGTTTCCTTGTGAACTTCTACTTTTTTCTGAATTTCAATATGCAATCCTCTAAAAACTCTTGCCTGCGCTTCTGATAAACATACCCCATTCACTGTTACGCATTTCTCTGCAACCCCATTCCCTGTAAATGTATCCCCTGTACAGCCATAAAGTGTGGCTATCTTCCAAGAGTCGAGACGCGGGCCATTCTTTTTCACCACGGCGCTCTTTTCACACGTTACCCAATAGTGCACGCATTCCCGAACACTGGTTGCTTTAAGTATTCCAAAGACTGGAGAACAACTATTGGCGTACACTATCGTTGTCTGAACAACGCCGCTAAGGACGTCACAGTAGTAACAATACGACGTTCAGAATCCTATATTAGTAGATGGATCAGAAAGGAATGTTTCACATATACCGGCTGTACATGTCATTTCTTGAATAATGTTCATAAAAAAGAGTGTTTTAATAATATCACTTCACTAAATATACATAGAAATGAAGGACACTGGTATGTATAATTATATCGTGTTTTACATAAAATATAAAAACGTGAAAAGGGACCCAGTTGGAAGAACAAATATTTTGCATTAGGCCGATCGAATAATCTGATTGCTGAGGTCTGAATCTTACGCTGGTTCGGTGGACCTAGATTACCTTTGAAACTCGGACGCAGATCTTGTGAATTGGATCGGAAGCGTAGAGCGCTCACCCGGATCGATTTTCCTGACCACTACAAAGCCATTTATTCATATTTATAAGAACGCAAGGGACCAAGGTAGATATGGAACACTCCAAATCAAATATTGGAAGGCCACGCTGATGATTACAGCCTTCGAGGTGGACGCGTACCTTCTGGATAGGTTTCAACAGTACCATAAACCAGAAGTCAAAGTTAAGGCACGATAATTTATTGAAACAGTCATCCCGTGACTTCCACTACCAAACATATAATTTCAAATAGTTATTCAAACTACGCAGTGTTTTAGCATTAAAAATAATGTCATTCCAATTTACTCCGAGTCATTAACTCATCATGTCGAACAATTTTACTCCATCCCCTCTCTGACTGGCAACGAATAACCTCACCCTTGTGGAGACAGATTAAAACGAGCCCCGTGCCGTTGTACAGATACATAAGAGAAAAATTTGGCTCAACTGGCAAAGAAAGACTCGACCTTGAAACGATTCTTACTCCTTAGCGACTAAATAAACAATAGCGATAATGGTTGAAGAAAGTGAAATGTCAGTGTTGCTGAAAGACGCGACTTCGCCAGTCCCGATAGACCCCCCTCCCACACACACACACGCCTCAGCTTATGTGGTTGAGGTCAGTTAGACCGGCACGCTGTGCACGTTTGGGACAGAGTAACAAGGAAACAGTTAAACTTGGGATTCATGTTACGTAAAAATAAAGACAGCACATATGATTATCTTAACATTTCATGTAAATACCTTTAATAAGCCTTTCCTACCCAAACATTCCCTATTGCAATATCAATGATAAAATCATCCGAAACGTATTTAACCAACCTCCCCATATATAGTTTTATCCGACAAGCAATTTTGGAAGTCAAAGAAATATATAAACAGGGCATATTCCTTTCATATGTTAGGCCTCCATATCATCGAAGCAAGTGGCGTACATAGCCTCTCGATGATTTGCGTGCGTGTTACTTGGGGGGGGGGGGGGGGGGGGGGGGGCTGTGAAGCCAAACATTGTTCCCCAGATCTAAAAAAAAAAAGTTCATAAGATTTCGAATAAAGCAACAACAAAACGTCAAAGATTTTCTTTTTCTTTTCCAAATTTTAATGTGAGGCCTCAAATGTTAGTCCCTCCCTCTCTCTCTCTCTCTCCCTCTCTTTCTCTATCTATATATCTCTGTCTCTCACCTCCCCCCCCCCCCTCTCTCTCTCTCTCTCTCTCTCTCTCTCTCTCATTCTACACCACTTCTTGTTCTGCATAACTCCTGGCGAATTTGAATCACCAAATGGAAATATAGCAGTTCTGGTTCCGGTTACCGATTGGCATCACAGAGAGCGATGGATTGAAGGCATATCTTATAATAATATATTCCCCCGTTGACCATCAATATTAGATGTTCCACCGTACTGAGATAACAGTTTTACGATTTGAATTAATCTTTGGGTGGAGTTTTGCACTCGGGAAAATTTCTGTACTGACTGCTTGTGTTGACACTAATGCGATGTAAATTGTGTATGTATTTTTAGGATCAGATATATGATAGCATTAGGTGATTTGTTGGACAACAGAATTCAGATTTTTGTTCATTTAGTTGGAGCCTGATGTACAGGGATAAATTACCATATTCATTATGGGAAACGCGGGCTTCGAAAAGTTTGCCATTTTTATATCTCATTTTCCGGGAGATGTTCGGATGCATATAGCAAAAATGGGACGCAGACAGGTGATTATAAATTGGAGTTGGCATGCCCCAGTGGTGGGGAGGTGAGGATCGTGGACAAATTCTTGCTTGTTAAGCTTCAGAGTGTCTAGAAATGGATGATTTACGGCATTTTTTCATGCAATTTGAAAGGTCGACGCCTTGCATTTGCCAGTGAATTATTTTTTACACGTAAAGTCTGTTTACTCATACATTGTCAGTTGGTGATATCCGTTTTAGTGGATTTAGACAATGTAATGCGTGTGATGGGTTGGGCAACTAAGTTAGAAAAAAATTGTATTTCAAGAGATTATATGGCATGGCATGGCATTGTGGGACATGTCTGGAATACCTTGGAGGGAACCTTTGGGGAGTGTCCATATAACTTCCTGTATTCCCGTTTCTCTAACTCACCTGAACAGACGGATAATTACTTAAGCTATGCCGATTCGGATTTCCATGTGCAATGGTATTTTGAAATTTTTTTTTTTTTTCTGTTTGTTGTTCTTGTTGTTGTTGGTGGTGGTGGTGTTGTTCTGCTTTTCACAGGTCTCTTGGACATTATGATCCCTGATACTGGCCATACCTCAATCCTACATACGCCTCTGCTCTTGGAGATCTCTTATCATCGAGTGACAATCCTACGTGCTTTAAGAACAAATATCATCTACCTAGATTTCTGGACAAAAAGTACAACCATCTGTATTCTACTTTACATCAGAACATTTTGCTCACATGGCTGCTTTGTCAATACTAATTCAGGTTCCATCGCCTGTCTCATTTATATTTTGAGATGTATTCCTTGGGCCCAACTTGTAAAGGGCAGGGGACTGAGTCATTACTGCTACCAATAATTTATTGATGTGGATTTGATAGTTACAATTTATTGTAGTGTTCCTTCGGGCATTTCCTTCGGACAGAATATGCAACACGTCTATAAGATATGCAGACTTTTAATCACTGCACCAGCACTCCCTGACAATACTTTGAGGGCTCAACTGTTTAAGTAACGGAAACTTCTCAATTCGCATTCCCGTGTATTCTTAGGGTGTCATTTCGTCCCCTGAGTTCCAATATGTTCTTCGTGTCATTGGGCACATAGAACACATTGGAACTTGAGGGGACGATTTTGTAACAAAATACATTGAACCAAATTCTTAAGACATACCTAAACATTACCCTACGAGGGTTATTCTGCTATTCGCCATCTTTCTTGTCGTTCATACTTACAGTATTCAGATGCCATTCTCTTCAATTCGATTCTCAGTCTATGTACTTCCTTGTGAACTTCTGACTTCCCCGAATTTCAATCCCTAATCGTCTCAAACATCTTGCCTATACTTCGGATAAACATATCCCTTGCACCTCATTCCCTGTAAATGAGTCGCAAAAGCCATGAGCTTCCAATCCCTTCCATTCGCAATCTATGTGTTTCCTTGTGAACTTCTACTTTTTCTGAAGTTCAATATGTAATCCTCTAAACAATCTTGCCTGCGCATCTGATAAACATACCCCATTCACCGTCACGCATTTCTCGGCAACCCCATTCCCTGTAAATGTGTCCCTATACAGCCATGAAGTGTGGCTATCTTCGAAGAGTCGAGACGCAGGCCCTTCTTTTTCACCACGGCGCCTTGTTACACATTACCCAATACTGCCTGCGTTCCCGAAACTGGTTGCTTTAAGTATTTCAAAGACTGGAGAACAATTATTGGCGTACACTATCGTTTTCTGAACAACGGCGCTAAGGACGTCACAGTAGTAACAATACGACGTTCAGAATCCTATATCAGTAGATGGATCAGAAAGGAATGTTTCACATATACCGGCTGTACATGTCATTTTTTGAATAATGTTGATAAAAACGAGTGTTTTAATAATATCACTTGACAAAATATACACAGAAATGAAGGACACTGGTATGTATAATTATATCGTGTTTTACATAAAATATAAAAACGTGAAAAGCGAACCAGTTTGACGAACAAATATTTTGCATTAGGCCGATCGAATAATCTGATTGCTGAAGTCTGAATCTTACGCTGGTTCGGTGGACCTAGATTACCTTTGAAACTCGGACGCAGATCTTGTGAATTGGATCGGAAGCGAAGAGCGCTGATCCGGATCGATTTTTCCTGACCACTACAAAGCCATTTATTTATATTTATAAGAACGCTACAGACCAAGGTAGATATGGAACACTCCAAATCAAATATTGGAAGGCCACGCTGATGATCACAGCCTTCGAGCTGGACGCGTACCTTCTGGATCGCTTTCAATAGTACCATAAACCAGAAGTCAAAGGTAAGGCACGATAATTTATTGAAACAGTCATCCCGTGACTTCCACTACCAAACATATAATTTCAAATAGTTATTCAAACTACGCAGAGTTTTAGCATTAAAAATAATGTCATTCCAATTTACTCCGAGTCATTAACTCATCATGTCGAACAATTTTACTCCATCCCCTCCCTGACTGGCAACGAATAACCTCACCCTTGTGGAGACAGATTAAAACGAGCCCCGTGCCGTTGTACAGATACATAAGAGAAAAATTTTGCACCACTGGCAAAGAAAGACTCGACCTTGAAACGATTCTTACACCTTAGCGACTAAATAAACAATAGCGATAATAGTTGAAGAAAGGGAAATGTCAGTGTTGATGAAAGACTCGACTTCGCCAGTCCCGATAGACCCCCCCACCCACCCACCCACCCCCCCCCCCCCACACACACACAAACACACCCACACATACACACCTCAGCTTATATGATTGAGGTCAGTTAGACCGGCACGCTGTGCACGTTCGGAACAGAGTAACAAGGAAACAGTATAACTTGGGATTCATGTTACGTAAAAATAACGACAGCACATATGATTATCTTCACATTTCATGTAAATACCTTTAATAAGCCTTTCCTACCCAAACATTCCCTATTGTAATATCAATAATAAAATCATCCGAAACGTATTTAACCAACCTCCCCAGATATAGTTTTATCCGACAAGCAATTTTGGAAGTCAAAGAACTATATAAACAGGGCATATTCCTTTCATATGTTAGGCCTCCATATCATCGAAGCCAGTGGCGTACAAAGCCTCTCGATGATTTGCGAGCGTGTTACTTGGGGGAGGGGGGGGGGGGGGTGAAGCCAAACATTGTTCCACAGATCTAAAAAAAATTCATAAGATTTCGAATAGAGCAACCACAAAACGTCAAAGACTTTCTTCTTATTTTCCAAATTTTAATGTGAGGCTTCAAATGCTGATTGCCACCCCCCCTCTCTCTCTCTCTCTCTCTCTCTCTCTCTCTACACCACTTCTTGTTTTGCATAATTCCTGGCACATTTTAATCACCAAATGGAAATACAGCAGTTCTGGTACCGGTTACCGATTGGCATAACAGAGAGCGATAGACTGAAGGCATATCTTATAATAATATATTCCCCCGTTGACCATCAATATTAGATGTTCCTCCGTACTGAGCCAACAGTTTTACGATTTGAATTAATCTTTGGGTAGCGCACCACATTTTCTCAGTTTTGCACACGGGAAAATTTCTGTACTGACTGCTTGTGTTGAAACTAATGCGATTCAAATTGAGTATGTATTTTTAGGATCAGATATATGATAGCATTAGGTGATTTGTTGGACAACAGAATTCAGATTTTTATTCATTTAGATGGAGCCTGATGTACAGGGATAAATTACCATATTCATTATGGGAAACGGAGGCTTCGAAAAGTTTGCCATTTTAATATGTCATTTTACCGGGAGATGTTCGGATGCATGTAGCAAAAATGGGACGCAGACAGGTGATTATAAACTGCAGTTGGCATGCCCCAGTGGTGGGGAGGTGAGGATCGTGGACGAATTCTGCTTGTTAACCTTCAGCGTGTCTAGAAATGGATAATTTTCGGCATATTTTCATGCAATTTTAAAGGTGGACACCTTGCATTTGCCAGTGAATTATTTTTCACACGTAAAGTCTGTTTACTCAAACATTGTCAGGTGGTGATGTCCGTTTTAGTGGATTTAGACAATGTAATGCATGTGATGGGTTGGGCAACTAAGTTAGAAAAACATTGCATTTCAAGACATTATATGGCATGGCATTGTGGGACATGTCTGGAAATCTTTGGAGGGAGCCTTTGGGGAGTGCCCATATAACTTCCTGTATTCCCGTTTCTCTAACTCACCTGAACAGACGGATAATTACTTAATCTCTGCCGATTCGGATTTCCTTGTGCAATGCTATTTTTTAAATTTTGACTTCCACTACCAAACATATAATTTCAAATAGTTATTCAAACTACCCAGTGTTTTAGCATTAAAAATAATGTCATTCCAATTTACTCCGAGTCATTAACTCATGATGTCAAACAATTTTACTCCATCCCCTCCCTGACTGGCAACGAATAACCTCACCCCTGTGCAGACAGATTAAAACGAGCCCCGTGCCGTTGTACAGATACATAAGAGAAAAAATTGGCTCAACTGGCAAAGAAAGACTCCACCTTGAATCGATTCTTACACCTTAGCGAATAAATAAACGATAGCGATAATGGTCGAAGAAAGTGAAGTGTCCGTGTTGATGAAGGACTCGAATTCCAGTCCCGATAGACTCCCCCCCCCCCCCCTCCTTCCCCACACACACACCTCCTCAGCTTATATGGTTGAGGCCAGTTAGACCGGCACGCTGTGCACGTTCGGAACAGAGTAACAAGGAAACAGTTAAACTTGGGATTCCTGTTAAGTAAAAATAACGACAGCACATATGATTATCTTAACATTTCGTGTAAATACCTTTAATAAGCCTTTCCTACCCAAACATTCCCTAGTGTGATATCAATGTATTTATTTATTTATTTACTGGTGTTTAAGGTCACATATTTCTGCACAATGGCCAATCATGACCACGGCAGTTTTACGGGTGGAGGAAGCCGGAGTATGCGGAGAGAACCACCGAGCAACGGCGAGCAACTGTCAGCTCCCCAACATACTAACTCCACACAAGCAGGGTTAGCATTGGTTGAAGTCATGTGCACCATCGACGTACAGTACGACTTAGTACACAGCGTCACCGTGCCCCCACGTGGGCAATGGGGGTGAAGTGTCTTACCCAAGGACACAACGCGGTTGCCGCAATTGGGATTCGAACCGAGGGCAATATCAATGATGATACGATTTGAATTAATCTTTGGGTAGCGCACCACATTTTCTCAGATTTGCACACGTTAAGATTTCTGTACTGACTGCTTGTGTTGAAACTGATGCGATTCAAATTGAGTATGTATTTTTAGGATCAGATATATGATAGCATTAGGTGATTTGTTGGACAACAGAATTCAGATTTTTATTCATTTAGTTGGAGCCTGATGTACAGGGATAAATTACCATATTCGTTATGGGAAACGGAGGCTTCGAAAACTTTGCCATTTTTATATGTCATTTTACCGGGAGATGTTCGGATGCATATAGCAAAAATGGGACGCAGGCAGGTGATTATAAACTGGAGTTGACATGCCCCAGTGGTGGGGAGGTGAGGATCGTGGACAAATTCTGCTTGTTAAGCTTCAGCGTGTCAAGAAATGGATGATTTTCGGAATTTTTTCATGCAATTTTAAAGGTCGACACCTTGCCGTTGAATTATTTTTCACACGTAAAGTCTGTTTACTCATATATTGTCAGGTGGTGATGTCCGTTTTAGAGGATTTAGACAATGTAATGCATGTGATGGGTTGGGCAACTAACTTAGAAAAACATTGCATTTCAAGACATTATATGGCATAGCATTGTTTAAACAATATTTATTTCAGAAAACATGTTGAAGAACAGATTACATATTAACACAATAGTACATAAACTGAAGTGGATTCAGCAGTAAGCTTGTTTAGCTTATACAAGGCTGTCTCCGATACATTTTAAACCTTTCGTCTTTAATGGCTGGTACGGAAGTATTTTATGTTCTTTGGCATGATTGAAAAAATTGTGTACAAACTGCTCGAAGACAAGTGAGTGATCGAGCTAACTGAAGGGAGATAAAGAGAGCGGAAGAAAAAAATGACAAAATTGCAGAATGACCTAAGGAAAAATTGGTGCCAGAGTGACATGGCATGCAGTGATTGGGGCGTTAGAATAGTCACGGTCTCGTGTTCTGAGCTACTGGAAATGTTTACTGTGAAGAATAAATTTGTGGACCTGCTGGAATATGAACTTCTTGGTTGGCAAGTCGTAATATTCACAACCATAAAGCAAGATGTCGGTTGTAATCAAGTGGGGTATGGAACCCAATGTTTGCATTCGGGTGTGGATTGACATGGGACAATGGAAGAAGTAATGGCCAGTAGTTTCGCGTTCACCACATACACACAGGGGACTATCAGAGAGGAAGTTGTTGTGTAAGTCACTGTTAAGATTACTGCAATTAAGACGTAGACGGCAGTGGATAATTTGTGCACGACGTGAGGTATGATTGTAAAAGTAGGTGGGAACCTTGAAGCTTGAGACGGAGTTATTTTCTCTAACTTCAAGCGGTACGCTATTCCATAATCGTGTGGTAGAAGGAAGAAATGACATGTGGTACGCGTTGTTCGACAACGTGTAGCTGCGAAGTTGTCGCGTCGGAGATTATAATTATGAGTCACAGAGGTGGGAGAAGGAATTAAGTTGGACATATATTGGGGTACAAGGCCATGATACATTTTAAAATACTGCTGGAGTTTGTGATTTGTTCGTCTTGTTTCTAGAGTTTCCCAGCCAGTTTCCAAATAGAGTCGAGATTTGCTAGTGCTCTTGGTACCCCCTGTCACAAGTCGTGCTGCTTCAATCTGTATTTTTTCTAGATCATCAGCTTCAGTGGCCGTACAGTTGTCCCATACAGTATCGGCATACTCAAGTATTGGGCGAACATAAGCAAAGTAAATTTGCTCCAGGCTTTTCCGATCGAGTCTGTATTTGAACCGTCTGAAGATATCCACACGCTTCCACGCTTTTTTGGTTATTTCTGCAATATGAGAGGACCATGATCCTCGATTATCAAGTGTTAGTCCTAGATGTTTGTGGTAAATGACCTCGTTGATATCAGTCTCAAACATGTGAAGAATTGGGTGACTCGGCTGATTAGTTTTACGAGTTATTAACAGGGACTCTGTTTTGGCGGGATTAAAAATTTTTAACCATCGGTTAGACCATTCCTCGACTCGTTTTAAGTCAGTTCCAATGATTTCAGCAGAGATTTTGGGGTCTTCATCATTTAGATAAAGTGTTGTGTCGTCTGCAAACAACCGAATACTACTAGTGATGTTCTCAACTATGTCGTTGATATAAATCAGAAATAGCAAGGGTCCCAGAATGGATCCTTGGGGTACCCCTGTTGGTACATGTTTCCAGGATGATGATACCGAATTAAGAACAACGCACTGCTGTCGTTCATCCAAGTATGATTTAAACCACTGTAGGAGAGAGCCAGTGATTCCGATGTCTTGTAGCTTGTAGAGAAGTCCTTTGTGCCAAACCTTGTCGAAGGCCTTGCTCACGTCACAAAATATCACACGTATCTCCTTTCCCTCGTCTAGTGCATAACTGAAGGCATCGTAAATGTCAGTTAGCTGCAAGACAGTTGAATCAGACGGCAGGAACCCGGACTGAAAAGGTGTTAGGAGCATATTAGTCTTCAGAAAATGGAGGATTTTTTGAAAGACACATTTTTCGAATACTTTACTCAAACAACTCAACAGGGTAATTGGGCGGTAATTTTGAACTAGCTTGCTATCGCCTTTCTTGAATACAGGGCTGACATTATCTCGTTTCCATTCAGGTGGGGAAAACGATTTTTGGAGCATTGAGTTGAAGAGCGTTGTTAAAGGGTGACACAAGCTAGATGAGCATTTTTTGAGTAGGTGGGGGCTGACATTGTCGGGCCCACAAGCTTTGGAAACATTAATCGATTGGAGAGCTTTGAGGTTGTTCTCGGGCGCGATAGTGATTTCGCTGATTTCAGCGCGACCAACTTCGTCTCGAGTTTGAGGAAGGGGATGATTAAAATCATCGATCGTTGAGATATTACAGAAATATTTATTAAACAGTTTTGCCTTTTCATTGTCTGACACAAATAGTATGTTGTCATCCTCAAGTATGGGAATTGTTTGTTTTGTGCGGGAAAGAAGACTCGTGAATGTTTTCCACCAGTCAGTGGAACTCATTGTTGAAGAGTTTAATTTTTCGTCGATTTTAGAAAAGAAGTTCAATTTTGATTTGCGAATTTCAGAGACTGTTTGGTTGCGTTTGAGCCGAAATTTCTCCCATGACGATGGAGTATTTTTTTGTTTTAGCTTTTCTATAAAGCCGTTTACGCTGGCGAATTAATTTTCTAATATTATTATGCATCCACGGCGGTTGATTCGGTCGACATGTGATCATCTTGTGTGGGATAAATTTCGTTGCATAGTGTTCAAGTAAGCCAGTCAATTGGGGCACGTGGTCTGGTAGAGGTGATTCAAGCCAAATAGTTTCCCAGTTGATGTCACTGAGTGCGCTGTTAAGCCTATCGTAATCACCTGCACTGAAGCACCAGATTTTTCGTTTATAAGTATTAATTTTTTTTTTAGGGTTTTAAGAGACCACGTCACCGGGCAATGGTATCTTCAGAGCTCCGCAAAGAACGGATCATTCACTTCAACGTTACTGATATTGGTGAGTGCTTGGTCATTTACGATAACGAGGTCAAGCAGGGTGTCGGAAGTTTCTGTAAAGTACGTCGATTCCTGAACTACTTGCGTGAGATTATATTCACTAAGAAGCTGTTGCATTGGTCCGTTTCGGCGGCCATGCTGGTTGTCGTTGAAATCGCCGGTTACAATGATATTTGGTATATTTGTGTCTAATGCTTTGTCTAGTGATGCAGAGATCAGACTCCATACGTCACTAGAAGAGTTAGGTGGTCGATAAATTACACCGAGAAGGATCGGGCCATGCTCAGTAAAAATTTGAACCCATAGACTTTCAAGGGTTTCAATGTTTAGATCCCATCGGTGTTTGAAGCAGATGTAATTCTTCAAGTAGATGGCAACTCCACCACCTCGACTACCACGGTCATTTCTCAGCGGCGGGTGAAAGGATGGTAATTCAATGTCAGAGTCGCAGTCGTTGGCGTCCAACCACGTCTCAGTGAAGGCACAAACATCGTAGGACAACGCCTCACAAGCAATAACGTCGATTTTTGGTCGTAGGCTTTGGATATTAAGATGGAGGAAGGATATGCCATTGGGAACAGCTTACCTGGTGGACGTTGTCGTGGCAGAATCAGATGTGGATGGCCGTGGGT
Organism: Pictodentalium vernedei; assembly: GCA_031216915.1. Lineage (NCBI taxonomy): Eukaryota > Metazoa > Mollusca > Scaphopoda > Dentaliida > Dentaliidae > Pictodentalium > Pictodentalium vernedei. Next base: position 479,381,452 of record CM062295.1, read on the forward strand.
GTTTGTCTGGACCTGGGTTAATCCCAATTTCACCTGCAGAAATGCATAGTTTTAAAAGCCATAAAGCAATACCCACAAGAACATAACAAAGAGGGGCGTAACATTTCATTCTGATAGCGCTTACCACTGAATGTCCAATTAAAGATAGTGGTAAGCTCATTGTCGATGATGCTACCAGATTCGGATAACTGTGTGTACAATACGGACGACTGGAATTGGAATAAAATGATCCCATGACACTATTGAGAATGTAAGAGCGTGTCTGCTCGTATCCGATGGTATGCGTTAAAATTAACATAAGTCTAAGACCGTTTAAGCCGTGGCCGCGGAACAAGTAAACCAAGAGGAGTGTTTGTGGATCTAGTTGCTTCTTACCCTGCATGCCACTGCCAGCTATAGCTGCGAAAGAACCCACTCGCATTCGGTAGCTAGTTATGTCACACATCGAGTGAATTTAGGAACTTGTGAAGAAATGTAGTGGGTCCAATCATCCGCACAGGATGGCATACTCTGGTCAATTTTTCTTGGGTCATATCAGTGGAGAGAACAGAACTAGAAAGTGAGAATAGAAATTCAATCAAGAATGAGAACAATATATTTACATGTACAAGAAGTAATAGTGTTGAGACACAAAACGAGTTCATTTTAGGAACACGCTTTCCAGCAACTGGTGTATTCAACCTCGGGGTACTGGTAGTGTATGATTCTTGGGACTAATTTTCGTTCGCATTTTTCAAGTAGTTCGCTAGGTTTGATTAGTAGAAAAATACTAGGAATAATAGTGGGTGCATGCATGTCAACATGGGGCTCCAAGCATCGGCCCATGATGCCATGGCATCCCATGGTAGAACCATGGCCTGCCATGCCACCCTGGACCGTGTTACTAAGGACCATTCAATCCCATCACATGTAAATACGCAGAACTTTCTGATCTTCATGGTACGAGAGATGGGGAGAGACACAGTCCACACTGGTCACGTGGCAGTAGATTCACTTACGTCTTGTTCTATGAAAAACAGAGGCGGGGGGGGGGGGGGGGGGGGGGGGGGGTCTGGCAAGAAACCATATTGAAAATTGTCATTATGGTATTATATGCGTTTCAGTCAGGGTAAGGGTTGGGTATTATAATTCCAGGGTAAGGTCACTCTCAAGCACCAGAGAGATATTTCGCATGGCTCGTCGGGTGGGTGGTTCCATGGGAGTATCTATAAATGGAGTATCAATAATGCGAGGCGTGTCGAGAAAGTAACGAAAGAAGACACGCGAAAGTAACTCGAAGTAGAAACTTTAATTCTAATGCAGCATGGGGCATTTGGGAACCAGGCAGGTGCAAATCGCCCCTACGGAAAGTTCTTCTTTGTCCTGGATAAGAATACCACAAGTGACAAGGAAGAAACCAAAGGGTGACGCAGGTGATGGCGATGAGTCATGCTAAATAGTACACGGCAGGGCCCACAGGAGGCTAGAACTTAGGATAATTATTTGCAGGTGAATTGTAGGTGATAAAGTTAGAACATTTGGTCAATTATAGCAGGGCTCGAAGCTATATCAGTCGAGATTCTGGGGTTACCGCATACCACGTACACTGCATAATTGTCTAAGCTGAGCAGACTGTTTGGTAGCTGAAACAGAGAAAATTATCGAAATATTTAGAAACAAATCTACATTGCTAAGTGAAACTATACAAGAGCACTAGTAATATACTTACACACTTGGAGTAATAACATATCCGGGCCGAGGACCAGGTGTATAACTTATCGCCCTCTTATGCGCGACTTGGGCACACAGCGGACAACCTTCAGAGTATAACCATCCACAGGCTAGTGGGCTGCATATGTACGTGAGTGCCCACACAAATACAATGGCAAGTACAAGGGCAAGTCAGTTGAAAAATAGTCAAACTGTATGTACAGATATAAACAGGCTTGGTGGAAAAACTGCAGTAAATTATCGTTAATTTCCCACCAAGTAACAAAGCAAAGAGAGTCCCTACTTAGATCTCCTGATTCGACTCGTCAGCCTCACATAAAGTCAAATCATGTCCTCAAGAAAGAGGGCATAACTCGAATTGCTGTAAAGTTCGGTCGTGGGTCAGGAAGTTATTGATGAGGTGGGTAGACAGAAGTAAAGGGATGCGTTATGATAATCCTTTTCCCACAACCAATAGAAAACGAAACTTGTAAGTGAAGTTCGTGAATATCTGGGTATTACATTTCTATCGGATGAGCACGGCTCACGATAACTCATTCCTACGAGCTTCACGATCTCCATCCAATCTGAAGTCATTAGCCTTCCATTCTAGACAATAGCTGGAAGTGTAACAGGGTTTGAGATGTAATTTGTGTGTGGCGCTGGACGGTTAGACGGAAACGTTGGATAAGGGCCCAAGTCTGCTGAGATGGTTTCCCATGATACCTAGGCTCAGGCTAATTGACAGGTATTTACTTTATCTTGTTACAATTTGAAGGGGGTGCTAGTCGACTTTGTTGTTGTGTAGCTCTACCGGGGGTTAAGGGGGCTTGCTTATCAAGTTTGAGAATGGGTGGCTCTGTGGGTCATTGCTGGGCTGAATTAGTATAGTAGGAGGGCGGTAACGCAACCTTTTCAATATGACGATGAACTTGAAAGCACCACGGTATTCCGAATGAGGGTACCTTTATTATGACACAAGAGCAAGAGTTAAGCCACGTGACTGTTAATCACAATCTTGTAAGCGAAAAGCATGCCAAAAAAGAGGCCATGCGAATAGCTGTAAAGAGGCTCCAGGTCAGGTCTATAGAGCTGATTTGCAGTTCTCTCTTCGGGAGGCCTTTGTATGCAACGCCATGCTTGTGGTTGGCATATTGAGCTGTCATTAACGGACTCAATTGTAACAAACTGAGAGGCCATAGGTGTAGCAGTCGTCTCCAGCTAAGCATCGTCTGCACATACGAGCAGACGACATCCTCCCAGAGACAATTGGTTTGGTTAGACCTTTTATGTAGCAGATGCTTCTTGTCAGGCGCAATCTGCCAACTCAGCCAGATGACATCTGACAAGGAACAACCACTAGGTCAGGCTAAGCCACATTCCGGAGATTTATTATACGGTTTGACGGTTAGAGCAGACGACATCCAACCAGAAATAACTATACTGATTGGGCCAGTTGTGTAACGGATGCCTCTAGTCATGCGCCATCTGCTTTTGCAGGCGGACGACACATGACCAGAAGCAGCCGCTATTAGGTTGTATGGATTATCATGCAAATTTTGTGCCAAATATATCGAAGATCCGGAAGTCCGAAGTTCAACGGCTGGTTATTCAGTAACTAGGCTTTCGCTTCATACAAAGTGTCGCATGGTCAAAACGCCAGGTGTCATCCTGCCGGTGACAACTTGTGTTGTTAGACAAGTGGCGTAGTAAGTGGCAGTACTCAGATGTCACCTGAACATTTGCACAAGAGATGTGTGGCTTGGGTGATTTTACAAGTGGGGGTTCAGGGAGTTGTAGGGTGGGCATAGTATGGAATACTGAGATATAGGGTATAAGTTATCAGATATAATTATTGCTGCGAAGGGCGAATTGACACCAGCAGTCTAAATTTTTCTTCGATAGAAAGCATTTTGGCACTGGTAGTAATTCGATACACGGTGTCGTCGAACTCCTTAACAGATATGACACCGTCATGAGTCCATGAACCTGCCACTTTCTTGTCTTTAACCAGAAGACGACCCTTGCGCGCAAGAGCTACCCTATCCTTAGTAAGATGCTCATTGTTATAGATGTTTTTCATTGACTGTTCACCCTTCAACTTTCGACGGCCCCTGTAGAATTTGTCACGTGTGCGGTAGCTAACAAATTTTACGAGTAAGAACCTAGGAGGGCGGCTTTGAGGGGGACCTGAGCGATGACTTCTCTCTATGTCGCTAATTTGCAACGGAACGCCCATTGCATTGGCAACGTCAAGTACAAGATTGTCGGTGTTTTATGTACTGGTTTCTGGTATACCACTGATTCTTAATGAACTGCGCATGCCATACTGGCGCAAATCTTCCAGTTCGTTATTGAGGTTGGCAATTATTTGCGACTGTTCGTCAACCACCATGGCATTGTGGGACATGTCTGGAAATCTTTGGGGGGAACCTTTGGAGAGTGTCCATATAACTTTCTGTATTCCCGTTCCTCTAACTCACCTTAACAGACGGATAATTACTTAATCTATGCCGATTCGGATTTCCAGGTGCAATGCTATTTTTTAAATTTTTGGGTTCTTTTCTGTTTCATGTTCGTGTTGTTGTTGTTGTTGTTGTTCTGCTTTTCACAGGTCTCTTGGACATTATGATCCCTCAATCCTACATACGCCTCTGCTCTTGGAGATCTCTTTTCATCGAGTGACAATCCTAAGTGCTTTAAGAACAAATATCATCTACCAAGATTTCTTGGCAAAAAGTACAACCATCTGTACTCTACTTTACACCAGAACATTCTGCTCACATGGCAGCTTTGTCAATACTAATTCAGGTTCCATCACCTGTCTCATTTATATTTTGAGATGTATTCGTTGGGCCCATCCTGTAAAGGGCAGGGGACTGAGTCATTACGGCTACCAATAATTTATTGATGTGGATTTGATAGTTACAATTTATTGTAGAGTTCCTTCGGGCATTTCCTTCGGACAGAATATGCAACACATCTATAAGATATGAAGACTTTTAATCACTGCACCAGCACTCCCTGACAATACTTTGAGGGCTCAACTGTTTAAGTAACGGAAACTTCTTAATTCGCATTCCCGTGTATTCTTAGGGTGTCATTTCGTCCCCTGAGTTCCAATATGTTCTATGTGTCATTGGGCACATAGAACACATTGGAACTTGAGGGGGCGATTTTGTAACAAAATACATTGAACCAAATTCTTAAGACATACTGAAACATTACCCTAGGAGGGTTACTCTGCTATTCGCCATCTTTCTTGTCGTTCATACTTATAATATTCAGATGCCTATACTTCGAATAAACATATCCCTTGCACCTCATTCCCTGTAAATGTGTCGCAAAAGCAATGAGCTGCCAATCCCTTCCATTCGCAATCTATGTGTTTCCTTGTGAACTTCTACTTTTTTCTGAATTTCAATATGTAATCCTCTAAAAAATCTTGCCTGCGCTTCTGATAAACATACGTCATTCACCGTCACGCATTTCTCGGCAACCCCATTCACCGTAAATGTGTCCCCTGTACAGCCATGAAGTGTGGCTATCTTCCAAGAGTCGAGACGCGGGCCCTTCTTTTTCACCACGGCGCCTTGTTACACATTACCCAACACTGCCCGCATTCCCGAAACTGGTTGCTTTAAGTATTCCAAAGACTGGAGAAGAATTATTGGCGTACACTATCGTTGTCTGAACAACGGCGCTAAGGACGTCACAGTAGTAACAATGCGACGTTCAGAATCCTATATCAGCAGATGGACCAGAAAGGAATGTTTCACATATACCGGCTGTACATGTCATTTCTTGAATAATGTTAATAAAAACGAGTGTTTTAATAATATCACTTGACAAAATATACACAGAAATGAAGGACACTGGTATGTATAATTATATCGTGTTTTACATAAAATATAAAAACGTGAAAAGGGACCCAGTTTGAAGAACAAATATTTTGCATTAGGCCGATCGAATAATCTGATTGCTGAGGTCTGAATCTTATTCTGGTTCGGTGGACCTAGATTACCTTTGAAACTCGGATGCAGATCTTGTGAATTGGATCGGAAGCGAAGAGCGCTCATCCGGATCGATTCTTCCTGACCACTCCAAAGCCATTTATTTATATTTAGAAGAACGCAAGGGACCAAGGTAGATATGGAACACTCCAAATCAAATATTGGAAGGCCACGCTGATGATTACAGCCTTCGAGCTGGACGCGTACCTTCTGAATCGCTTTCAACAGTACCATAAACCAGAAGTGAAAATTAAGGCACGATAATTTATTGAAACAGTCATCCCGTGACTTCCACTACCAAACATATAATTTCAAATAGTTATTCAAACTACGCAGTGTTTTAGCATTAAAAATAATGCCATTCCATTTTACTCCGAGTCATTAACTCATCATGTCGAACAATTTTACTCCATCCCCTCCCTGACTGGCAACGAATAACATCACCCTTGTGGAGACAGATGAAAACAAGCCCCGTGCCGTTGTACAGATACATAAGAGAAAAATTTGGCTAAACTGGCAAAGAAAGACTCGACCTTGAAACGATTCTTACACCTTAGCGACTAAATAAACAATAGCGTTATAATGGTCAAAGAAAGTGAAGTGTCAGTGTTGATGAAAGACTCGACTTCGCCAGTCCCGATAGACGTCCCCCCCCCCCCCCCCCCCCCACACACACACACACACCTCAGCTTATATGGTTGAGGCTAGTTAGACCGGCACGCTGTGCACGTTCGGAACAGAGTAACAAGGAAACAGTCAAACTTGGGATTCATGTTACGTAAAAATAACGACAGCACATATGCTTATCTTAACATTTCATGTAAATACCTTTAATAAGCCTTTCCTACCCAAACATTCCCTATTGTAATATCAATGATAAAATCATCCGAAACGTTTTTAACCAACCTCCCCATATATAGTTTTTATCCGACAAGCAATTTTGGAAGTCAAAGAACTATATAAACAGGGCATATTCCTTTCATATGTTAGGCCTCATAATCATCGAAGCCAGTGGCGTACATAGCCTCTCGATGATTTGCGTGCGTGCGTGTTACTTTGGGGTGGGGGTGGGGGGGGGGGGGCTGTGAAGCCAAACATTGTTCCACAGATCTGAAAAAAAATTCATAAGATTTCGAATAGAGCAACCACAAAACGTCAAAGATTTTATTTTTATTTTCCGAATTTTAATGTGAGCCCCCAAATGTTGGTTGCCCCCCCCCCCTCTCTCTCTCTCTCTCTCTCCCTCTATCTCTCTCTCTCTCTCTCTCTCTCCCCCCCTCTCTCTCTCTCTCTCTCTCTCACTCTTTCTCTATCTCTCTCTTCTCTCTCTCTCTCTCTATCTCAATCTACATCACTTCTTGTTTTACATAATTCCTGGCGCATTTGAATCACCAAATGGAAATACAGCAGTTCTGGTACCTGTTACCGATTGGCACAACAGAGAGCGATAGATTGAAGGCATATCTTATAATAATATATTCCCCCGTTGATCATCAATATTAGATGTTCCTCCATACTGAGCTAACAGTTTTACGATTTGAATTAATCTTTGGGTAGCGCACCACATTTTCTCAGTTTTGCAGACGGGAAAATTTCTGTACTGACTGCTTGTGTTGAAACTAATGCGATGCAAATTGAGTGTGTATTTTTAGGATCAGATATATGATAGCATTAGGTGATTTTTTGGACAACAGAATTCAGATTTTTATTCATTTAGTTGGAGCCCGATGTACAGGGATAAATTACCATATTCATTATGGGAAACGGAGGCTTCGAAAAGTTTGCCATTTTTATATGTCATTTTACCGGGAGATGTTCGGATGGTTATAGTAAAAATGGGACGCAGACAGGTGATTATAAACTGGAGTTGGCATGCCCCAGTGGTGGGGAGGTGAGGATCGTGGACAAATTCTGCTTGTTAAGCTTCAGCGTGTCTAGAAATGGATGCTTTTCGGCATTTTTCATGCAGTTTTAAAGGTCGACACCTTGCATTTGTCAGTGAATTATTTTTCACACGTAAAGTCTGTTTACTCATATATTGTCAGGTGGTGATGTCCGTTTTAGTGGATTTAGACAATGTAATGCGTGTGATGGATTGGGCAACTGAGTTAGAAAAACATTGCATTTCAAGACATTATATAGCATGGCATTGTGGGACATGTTTAGAAATCTTTGGAGGGAACCTTTGGGGAGTGTCCATATAACTTCCTGTATTCCCGTTTCTCTAACTCACCTGAACAGACGATGATTACTTAATCTATGCCAGTAGGTGATAATTGCGGATTCTAGGACAGGATTTACAAAAACTGTACACGTACATGTACGTGTACCGCCATTGGGATTTAGTGTTAAATCGTGTATAGAGTGTAAAAAATGTCGTTTTTTCATGGTGTTCCAGAATCCGCAATTGTTTTTGAGGCTCTCGGATCGTACTTTTGAGGTTCAAACATCCGTTGGCGGGGGAGTGAAATTCGAAACATCGCTCCGAAGGGAAAAAATTATGAAATTTGAAGAAAATGTAAATTTAAAAATTTTTCTCACCGTTCCCATCGCGGATCAGACCTTCGATCTATCGTTGGTGAACGCAAGCAAAAAACGTTTTGCGGCTTCTAGGACAGCATCAAAAAAAGCGGTTTGCGGATTCTGGGACACCGACGTTCGCCAACGGCTGTTTGAACGGTCGAGGGTGCGATCTGATCGGTGAAACCCATTTGCGGATTCTAGGACAGGGAAAATCGATCTCAAAACGTTTTTTCGACGTTCGCCAATGGTGAAAAGTGAGTGTAAAGTGAAGTTACTCATCGAGGATTTTTTTAAAAAATTTTAAAAACCGATTTCCTTGTGCAATGCTATTTTTTAAATTTTGACTTCCACTACCAAACATATAATTTCAAATAGTTATTCAAACTACCCAGTGTTTTAGCATTAAAAATAATGTCATTCCAATTTACTCCGAGTCATTAACTCATGATGTCAAACAATTTTACTCCATCCCCTCCCTGACTGGCAACGAATAACCTCACCCCTGTGCAGACAGATTAAAACGAGCCCCGTGCCGTTGTACAGATACATAAGAGAAAAAATTGGCTCAACTGGCAAAGAAAGACTCCACCTTGAATCGATTCTTACACCTTAGCGAATAAATAAACGATAGCGATAATGGTCGAAGAAAGTGAAGTGTCAGTGTTGATGAAGGACTCGAATTCCAGTCCCGATAGACTCCCCCCCCCCCCTCCTTCCCCACACACACACCTCCTCAGCCTATATGGTTGAGGCCAGTTAGACCGGCACGCTGTGCACGTTCGGAACAGAGTAACAAGGAAACAGTTAAACTTGGGATTCCTGTTAAGTAAAAATAACGACAGCACATATGATTATCTTAACATTTCATGTAAATACCTTTAATAAGCCTTTCCTACCCAAACATTCCCTAGTGTGATATCAATGTATTTATTTATTTATTTACTGGTGTTTAAGGTCACATATTTCTGAACAATGGCCAATCATGACCACGGCAGTTTTACGGGTGGAGGAAGCCGGAGTACGCGGAGAGAACCACCGAGCAACGGCGAGCAACTGTCAGCTCCCCAACATACTAACTCCACACAAGCAGGGTTAGCATTGGTTGAAGTCATGTGCACCATCGACGTACAGTACGACTTAGTACACAGCGTCACCGTGCCCCCACGTGGGCAATGGGGGTGAAGTGTCTTACCCAAGGACACAACGCGGTTGCCGCAATTGGGATTCGAACCGAGGGCAATATCAATGATGATACGATTTGAATTAATCTTTGGGTAGCGCACCACATTTTCTCAGATTTGCACACGTTAAGATTTCTGTACTGACTGCTTGTGTTGAAACTGATGCGATTCAAATTGAGTATGTATTTTTAGGATCAGATATATGATAGCATTAGGTGATTTGTTGGACAACAGAATTCAGATTTTTATTCATTTAGTTGGAGCTTGATGTACAGGGATAAATTACCATATTCGTTATGGGAAACGGAGGCTTCGAAAAGTTTGCCATTTTTATATGTCATTTTACCGGGAGATGTTCGGATCCATATAGCAAAAATGGGACGCAGACAGGTGATTATAAACTGGAGTTGACATGCCCCAGTGGTGGGGAGGTGAGGATCGTGGACAAATTCTGCTTGTTAAGCTTCAGCGTGTCAAGAAATGGATGATTTTCGGAATTTTTTCATGCAATTTTAAAGGTCGACACCTTGCCGTTGAATTATTTTTCACACGTAAAGTCTGTTTACTCATATATTGTCAGGTGGTGATGTCCGTTTTAGAGGATTTAGACAATGTAATGCATGTGATGGGTTGGGCAACTAACTTAGAAAAACATTGCATTTCAAGACATTATATGGCATAGCATTGTTTAAACAATATTTATTTCAGAAAACATGTTGAAGAACAGATTACATATTAACACAATAGTACATAAACTGAAGTGGATTCAGCAGTAAGCTTGTTTAGCTTATACAAGGCTGTCTCCGATACATTTTAAACCTTTCGTCTTTAATGGCTGGTACGGAAGTATTTTATGTTCTTTGGCATGATTGAAAAAATTGTGTACAAACTGCTCGAAGACAAGTGAGTGATCGAGCTAACTGAAGGGAGATAAAGAGAGCGGAAGAAAAAAATGACAAAATTGCAGAATGACCTAAGGAAAAATTGGTGCCAGAGTGACATGGCATGCAGTGATTGGGGCGTTAGAATAGTCACGGTCTCGTGTTCTGAGCTACTGGAAATGTTTACTATGAAGAATAAATTTGTGGACCTGCTGGAATATGAACTTGTAGGTTGGCAAGTCGTAATATTCACAACCATAAAGCAAGATGTCGGTTGTAATCAAGTGGGGTATGGAACCCAATGTTTGCATTCGGGTGTGGATTGACATGGGACAATGGAAGAAGTAATGGCCAGTAGTTTCGCGTTCACCACATACACACAGGGGACTATCAGAGAGGAAGTTGTTGTGTAAGTCACTGTTAAGATTACTGCAATTAAGACGTAGACGGCAGTGGATAATTTGTGCACGACGTGAGGTATGATTGTAAAAGTAGGTGGGAACCTTGAAGCTTGAGACGGAGTTATTTTCTCTAACTTCAAGCGGTACGCTATTCCATAATCGTGTGGTAGAAGGAAGAAATGACATGTGGTACGCGTTGTTCGACAACGTGGAGCTGCGAAGTTGTCGCGTCGGAGATTATAATTATGAGTCACAGAGGTGGGAGAAGGAATTAAGTTGGACATATATTGGGGTACAAGGCCATGATACATTTTAAAATACTGCTGGAGTTTGTGATTTGTTCGTCTTGTTTCTAGAGTTTCCCAGCCAGTTTCCAAATAGAGTCGAGATTTGCTAGTGCTCTTGGTACCCCCTGTCACAAGTCGTGCTGCTTCAATCTGTATTTTTTTTAGATCATCAGCTTCAGTGGCGGTACAGTTGTCCCATACAGTATCGGCATACTCAAGTATTGGGCGAACATAAGCAAAGTAAATTTGCTCCAGGCTTTTCCGATCGAGTCTGTATTTGAACCGTCTGAAGATATCCACACGCTTCCACGCTTTTTTGGTTATTTCTGCAATATGAGAGGACCATGATCCTCGATTATCAAGTGTTAGTCCTAGATGTTTGTGGTAAATGACCTCGTTGATATCAGTCTCAAACATGTGAAGAATTGGGTGACTCGGCTGATTAGTTTTACGAGTTATTAACAGGGACTCTGTTTTGGCGGGATCAAAATTTTTTAACCATCGGTTAGACCATTCCTCGACTCGTTTTAAGTCAGTTCCAATGATTTCAGCAGAGATTTTGGGGTCTTCATCAATTAGATAAAGTGTTGTGTCGTCTGCAAACAACCGAATACTACTAGTGATGTTCTCAACTATGTCGTTGATATAAATCAGAAATAGCAAGGGTCCCAGAATGGATCCTTGGGGTACCCCTGTTGGTACATGTTTCCAGGATGATGATACCGAATTAAGAACAACGCACTGCTGTCATTCATCCAAGTATGATTTAAACCACTGTAGGAGAGAGCCAGTGATTCCGATGTCTTGTAGCTTGTAGAGAAGTCCTTTGTGCCAAACCTTGTCGAAGGCCTTGCTCACGTCACAAAATATCACACGTATCTCCTTTCCCTCGTCTAGTGCATAACTGAAGGCATCGTAAATGTCAGTTAGCTGCAAGACAGTTGAATCAGACGGCAGGAACCCGGACTGAAAAGGTGTTAGGAGCATATTAGTCTTCAGAAAATGGAGGATTTTTTGAAAGACACATTTTTCGAATACTTTACTCAAACAACTCAACAGGGTAATTGGGCGGTAATTTTGAACTAGCTTGCTATCGCCTTTCTTGAATACAGGGCTGACATTATCTCGTTTCCATTCAGGTGGGAAAAACGATTTTTGGAGCATTGAGTTGAAGAGCGTTGTTAAAGGGTGACACAAGCTAGATGAGCATTTTTTGAGTAGGTGGGGCTGACATTGTCGGGCCCACAAGCTTTGGAAACATTAATCGATTGGAGAGCTTTGAGGTTGTTCTCGGGCGCGATAGTGATTTCGCTGATTTCAGCGCGACCAACTTCGTCTCGAGTTTGAGGAAGGGGATGATTAAAATCATCGATCGTTGAGATATTACAGAAATATTTATTAAACAGTTTTGCCTTTTCATTGTCTGACACAAATAGTATGTTGTCATCCTCAAGTATGGGAATTGTTTGTTTTGTGCGGGAAAGAAGACTCGTGAATGTTTTCCACCAGTCAGAGGAACTCATTGTTGAAGAGTTTAATTTTTCGTCGATTTTAGAAAAGAAGTTCAATTTTGATTTGCGAATTTCAGAGACTGTTTGGTTGCGTTTGAGCCGAAATTTCTCCCATGACGATGGAGTATTTTTTTGTTTTAGCTTTTCTATAAAGCCGTTTACGCTGGCGAATTAATTTTCTAATATTATTATGCATCCACGGCGGTTGATTCGGTCGACATGTGATCATCTTGTGTGGGATAAATTTCGTTGCATAGTGTTCAAGTAAGCCAGTCAATTGGGGCACGTGGTCTGATAGAGGTGATTCAAGCCAAATAGTTTCCCAGTTGATGTCACTGAGTGCGCTGTTAAGCCTATCGTAATCACCTGCACTGAAGCACCAGATTTTTCGTTTATAAGTATTAATTTTTTTTTTAGGGTTTTAAGAGACCACGTCACCGGGCAATGGTATCTTCAGAGCTCCGCAAAGAACGGATCATTCACTTCAACGTTACTGATATTGGTGAGTGCTTGGTCATTTACGATAACGAGGTCAAGCAGGGTGTCGGAAGTTTCTGTAAAGTACGTCGATTCCTGAACTACTTGCGTGAGATTATATTCACTAAGAAGCTGTTGCATTGGTCCGTTTCGGCGGCCATGCTGGTTGTCGTTGAAATCGCCGGTTACAATGATATTTGGTATATTTGTGTCTAATGCTTTGTCTAGTGATGCAGAGATCAGACTCCATACGTCACTAGAAGAGTTAGGTGGTCGATAAATTACACCGAGAAGGATCGGGCCATGCTCAGTAAAAATTTGAACCCATAGACTTTCAAGGGTTTCAATGTTTAGATCCCATCGGTGTTTGAAGCAGATGTAATTCTTCAAGTAGATGGCAACTCCACCACCTCGACTACCACGGTCATTTCTCAGCGGCGGGTGAAAGGATGGTAATTCAATGTCAGAGTCGCAGTCGTTGGCGTCCAACCACGTCTCAGTGAAGGCACAAACATCGTAGGACAACGCCTCACAAGCAATAACGTCGATTTTTGGTCGTAGGCTTTGGATATTAAGATGGAGGAAGGATATGCCATTGGGAACAGCTTACCTGGTGGACGTTGTCGTGGCAGAATCAGATGTGGATGGCCGTGGGTGTTTGTCTGGACCTGGGTTAATCCCAATGTCACCTGCAGAAATGCATAGTTTTAAAAGCCATAAAGCAATACCCACAAGAACATAACAAAGAGGGGCGTAACATTTCATTCTGATAGCGCTTACCACTGAATGTCCAATTAAAGATAGTGGTAAGCTCATTGTCGATGATGCTACCAGATTCGGATAACTGTGTGTACAATACGGACGACTGGAATTGGAATAAAGTGATCCCATGACACTATTGAGAATGTAAGAGCGTGTCTGCTCGTATCCGATGGTATGCGTTAAAATTAACATAAGTCTAAGACCGTTTAAGCCGTGGCCGCGGAACAAGTAAACCAAGAGGAGTGTTTGTGGATCTAGTTGCTTCTTACCCTGCATGCCACTGCCAGCTATAGCTGCGAAAGAACCCACTCGCATTCGGTAGCTAGTTATGTCACACATCGAGTGAATTTAGGAACTTGTGAAGAAATGTAGTGGGTCCAATCATCCGCACAGGATGGCATACTCTGGTCAATTTTTCTTGGGTCATATCAGTGGAGAGAACAGAACTAGAAAGTGAGAATAGAAATTCAGTCAAGAATGAGAACAATATATTTACATGTACAGGAAGTAATGGTGTTGAGACACAAAACGAGTTCATTTTAGGAACACGCTTTCCAGCAACTGGTGTATTCAACCTCGGGGTACTGGTAGTGTATGATTCTTGGGACTAATTTTCGTTCGCATTTTTCAAGTAGTTCGCTAGGTTTGATTAGTAGAAAAATACTAGGAATAATAGTGGGTGCATGCATGTCAACATGGGGCTCCAAGCATCGGCCCATGATGCCATGGCATCCCATGGAAGAACCATGGCCTGCCATGCCACCCTGGACCGTGTTACTAAGGACCATTCAATCCCATCACATGTAAATACGCAGAACTTTCTGATCTTCATGGTACGAGAGATGGGGAGAGACACAGTCCACACTGGTCACGTGGCAGTAGATTCACTTACGTCTTGTTCTATGAAAAACAGAGGCGGGGGGGGGGGGGGTCTGGCAAGAAACCATATTGAAAATTGTCATATTGGTATTATATGCGTTTCAGTCAGGGTAAGGGTTGGGTATTATAATTCCAGGGTAAGGTCACTCTCAAGCACCAGAGAGATATTTCGCATGGCTCGTCGGGTGGGTGGTTCCATGGGAGTATCTATAAATGGAGTATCAATAATGCGAGGCGTGTCGAGAAAGTAACGAAAGAAGACACGCGAAAGTAACTCGAAGTAGAAACTTTAATTCTAATGCAGCATGGGGCATTTGGGAACCAGGCAGGTGCAAATCGCCCCTACGGAAAGTTCTTCTTTGTCCTGGATAAGAATACCACAAGTGACAAGGAAGAAACCAAAGGGTGACGCAGGTGATGGCGATGAGTCATGCGAAATAGTACACGGCAGGGCCCACAGGAGGCTAGAACTTAGGATAATTATTTGCAGGTGAATTGTAGGTGATAAAGTTAGAACATTTGGTCAATTATAGCAGGGCTCGAAGCTATATCAGTCGAGATTCTGGGGTTACCGCATACCACGTACACTGCATAATTGTCTAAGCTGAGCAGACTGTTTGGTAGCTGAAACAGAGAAAATTATCGAAATATTTAGAAACAAATCTACATTGCTAAGTGAAACTATACAAGAGCACTAGTAATATACTTACACACTTGGAGTAATAACATATCCGGGCCGAGGACCAGGTGTATAACTTATCGCCCTCTTATGCGCGACTTGGGCACACAGCGGACAACCTTCAGAGTATAACCATCCACAGGCTAGTGGACTGCATATGTACGTGAGTGCCCACACAAATACAATGGCAAGTACAAGGGCAAGTCAGTAGAAAAATAGTCAAACTGTATGTACAGATATAAACAGGCTTGGTGGAAAAACTGCAGTATATTATCGTTAATTTCCCACCCAGTAACAAAGCAAAGAGAGTCCCTACTTAGATCTCCTGATTCGACTCGTCAGCCTCACATAAAGTCAAATCATGTCCTCAAGAAAGAGGGCATAACTCGAATTGCTGTAAAGTTCGGTCGTGGGTCAGGAAGTTATTGATGAGGTGGGTAGACAGAAGTAAAGGGATGCGTTATGATAATCCTTTTCCCACAACCAATAGAAAACGAAACTTGTAAGTGAAGTTCGTGAATATCTGGGTATTACATTTCTATCGGATGAGCACGGCTCACGATAACTCATTCCTACGAGCTTCGCGATCTCCATCCAATCTGAAGTCATTAGCCTTCCATTCTAGACAATAGCTGGAAGTGTAACAGGGTTTGAGATGTAATTTGTGTGTGGAGCTGGACGGTTAGACGGAAACGTTGGATAAGGGCCCAAGTCTGCTGAGATGGTTTCCCATGATACCTAGGCTCAGGCTAATTGACAGGTATTTACTTTATCTTGTTACAATTTGAAGGGGGTGCTAGTCGACTTTGTTGTTGTGTAGCTCTACCGGGGGTTAAGGGGGCTTGCTTATCAAGTTTGAGAATGGGTGGCTCTGTGGGTCATTGCTGGGCTGAATTAGTATAGTAGGAGGGCGGTAACGCAACCTTTTCAATATGACGATGAACTTGAAAGCACCACGGTATTCCGAATGAGGGTACCTTTATTATGACACAAGAGCAAGAGTTAAGCCACGTGACTGTTAATCACAATCTTGTAAGCGAAAAGCATGCCAAAAAAGAGGCCATGCGAATAGCTGTAAAGAGGCTCCAGGTCAGGTCTATAGAGCTGATTTGCAGTTCTCTCTTCGGGAGGCCTTTGTATGCAACGCCATGCTTGTGGTTGGCATATTGAGCTGTCATTAACGGACTCAATTGTAACAAACTGAGAGGCCATAGGTGTAGCAGTCGTCTCCAGCTAAGCATCGTCTGCACATACGAGCAGACGACATCCTCCCAGAGACAATTGCTTTGGTTAGACCTTTTATGTAGCAGATGCTTCTTGTCAGGCGCAATCTGCCAACTCAGCCAGATGACATCTGACAAGGAACAACCACTAGGTCAGGCTAAGCCACATTCCGGAGATTTATTATACGGTTTGACGGTTAGAGCAGACGACATCCAACCAGAAATAACTATACTGATTGGGCCAGTTGTGTAACGGATGCCTCTAGTCATGCGCCATCTGCTTTTGCAGGCGGACGACACATGACCAGAAGCAGCCGCTATTAGGTTGTATGGATTATCATGCAAATTTTGTGCCAAATATATCGAAGATCCGGAAGTCCGAAGTTCAACGGCTGGTTATTCAGTAACTAGGCTTTCGCTTCATACAAAGTGTCGCATGGTCAAAACGCCAGGTGTCATCCTGCCGGTGACAACTTGTGTTGTTAGACAAGTGGCGTAGTAAGTGGCAGTACTCAGATGTCACCTGAACATTTGCACAAGAGATGTGTGGCTTGGGTGATTTTACAAGTGGGGGTTCAGGGAGTTGTAGGGTGGGCATAGTATGGAATACTGAGATATAGGGTATAAGTTATCAGATATAATTATTGCTGCGAAGGGCGAATTGACACCAGCAGTCTAAATTTTTCTTCGATAGAAAGCATTTTGGCACTGGTAGTAATTCGATGCACGGTGTCGTCGAACTCCTTAACAGATATGACACCGTCATGAGTCCATGAACCTGCCACTTTCTTGTCTTTAACCAGAAGACGACCCTTGCGCGCAAGAGCTACCCTATCCTTAGTAAGATGCTCATTGTTATAGATGTTTTTCATTGACTGTTCACCCTTCAACTTTCGACGGCCCCTGTAGAATTTGTCACGTGTGCGGTAGCTAACAAATTTTACGAGTAAGAACCTAGGAGGGCGGCTTTGAGGGGGACCTGAGCGATGACTTCTCTCTATGTCGCTAATTTGCAACGGAACGCCCATTGCATTGGCAACGTCAAGTACAAGATTGTCGGTGTTTTATGTACTGGTTTCTGGTATACCACTGATTCTTAATGAACTGCGCATGCCATACTGGCGCAAATCTTCCAGTTCGTTATTGAGGTTGGCAATTATTTGCGACTGTTCGTCAACCACCATGGCATTGTGGGACATGTCTGGAAATCTTTGGGGGGAACCTTTGGAGAGTGTCCATATAACTTTCTGTATTCCCGTTCCTCTAACTCACCTTAACAGACGGATAATTACTTAATCTATGCCGATTCGGATTTCCATGTGCAATGCTATTTTGTAAATTTTTGGGTTCTTTTCTGTTTCATGTTCGTGTTGTTGTTGTTGTTCTGCTTTTCACAGGTCTCTTGGACATTATGATCCCTCAATCCTACATACGCCTCTGCTCTTGGAGATCTCTTTTCATCGAGTGACAATCCTAAGTGCTTTAAGAACAAATATCATCTACCAAGATTTCTTGGCAAAAAGTACAACCATCTGTACTCTACTTTACACCAGAACATTCTGCTCACATGGCAGCTTTGTCAATACTAATTCAGGTTCCATCACCTGTCTCATTTATATTTTGAGATGTATTCGTTGGGCCCATCCTGTAAAGGGCAGGGGACTGAGTCATTACGGCTACCAATAATTTATTGATGTGGATTTGATAGTTACAATTAATTGTAGAGTTCCTTCGGGCATTTCCTTCGGACAGAATATGCAACACATCTATAAGATATGAAGACTTTTAATCACTGCACCAGCACTCCCTGACAATACTTTGAGGGCTCAACTGTTTAAGTAACGGAAACTTCTTAATTCGCATTCCCGTGTATTCTTAGGGTGTCATTTCGTCCCCTGAGTTCCAATATGTTCTATGTGTCATTGGGCACATAGAACACATTGGAACTTGAGGGGGCGATTTTGTAACAAAATACATTGAACCAAATTCTTAAGACATACTGAAACATTACCCTAGGAGGGTTACTCTGCTATTCGCCATCTTTCTTGTCGTTCATACTTATAATATTCAGATGCCTATACTTCGAATAAACATATCCCTTGCACCTCATTCCCTGTAAATGTGTCGCAAAAGCAATGAGCTGCCAATCCCTTCCATTCGCAATCTATGTGTTTCCTTGTGAACTTCTACTTTTTTCTGAATTTCAATATGTAATCCTCTAAAAAATCTTGCCTGCGCTTCTGATAAACATACGTCATTCACCGTCACGCATTTCTCGGCAACCCCATTCACCGTAAATGTGTCCCCTGTACAGCCATGAAGTGTGGCTATCTTCCAAGAGTCGAGACGCGGGCCCTTCTTTTTCACCACGGCGCCTTGTTACACATTACCCAACACTGCCCGCATTCCCGAAACTGGTTGCTTTAAGTATTCCAAAGACTGGAGAAGAATTATTGGCGTACACTATCGTTGTCTGAACAACGGCGCTAAGGACGTCACAGTAGTAACAATACGACGTTCAGAATCCTATATCAGCAGATGGACCAGAAAGGAATGTTTCACATATACCGGCTGTACATGTCATTTCTTGAATAATGTTAATAAAAACGAGTGTTTTAATAATATCACTTGACAAAATATACACAGAAATGAAGGACACTGGTATGTATAATTATATCGTGTTTTACATAAAATATAAAAACGTGAAAAGGGACCCAGTTTGAAGAACAAATATTTTGCATTAGGCCGATCGAATAATCTGATTGCTGAGGTCTGAATCTTATTCTGGTTCGGTGGACCTAGATTACCTTTGAAACTCGGATGCAGATCTTGTGAATTGGATCGGAAGCGAAGAGCGCTCATCCGGATCGATTCTTCCTGACCACTCCAAAGCCATTTATTTATATTTAGAAGAACGCAAGGGACCAAGGTAGATATGGAACACTCCAAATCAAATATTGGAAGGCCACGCTGATGATTACAGCCTTCGAGCTGGACGCGTACCTTCTGAATCGCTTTCAACAGTACCATAAACCAGAAGTGAAAATTAAGGCACGATAATTTATTGAAACAGTCATCCCGTGACTTCCACTACCAAACATATAATTTCAAATAGTTATTCAAACTACGCAGTGTTTTAGCATTAAAAATAATGCCATTCCATTTTACTCCGAGTCATTAACTCATCATGTCGAACAATTTTACTCCATCCCCTCCCTGACTGGCAACGAATAACATCACCCTTGTGGAGACAGATGAAAACAAGCCCCGTGCCGTTGTACAGATACATAAGAGAAAAATTTGGCTAAACTGGCAAAGAAAGACTCGACCTTGAAACGATTCTTACACCTTAGCGACTAAATAAACAATAGCGTTAATGGTCGAAGAAAGTGAAGTGTCAGTGTTGATGAAAGACTCGACTTCGCCAGTCCCGATAGACGTTCCCCCCCCCCCCCCCCCCCACACACACACACACCTCAGCTTATATGGTTGAGGCTAGTTAGACCGGCACGCTGTGCACGTTCGGAACAGAGTAACAAGGAAACAGTCAAACTTGGGATTCATGTTACGTAAAAATAACGACAGCACATATGCTTATCTTAACATTTCATGTAAATACCTTTAATAAGCCTTTCCTACCCAAACATTCCCTATTGTAATATCAATGATAAAATCATCCGAAACGTTTTTAACCAACCTCCCCATATATAGTTTTTATCCGACAAGCAATTTTGGAAGTCAAAGAACTATATAAACAGGGCATATTCCTTTCATATGTTAGGCCTCATAATCATCGAAGCCAGTGGCGTACATAGCCTCTCGATGATTTGCGTGCGTGTTACTTTGGGGTGGGGGTGGGGGGGGGGGGCTGTGAAGCCAAACATTGTTCCACAGATCTGAAAAAAAATTCATAAGATTTCGAATAGAGCAACCACAAAACGTCAAAGATTTTATTTTTATTTTCCGAATTTTAATGTGAGCCCCCAAATGTTGGTTGCCCCCCCCTCTCTCTCTCTCTCTCTCTCTCCCTCTATCTCTCTCTCTCTCTCTCTCTCTCTCTCTCCCCCCCTCTCTCTCTCTCTCTCTCTCTCACTCTTTCTCTATCTCTCTCTTCTCTCTCTCTCTCTCTATCTCAATCTACATCACTTCTTGTTTTACATAATTCCTGGCGCATTTGAATCACCAAATGGAAATACAGCAGTTCTGGTACCTGTTACCGATTGGCACAACAGAGAGCGATAGATTGAAGGCATATCTTATAATAATATATTCCCCCGTTGATCATCAATATTAGATGTTCCTCCATACTGAGCTAACAGTTTTACGATTTGAATTAATCTTTGGGTAGCGCACCACATTTTCTCAGTTTTGCAGACGGGAAAATTTCTGTACTGACTGCTTGTGTTGAAACTAATGCGATGCAAATTGAGTGTGTATTTTTAGGATCAGATATATGATAGCATTAGTTGATTTTTTGGACAACAGAATTCAGATTTTTATTCATTTAGTTGGAGCCCGATGTACAGGGATAAATTACCATATTCATTATGGGAAACGGAGGCTTCGAAAAGTTCGCCATTTTTATATGTCATTTTACCGGGAGATGTTCGGATGGTTATAGTAAAAATGGGACGCAGACAGGTGATTATAAACTGGAGTTGGCATGCCCCAGTGGTGGGGAGGTGAGGATCGTGGACAAATTCTGCTTGTTAAGCTTCAGCGTGTCTAGAAATGGATGCTTTTCGGCATTTTTCATGCAGTTTTAAAGGTCGACACCTTGCATTTGTCAGTGAATTATTTTTCACACGTAAAGTCTGTTTACTCATATATTGTCAGGTGGTGATGTCCGTTTTAGTGGATTTAGACAATGTAATGCGTGTGATGGGTTGGGCAACTGAGTTAGAAAAACATTGCATTTCAAGACATTATATGGCATGGCATTGTGGGACATGTCTAGAAATCTTTGGAGGGAACCTTTGGGGAGTGTCCATATAACTTCCTGTATTCCCGTTTCTCTAACTCACCTGAACAGACGATGATTACTTAATCTATGCCAGTAGGTGATAATTGCGGATTCTAGGACAGGATTTACAAAAACTGTACACGTACATGTACGTGTACCGCCATAGGGATTTAGTGTTAAATCGTGTATAGAGTGTAAAAAATGTCGTTTTTTCATGGTGTTCCAGAATCCGCAATTGTTTTTGAGGCTCTCGGATCGTACTTTTGAGGTTCAAACATCCGTTGGCGGGGGAGTGAAATTCGAAACATCGCTCCGAAGGGAAAAAATTATGAAATTTGAAGAAAATGTAAATTTAAAAATTTTTCTCACCGTTCCCATCGCGGATCAGACCTTCGATCTATCGTTGGTGAACGCAAGCAAAAAACGTTTTGCGGCTTCTAGGACAGCATCAAAAAAAGCGGTTTGCGGATTCTGGGACACCGACGTTCGCCAACGGCTGTTTGAACGGTCGAGGGTGCGATCTGATCGGTGAAACCCATTTGCGGATTCTAGGACAGGGAAAATCGATCTCAAAAGGTTTTTTCGACGTTCGCCAATGGTGAAAAGTGAGTGTAAAGTGAAGTTACTCATCGAGGATTTTTTTGAAAAATTTTAAAAACCGATTTCGGCCTACAGTACATCGAAAAAATGCGGTTTGCCGGTTCTGTGACACCACCATGTTCGCGATCGCGTTCCGGACGGTCTAGGGTACGATCGGATCGGCGAAAACGATTTGCCGATTCACCTCGCGAGTTTTGTGAGGTGAATCGTGATAGAATCGGTTTTGAGGAGTTTTCAATTTTGTACTTAGTGTAAATAAAATAGCTTTTCTCATTCAATAGAGTCGACTATAAAATTGAGTCCCACTTTAGGTGGGTTTTAAGCGAGAAAATTTGTGTTTAACTAACATTATGAAATCTTTGCAAAAATCCTTTCATTTTTTGTTCTTGTATAAATGAAAGGTTTTCGTTCAATGGATGACATTGAAAAACTCGACTTTGGAAAATTAGAACCAATGGAAATCGTCCGTTCACGTTTGTCATAGCGAGATTGAGGTAAATCATAATAAAACAGTTTGTAGATTTTTTTTTCATTCAAATAAATTCCACTATAAAGCGTTTTCACTTAGATGAGTTTTAAGAGATAAAAATTGTGTTATAAATTGACACTCATGTTTTGTTCCGGTGTGAATGAAAGGTATTTCGTTTTAATAGTGCATAATAAAATCGCGTTTTCCACTCAGTCGGGTTTTAAGAGGTAAATTGAATTTTAATCGACTTGTGATAATGTTTCAGAGATATGAATGAACCCTTTTAACGAATATAATTATTCTCAAACGTGTTAAATCAGAAACCGGTTTCTTATGCGCTAAACTTTCATACTTTTCAAAGTCTTCCTGTTCGTCACGGAGTGAATAATCGATGATGTGATCTTTAACACGTTCGAGGGCAAAACGCATTCATAGAGGTTTTATTTTGTAAAATATTTTTCCTTAACTGGTTTTAGTTATTATATATTAAAGACAGAAGATTTTTATTTACTTAAAACATAAAATAATTATATATTTAATTTTGAGAATAATAAAATAACTCACGTTAGCACACTCTAAAGGAAATATTAATAATTTTAAAAACGAAAAAATGTTTTTACACATCACAGATTCCAAGCGGAGAGATCAACTTCTCAACGAATATGAACGTGCTAAGAAGAGTATTCAATCAGCTGACAGAAGCAGGCGATTGGGAGAAATGGAATTAAAACGTGAAACCACAAAATTATTTAAACTCGTGACGGAGGTTCAGGAATGAAGTAAAAAGGAGATCGTTGATGAATTGAGGCCCTTAAAAGAAAGTTCTTTGAGAATGGGTTCGTTGCCAGGCAGTTTTACGAGGGGGTTTTCCTTTCATAGATCATCGCCGGATTACGTTCCCATGAGGATCGAAACCGACGTGAGCGAAAGCGACGATGCGGCTTCGACTATCACCACTGATAGCGTCGCGCCGTCCGAGGATGGTGGTAAGAGAGATCTGTTGCATGGAATTTATAAGGATTCTGATTCTAGAACTTTTATTGGCAACACCGAAGTGCAAGAGGATGATGATAATTTAATCGTCGGTTCGAATAGGTACAAATTAACTCCTGGACTGCGCAAATTGCTCCTTTTCGACAAGCCTGGAGATTACAGGGATCGGGATTTCGACAATTACGGCGACATTCTGGTTCAGACCCACTCCATGAAGAGAAATAACGATGTTAGAGAAACGAGACCCAAAGCCAATAGAGGTTACAAGTGGACGAAGGTGGTGAAACCCATATGGGATATGAATAAGAAGTTCGTCGAATCGGTTACTGGGAAAGGAGTGAGAACCACTTTTCTTCCGAGCGATTCTGATGCTCTATCTCAGAGATTGAGATTGTTGATGGCAAGTAAACGCGCTGGTAATACTGGATTAGATAATGAGATAGTGAGCATATGCGACGAATTGTTGAGGCAAAAGGTTTTGAATAAGCGCGATTATAAATGGCTGATGAATGAATTGAAGGATTGATATATATATAATAAGTAGAGAGAACAAACAAACAAACAAAAAAATATATAAAATAAAAACAGTAAATTTTACAATAGAAAATAATAAAAAGTATTTAAACAACAAACGATTTACCAGTGAAAAAACAAAATATATATTATAAAATAAAAAATGTTGGTGATAAAGAACAGGGGATACGTTAGAACTTACATTCAAGGCGGTTCTCTGGCATCGTCGATTCTATAATGCGAGCGTTCACGAGCGATGCAGGTAGAAAACTCGCATTGACCGCATTTGAGGTCGGTAAGAAGACAGCTTTGGATGCTGGTAAGAAAGCCGCTTCTGAAGCTAGTGGTAGGATAGCTTCTGTGGCTGGCAAGAGGGCAGCCGATGTGTTGATTGACAAGTTGATCAGTCTGCCGGCAAAGCGAACTACGTTAGAGCGATCGCCGAAAAAGTGGAAAGATTTTAAGGATGCTGCGGTACCCATACAAGATTTAGCCAAAATGACGAGTGGATCTGGATTGACGAGAACTCGTGACAGTGTAATATAAATAAATAATAATATTTATGAAAACTGAGTTTGAAAAAACATAAAAATAGTGTTTGAAAAATCTAAAAATAACAAAAATAAATAAAGATGAACATTAAAGATATGTCTTGGAACGACGCCGCGACCAAGAGGTCGAATAACGAGTTCTTTCCCAAAAACATAAGAGACTTGATAGTGGGAAATCTGTTGATGAATCTATTGTCGCAACCTGACTGGTTGGATTATGACAGATTATTCGTGTTTGGCAAGAGCTTGTTTCAACCCGAATACAGATTGCTTCGAGAGTGCATGGATCGTAGATTGCCCAAGGATGTTATAGCTAGAATCTTTAACAGTAGGGACGAATTCGACAAAAGTGAAGCTTCTTTTCGACCATTTTGGACAGTGCAGCTATGGAATTGATGAAGAGAAATGCGTCTTCGAACGTCGAGTGTTGATTTTATGAGAACGCTAGCGACATTCCGGATCCTAGAGAATTGAAATTGGAAGATAAGAATCTCATGATTTTCGATGATCTGCTTTTGGAGAGACAGAACCAATGCGAATCGTATTACGTTCGGGGTCGTCACAGCAATATGGACTGTTTCTACCTGTCACAGAATTATTTTCGATTGCCCAGACAGACAATAAGGGAGAACGCTAATTTACTGTGTCTCTTTCACCAGGATCTCAAGAATCTCAATCACATCTACGGTGATCACGTCGCAAACGACATGAGCGTGGCGGAATTCAGGAGATTCTGCAAGAGGGTTTGGGATGGAAGACTTTACAATTTCGTCGTGGTCGATTTGACTAGCGAATTTAATCACGGAAAATATCGGTGTGGATTCGACAAGTTTTATGTTTCTGATGATAATAAGATAGAGAGCGAAAACAAAAATTAGAAAATAATAAATCATCAAATAATTTAGTTTTGAAAAAATTAAAATTAAAAATATAATGTTCGAACAAGGAGAATTGTTAGAATGGATAGCTGAGAATACGGCTGCAAAACAATCCATTCAAATCGTGGTGAGTGGCGATTCAACTCGATTCGCAACGAAATTCGAACCCTCCATCGAATTGAATAGAGAGAAAAGATACGAGATGGCGTTGGTGAATCTGGAGACTTATTATTCCTTTCCCAACGTCACCGAAAAGAATAACTCGTTCAAGTATTCCGACGGAGTGGATTGGTTGGAGATTCGAATTCCCAAAGGAAGTTACGACATAGACGATTTGAACAATTACATTCAGACGCAAATGAAGACGTATGGAAAGGGAAGCATCAAGATCAGACTCGCTCCCAACCCTAATACCCTACAAACGATGTTGGATTTGGAAGATAATTTTCGAGTGGATTTCAACACAGACGATTCTATAGGCAAGATGCTGGGATTCGATCGAAAGATGTATCGAGGCCACGTGGCATCTGAAAATACGGTCGACATTCTCGCAGTCAATAGCATTCTGGTGAACGTGGACATGATTGCTGGAAGCTATGTGAATGGTAGCGCTCAACTGACGATCTATTCCTTCTTTCCAAACGTGTCGCCGGGTTATAAGATCGTGGAACGACCTCGAAATTTAGTTTATCTACCAGTGATTTTAGACACGTTGTATAGTCTCAAAACCACGTTGACGGATCAAAATGGTGAACTGTTAGATCTTTGCGGAGAGAGGATGACGATATGATTTCACATAAGAGAAATATAAAAAGCCAAAAAAAAAATATATTGTGTAGATACATAAATAAGAAAATAAAATAAACGCAATATTAATTTACAAAAATTATTTAATATATATAATTATCATTAAAACAAAAAAAACCAATTGAACAAAATATATTTTAAAAAAAAAATTATGACACAATACATGGTTAAAAACGTGAACATATCCGCAGGACAGAGGAAGAAACTTAAGAGAGCTTTAACAACTCGAGGCGAGGCGGTGAGATTCAAATTCACTCACGCAGATCTGGAGAGTGGCGGTCAGGATTCGATCGTCTGGACCAGAAGTCAAATCAAAAGGTTGGAGAAAGCGATTCGTGATGGAAGAGGGTTGACGGTGAGATTGAGTCCCGCTCAATTGAAATACAATTTGAGAATGAAAGGCGGTTTCCTACCGCTATTGGCAGGAATTGCCGCAAAAGCATTACCCTTTGCTGCAAAAGCATTACCCTTTCTCAGAAAGACTCTCGGCATAGGAGCTCTCTCGGGACTCGCGAGATCGGCAGTTGAGAAATTAATGGGTGGCAGCGGACTGTTTGTGAAGAAGGGAGGAGCCATGTGTCACGTCCACATAGATGACAGCGGTGAAGGATTGTATCTAGAACCCGTTAGAGGTGGCAACTCTTTGAGTGGAAACGGTCTCTATCTGAAGAGTGGACGGAGCGTTGAGCGACTTGGTAAGGTTTTGTTGTTTGGTGAGAATTCGCCGTTTAAGAATATACCAATTTTGAGTATGTTAGTATAATGTAAAAAATTATATATTTATATAAAATATAAAAAACATAAATCATAGAAAGTATAAAAAAATAATATAAAATGGATAAAAAGGTGGAAAAACAATTAGACGATAATGATGAATATCGCGAGATAGAGTGCAAAAAAGATGTGGAAAAATGATGAGTCACTAATGATGAATATTGCGGGATAGTGTGGGAAAAAGATGTGGAAAAACAATTAGACGCTAATGATGGATATCTTAGGAAAGAACTGAAAAAAGAGCGGGATAGATGGTTGAAATTTAAAAGAATGAGATGTTTTCCACCGCCACCACTACCTTCTGAAGAGAATGGTAATGGTGTGAGTGTTACCAAGAGATGCACCACATTTGTTCATAATTATGATACTTATAAACAAATGTGTTCTTATAAAAATGTAATATATCACAAAAAAAAGAAAAGAAGAATCGACGTCGAAACTTGAGAAAAAAGGAAACGTTATTATAATATATATGGGCGAAGAAGAAGAAGAAGAAGAAGAAGAAGAAGAAGAAGGAAAACAAAAAAACAAAAAAAAAGTATTGAGATCTAGAGATGTTTTAAATAATTCATTCCACATCTCTGACATTTCCCTTCACGTACCCTTTTATCCATGCACTCCAGCCACCACCACTCGTGAGTTTATCCTCATCCACAAACTCACACAAACTGAAACCTATTGCTTTCCTTTTAGTTATATTCTCCCTTCTTTTATTACTAGTTTCATCACCCTCTTTACATAAAGTAAATACTTGGAATCGGGCTGTCGAATACAATCTTAATAGCTCATTGCAATTCTTTAATGCACACGTTCAAGCTGGTGGAATAAGAGCAACAAATCGATATGGCGGGTAACATAACCTTAGACGAGGTACAGGCCAACTCAGAATATGACTTTGTAGCCCAATATGATAATACTTCCGAAGAAGTTGAGGATTCTCCTTTCCACGGTCATAACCTTAAATGTGAATACTATTTGCCTGGAAATTTTCAATCGTCCATCGAAAACGAATCACAATCCT
Source organism: Pictodentalium vernedei (assembly GCA_031216915.1). Classification (NCBI taxonomy): domain Eukaryota; kingdom Metazoa; phylum Mollusca; class Scaphopoda; order Dentaliida; family Dentaliidae; genus Pictodentalium; species Pictodentalium vernedei. The sequence continues at coordinate 479,409,527 of CM062295.1, forward strand.
TCTCGCTCTTCCATATTAATTGTCAGAGCATCAATGCCTAATGGGAGTCCCTACACGATCTCTTATTTACCTTACAAGGACCCCAAAATACCTTTGATATCATTGGCCTAACAGAAATTTTCAATATCCCTGCAAACATATCATATTGTCTTGATGGTTACCATAATCTAATAAAAAACAACCGCCCAGACGGCGATGACGGCAGAGGTGGGGTGGGACTTTTCATCAAAGAGAGCATTGATTTCAAAATTCGTCATGATTTGTCAGTTTTTGTCCCGTACATTGTTGAATCTCTTTTTATCGAAATCACTGTCAATAAATCAAGGAGAGTCATTGGGGTGATCTACAGACCAAATACGCCACCGAAAGCGGACATTGATATCTTTCTAAACAAACTTAATGAAATAACCGACAAGCTAAACCAGGAAAATGTATCTTCCTATATAGCTGGTGACATTAATATTGATCTGCTTAAATATGATTCCCATGTCAAAACAGATAACTACATAAACCTCATGTTCAGCCAAGGCTTTTTACCTGTGATCACCAAACCCACCCGACTAACTTCACACTCGGCTACACTTATTGATCACATTTTTTCTAACAATATTCAATCCACCTCATTGTCTGGGATAATAATAACTGACGTTTCAGACCACTTCGGTACTTTTCATATTGAAACCGTGCCCCACAAAACATACAGAGAATCATATATATGGGTACGTAAAGTAAATGACGAAACCATTGCACACTTCAACCAACTTCTATCAGAATGTGATTTTTCTCCAGTTATGGGTTCCGATAACCCCAACACGGCTTATAATAATTTCCTACACATATATCTAGGATTATTTGACCTGGCTTTCTTCCGGATCCGTGTCCGCACCAACGGTAAATTCATCAAAAGGCAACCCTGGATGACAAGAGGACTAATAGTTTCATCAAATAATAAAAGTAAATTTTACAACAAGAAGATAAAAAACCCGTGTGAATCTAACATAAGAAACTACAAAAAACTACTGTAGAATATTCAATAAAGTCAAAAAGCAATGCAAAGCAAATTATTTTAAAAGTATCTTGAGCGTACACAAGCATAACCTTCGTAAAACATGGCAAATACTAAATGCCGCCATGAAAACACCAAACATAGCAACAAACTTACCTCAATATTTTATCCATAATGATAAAGAACTCAATGACCCAACAGAAATAGCTAAAGAACTCAATATGTACTTTGCAAATATAGGAAAACGCACGAGTGACAAAATACCTAAGACCAACAAGTCGCCCTATGACCTCATGGAACAAAACTTCACAAATAGCTTTTACGTGAGTCCTACATGTGAGTTTGAAGTGAAGAGTATCGCAAAATCCCTAAAATCTAAAGGGAGCAAGGACTATAACGAAATAAGCTCGAATCTTCTCAAATGAACTATCGATCCCATAGTTAACCCTCTAACACACATTTTCAATTGCTCCTTTGCATGTGGCATTGTTCCGGATAAAATGAAAATTGCAAAAGTTATTCCTATTTTTAAAACAGGCGACCAACATAACTTCACAAATTATAGACCTATTAGCATACTTCCCACATTCTCTAAACTCTTAGAAAAACTTATGTCAGCGAGACTTCTAAAGTACTTAAATCGTTTTGGCATCCTACATCAGAATCAGTACGGTTTTAGGGAAAATCATAGTACGGTGCATCTAGTTATGCAACTACTAAAAACCATAGCCGAAGAAAACAACAAGAAAAGTAAAAACAGCACATTGGCGTTATTTTTGGACCTGTCAAAGGCGTTCGATACAATTAACCACGACATTTTGATTAATAAATTAGACAAATATGGTATTAGGGGACTTGGCAATGAATGGTTTAGAAGTTATCTTTCTAATAGGTTGCAATACGTTGCATACGGAAACTATATATCTGACAGGGTTACAATATCGCACGGAGTTCCTCAAGGTTCGATACTTGGTCCAGCCCTATTTCTGATATATGTCAATGATATCTATCACGCTACCTCCCTCAATTTATTGTCTTTTGCTGACGATATCACGGGGCATTCTTCTGGACCAGACCCAAACCAGTTAGCCCTACTCATAAATGATGAGTTAGGTAAAATCTTTGAATGGTGCTGTACGAATCAACTTGTCGTAAACGCCACCAAGTCCAAATATATTCTAATGAACCCATCGGCCAAAAAAACAACAGAAATTCGTCATAATATTCTAATCAACGGCCAAAACATAAGTAGAGTAGGTTCAAATAATACTGAGAAATCCTTAAAATTCTTAGGTATACATATTGACGATAGTCTATCTTACAAGCACCATATATCTCAACTCTCCTCCAAGATCGCCCGTGCTAATTTCGCACTGAATAAAGTGAAGACAACACTACCTCGTGAAGCCCTGAAAACACTCTATTATGCCCTGATACACACACACTTAGTGTATGGGATAAACGTATGGGGAAATTCTAGAACGATTAAAAAGATTCTTCTCCAGAAACGCTCAATCCGCATAATAAACAATAAAAAATACAATGCTCACACCGATCCCCTCTTTCGAGAAAACAAGATTCTCAAAGTGAACAACCTCTTTAAACTGCACGCATGTTTGTTCGTATTCGATTGGTATCACGATAATCATCTTTTCAAAATCATTTTCAGTCGGTTGTCAACACTACGGGTCGAGCTAGCAGAAGAAGAGATTCGCTTGAATATACTAGAATAAGGACAAGGTCTCTGGAGAACTTTCCTATACACATTTACCCCAAACTTTGGAATGATCTAGATCTTGACTTACGTAATATAAACAACAGAAACATTTTTAAAAAACAACTAACTTCAAAATTACTGTCTCAATATCCCGATTACATCGACTGTGACAATCCTTACTGTAATGAGTGTGCTTCTAGTAGGTGATTTCACAGAATAACTTACGTAATATAAACAACAGAAACATTTTTAAAAAAAAAAAAAAAAAAAAAAAAAATCAACAACTAACTTCAAATTTGCTGTCGCGGTATCCCGACTACATTGAATGCTATAATCTTTACTATAATGGGTGTGCCTCTAGTAGGTAAGATTTTGCAGAATATACTCCAGTGCATGCATTTTGTAGATACACTAGCCTAGCGTCCCTCAAGAACTGTGCCAATTAACGCAGGTCCTTGAGCTCTAAATTTTATTAAGTTTCATTAGGTAGACTGAGTATTTACCCTTCCCTTCTTGAGAGCCCAACACCTGGCACCAGTCAGCCGAAAGCTGCCTTCTGGAGCTCTCGGCAGACTACGCCAGGATTTGGAGCTGTCAACGGAAGTGAAGTTTTTGGTCATCTAGCGAGACGCTTCCACCTGTACTGTAGGCAAATGGGTCTGGATATTTCAATTCTCGTCTATTACCATAGTTCTGCTTACCCCACCAGCCACCAGCTTCAAGTGTAAATATTAAACAGCTCAATTCCAATGTCCGCGCTATATTTTCTGGGAGATGACAGGTAGACAGCCAATCTGGCTATGTCATCTCCCTGTGGTATACATGCTTAACTGTCTCCTTTTGATATTTATGTAATTGTATATTGTTTGTATACTGCTAAATAAAGATTCATTCATTCATTCATTTATTTTTCTTCTTCTGCGCTAAAAATCAGTCTCTCTATTGTTTATATTTCTAAGTCTGTTATTAGCATGTTGACGGTCGTGTCTTCTCCTTTTTCGAAGATGTGTGGAATGTTTATCTTTACTTTTTAAAGTTTTTTTACATTGGTGAACGCGCTCTCACCACCCGATTTGTTCACGAGTTCGAGAGAGATTTTTGGATATATGTAACTTCCGTAGGGCAATGACAAATCGTCCTTTTCGAATTCTCTATCTTTGCTGATGACGATTTTCTGTAGATCGCTTTGGTACTTGTAAAACAAATCGAGCGTGGCTTCGTCCAATTTCAAAGCATGCTATATTTGTCGTGTTTGTGCTCTAAACCCTTCTTCTCAACCTCGTTCAATTCGATAGCGTCGTGCCATTGTAATTTATAGATTTTATAACCGAATTTCTTACACGTTTCGACTCATTTCAATTTCAATTCACATCTTTTAGGTGTTGTTGTCATGATCAATTATTTGTTTTTTTTGTTTTATGAACTATTGCAAATAATATATATTTTTTTAATTTTGTGTTTAAATAATAATTTGTTAAAAAAAGCTTGTTTTTTTTTACTCTATATATATATATATATATATATATATATATATATATATATATATATATATATATAAAGGTTTTTTTTTAATTTTAATTTTCTTTAATGTAAAAATTTTTTTTGTAAAAGTTTCTTTCTCTTTATATATAAATAAAAAGTTTAAATTTAACATCCTTTTTCTCTAGTATTAATTCAATTTTTTTCACAGTAAGGAACATAAAAAAATCGATTAATTTCATCAAAAAAATTTTTTTTGAAGGAATTAAAACATATATATAAAAGCTATTTTAAAACTTTTTAACAAATTATTATTTAAATACAAAATTAAAAAAAAAAAAATATTCTTACAAATGAAGCAAACAAATAAAAAAATGGAAAATTTAAATGAGAAAACCATACCTCAGTTAAACGAGATGTGTAGAGAATTAAACATTCCACATTTTAGAAATCATAGAACCAAATCAAAAAAAAATTGAAGTCATACAGGAATATCATTTGCAAAATGATGGAAAGAAAAAAATCAAAAGATCGGAAGTGAACAAACTTAAACAGACTCGAATTGCAAAAAAAATAAGCCGACTGACTGACGATAGAAAACGAAAAGTGGAGCGTGATGAAATTAGAAAGATCATGCGTGAGAAGATATGTAGTTTGCTCGATGAAAAGGCAAACGAAATGTTGATAGCAACGACGTCAAAATATGCTTCGGTTGTGAAAAATGAGAAGAAGAAAAAGATAGTAAAAGGAATTGAAATGCTGACGTTGAAAAAAAAACGTTCTGGTTGCGAAAAATAAGAAGATGATCAAACGAAAAACCATCAAAGAACTGCAAGTTTCAAAAGAAAATTTAAAAAAAATGAAAACGAGTGATGCGGTTCAGAATCTAGACAAACGAGATATATCGAATGAAATTCGATGAGCAATTGACGCAGGGAAAGGAGAAGAATATGTAGCACGCCTCATCATGGAAGCATTCCAATCAAATCCCATAGAACGGGAGAGTGCGATCAAAGGCATTTTTAAAACTTTTGACATGGTTTCCTCGTTCAAGAAAGTCAATCTAAAATTGTTCATGGAACGGGTGAAGAAAAAAGTATTGGATTTGTTTCATGAACACATGACCGTGGGACAAAAAATTAAGATGATACTCCATTGCGTGATGAATAAAAATCGACATGAATTTCGGCGAGAGCATCGTGAAAAATGCATATTTCAGATCTAATGTCGAACCTGTATTTCGAGGTTCAGATTTATCAGACGTTTTTGAAATGATGAAAGACGAGATGTTGACGTCTCTCGGGAATTATCAACATGAAGGTAGTAATTGGACATTCGATGAGGTGTTGAAACTCGAAATTCATATAACTAAAAACGATTCATTGAAAGTGTCTTCCTACGTGGAATTACCATATTTCTTAGCTAAAAGAAATCATCGTGAGAAATAAAGATGATCAGTGTTTTAAATGGGCAGTCACCTCCGCTTTATACCCCGTCAAACTCCATCCCGAGAGGGTTTCTTGTTATGAGGAGACTTCTAAAAATCTCAATTGGACCGGAGTGCCTTTTCCAATGCAGTTAAAACACATCAAATGTTTCGAGGTTCAAAATCCCTCCATAGCGGTGAACGTCTTAGGATACGACGATGAAAAACGAATGATCTATCCTATCAGACAGACTTCGTATCTCGAAAGAGAAAAGACAATTATTTTATTATTGATTTCGAATGGTGACAATCGTCATTATTGTTGGGTTCAGGATTCGAGCTGATTACTGTCGAGACAAAATAATAAACATAAAGGAAAGATATGTTTATGTTGCAACTGCATGAACGTGTTTCACAGTGAAAAATCGTTAGCGAAACATCAGGAATATTGCAACAAAAATCAAGGTATCACCGTCGAAATGTCTAAACCCAAAACCATCGTGAACTTTCAAAATCACAATAGAAGGTTAAAAGTACCATTCGTCGTGTACGCCGATTTTGAATGCTTCACCATGAAAATGAGGTCCTGCCAACCCAACGCTCTTCGAAGTTACGTCGAAAGATATCAAAAACAATCGCCTTCAGGTTATTGCATTTACGTGAAATGTGCTTTCGACTTGCAACACGACATGGGTCCCTTCACCTACATGAAACAGTGCGAAGATGATGACGTGGCTCAAAGGTTCATGGAAGAGTTAGAATCGAAAATTCAAATTTTATACGACAAATTCAAAACACCGGCGAAAATGATCATCACGCAAGAGCAGCAGGACGAAAATAACAGAGCCACTGAATGTCACATATGCAGACAATTGTTCGACGAAAATTCGAAGGAAAATAAGAAGGTTAGAGACCACGATCATTACAAAGGTCTGTATCGTGGTCCGGCTCACAGCAAGTGTAATTTAAAATATCGAGACACCGTTTTCTATCCGGTGATATTTCACAATCTCTCGGGTTATGATAGTCATCTGTTTGTGAAAAATCTCAGCACCTCCCAGGAAGAATGAAATTGCATCGCGAAGAGCGAAGATACATTTCCATCATGAAATGGAAGCTCATGGAGAAGAAAAGAGTAATCAACGGAGAGACATTGGAAGAAAAAACGAAATCCATTCATAGAGGCATAAGTTTCATTGACAGTTTTAAATTCATGTCGACCGTTCTTGAAAAATTAGTCGATAACATAAGCAAGGATAAATTTAAAATCCCGAGCGAACATTTCGGAGAACGAGTAGACGTCATGTTCAGGAAAGGAGTCTATCCTTATGATTACATGAATGATCTAAAGAGATTCGATAACACCACACTACCTTCGAAAGAAGATTTTTATTCGAAATTATACGAATCCGACTTTTCCGACGAGAATTACGAACACGCCAAAAACGTGTGGAAATCATTCGATATGAAAACCATGAGAGATTATCACGATCTCTGACGTGTTCGAAAATTTTCGAGACGTCTGTCGGATCTGGCTTGGTATTTCACCGCACCCGGTCTGGCGTGGGATGCTCTGTTGAAGACCACTGAAGTCCAATTGGAATTATTATCTGATGTGGACATGTTGCTCTTGTTCAAAAGGGCTGCGATAGGTGGCATTTCGATGATCTCCCACAGATATTCTGAAGCTAACAATCCTTACATGAAAGAAGGTTTCGATTTGAAACTATCGAATAAATACATAAGTATTGGGATGCTAATAATCTGTATGGTTGGGCTATGAGTCATCCTTTACTGATTAGAAATTTCGAATGGGTGACGGAACCGGAAGAGATGCAAAAATGGAGAGACTATCCTTGCATTTTAGGAGTCGATTTGAACTATCCGGAAGAATTACACGATCTACACAATGATTATCTGCTGGCTCCCGAACGAATGGAACCGATCGAAGGAGATGGAGGAAAAACTCATTCCCAGTTTATTTAACAAACATAAGTACGTCGTCTACAGCGAGAATTTGAAACAATACGTTGATTACGGGATGAAATTAGTCACCATACATCACGTCGATTTGAACTATCTGGAAGAATTACATGATCTACACAATGATTATCCACTGGCTCCTGAATGAATGGAACCAATCGAAGGAGACGGAGGAAAAACTCATTCCCAATTTATTTAACAAACGTAAGTATGTCATCTACAGCGAGAATTTGAAACAATACGTTGATTACGGGATGAAATTAGTCGACATACATCGCGTCATTCGATTCGACGAAGGGCCTTGGATGAAAAAATACATTGATATCAACACGAATCTCAGAATTCGAGCCGAGAACGATTTCGAAAAAGATTTCTTCAAACTCATGAACAACTGTGTGTACGGTAAATCGATGGAAAACATCAGGAAGAGAACCATCACGTCTGAGAAAAAAGCTAAAAATTTAGTAGCGAAACCCAATTACAGACACCAAACCATATTCGTCGAAAATCTAGTGGCCATTCACATGCAAAAGACGCACCTGAAGTTCGACAAACCCTATTATCTCGGACCGATCATCTTAGATATCAGCAAGCGATTGATGTACGAGTTTCGCTATGATTACATCAAATGGAAATTTGGTGATAAAGCCAAACTACTGTTCACAGGCACAGACAGTTTAGTTAATGAGATAGAGACGAAAGACGTCTGCCGAGATATATCTCCGGATGTGACCGTGTGGTTCGACACGAGCAATTATCCCATCGATCACCCGTCCAACATTCCATCGAATGACAACAAGAAGGTGTTGGGTAAATTTAAGGACGAGAGCAGCGGTACACATATCGTCGAAGTCGTAGGTTTGAGACCCAAACTGTATGCTTATCATCTAGAAGATGAAGAGATCAAGAAGTGCAAAGGGGTTAAAGCATGCGTGGTGAAGAAAAACATCTCGTTCCGAGAGTATAAAGATTGTCTGTTAGGAAGTGGTCCAGTGTATAAGGCTATGAAATCAATTCAAAGCAAAAATCACGACTTGTATACCGAAATAGTCAACAAGATTTCGCTGATGGCTAACAACGATAAGACATTCATGTTAGATGATAAAATAAGCACTTTAGCACTCGGACATTGGACTTTGGATATGATTATGGATGATAGGATTCCAGATATGATTAAGGACGATAGGATTCCAGAAAATCAAGAGGAATTAGACGGATTCAAGATTATGTAAATCAATAGAGATATCGAGAGAGTTAGTTTAAAAAAGAAAAAGAAAAAAATATAAAAAATAACGTCATTTTACTGAATTATAATAAAATAAATAAATATAAAAAAAAATATACACATTTATGAATAAGAAAATAGAGATAATCATAGAAGGTGTCGTCTTACCTAACAAACCCCTATCCAACATTGATCTGTCAAATCCGACGAAGGATTTGAAAATCAAAGATTTTCTTGGCATGTTTTCCAGAGATGCCTTGCCGAAGAGAAGACCTCGACAATCGGAATGCGGAATTTTAAATCTAGACGATATATCGGGTGAAGGCACTCACTGGGTGACGTGGTTCAAGAACGGGAAGAAGAAGAATTATTATTTTGACAGCTACAGAATCTCGCCGCCAAAAGAGATAAAGAACTATTTCAACGAATCGATGGTTCATTACAACACAGAACAAGTGCAATCGCCAGATCAAGTGTTTTGTGGTTGCTTGTGTCTCTACGTTCTCAAGAGATGGTCTGAAGGAGATCGGTTTCAAGACATTCTCAATGATTTACATTAGAGAGAGATTTTTTTATAGTATATATAAAGGTAAAAAAATTATTTAAAAAAATTTAATCGAATAAAAACGAAAAATAAAAAATAAGTGAAATAATTCATTTTTAATAAACTATGTTAGAAATATATTTTTAAAACAAAAAACCTCAAAACAACATGCCAGTCGATAAATTTGGTAGAAGTGACGATGAAAGTCGACCCAAAAAGAAGAGGAAGATGCTCGAAGTCGGCGATGGTTATGACGTTGCCAACTTGGACGAACATTACGTTTGGAGATACAAACCTCGAGAGGAACCTTTGAACATGAACGATAAGAAGCTCTACAATCTTCCCGAGCCGACAGATCTCGCAAATGCGGTGACTAAAAAATATGTCGACAGGGGGAACGCAGATTTCGAACGAATCATGTTAGATAATTACGTGGATAAAGCCATGACCAACAATCTCAATCTGAAATCCAAACGTTTGGTGAACGTCGCAAATCCCATAGATTCTACCGATGCCGCGACCAAGAAATACGTGGACGACTCTCATGCGTGATTCAGCAAACATCTGAGAAGTAGATACGTTCAGAAAATGATTCACTCGGAATTGAACGCCAATTCTAACAAGATAACGAACGTGGCCACTCCCACGAATCCCAAGGACGTGGTGACCAAACACTACGTACATCTGGAACACAGAAAGTCTGACAGATGAGAAATGAAATCGGATCTGAATGTGGGATTCAACAAGATATTGAATCTGTCAAAGGTCGACGACACAGATGCAGACTCCACCGCAGTCAACAAGGGCTACGTGGATTCTGCCGTGATACAATCTCAAGAATACATAGAATCGCAAGTGGATGATCTCTACCTGAACAAACAATCTGGCGGAACCATGGAGGGTGGCATCAACATGAATGGTCACAATTTATTCGGTCTCGATCACGATCCCGAATTCGATTCCAGTGGGGTCAGCAGGAAGTACGTGGACGACAATTCAGTCTGGAGAAAGGGCGACATCATGGAAGGTAAACTAGACATGGGCAGACATGCGCTCACGAATCTACCGGATCCCATGTCGGATGCCTGCACCCTGATTTCAGTGGTGGAGAAAGTAAAATACACTAGGCAATTGATCACCGTGTGGGCCGAGGAGGCCGGCACATTAGAGGAGGGAAAATCCGAGAGGTCTTTTGGAAACGGAGGTAGCGGATCACAACATAGTCAGGTAGGATATCCCATGCTGTTGGGAGGTGAAATCATATGAATGAGACCCGTCTGGCTTCCACGGATTTGAATAACAGAGCGGTCGTCTATCTCATGGTAAACAGAGTACAGAGCGATAAGAGATACAGTGTTGAAAAGACTGAGAATCAACACGCGAATGTTAGCACGTTCGGCACGCCTCTCAAAGTGAATGCTGGAGACAGGATTAATTTCGTTATGAAAACCAATAATCCCAAAGCCGCCACTTCCGTGGTGAGCCTACTGATCGAACTAGATCCTTTGAACAAACAGTGAACGCGTGGAAATAATTAATTTAAAAAAAAATAATGAGTGATTATTAAAAACAAAACAAAAAAGTAATGAGATTTAGAAAGATGTTCAATCTCTCTAGATCTCATTACTTTTATTTTTTTTTTTGTTTTTTTTTTTTAATAATTACTCATTACTTTTTATTTTTTTAAATTTTTTTTAACACACACGTCTCTCATCGAATGATTGGCATCTTATTTCCATCCGATTCGAATTGTAATTCTCTGTCTGACAGGACCAGGGTGAAGGCTTTGGTTTTTCCCAGCACGTTCCTATCGAATTGCATCTTGATCTGATTGTCTAAGACGTTACTCTTGAGTCGTTCGCTCTGTTTACTGACGTCGAACACGAACATGGGATACATCGACTTGTATTCACCGGGAGATATATTAGGGTTTCTCATCAATTCGTCTAGACCGTGATACTTTCTAAAATCTGCAGCATCGCCGTACAGTCTGCAGAAATCGTTCTTGTTGAATGACGCATTGTAATCGATTGCTGGATATCTCGAGGTGTTCAGAATTACTTGCATGTTTCTCAAATTGCAGTGATTGAATAGCGATGCATTCGTTTCCTGAGACCCGTCCCTATCAGTCTGAAATGCGACCACGATGAAACGCGGTCTCTCGGAAGCGGATTTCACTGTCAATCTCCAATCGAAGTGATTCATGGAGAGTGGAATGCTAGCCGTGTCGCACTGTCTCATTCTAAATCCCATGGGTAATTTACTCTTGGATTCTATGATCTTGTAGAGACACATTTTTTCCATGATCGAAGGCTGCACGTGCGGAACGAACCATGATATCTTGTGTAGAGTTATCTTATCCGCATTGGTCATGGAGAGTCTCACTATTGCGTCGTCGTTTCCTTTTCGAATCAACGTCAGATTGTGTTTGAATCCATACATGATCTTGTTGTAATCGTCTGTGAATCCAAAGATGTGTTTCAGAGGTATTCTGAATGAAAACTTTCCTTTAGGTCTGGACGTCTTGACGACGTAGTCGAATATCATGGTGGCGCCGACGCTAGCAGGTCCGATGGTGTCTTTCATCCACAACTGATTAAGTCCTCTGGATTTCGAAAAATCATCCAGATACATCAAGAGTCCGAACATCGTGGTGGCCTGACCGGGATGAAACACAGATTCTATCTTTTGTCCAGATAGCAAGTATTTTATATTACTGAATAGATGCATGATGCCATTATTGGCAAGAGTAACCGTGTCGTCGTCGGCGTATTCGGTCCCATCTTCCTTGGTGAGACGTCCCTGCACCACTATGTAACTCTCTCAAGGATGAACGAATAGATCTTGGGTTTCGACGTTGATTCTTATCTCTCCCGCATTGTTCAAACTCATACCAGTTATCAGTTCATATTCGTGAACCTCGTATTCTTGAATACTTTCATCTTTCACTATGCTGTGTGCGATATCTAGTATATTTGCCATTTTTGAAGGGTTTTTTGGTTTTTTTGTTTATTAATTAGCTTGGTTTTTTATCTAAAAATAGTTTTAATTATTTTTTATTATTTTTTTTTTCTCCTTTATATATATGTAAACAAGAAAATGTTAAAGAGAGTAAATAATAAAAAATTTTGTTTTCTTTATTAAAACTTCGTCTTCTGCAAATATTGTTCGTTAAACTTTCCAATGATCTCTTCTCCATCCAAAGCTTCGATTTCATAAGTCACCGGATCGGTGTGAAATATTTTGATTATCACGAAGATTTCCGAGGTCCATCGAGGAGTGTAACCCTTTTCGAAGTGCTTCTTATAAGCGTAGATTCTCACTCGATCGCCGACTCCAAATTTCGGCGTTCTAGACTTCTTCCTGATCTTAGATCTCTCGGGATATAGATTTGCGTAGACCCGTTTCTCGTTTCGAGGATCGCTAGCTTCCGCGGGAGTCATCTTGATCGGTCTGTGTCGCGTGTTGTTGTAATCTTTGACCAGACCATCCAGAGTGTATATGTATTTCTTAGTCGAATTCGCCGTGAAGTATCTGTACATCTTTTCCTTCATCGTTCGATTCCAACATTCCACGACACTGGCTTTCTCTTCATTTCCGATTGAGTAGAGGTTGACTAATCGATGAACGTGCTTGTTGTAGAATTCCTTCCCCTTATCCACCCACAATTTATTCGGTTTTCGAGAAGACGAGTCGAACACGCTCTTCAGAGCCTCGGCGACGCAAGGTCCCGATTTATTCTTCAAAGCTCTGATCCAACCATATTTGGAAAACACGTCGATGACTGTCAATAGATATTTGACACCCTTGTTCCACCTCAAAAACGATCTCATGTCGACCAAGTCAGCAGACCAAATGTCATCCAAACCCTTCACAAACAACCTTCTCTTTCGAAATTTACACGTGATGGGTTTGTGTAACTCCTCGGCCAATTCGCTCGTCAATAATCGTTTCTTCTTCTTTTCCAAAGTGCTTTTTTTTTAATGCCCCATCCTAATCGGCGTTTCACACCGATCAGATTGCCGACCGGCGAACAATCTGTCTTCTCTCTCCTGGTCGGATTCGATATACCTCTCAATTTTACCAACATGTTTTTATCGCAGACGTCTTTGTGAGTCTTAGTGTCGGGATGTTCAGCGTAGCACAGATCGTGATCATACGCATTTGCGTCCACCCTATTCACGTGTTTGGTCCAAGATTTAGGAGTCAGATCGGCGTTGAGTCTCTTGTTCAATTTCATTGCAGGTTCCGTGAAACTGTGACTCGGCAGATGCATTTCGAAAGGTAGATTATTGATCATTTTATTCATGATGCCTTTACCTTTGCTCGTGTTTTTTTTTTGACGAATTAAGTCTTGATCAAACCACACACATCGCAAATTCCGCGAAGCATCTCTCTGTCGTTTTTAGTTCGTACTTCTCGAGAATTACTCATCTAGGTAACTCTCTTACACTTTACGCAATACATTTTTTGAGAGTTATTTAAATTAATCCCGTATTTATTTTTATTTTATATATAAATTTAATATTTTCTTTTTTTAAAAATTCTGTTCTTATTATATATATATATATTTTTTCAATCGCTGCTCTTGAGTTCTATCAACTTACCAAATTCCTCCCTTGCCTCTTTCCTCCCCCTTTCCAGGAGAGAATCCTTCATCTCTTCCTTGATGATCTGACGAGTCTTGATTCTCACGGCTTCTTTCATGGCATCGTATTTCATTTTCTCACCCAATATCGTGAAGTATTCTCCATCCGATATCCTACCGTCTTTCAACGCCATCAAGATCATTTCGGATATCGTGTTGATCTTAGAGTCGGCCAAGATGCGAATCTTTTCGTGTTTCCTAACCTTCAGATATAATTTCCTACTCAAAACGTTTCCAACCGTGCTAAACAATCTGGCGGCGAGAGCCACTCCTTCTATGGTCAACACGATCGGAAGGCCAGCCGCGTTCGACAACAATCCGTAGGCCGGCCGTGTGTAAACCCATGGAAATCGTGATGAGTGTCGTGTCGACCGCATTGACGAATTTCACGAAGTGCGAATACTTCTTCTTGAGAGAACGACGAGAGTCTCTCTCTCGAGTCAGATACAATTGGATTCTACTGATTTGATCGATGCGATACCTCTCTCCTCTTTCTTTTTCTTCTGGCAATGGTGCCGTTGGCAAAACGCCATTCGGCTTCTCATCCTCGTCATCATCTAACATCAGATACAATTTATTTCTGGTTCTCGTTTTTATGTTTTTTTCTTTCTAATATTAGATAAAAAATTTATGTGTGTATTTATTTTTATTTTCTGTTCTCCCTTATTTATATCAACGAGAAAACTTAGACGTATGCTTCCTCCAGCAATAATTTCATGACGCATCCCTTGTCTTCTAAAGTCAGACTTCTACGCGCCAATTTCATTTCTTCTGAATTGGTGGGCTTATCTCGCCTGCTACAGAAGACTAATCTCTTCCAAAACTTGATCATGTCGTCCATTTGACTGCATTTGAACGCCGGTTCGAAATACTTGAGGACCATATCTTCCCTTCCCATCGTCAGACACGAATGATCCTCGTGATCGAAGTCTAGATGATCCCGACACCCTACGCATCGTTCTATAACTATTTATTTATATTTTTTTTCTCTCCTATATATATATCAATCACTTTTTTATTTCCTCTCGACAAAACCGATTCTATCACGATTCACCTCACAAAAATCGCGAGGTGAATCGGCAAATCGTTTTCGCCGATCCGATCGCACCCTAGACCGTCCGGAACGCGATCGAGAACGTGGTGGTGTCTCATAACCAGCAAACCGCATTTTTTCGATGTACCGGAGGCCAAAATCGATTTTAAAAATTTTATTTAAAAATCCTTGGTGAGTAACTTCACTTTACACTCACTTTTCACCGTTGGCGAACGTCGAAAAAACGTTTTGAGATCGATTTTCCCTGTCCTAGAATCCGCAAATGGGTTTCACCGATCGGATCGCACCCTCGACCGTTCAAACAGCAGTTGGCGAACGTCGGTGTCCTGGAATCCGCAAACCGCTTTTTTAATGCTGTCCTAGAAGCCGCAAAACGTTTTTTGCTTGCGTTTATCAACGATAGATCGAAGGTCTGATCCGCGATGGAAATGGTGAGAAAAATTTTTAAATTTACATTTTCTTCACATTTCATACATTTTTTCCCTTCCGAGCGATGTTTCGAATTTCACTCGTTCACCAACGGATGTTTGAACGTCAAAAGTGCGATCTGAGAGCCTCAAAAACAATTGCGGATTCTGGGACACCATGAAAAAACACTCTGTTCACGATTTAACACTGAATCCCTAGGGCGGTACACGTACATGTACGTGTACGTGTACAGTTTTTGTAAATCCTGTCCTAGAATCCGCAATTATCACCTACTTATGCCGATTCGGATTTCCATGTGCAATGGTATTTTATAAATTTTTGGGTTTTTTTCTGTTTTTTGTTCTTGTTGTTGTTGTTCTTCTTTTCACAGGTCTCTTGGGCATTATGATCCCTGATATGGCCATACCTCAATCCTACATACGCCTCTGCTCTTGGAGATCTCTTATGATCGAGTGACAATCCTACGTGCTTTAAGAACAAAAATCATCTACCTAGATTTCTGGGCAAAAAGTACTATCATCTGTACTCTACTTTACATCAGAACATTTTGCTCACATGGCTGCTTTGTCAATACAAATTCAGGTTCCATCGCCTGTCTCATTTATATTTTGAGATGTATTCCTTGGGCCCAACCTGTAAAGGGCAGGGGACTGAGTCATTACTGCTACCAATAATTTATTGATGTGGATTTGATAGTTACAATTTATTGTAGAGTTCCTTCGGGCATTTCCTTCGGACAGAATATGTAACACATCTATAAGATATGAAGACTTTTAATCACTGCACCAGCACTCCCTGACAATACTTTGAGGGCTCAACTGTTTAAGTAAAGGAAACTTCGTAATTCGCATTCCCGTGTATTCTTAGGGTGTCATCTCGTCCCCTGAGTTCCAATATGTTCTATGTGTCATTGGGCACATAGAACACATTGGAACTTGAGGGGACGATTTTGTAACAAAATACATTGAACTAAATTCTTAAGACATACCTAAACATTACCCTACGAGGGTTACTCTGCTATTCGCCATCTTTCTTGCCGTTCATACTTATAATATTCAGATGCCATTCTCTTCAATTCGATTCTCAGTCTATGTACTTCCTTGCGAACTTCTGACTTCCCCGAATTTTAGTCCCGAATCGTCTCAAAAATCTTGCATATACTTCGGATAAATATATCCCTAGCACCTCTTCCCTGTAAATGTGTCACAAAAGCCATGAGCTGCCAAACCCTTCCATTAGCAATCTATGTGTTTCCATGTGAACTTCTACTTTTTTCTGAATTTCAATATGTGATCCTCTAAAATATCTTGCCTGCGCTTCTGATAAACATACCCCATTCACCGTCACGCATTTCTCTGCAACCCCATTCACTGTAAATGTGTCCCCTGTACAGCCATGAAGTGTGGCTATCTTCGAAGAGTCGAGACGCGGGCCCTTCTTTTTCACCACGGCGCCTTGTTACACATAATTCAAAACTGCCCGCATTCCCGAAACTGGTTGCTTTAAGTATTCCAAAGACTGGAGAACAATTATTGGCGTACACTATCGTTGTCTGACCAACGGCGCTAAGGGCGTCACAGTAGCAACAATACGACGTTCAGAATCCTATACCAGTAGATGGATCAGAAAGGAATGTTTCACATATACCGGCTGTACATGTCATTTCTGAATAATGTTGATAAAAACGAGTGTTTTAATAATATCACTTGACAAAATATACACAGAACTGCGCAGTGTTCTGGCATTAAAAATAATGCCATTCCAATTTACTCCGAGTCATTAACTCATCATGACAGATTGAAACGAGCCCCTTGCCGTTGTACAGATACATAAGAGAAAAATTTGGCTCAACTGGCAAAGAAAGACTCGACCTTGAAACGATTCTTATACCTTAGCGACTGAATAAACAACAGCGATAATGGTTGAAGAAAGTGAAGTGTCAGTGTTGATGAAATACTCGACTTCGCCAGTCCCGATAGACCCCCCCCCCCTCCCCACACGCACATACACACCTCAGCTTATGTGAGGCCTCAAATTTTGGTTGCACCCCTCTCTCTCTCCCTCTATCTCTCTCTCTTTTTCTCTATCTCTCTCTTCTGTCTCTGTCCCTTTGTCTCTCTCTGTCGCATTCTACACCACTTCTTGTTTTACATAATTCCTGGCGCATTTGAATCACCAAATGGAAATACAGCAGTTCTGGTACCGGTTACCGATTGGCATAACAGAGGGCGATGGATTGAAGGCATATCTTATAATAATATATTCCCCCGTTGACCATCAATATTAGATGTTCCTCCGTACTGAGCTAACAGTTTTACGATTTGAATTAATCTTTGGGTAGCGCACCACATTTTCTCGGTTTTGCACACGGGAAAAATTTCTGTACTGACTGCTCGTGTTGAAACTAATGCGATGCAAATTGAGTATGTATTTTTAGGATCAGATATATGATAGCATTAGGTGATTTGTTGGACAACAGAATTCAGATTTTTATTCATTTAGTTGGAGCCCGATGTACAGGGATAAATTACCATATTTATTATGGGAAACGGAGGCTTTGAAATGTTTGCCATTTTTATATGTCATTTTACCGGGAGATGTTCGGATGCATATAGCAAAAATGGGACGCAGACAGGTGATTATAAACTGGAGTTGGCATGCCCCAGTGGTGGGGAGGTGAGGATCGTGGACAAATTCTGCTTGTTAAGCTTCAGCGTGTCTAGCAATGGATGATTTTCGGCATTTTGTCATGCAATTTTAAAGGTCGACACCTTGCATTTGCCAGTGAATTATTTTTCACACGAAAAGTCTGTTTACTCATATATTGTCAGGTGGTGATGTCCGTTTTAGTGGATTTAGACAATGTAATGCGTGTGATGGGTTGGGCAACTGAGTTAGAAAAACATTGCATTTCAAGACGTTATATGGCATGGCATTTTGGGACATCTCTAGAAATCTTTAGAGGGAAGCTTTGGGGAGTGTCCATATAACTTCCTGTATTCCCGTTTCTCTAACTCACCTGAACAGACGGATAATTACTTAATCTATGCCGATTCGGATTTCCTTGTGCAATGGTATTTTTTAAATTTTGGGTTTTTTTCTGTTTTTTGTTCTTGTTGTTCTGCTTTTCACAGGTCTCTTGGACATTATGATCCCTGATACTGGCCATACCTCAATCCTACATACCCCTCTGCTCTTGGAGATCTCTTATCATCAAGTGTCGATCCTACGTGTTTTAAGAACAAAAATCATCTACCTAGATTTCTGGGCAAAAAGTATTACCATCTGTACTCTACTTTACATCAGAACATTCTGCTCACATGGCTGCTTTGTCAATACTAATTCAGGTTCCATCGCCTGTCTCATTTATATTTTAAGATGTATTCCTTGGGCCCAACCTGTAAAGGGCAGGAGACTGAGTCATTACTGCTACCAATAATTTATTGATGTGGATTTGATAGTTACAATTTATTGTAGAGTTCCTTCGGGCAATTCCTTCGGACAGAATATGTAACACATCTATAAGATATGAAGACTTTTAATTACTGCACCAGCACTCCCTGACAATACTTTGAGGGCTCAACTGTTTAAGTAACGGAAACTTCTTAATTCGCATTCCCGTGTATTCTTAGGGTGTCATTTCGTCCCCTGAGTTCCAATATGTTCTATGTGTCATTGGGCACATAGAACACATTGGAACTTGAGGGGACGATTTTGTAACAAAATACATTGAACTAAATTCTTAAGACATACCTAAACATTACCCTACGAGGGTTACTCTGCTATTCGCCATCTTTCTTGTCGTTCATACTTATAATATTCAGATGCCATTCTCTTCAATTCGATTCTCAGTCTATGTACTTCCTTGCGTACTTCTGACTTTCCCGAATTTCAGTCCCTAATCGTCTCAAAAATCTCATATACTTCGGATAAATATACCCCTTGCACCTCATTCCCTGTATATGTGTCACAAAAGCCATGAGCTGCCAATCCCTTCCATTCGCAATCTATGTGTTTCATTGTGAACTTCTACTTTTTTCTGAATTTCAACATGTGATCCTCTAAAAAATCTTGCCTGCGCTTCTGATAAACATACCCCATTCACTGTCACGCATTTCTCTGTAACCCAATTCCCCGTAAATGTGTCCCCTGTACAGCCATGAAGTGTGACTATCTTCCAAGAGTTGGGACGCGGGCCCTTCTTTTTCACCACGGCGCCTTGTTACACATTATCCAATCCTGCCCGCATTCCCGAAACTGGTTGCTTTAAGTATTCCAAAGACTGGAGAAGAATTATTGGCGTACACTATCGTTGTCTGAAAAACGGCGCTAAGGACGTCACAGTAGCAACAATACGACGTTCAGAATCCTATATCAGTAGATGGAGCAGAAAGGAATGTTTCACATATACCGGCTGTACATGTCATTTCTTGAATAATGTTGATAAAAACGAGTATTTTAATAATATCACTTGACAAAATATACACAGAAATGAAGGACACTGGTACATATAATTGTATCGTGTTTTACATAAAATATAAAAACGTGAAAAGGAACCCAGTTTGAGGAACAAATATTTTGCATTAGGCCGATCGAATAATCTGATTGCTGAGGTCTGAATCTTACGCTGGTTCGGTGGACCAAGATTACCTTTAAAACTCGGACGCAGATCTTGTGAATTGGATCGGAAGCGAAGAGCGCTCATCCGGATCGATTCTTCCTGACCACTACAAAGCCATTTATTTATATTTATAAGAACGCAAGGGACCAAGGTAGATATGGAACACTCCAAATCAAATATTGGAAGGCCACGCTGATGATTACAGCCTTCGAGCTGGACGCGTGGCTTCTGAATCTCTTTCAACAGTACCATAAACCAGAAGTCAAAGTTAAGGCACGATAATTTATTGAAACAGTCATCCCGTGACTTCCCCTACCAAACATATAATTTCAAATAGTTATTCAAACTACGCTGTGTTTTAGCATTAAAAATAATGTCATTCCAATTTACTCCGAGTCATTAACTCATCATGTCTAACAATTTTACTCCATCCCCTCCCTGAATGGCAACGAATAACCTCACCCTTGTGGAGACAGATTAAAACGAGCCCCGTGCCGTTGTACAGATACAAAAGAGAAAAATTTGGCTCAACTGGCAAAGAAAGACTCGACCTTGAATCGATTCTTACACCTTAGCGACTAAATAAACAATAGCGATAATGGTCGAAGAAAGTGAAGTGTCAGTGTTGAAGAAGGACTCGAATTCGCCAGTCCCGATAGACCCACGCCCCCGCCTTCCCCACACACACACCTCAGCTTATATGGTTGAGGCCAGTTACATCGGCACGCTGTGCACGTTCGGAACAGAGTAACAAGGAAACAATTAAACTTGGGATTCATATTACGTAAAAATAACGACAGCACATATGATTATCTTAACATTTCATGTTAATACCTTTAATAAGCCTTTCCTACCCAAACATTCCCTAGTGAAATATCAATGTATTTATTTATTTACTGGTGTTTAAGGTCAGATATTTCTGCACAATGGCCAATCATGACCACGACAGTTTTACGGGTGGAGGAAGCCGGAGTACGCGGAGAGAACCACCGAGCAATGGCGAGCAACTGTCAGCTCCCCAACATACTAACTCCACACAAGCAGGGTTAGCATTGGTTCAAGATATGTGCACCATCGACGTACAGTACGACTTAGTACACAGCGTCACCGTGCCCCCACGTGGGCAATGGGGGTGAAGTGTCTTACCCAAGGACACAACGCGGTTGCCGCAGGTGGGATTCGAACCGATGGTAATATCAATGATAAAATCATCCGAATCGTATTTAACCAACCTCCCCATATATAGTTTTTATCCGACAGGCAATTTTGGAAGTCAAAGAACTGTATAAACAGGGCATATTCCTTTCGTATGTTAGGCCTCCATATCATCGAAGCAGTGGCGTACATAGCCTCTCGATGATTTGCGTGCGTGTTACTTGGGAGGGGGGGGGGGGGAGGCTGAGAAGCCAAGCATTGTTCCACAGATCTAAAAAAAATTCATAAGATTTCGAATAGAGCAACCACAAAACGTCAAAGATTTTATTTTTATTTTCCAAACTTTAATGTGAGCCCTCAAATGTTGGTTGCCCCCCCCTCTCTCTCTCTCTCTCTCTCTCTCTCTCTCTCTCTCTCTCTCTCGTCCTCTATCTGTCTCTTCTGTCTCTCTCCCCCCCTCTCTCTCTCTCCCCCTCTCTCACTTCTTGTTTTGCATAATTCCTGGCGCATTTGAATCACCAAATGGAAAAACAGCAGTTCTGGTACCGGTTACCGATTGGCATAACAGAGAGCGATAGATTGAAGGCGTATCTTATAATAATATATTCCCCCGTTGACCATCAATATTAGATGTTCCTCCGTACTGAGCTAACACGTTTTACGATTTGAATTAATCTTTGGGTAGCGTACCACATTTTCTCAGTTTTGCACACGGGAAAATTTCTGTACTGACTGCTTGTGTTGAAACTAATGCGATTCAAATTGAGTATGTATTTTTAGGATCAGATATTTGATAGCATTAGGTGATTGGTTGGACAACAGAATTCAGATTTTTATTCATTTAGTTGGAGCCTGATGTACAGGGATAAATTACCATATTCATTATGGAAAACGGAGGCTTCGAAAAGTTTGCCATTTTTATATGTCATTTTACCGGGAGATGTTCGGATGCATATAGCAAAAATGGGACGCAGACAGGTGATTATAAACTGGAGTTTGCGAACTTCTGACTTCCCCGAATTTCAATCCCTAATCGTCTCAAATATCTTGCCTATTCTTCGGATAAACATATCCCCTGCACCTCATTCCCTGTAAATGTGTCGTAAAAGCCATAACCTGCCACTCCCTTCCGTTCGCAATCTTTGTGTTTCCTTGTGAACTTCTACTTTTTTCTGAATTTCAATATGTAATCCTCCAAAAAATCTTGCCTGCGCTTCTGATAAACATACCCCATTCACCGTCACGCATTTCTCTGCATCCCCATTCCCTGTAAATGTGTCCCCTGCACAGCCATGAAGTGTGGCTACGGGCCCTTCTTTTTCACCACGGCGCCTTGTTACACATTATCCAATACTGCCCGCATTCCCGAAACTGGTTGCTTTATGTATTCCAAAGACTGGAGAACAATTATTGGCGTACACGATCGTTGTCTGAACAACGGCGCTAAGGACGTCACAGTGGCAAAAATACGACGTTCAGAATACTATATCAGTAGATGGATCAGAAAGGAACGTTTCACATATAACGGCTGTACATGTCATTTGTTGAATAATGTTGATAAAAAAGAGTGTTTTAATAATATCACTTGACAAAATATACACAAAAATGAAGGACACTGGTATCTATAATTATATCGTGTTTTACATGAAATATAAAAACGTGAAAAGGGACCCTGTTTGAAGAACAAATATTTTGCATTAGGCCGATCGTATAATCTGATTGCTGAGGTCTGAATCTTACGCTGGTTCGGTGGACCAAGATTACCTTTGAAACTCGGTCGCAGATCTTGTGAATTGGATCAGAAGCGAAGAGCGCTCGTCCGGATCGATTCCTCCTGACCACTACAAAGCCATTTATTTATATTTATAAGAACGCAAGGGACCAAGGTAGATATGAAACACTCCAAATCAAATATTGGAAGGCCACGCTGATGATTACAGCCTTCGAGCTGGACGCGTAGCTTCTGAATCGCTTTCAACAATACCATAAACCAGAAGTCAAAGTTAAGGCACGATAATTTATTGAAACAGTCATCCCGTGACTTCCACTACCAAACATATAATTTCAAATAGTTATTCAAACTACGCAGTGTTTTAGCATTAAAAATAATGTCATTCCAATTTACTCCGATTCATTAACTCATCATGTCGAACAATTTTACTCCATATCCTCCCTGACTGGCAACGAATAACCTCACCCTTGTGGAGACAGATTAAAACGAGACCCGTGCCGTTGTACAGATACATAAGAGAAAAATTTGGCTCAACTGGCAAAGAAAGACTCGACCTTGAATCGATTCTTACACCTTAGCGACTAAATAAACAATAGCGATAATGGTCGAAGAAAGTGAAGTGTCCGTGTTGATGAAGGACTCGAATTCGCCAGTCCCGATAGACCCCCGCCACCCACCCTCCCCACACACACACCTCAGCTTATATGGTTGAGGCCAGTTAGATCGGCACGCTGTGCACGTTCGGAACAGAGTAACAAGGAAACAATTAAACTTGGGATTCATGTTACGTAAAAATAACGACAGCACATATGATTATCTTAACATTTCATGTAAATACCTTTAATAAGCCTTTCCTACCCAAACATTCCCTAGTGAAATAACAATGTATTTATTTATTTACTGGTGTTTAAGGTCAGATATTCCTGCACAATGGCCAATCATGACCACGACAGTTTTACGGGTGGGGGAAGCCGGAGTACGCGGAGAGAACCACCGAGCAACGGCGAGCAACTGTCAGCTCCCCAACATACTAACTCCACACAAGCATGGTTAGCATTGGTTGAAGTCATGTGCGCCATCGACGTACAGTACGACTTAGTACACAGCGTCACCGTGCCCCCACGTGGGCAATGGGGGTGAAGTGTCTTACCCAAGGACACAACGCGGTTGCCGCAGGTAGGATTCAAACCGAGGGTAATATCAATGATAAAATCATCCGAATCGTATTTAACCAACCTCCCCATATATAGTTTTTATCCGACAAGCAATTTTGGAAGTCAAAGAACTACATAAACAGGGCATATTCCTTTCATATGTTAGGCCTCCATATCATCGAAGCCAGTGGCGTACATAGCCTCTCGATGATTTGCGTACATGTTACTTGGGAGGGGGGGGGGGGGGGGTGCTGTGAAGCCAAACATTGTTCCACAGATCTAAAAAAAATTCATAAGATTTCGAATAGAGCAACCACAAAACGTCAAAGAATTTATTTTTATTTTCCAAATTTTAATGTGAGGCCTCAAATGTTGGTTGTCCCCCCCCCCCCTCTCTCTCTCTCTCTGTCTCTCTCTCTGTCTCTCTCTCTCTGTCTCTCTGTCTCTGTCTCTGTCTCTGTCTCTCTCTCTCTCTCTCTCTCTCTCTCTCTCTCTCTCTCTCTCTCTCTCTCTCTCTCGCTCTCTCTCTCTCTCGCTCGCGCTCTCTCTCTCTCTCTCTCTCTCTCTCTCTCTCTTCTGTCTCTTCCCCCTCTCTCTCTCCCTCTCTCTCTCTCAGTCTACACCACTTCTTGTTTTACATAATTCCTGGGGCATTTCAATCACCAAATGGAAATACAGCAGTTCTGCTACCGGTTACCGATTGGCATAACAGAGAGCGATAGATTGAAGGCATATCTTATAATAATATATTCCCCCGTTGACCATCAATATTAGATGTTCCTCCGTACGGAGCTAACAGTTTTACGATTTGAATTAATCTTTGGGTAGCGCACCACATTTTCTCAGTTTTGCACACGGGAAAATTTCTGTACTGACTGCTCGTGTTAAAACTAATGCGATGCTAATTGAGTATGTATTTTTAGGATCAGATATATGATAGCATTAGGTGATTTGTTGGACAACAGAATTCAGATTTTTATTCATTTACTTGGATCCTGATGTATAGGGATAAATTACTATATTCATTATTGGAAACGGAGGCTTCGAAAAGTTTGACATTTTTATAAGTCATTTTACCGGGAGATGTTCGGATGCGCATAGCAAAAATGGGACGCAGACATGTGATTATAAACTGGAGTTGGCATGTCCCAGTGGTGGGGAGGTGAGGATCGTGGACAAATTCTGCTTGTTAATCTTCAGCGTGTCTAGAAATGGATGATTTTCGGCATTTTTTCATGCAATTTTAAAGGTCGACACCTTGCATTTGCCAGTGAATTATTTTTCACACGTAAAGTCTGTTTACTCATATATTGTCAGGTGGTGATGTCCGTTTTAGTGGATTTAGACAATGTAATGCGTGTGATGGGTTGGGCAACTGAGTTAGAAAAACATTGCATTTCAAGACATTATATGGCATGGCATTGCGGGACATGTCTGGAAATCTTTGGAGGGAACCTTTGGGGTGTGCCCATATAACTTCCTGTATTCCCGTTTCTCTAACTCACCTGAACAGACGGATAATTACTTAATCTATGCCGATTCGGATTTCCTTGTGCAATGGTATTTTTTAAATTTTTGTTTTTTTTTCTGTTTTTTGTTCCTGTTGTTGTTGTTGTTCTGCTTTTCACAGGTCTCTTGGACATTATGATCCCTGATAGTGGCCATACCTCAATCCTACATACGCCTCTGCTCTTGGAGATCTCTTATCATCGAGTGACAATCCTACGTGCTTTAAGAACAAATATCATCTACCTAGATTTCTGGGCAAAAAGTACTACCATCTGTACTCTACTTTACATCAGAACATTCTGCTCACATGGCTGCTTTGTCAATACTAATTCAGGTTCCATCGCCTGTCTCATTTATATTTTGAAATGTATTCCTTGGGCCCAACCTCTAAAGGGCAGAGGACTGAGTCATTACTGCTACCAATAATTTATTGATGTGGATTTGATAGTTAAAATTTATTGTAGAGTTCCTTCGGGCATTTCCTTCGGACAGAATATGCAACACATCTATAAGATATGAAGACTTTTTATCACTGCAGCAGCACTCCCGACAATACTTTGAGGGCTCAACTGTTTAAGTAACGGAAACTTCTTAATTCGCATTCCCGTGTATTCTTAGGGTGTCATTTCGTCCCCCGAGTTCCAATATGTTCTATGTGTCATTGGGCACATAGAACACATTGGAACTTGAGGGGACGATTTTGTAACAAAATACATTGAACCAAATTCTTAAGACATACCTAAACATTACCCTAAGAGGGTTACTCTGCTATTCGCCATCTCTCTTGTCGTTCATACTTATAATATTCAGATGCCTATACTTCGGACAAGCATATCCCTTGCACCTCATTCCCTGTAAATGTGTCGCAAAGGCCATGGGCTGCCAATCCCTTCCATTCGCAGTCTATGTGTTTCCTTGTGAACTTCTACTTTTTTCTGATTTTCAACATGTAATCCTCTAAAAAATCTTGCCTGCGCTTCTGATAAACATACCCCATTCACCGTCAGGCATTTCTCGGCAACCCCATTCCCTGTAAATGTGTCCCCTGTACAGCCATGAAGTGTGGCTATCTTCCAAGAGTCGAGACGCGGGCCCTTCTTTTTCACCACGGCGCCTTGTTACACATTACCCAATACTGCCCGCATTCCCGAAACTGGTTGCTTTAAGTATTCCAAAGACTGGCGAACAATTATTGGCGTACACTATCGTTGTCTAAACAACGGCGCTATGGACGTCACAGTAGTAAGAATACGACGTTCAGGATCCTATATCAGTACATGGATCAGAAAGGAATGTTTCACATATACAGGCTGTACATGTCATTTCTTGAATAATGTTGATAAAAACGAGTGTTTTAATAATATCACTTGACAAAATATACACAGAAATGAAGGACACTGGTATGTATAATTATATCGTGTTTTACATAAAATATAAAAACGTGAAAAGGGACCCAGTTTGAAGAACAAATATATTGCATTAGGCCGATCGAATAATCTGATTGCTGAGGTCTGAATCTTACGCTGGTTCGGTGGACCTAGATTACCTTTGAAGTTCGGACACAGATCTTGTGAATTGGATCGGAAGCGAAGAGCGCTCATCCGGGTCGATTCTTCCTGACCACTACAAAGCCATTTATTTATATTTATAAGAACCCAATAGACCAAGGTAGATATGGAACACTCCAAATCAAATATTGGAAGGCCACGCTGATGAGTACAGCCTTCGAGCTGGACGCGTAGCTTTTGAATGGCTTTCAACAGTACCATAAACCAGAAGTCAAAGTTAAGGCACGATAATTTATTGAAACAGTCATCCCGTGACTTCCACTACCAAACATATAATTTCAAATAGTTATTCAAACTACGCAGTGTTTTAGCATTAAAAATAATGTCATTTCAATTTACTCCGAGTCATTAACTCAATGTCGAACAATTTTACTCCATCCCCTCCCTGACTGGCAACGAATAACCTCACCCTTGTGGAGACAGATTCAAACGAGCCCCGTGCCGTTGTACAGATACATAAGACAAAAATTTGGCTCAACTGACAAAGAAAGACTCGACCTTGAAACGATTCTTACACCTTAGCGACTAAATAAACAACAGCGATAGTGGTCGTAGAAAGTGAAGTGTCAGTGTTGATGAAAGACTCGACTTCGCCTGTCCCGATAGACCCCCGCCCCCCCTCCCCCACACACACCTCAGCTTATATGGTCGAGGCCAGTTAGACCGGCATGCTGTGCACGTTCGGAACAGAGTAACAAGGAAACAGTTAAACTTGGGATTCATGTTAAGTAAAAATAACGACAGCACATATGATTATCTTAACATTTCATGTAAATACCTTTAATAAGCCTTTCCTACCCAAACATTCCCTATTGTAATATCAATGATAAAATCATCCGAATCGTATTTAACCAACCTCCCTATATATAGTTTTTATCCGACCAGCAATTTTGGAAGTCAGAGAACTATATAAACAGGGCATATTCCTTTCACATGTAGGCCTCCATATCTTCGAAGCCAGTGGCGTACATAGCCTCTCGATGATTTGCGTCCGTGTTACTTGGGGGGGGGGGGGGGCTGTGAAGCCAAACATTGTTCCATAGATCTAAAGAAAATTCATAAAATTTCGAATAGAGACACCACAAAACGTCAAAGATTTTATTTTTATTTTCCAAATTTGAATGTGAGCCCTCAAATGTTGGTTAACCCCCCCCCCCCTCTCTCTCTCTCTCTCTCTCTCTCTCTCTTTCTCTCTGTCTCTCTCTCTTCTGTCTCTCTCCCTCTCTCTCTCTCTCTCAATCTACACCATTTCTTGTTTTACATAACTCCTGGCGCAGTTGAATCACCAAATGGAAATACAGCAGTTCTGGTACCTGTTACCGATTGGCATAACAAAGAGCGATAGACTGAAGGCATATCTTATAATAATATATTCCCCCGTTGATCATCAATATTAGATGTTCCTCCGTACGGAGCTAACAGTTTTACGATTTGAATTAATCTTTGGGTAGCGCATCACATTTTCTCAGTTTTGCACACGGGAAAATTTCTGTACTGACTGCTTGTGTTGAAACTTATGCGATGCAAATTGAGTTTGTATTTTTAGGATCGGATATATGGTAGCATTAGGTGATTTGTTGGACAACAGAATTCAGATTTTTATTCATTTAGTTGGAGTCTGATGTACAGGGATAAATTACCATATTCATTATTGGAAACGGAGGCTTCGAAAAGTTTGCCATTTTTATAAGTCATTTTACCGAGAGATGTTCGGATGCATATAGCAAAAATGGGTCGCAGACAGGTGATTATAAACTGGAGTTGGCATGCCCCAGTGGTGGGGAGGTGAGGATCGTGGACAAATTCTGCTTGTTAAACTTCAGCGTGTCTAGAAATGGATGATTTTCGGCATTTTTTCATGCAATTTTAAAGGTCGACACCTTGCATTTGCCAGTGAATTATTTTTCACACGTAAAGTCTGTTTACTCATATATTGTCAGGTGGTGATGTCCGTTTTAGTGGATTTAGACAATGTAATGCGTGTGATGGGTTGGGCAACTAAGTTAGCAAAACATTGCATTTCAAGACATTATATGGCATGGCATTGTGGGACATGTCTGGAAATCTTTGGAGGGAACCTTTGGGGAGTGTCCATATAACTTCCTGTATTCCCGTTTCTCTAACTCACCTGAACAGACGGATAATTACTTAATCTATGCCGATTCGGATTTCCTTGTTCAATGGTATGAATGAATGAATGAATGAATGAATCTTTATTTAGCAGTATACAAACAATATATAATATACATAAATATCAGAAGGAGACAGTTAAGCATGTATACCACAGGGAGATGACATAGCCAGATTGGCTGTCTACCTGTCATCTCCCATAAAATATAGCGCGGACATTGGAATCGAGCTGTTTAATATTTACACTTGAAGCTGGTGGCTGGTGGGGTAAGCAGAACTATGGTAATAGACGAGAAGTGAAATATCCAGACCCATTTGCCTACAGTATAGGTGGAAGCGTCTCGCCAGATGACCAAAAACTTCACTTCCGTCGACAACTCCAAATCCTGGCGTAGTCCACTGAGAGCTACCGAAGGCAGCTTTCAGCTGACTGGTGCCAGGTGTTGGGCTCTCAAGAAGGGAAGGGTTTACCTCAGTGTACCTTATGAAACTTAATGAAATTTAGAGCTCAAGGACCCGCGTTAATTGGCACAGTTCTTGAGGGACGCTGTCCCCGTGGGAACCCCGGGAAGTAAGCAGCGCTTGTTTACTGTGGTAAACCAGTTCCGCTTTACTAGTAAAATAGGACCCAGTCACCAATGCTTGGGGTGAAAGTCCTCTAAAATGGGCAACATGTAGATCAACGATTGACTGAACTTGACTTCATCTCCATGTTGTGTCACGATTAGCCATGGTGCATAAATATGTGACGTTAACCACCAACAAACAAACATTTGAGGGACGCTAGGCTAGTGTATCTACAAAATGCATGCACTGGAGTTTATTCTGCAAAATCTTACCTACTAGAGGCACACCCATTACAGTAAGGATTATAGCATTCAATGTAGTCGGGATACCGAGACAGCAATTTTGAAGTTAGTTGTTGGTTGATTTTTTTTTTTTTTTTTTTTTTTTTTTTTCATGTTGTTTATATTACGTAAGTTATTCTGGGAAATCTACCTGCTGGAAGCACACTCATTACAGTAAGGATTGTCGCAGTCGATGTAATCGGGATACTGAAACAGTAATTTAGAAGTTAGTTGTTTTTTAAAAATGTTTCTGTTGTTTATATTACGTAAGTCAAGATCTAGATCATTCCAAAGTTTGGGGTAAATGTGTATAGGAAAGTTCTCCAGAGACCTTGTCCTTATTCTAGTATATTCAAGCGAATCTCTTCTTCTGCTAGCTCGACCCGTAGTGTTGACAACCGACTGAAAATGATTTCGAAAAGATGACGGCAGGTTATCGTGATACCAATCGAATACGAACAAACATGCGTGCAGTTTAAAGAGGTCGTTCACTTTGAGAATCTTGTTTTCTCGAAAAAGGGGATCGGTGTGAGCATTGTATTTTCTATTGTTTATTATGCGGATTGAACGTTTCTGGGGAAGAAGTATCTTTTTAATCGTTCTAGAATTTCCCCATACATTTATCCCATACAATAAGCGTGTGTGTATCAGGGCATAATAGAGTGTTTTCAGGGCTTCACGAGGGAGTGTTGTCTTCACTTTATTCAGTGCGAAATTAGCACGGGCGATTCGGAGGAGAGTTGAGATATATGGTGCTTGTAGGATAGACTATCGACAATACATGTATGTATACCTAAGAATTTTAAGGATTTCTCAGTATTATTTGAACCTACTCTACTTATGTTTTGGCCGTTGATTAGAATATTATGACGAATTTCTGTTGTTTTTTTGGCCGATGGGTTCATTAGAATATATTTGGACTTGGTGGCGTTTACGACAAGTTGATTCGTACAGCACCATTCAAAGATTTTACCTAACTCATCATTTATGAGTAGGGCTAGCTGGTTGGGGTCTGGTCCTGAAGAATTCCCCGTGGTATCGTCAGCAAAAGACAATAAATTGAGGGAGGTAGCGTGATAGATATCATTGACATATATCAGAAATAGGGTTGGACCAAATATCGAACCTTGAGGAACTCCGTGCGATATTGTAACCCTGTCAGATATATAGTTACCGTATGCAACGTATTCCGACCTATCTGAAAGATAACTTCTAAGCCATTCATTGCCAAGTCCCCTAATACCATATTTGTCTAAATTATTAATCAAAATGTCGTGGTTAATTGTATCGAACGCCTTTGACAGGTCCAACAATAACGCCAATGTCCGGTTTTTACTTTTCTTGTTGTTTTCTTCGGCTATGGTTTTCAGTAGTTGCATAACTAGATGCACCGTACTATGTTTTTCCCTAAAACCGCACTGATTCTGATGTAGGATGCCAAAACGATTTAAGTACTTTAGAAGTCTTGCTGACATAAGTTTTTCTAAGAGTTTAGAGAATGTGGGAAGTATGCTAATAGGTCTATAATTTGTGAAGTTATGTTGGTCGCCTGTTTTAAAAATAGGAATAACTTTTGCAATTTTCATTTTATCCGGAACAATGCCACATGCAAAGGAGCAATTGAAAATGCGTGTTAGAGGGTTAACTATGGGATCGATAGTTCGTTTGAGAAGATTCGAGCTTATTTCGTTATAGTCCTTGCTCCCTTTAGATTTTAGGGACTTTGCGATACTCTTCACTTCAAACTCACATGTAGGACTCACGTAAAAGCTATTTGTGAAGTTTTGTTCCATGAGGTCATAGGGCGACTTGTTGGTCTTAGGTATTTTGTCACTCGTGAGTTTTCCCATATTTGCAAAGTACATATTGAGTTCTTTAGCTATTTCTGTTGGGTCACTGAGTTCTTTATCATTATGGATAAAATATTGAGGTAAATTTGTTGCTATGTTTGGTGTTTTGATGGCGGCATTTAGTATTTGCCATGTTTTACGAAGGTTATGCTTGTGTACGCTCAAGATACTTTTAAAATAATTTGCTTTGCATTGCTTTTTGACTTTATTGAATATTCTACAGTAGTTTTTGTAGTTTCTTATGTTAGATTCACACGGGATTTTTATCTTCTTGTTGTAAAATTTACTTTTATTATTTGATGAAACTATTAGTCCTCTTGTCATCCAGGGTTGCCTTTTGATGAATTTACCGTTGGTGCGGACACGGATCCGGGGGAAAGCCAGGTCATAAAATCCTAGATATATGTGTAGGAAATTATTATAAGCCGTGTTGGGGTTATCGAAACCCAGAAAAATCACATTCTGATAGAAGTTGGTTGAAGTGTGCAATGGTTTCGTCATTTACTTTACGTACCCATGTATATGATTCTCTGTATGTTTTGTGGGGCACAGTTTCAATATGAAAAGTACCGAAGTGGTCTGAAACGTCAATTATTATTATCCCAGACAATGAGGTGGATTGAATATTGTTAGAAAAAATGTGATCAATAAGTGTAGCTGAGTGTGAAGTTAGTCGGGTGGGTTTGGTGATCACAGGTAAAAAACCTTGGCTGAACATGAGGTTTATGTAGTTATCTGTTTTGACATGGGAATCATATTTAAGCAGATCAATATTAATGTCACCAGCTATATAGGAAGATACATTTTCCTGGTTTAGCTTTTCGGTTATTTCATTAAGTTTGTTTAGAAAGATATCAATGTCCGCTTTCGGTGGCGTATTTGGTCTGTAGATCACCCCAATGACTCTCCTTGATTTATTGACAGTGATTTCGATAAAAAGAGATTCAACAATGTGCGGGACAAAAACTGACAAATCATGACGAATTTTGAAATCAATGCTCTCTTTGATGAAAAGTCCCACCCCACCTCTGCCGTCATCGCCGTCTGTGCGGTTGTTTTTTATTAGATTATGGTAACCATCAAGGCAATATGATATATTTGCAGGGATATTGAAAATTTCTGTTAGGCCAATGATATCAAAGGTATTTTGGGGTCCTTGTAAGGTGAATAAGAGATCGTGTAGGGACTCCCAGTGGGCATTGATGCTCTGACAATTAATATGGAAGAGCGAGAAGGATTGTGATTCGTTTTCGATGGACGATTGAAAATTTCCAGGCAAATAGCATTCGCATTTAAGGTTATGACCGTGGAAAGGAGAATCCTCAACTTCTTCGGAAGTATTATCATATTGGGCTACAAAGTCATATTCTGAGTTGGTCTGGACCTCGTCTAAGGTTATGTTACCCGCCATATCGATTTGTTGCTCTTATTCCACCAACTTGAACGTGTGCATTAAAGAATTGCAATGAGCTATTAAGATTGTATTCGACAGCCCGATTCCAAGTATTTACTTTATGTAAAGAGGGTGATGAAACTAGTAATAAAAGAAGGGAGAATATAACTAAAAGGAAAGCAATAGGTTTCAGTTTGTGTGAGTTTGTGGATGAGGATAAACTCGCGAGTGGTGGTGGCTGGAGTGCATGGGTAAAAGGGTACGTAAAGGGAAATGTCAGAGATGTGGAATGAATTGTTGGCATTTATTCGCTAAACAATGAGATAAAGAGTGGGTGGGCAGGTATCAGAGCAATACTATGGATATTGGGGTGGATGCGTACGGAATGGTTATTAATTTAGACCAGACGCATAAGTGGGTGGCAATATACAAGTAGCTGCACGAACGATCAAGATCGTTCGCGTCGATCAGTCACTGGTCCATCCACTCCAAAATGCATTCATACAAGCGATTAAGTCGCTTTCATGAATGCACCGAAGAGTGTATGGACAAGTGTCAGAGCGACACTTCACAGTAGACGTAGAAGTGGACGGATTCTATTATTACTCAGATGCAAGAGTGGATGATAAAGCGAACGCCCAGATTGATCATGTCACCCTGATATCGGTCAACCCACTCCTCCATGTACTTCTCCGAATTATATACAATGATATTGATTTCCACAGTGCGAGTGAGGGACGGGGGGGGGGGGGGGGGGGGGGGGGTGTCGGGGAACATCATCTGCAATACTCTCGTCGCTCTGTCACCGGTCCATCCACTCCAAAATGCATCCATACAAGCGACTTGCTTGCATGGATGCACCGAAGAGTGAATGGACAAGTGTCAGGGGGACACTTCACAGTAGACGTTGAAGTGGACGGAAACTATTGTTGCTCAGACGCAAGAGTAGATGACAAAACGAACGCCCGGATTGATCGTGTCAACCTGATATCGGTCAACCCACTCCTCCATGTACTTCTCCGAATTATATACAATGATATTGATTTCCACAGTGCGGGTGAGGGAGGGGGTGCCGGGGAACATCATCTGCAATACTCTCGTCGCTCTGTCACCAGTCCATCCACTCCAAAATGCATCCATACAAGCGACTTGCTTGCATGGATGCACCGAAGAGTAAATGGACAAGTGTCAGGGGGACACTTCACAGTAGACGTTGAAGTGGACGGACACTATTATTGCTCAGATGCAAGAGTAGACGACAAAACGAACGCCCGAATTGATCGTGTCAACCTGATATCGGTCAACCCACTCCTCCATGTACTTCTACGAATTATATACAATGATATTGTGCAATGGTATTTTTTAAATTTTTGTTTTTTTCTGTTTTTTGTTGTTGTTGTTGTTGTTGTTGTTGCTGCTGTTGTTGTTGTTGTTGTTGTTGTTGTTGTTGTTGTTGTTGTTGTTGTTGTTGTTGTTGTTGTTGTTCTTGTTCTTGTTCTTGTTCTGCTTTTCACAGGTCTTTTGGATATTATGATCCCTGATACTGGCCACACCTCAGTCCTACATACGCCTGTGCTCTTGGAGATCTCTTATCATCGAGTGACAATCCTACGTGCTTTAAGAGCAAATATCATCTACCTAGATTTCGGTGCAAATAGTACTACCATCTGTACTCTACTTTATATCAGAAAATTCTGCTCACATGGCTGCTTTGTCAATACTAATTCAGGTTCCATAATACTTATAATATTCAGATGCCAAAACTTCGGATAAACATATCCCTTGCACCTCATTCCCTGTAAATGTGTCGCAAAATCCATCAGCTGCCAATCCTTTCCATTCGCAATCTATGTGTTTCATTGTGAACTTCTACTTTTTCT
Organism: Pictodentalium vernedei; assembly: GCA_031216915.1. Classification (NCBI taxonomy): domain Eukaryota; kingdom Metazoa; phylum Mollusca; class Scaphopoda; order Dentaliida; family Dentaliidae; genus Pictodentalium; species Pictodentalium vernedei. The sequence continues at coordinate 479,444,878 of CM062295.1, forward strand.
GAATTTCAATATGTAATCCTCTAAAAAATCTTGCCTGCGCTTCTGATAAACATACCCCATTCACCGTCACGCATTTCTCGGCAACCGCATTCCCCGTAAATGTGTCCCCTGCACAGCCATGAATTGTGGCTATCTTCCAAGAGTCGAGACACGGGCCCTTCTTTTTCACCACGGCGCCTTGTTACACATTACCCAATACTGCCCACATTCCCGAAACTGGTTGCTTTTAGTATCCCAAAGGCTGGAGAACAATTATTGGCGTACACTATCGTTGTCTGAACTACGGCGCTAAGAACGTCACAGTAGTAACAATACGACGTTCAGAATCCTATATCAGTAGATGGATCAGAACGAAATGTTTCACATATACCGGCTGTACATGTCATATCTTGAATAATGTTGATAAAAACGAGTGTTTTAATAATATCACTTGACAAAATATACACAGAAATGTTGGACACTGGTATGTATAATTATATCGTGTTTTACATAAAATATAAAAACGTGAAAAGGGACCCAGTTTGAAGAACAAATATTTTGCATTCGGCTGATCGAATAATCTGATTGCTGAGGTCTGAATCTCACCCTGGTTCGGTGGACCGAGATTACCTTTGAAACTCGGACGCAGATCTTGTGAATTGGATCGGAAGCGAAGAGCGCTCATCCGGATCGATTTTTCCTGACCACTACAAAGCCATTTATTTATATTTATAAGAACGCAAGGGGCCAAAGTAGATATGGAACACTCCAAATCAGATATTGGAAGGCCACTCTGATGATTACAGCCTTCGAGCTGGACGCGTAGCTTCTGAATCGCTTTCAACAGTACCATAAACCAGAAGTCAAAGTTAAGGCAGGATAATTTATTTATTGAAACAGTCATCCCGTGACTTCCACTACTAAACATATAATTTCAAATAGTTATTCAAACTACCCAGTGTTTTAGCATTAAAAATAATGTCATTCCAATTTACTCCGAGTCATTAACTCATCATGTCGAACAATTTTACTCCATCCCCTCTCTGACTGGCAACGAATAACCCCACCCTTGTGGAGACAGATTCAAACGAGACCCGTGCCGTTGTATAGATACAAAAGAGAAAAATTTGTCTCAACTGGCAAAGAAAGACTCGACCTTGAAACGATTCTTACACCTTAGCGACTAAATAAACAATAGCGGTAATGGTCGAAGAAAGTGAAGTGTCAGTGTTGATGACAGACTCGACTTCGCCAGTCCCGATAGACCCTCCCCCACCCCAAAACACACACAAACCTCAGCTTATATGGTTGAGGCCAGTTCGACCGGCAATCTGTGCACGTTCGGAACAGAGTAATAAGGAAACAGTTAAACTTGGGATTCATGTTACGTAAAAATAACGACAGCACATATGATTATCTTAAAATTTCATGTAAATACCTTTAATAAGCCTTTCCTACCCAAACATTCCCTATTGTAATATCAATGATAAAATCATCCGAAACGTATTTAACCAACCTCCCCATATATAGTTTGTATCCGACAAGCAATTTTGTAAGTCAAAGAACTATATGAACAGGGCATACTCCTTTCATATGTTAGGCCTCCACATCATCGAAGCCACTGGCGTACATAGCCTCTCGATGATTTGCGTGCGTGTTACTTCGGGAGGGGGGGGGGGGGGGGGGTGAAGCCAAACATTGTTCCACTGATCTAAAAAAAAATTCAAAAGATTTCGAATAGAGCAACCACGAAACGTCAAAGATTTTATTTTTATTTTCCAAATTTTAATGTGAGCCCTCAAATGTTGGTTCCCCCCCCCCCTCTCTCTCTCTCTCTCTCTCTCTCTCTCTCTCTCTCTCTCTCTCTCTCTCTCTCTCTCTCAGTCTACACCACTTCTTGTTTTACATAATTCCTGGTGCATTTGAATCACCAAATGGATGGAAATACAGCAGTTCTGGTAGCGGTTACCGATTGGCATAACAGAGAGCGATAGATTGAAGGCATATCTTATAATAATATATTCCCCCGTGACCATCAATATTAGGTGTTCCTCCGTACTGAGCTAACAGTTTTACGATTTGAATTAATCTTTGGGTAGCGCACCACATTTTCTCAGTTTTGCACACGGGAAAATTTCTGTACTGACTGCTTGTGTTGAAACTAATGCGATGCAAATTGAGTATGTATTTTTAGGATCAGATATATGATAGCATTAGGTGATTTGTTGGAAAACAGAATTCAGATTTTTATTCATTTAGTTGGAGCCTGATGTACAGGGATAAATTTCCATATTCATTATCGGAAACGGAGGCTTCGAAAAGTTTGCCATTTTTATATGTCATTTTACCGGGAGATGTTCGGATGCATATAGCAAAAAATGGGACGCAGACAGGTGATTGTAAACTTGAGTTGGCATGCCCCAGTGGTGGGGAGGTGAGGATCGTGGACAAATTCTGCTTGTTAAGCTTCAGCTTGTCTAGAAATGGATGATTTTCGGCATTTTTTCATGCAATTTTAAAGGTCGACACCTTGCATTTGCCAGTGAATTATTTTTCACACGTAAAGTCTGTTTACTCATATATTGTCAGGTGGTGATGTCCGTTTTAGTGAATTTAGACAATGTAATGCGTGTGATGGGTTGGGCAACTAAGTTAGAAAAACATTTCGTTTCAAGACATTATATGGCATGGCATTCTGGGACATGTCCGGGAATCTTTGGAGGGAACCTTTGGGGAGTGTCCATATAACTTCCTGTATTCCCGTTTCTCTAACTCACCTGAACAGACGGATAATTACTTAATCTATGCCGATTCGGATTTCCTTGTCCAATGGTATTTTTTACATTTTTGGGTTTTTTCTGTTTTTTGTTGTTGTTTTTGTTTTTGTTGTTGTTGTTGTTCTACTTTTCACAGGTCTCTTGGACATTATGATCCCTGATACTGGCCACACCTCAGTCCTACATACGCCTCTGCTCTTAGAGATCTCTTATCATCGAGTGACAATCCTACGTGCTTTAAGAACAAATATCATCTACCTAGATTTCGGGGCAAAAAGTACAACCATCTGTACTCTACTTTACATCAGAACATTCTGGTCACATGGCTGCTTTGTCAATACTAATTCAGGTTCCATCGCCTGTCTCATATATATTTTGAGATGTATTCCTTGGGCCCAACCTGTAAAGGGCAGTGGACAGAGTCATTAGTGCTACCGATAATTTATTGATGTGGATTTGATAGTTATAATTTATTGTAGTGTTCCTTCGGGCATTTCCTTCGGACAGAATATGTAACACATCTATAAGATATGAAGACTTTTAATCACTGCACCAGCACTCCCTGACAATACTTTGAGGGCTCAACTGTTTAAGTAACGGAAACTTCTTAATTCGCATTCCCGTGTATTCTTAGGGTGTCATTTCGTCCCCTGAGTTCCAATATGATCTATGTGTCCATTCGCAATCTATGTGTTTCCTTGTGAACTTCTACTTTTTTCTGAATTTCAATCTGTTATCCTCTAAAAAATCTTGACTGCGCTTCTGATAAACATACCCCATTCACCGTCACGCATTTCTCGGCAACCCCATTCCCTGTAAATGTGTCCCCATTTACAGCCATGAAGTGTGGCTATCTTCCAAGAGTCGAGACGCGGGCCCTTCTTTTTCACCACGGTGCCTTGTTACACATCACCCAATACTGCCCGCATTCCAGAAACTGGTTGCTTTAAGTATTCCAAAGACTGGAGAACAATTATTGGCGTACACTATCAGTAGGTAATAAATGAGAGTTCGAGCTCACCTGTACATGTACGTGTACATGTACATGTACATCTCCATAGGATTTAGTGTTAAAATCGTGTACGTGTTCAAGATTTTAACGGTTTTTTAGGGTGAGCTCGAATTTTTTTAACACTGAATTGTATCCTAGACGCGTGTAGTTTTACGTACACGTACATGTACCGTTTTGATTGAAATCTGCGGATGACTTTTCCCCATAGGATTCAGTGTTAAACTGCGAGCAAAAAACCGTTTTGAGAGTTCGAGCTCATCATCTTGTCGATTCTAACAATCCGCATCCGTACACGATTTTAACACTGAAACCCTATGGAGAGTGTTAAATTGCGAGCAAAAAAAAGTTTTGAGAGTTCGAACTCATCATCTTACCGATTCTAACGATCCGTGTCCGTACGCGATTTTAACGCTAAAACCCCGTGGTGAGTGTTAAATTGCGAGCAAAAAAACGTTTTCAGAGTTCGAACTCATCATCATCTTGCCGATTTCTAACGATCCGCGTCCGTACACGATTTTAACACTGAATCCTATGGGAGGAAACTCGCTTGCAGATTTTTTAGGTCTGAAATCGACTGGCGTGAAGAGGTGATGTTTGAATCCGCAAACCCATTGTTGTAGCGTTTCTCGAAGTGAGACTGGCGCACGTTATTGCGAGGTGGGGGTCCTCGACGAGCACTCGATGGAAAATGTTTTGAAACGAAGAGTGTTGTCGTCGTCGGTGTGGTTGGAAATTTGCGAACCCAGTCACGTCTTCCTGAAGTAAAAAAACTAACACATGTTATCGTAATGAGTGAATGAGGTTTTTTGTTCAAAAAGAGTCGATTATGAATATAGTCTGTATTATAGACATTGATGTTTTCTGTTGATGGGACGGATAGAAATTGATTTTGAGGGGTTTTTTGTTCGAAGGAGAGTTGATCTGTAATAGATATTTGTGTTTTTCCTTGATTGAGAGATTGACTGTTAGCGTTTGTTTAAAACACTTATCGGAATGTTTAAAACGCATTTTCCGCACAATTAGGTTTTGAGTGGTAAAATTTTTAATATATTCATGATAGCAATCGCAGTCATCAAAAAGGATTCTCTCTTAATTCGACACTCGGTGAATTGATGTGTGAATGAATGAAGATCTTTTGACAAAATGTAAACACTACTGTCAAAATGCGTTAAATCAGAAACCGGTTTGTCATGTACTGTTTAAACGTAATTTTTTTAAACTTCAATTAACACAGTCAGTTTGAGATGTGAATATTTTCAGATTATTATATATTATATTAAGACGGAAAGAGTTTTTTTTTATTACTTAAAACACAAAAACATAAAAATATAATTAAACATTTAATTTTGAAAAATAAATAAAAACAATTAAAACGAAAGATGTTTTTCCAGATGGATCCTAGACGCCGAGATCGAATTTTAGCCGAGTATGAACGTTCTAAGAAGAACATTCAGGCTGCTGAGAGAAGCAGACATCTCGGTGAGATGGAACTCAGACGCGAAGCCACAAAAATATTTAAACCCGTGACGGAGGGTCAAGAGCGAAGCAGGAAGGAGATAGTCGAAGAATTGAGACCTATAAAGGAGAGTTCTTTGAGAATGGGTTCGTTGCCTCCTAGTTTTGGAAATCGGTATTCCGTTCAATCTACACCGGATTACGTTCCACGGGAATTCAAACAGATATGAGCGAGTCTGATGATACGGCTTCGACTATCACCACTAGTAGCGTCGCATCGTCCGATGATGATGGCGGTAAGAGAGATCAGTCATATGGAATTTATAAGGATTCTGAGGGTAGAACTTTTGTAGGTGATACGTTGGTGGAAATGGACGATGATGAATTGATCGTGGGTTCGAATAAATATAAAGTAACCGATGGTCTGCGGAGATTGCTCCTTTACGACAAGCCTGGAGATTTCACGGAACAGGATTTCGACAATTACGGTGACATTCTAGTTCAGACTCATGCCATGAATAGAAATAACGATGCCAGAGAGACGAGACCCAAAGCCAACAGAGGTTACAAGTGGACGAAAATAGTGAAGCCCATATGGGAGATGAACAAGAAGTTCCTCGAATCGGTGACCGGCAAAGGGGTGAAAACCGCTATTTTTCTTCCGAGCGATCCTGACGCTCTGTCTCAGAGATTGAGTTTGTTGATGGCGAGCAGACGGGCTGGTAACACTGGATTAGATAATCAGATAGTTGCCGTATCTGACGAATTGTTGAGACAGAAGGTTTTGAATAAAAACCAGTATAAAAGGCTGATGAACGAATTGAAGGATTGATGTGTATATAATAATAAGTAGAGAGAGAGAAACAAACAAACAAACAAACAAAAAATAAAACAGTAAATTCTTACACTTGAATAATAAAAGTATTTAAAAACGACAAAACGATTTACCAGTGAAAAAAAAACAAAAATATATCATAAAAATAAAATATGTTGGTGATAAAGAACAGGGGATACGTCAGGACTTACGTTCAAGGCAGTTCTGGCATCGTCGATTCTATAATGCGAGCGTTCACGAGCGATGCGGGTAGAAAACTCGCATCGACCGCGTTTGAGGTCGGTAAGAAGACGGCTTTGGATGCTGGTAAGAAAGCCGTTTCCGAAGCCAGTGGTAGGATAGCTTTTGTGGCTGGCAAGAGGGCAGCCGACGCATTGATCGACAAGTTGATCAGTCCGCCGGCGAAGCGAGCTGCGTTTGAGCGAACGCTGAAAAATTGGAAAGATTTAAAGGATGCCGTGGTGCCCATACAAGATTTAGTCAAAATGACGAGTGGATCAGGATTGAAGAGAACTCGCGACGGTGCGATATAAATAAATAATAATAATAATATTAAAAAAAACAGAGTTTGAAAAACATAAAAAAAAAAATTTGTGTTTGAAAAAAGAATCTAAAATAACAAACAAACAAAAATAAAACAAAGATGAACATTAAAGATATGTCTTGGAACGACGCCGTGACCAAGAGGTCGAATAACGAGTTCTTTCCCAAGAGCATAAGAGGTTTGATAGTGGGAAAATCGAATTGTGGAAAGACCAATCTGTTGATGAATCTGTTGTCCCGCCCCGACTGGTTGGATTACGACAGATTGTTTGTGTTTGGCAAGAGCTTGTTTCAACCCGAATACAGATTGCTTCAAGAGTGCATGGATCGCAGATTGCCCAAGGACGTCATAGCCAGAATTTTTGACAGTAGGGAGGAATTCGACAAGAGTGGAGCTCCACTCTCGACCATTTTGAACGGTGCAGTGATGGAGCTGATGAAGAGAAATGCATCTTCGAACGTCGAGTGTCGATTTTATGAGAATGCTAGCGATGTTCCGGATCCTAGAGAACTGAAATCGGAAGATAAGAATCTCATGATTTTCGACGATCTGCTTTTGGAGAGACAGAACCGATGCGAATCGTATTACGTTAAGGGTCGACACAGCAACGTGGACTGTTTCTACCTGTCGCAGAATTATTTTCGATTGCCCAGACAGATGATAAGGGAGAACGCTAATTTTCTATGTCTCTTTCGCCAAGATCTCAAGAATCTCAATCACATCTACGGCGATCACGTCGCAAACGACATGAGCGCTGCGGAATTCAGGACATTCTGCAAGAGGGTTTGGGATGGTGGACTTTACAATTTCGTCGTGATCGATTTGATGAGCGAATTTAATCGCGGAAAATATCGGTGCGGATTCGACGAGTTTTATGTTTCCGATGGTAATAATAATAAGATAGAGCGCAAAAATAAAAATTAGAAAAATAATAAATCTTCAAATAATTAGTTTTGAATAAAAAAATAAAATTAAAATATAATGTTCGAACATGGAGAATTGTTAGAACGGATAGCTGAGAATACGGCTGCGAAACAATCCATTCAAATCGTGGTAAGTGGCGATTCGACTCGATTTGCTACGAATTTCGAACCTTCCATCGAATTGAATAGAGAGAAAAGTTATGAGATGGCGTTGGTGAATCTGGAGACTTATTATTCCTTTCCCAACGTCACCGAAAAGAATAACTCGTTCAAGTATTCCGACGGAGTGGATTGGTTGGAGATTCGAATTCCCAAAGGGAGTTACGACATAGACGATTTGAACCATTACATTCAGACGCGAATGAAGACGGATGGAAAGGGAAGCAACAAGATCAGACTCGCTCCCAATCCTAATACCTTACAGACGATGTTGGATTTGGAAGATAATTTTCGTGTGGATTTCAACACGGACGATTCTATAGGCAAGATGTTGGGATTCGATCGAAAGATGTATCGAGGCCACGCAGCATCTGAAAATACGGTCGACATTCTCGCTGTCAATAGCATTCTGGTGAACGTGGACATGATTGCTGGAAGCTACGTGAATGGTAGTGCTCAACCGACGATCTATTCCTTCTTTCCAAACGTGTCGCCAGGTTATAAGATCGTGGAGCGACCTCGAAATTTAGTTTATCTACCAGTGATTTTAGACACGTTGTATAGTCTCAAAACCACGTTGACGGATCGAAATGGTGAACTGTTAGATCTTCGCGGAGAGAGAGTGACGATACGATTTCACATAAGAGAAATATAAAAGCAAAAAAAAAAAATATTATATATATAGATAACAAAAATAAAATAAACGGCAATATTAATTTTTACAAAATTATTTTAATATAATTATTAAACAAGAGACAAATGAAGTAAATATATTTAAAAAAAACAAACAGAATTATGACAGAATACGTGAAAAAAAACGTGAACATATCCGCAGGACAGAGGAAGAAACTTGAGAGAGCGTTAACAACTCGAGGCGAGGTGGTGAGATTCAAATTCACTCACGAAGATCTGACAAGAGGCGGTCAGGATGCGATCGCCTGGACCAGAAGTCAAATCAAAAGGATGGAGAAAGCGATTCGCGATGGAAGAGGGTTGACGGTGAGAATGAGTCCCGCTCAATTGAGGTACAATTTGAGAATGAAAGGTGGTTTCCTACCGCTATTGGCAGGAATAGCTGCAAAAGCATTACCCTTCGCCGCAAAGGTGCTACCCTTTCTCGGAAAGACTCTCGGCGTGGGAGCTCTCACGGGACTCGCTAGTTTGGCAGTTGAGAAATTAATGGGTGGCAGCAGACTGTTTTTGAAGAAGGGAGGAGCCGTGTGTCGCATTCATGTAGACGACAGCGGTAAAGGATTGTATCTAGAACCCGTTAGAGGTGGCAACTCTCTGAGAGGAAACGGTCTCTATCTGAAGAGTGGACGGAACGTCAAGCGACTCGGCAAGGGTTTGTTGCTCGGTGAGAATTCGCCGTTTAAGAACATACCGATTTTGAATATGTTATTATAAATATAAAATTATATAAAATATATAAAATCATAGAAAGTATAAAATAACATATTTAAAATTAGTAAAAAGGTGGAGAAATAATTTTATCACCAAGATGACAAGGTGGAGAATTTATCACCTGGATGAATTTGACGATAATGACGAACATCGCAAGACAGAGAGCGAAGAAATAAAAAAAATGGTTAGACGCTAATGATGGATATCTAAGGAAAGAGATAGATAAAGCGTGGGATATACGGTTGAGAATGAGACGATGCTTTCCACGGTCACCACTACCTTCTGAAGAAAATGGTAATGATGCGAGTGTTACCAAGAGATGAACAACATTCGTTCATAATTATGATTCGGATAAACAAAAATGTTGCCATAAACGTATCACATCACAAAGAAAAAGAAAAAAAGAAAAAGAAGAAGAATCGATGCTGAAAACAGAGAGAAAAGGAAACGTTATTATAATATATTATGATGATAGTGAAGAAGAAGGAAAACAAAAAAAAAAAAAAAAAGTAAATGAGATCTAAAGATGATCTCATTACTTTTTTTTTTTTCATCTTTCTTCACTAAAAATCAATCACTCTATTGTTTATATTTCCAAGTCCGTTATTAGCATGTTGACGCTTGTGTCTTCTCCTTTTTCGAAAACGTGTTGAATGTTTATCTTTACTCTTTTGAGTTTTTTTACATCGGTCAACTCGCTCTCACCGCCCAATTTCTTCACGAGTTCGAATGAGATGTTTGGAAATATGTAATTTCCATAGGGCAATGACAAATCGTCCTTGTCAAATTCTCTATCTTCGGCGATGACAATGTTCTGCAGATCGCTTTGGTACTCATAAATCAAATCGAGTGCGGCTTCGTCCAATTTCAGAGGCATCTTATATTTCTCGTATTTGTGCTCTAAGCCCTTCGTCTCGACATCGTTCAATTCGATGGGATCGTGTCATTGTAATCTATAGATTTTATGACCGAATTTCTTATACGTTTTGACTTGTTTCAATTTCAATTCGCATCTTTTAGGTGTTGTTGTCTTCATGATCGATTATTTGTTTGTTTTTTTTGTTTTTACGAATTCTTACAAATAATGTATATTTTAAATTTTGTATTTAAATAATAATTTGTTAAAAAAGTTTGTTATTTTTTTTTTGCTCTTTATATATATATAAAAAAGTTGTGTTTTTTAATTTTTAATTTTCTTTAATGTAAAATTTTTTTTAGTAAAAGTTTTTTTTCTCTTTATATATATAAAAAAAAGTTAAATTTTTAATTTCAATCTCTCTATTGTTTATATTTCCAAGTCCGTTATTAGCAAGTTGACATTCGTCATTTTTCCACATATGAAAATGGTGTGAATGTTCATCTTTACTCTTTTGAGTTTTTTTTCATAGGCAAATGCGCTCTCACCACCCGATTTCTTCACGAGTTCGGGTAAGATTATTGGATATATGTAACCTCCATAGGACAACAATAAATCACCCCTGTCGAATTCTCTGTCTTCAGCGACGATGATATTAATCAACAGTTCGCTTTGGTACTCATAAAACAAATCGAGCGCGGCTTCATGCACTTTCAAACACATTCGATATTTGTGGTAGTAGCGCTCTAAGTCCACCATCTCGACCTCATTCAATTCGATGGGATGGTGTGGTTGTAATGTATAGATATTAAAACTGGATTTCTCATACTTTTCGTCTCATTTCAATTTCAATTCGCATCTTTTAGGTGTTGTTGTCATGATTGATTATTTGGTTTTTATGAATTCTTACAAATAATGTTTATTTTAAATTTTATATTTTAAATAATTTGTTTAAAAAGTTTTTTTTCTCTTTATATATATAAGTTAAATTTTTAACATCCTTTTTTTCTCATTTTTTTTTTAACGTTAAGGAACATAAAAAAAGAAATCGATTAATTTCATCCAAAAAATTTTTTTTTTTTCCATTAAAAAAACAAAACTTTTTAAACAAATTATTTAAAATACAAAATTCGAAAAAATATATTCTTACAAAATGAAACAAACAGATAAAAAAAAATTGGAAAATTTAAATGAGAAAACCGTACCTCAGTTAAACGAGATTTGTAAACTATTAAAAATTTCACATTTCAGAAATCATAGAACTAAATCAAAAATGATTGAAGTCATACAGAAACATTTGCAAAACGATGGAAAGGCAAACAAAATGCCGATAGCAACGACGTCAAAAAATGCATCGGTTGTGAAAAATGAGAAGAAGAAGAAAAAGATAGTAAAAGGAATCGAAATGCTGACGTCGAAAAAAACCAAAAACGTTTTGATTGTGAAAAATAAGAAGACGACTAAACGAAAAGCCGTTGAAGAAGAACTTCAAGTTTCCAAAGAAAAGAAAAGAAAAACGAAAACGAGTGATGCACATCAGATTCTAGGCAAACGAGATATATCGAGCGAACTTCAACGAGCAATAGACGAAGGGAAAGGAGAAGAATATCTAGCGCGACTCACCGCAGAACTATTTCAATCGAAGTCCGTGGAACGGGAGAGTGCGATCAAAGGCATTTTTAAAACTTTCGACGTGGTTCCCTCGTTGAAGAAAATCGATCCGAAATTGTTCATGGAACGGGTGAAGAAAAAGGCATTGGATTTGTTTCACAAATACATGAATGTGGGACTAAAAATTAAGATGATACTCCATTGCGTGATGAATAAAATCGATGTTAAGTCCAGCGAGAGCATCGTGAAAAATGCATATTTCAGATCTAATGTCGAACCCGTATTTCGAGGTTCAGATTTATCGGACGTTTTCAAAAAGATGAAAGACAAGATGTTGATGTCTCTCGCGAATTATCAACATAAAGGTAGTAATTGGACGTTCGATGAGATGTTGAAACTCGAAATTCACATAACTAAAAACGATTTGTTGAAAGGGTCTTCCTACGTGAAATTACTGTATTTCCTCGCTAAAAAATACGCCGTGATCAACGTGAAAAATAACGATGATCAGTGTTTTAAATGGGCAGTCACATCCGCCTTATACCCTGTCAAAATAAACTCCGATAGAGTTTCTCAGTACGAGGAAACTTCTAAAAATCTCGATTGGACCGGAGTGACTTTTGCAATGCAGTTAAAACACATCGAATGTTTCAAGGCTCAAAATCCCACCGTTGCGGTGAACGTCTTGGGATACGACGACGAAAAACGGGAGATCCATCCTCTCAGACTGACTTCGTATCTCGGAAGAGAAAAGACGATTATTTTATTATTGATTTCGTATGGTGACAATCGTCATTATTGTTGGGTTAAACATCCGAGTCGATTACTGTCGAAACAAAATAATAATCATAACGGAAAGAGATCTTTATGTTACAATTGCATGAACATGTTTCACAGCGAAGACTCGTTGGCGAAACATCAGGAATATTGCAACGAAAATCAAGGTGTCGCCGTCGAAATGCCCAAACCCAACACCATCGTGAAGTTTGAAAATCACAATAGAAGGTTAAAAGTACCATTCGTCGTGAATGTTTCACCGTGAAAATGAGTTCCTGTCAACCCAACGCTCTTCAAAGTTACGTCGAAAGATATCAAAAACACATACCTTCGGGCTATTGCATTTACGTGAAATGCGCTTTCGACTCGCAACACGACATGGGTCCCTTCACCTACACGAAACAGTGCGAAGACGACGACGTGGCTCAAAGGTTCGTTGAAGACTTAGAATGGAAACTTCAAATGTTATACGACAAATTCAAAACTCCGGCAAAAATGATCATCACGCGAGAGCAGCAGGACGAAAATAACAGAGCCACTGAATGTCACATATGCAGACAATCGTTCGACGAGAATTCGACGGAAAATAGGAAGGTCAGAGACCATGATCATTACACGGGTCTGTATCGCGGTCCGGCTCACAGCAAGTGTAATTTAAAATATCGAGATGCCGCTTTCTATCCAGTGATGTTTCACAATCTCTCAGGTTACGACAGTCATCTGTTCGTGAAAAATCTTGGCACCTCACACGAAGAATTAAATTGCATCGTGAACAGCGAAGAAAGATACATTTCCTTCACGAAATGGAAGCTCATGGAGGAGAAAAGAGTAATCAACGGAGAGACGTTGGAAGAAAAATCAAAATTCATTCGTAGAGCCATACGTTTCATCGACAGTTTTAAATTCATGTTGACCACTCTGGAAAAATTAGTCGATAATATGAGCAAGGATAAATTTAAAATCATGAGCGAACATTTCGAAGAATGAGTAGACGTCATGTTGAGGAAAGGAGTCTATCCTTACGATTACATGAACGATCTAAAGAGATTCGAAGACACCGCACTACCTTCGAAAGAAGATTTTTATTCGAAATTATATGAATCCGACATTTCCGACGAGAATTACGAACATGCTAAAAACGTGTGGAAATCAATCGATATGAAAACCATGAGAGATTATCACGATCTCTATCTGAAGACCGACGTTCTACTCTTGGCAGACGTGTTTGAAAATTTTCGAGACGTCTGTTGTCGAAATTACAATCTGGATCCCGCTTGGTATTTCACCGCACCCGGTTTGGCGTGGGACACTCTGTTGAAGACCACCAAAGTCCAATTGGAATTATTATCCGACATGGACATGTTGCTCATGTTCGAAAGGGCTGCGAGAGGTGGCATATCGATGATCTCCCACAGACATTCTGAAGCTAACAATCCCTACATGAAAGAAGGTTTCGATTCGAAACGGTCGACTAAATACATACAGTATTGGGATGCTAATAATCTGTATGGTTGGGCTATGAGTCATCCTTTACTGATTGGAAATTCCAAATGGGTGAAGGAACCGGAAGAGATGCAAAAATGGAGAGACTATCCTTGCATTTTAGAAGTCGATTTGAACTATCCGAAAGAATTGCGCGATCTACACAACGATTATCCACTGGCTCCCGAACGAATGGAACCGAACGAGGGAGATGAGGAAAAACTCATTCCCAATTTATTTAACAAACGTAACTACGTCATCTACAGCGAGAATTTGAAACAGTACGTCGATTACGGGATGAAATTAGTCGACATACATCGCATCATTCGATTCGACGAAGAGCCTTGGATGAAAAAATACATCGATCTCAACACGAATCTCAGAACTCGAGCCGAGAACGATTTCGAAAAAGATTTCTTCAAACTCATGAACAACTGCGTGTACGGTAAATCGATGGAAAACATCAGGAAGAGAACCGACGTTCGACTCGTCACGTCTGAGAAAAGAGCTAAAACATTAGTGGTGAAACCCAATTACAAACACCAAACCATATTCGACGAAAATCTAGTGGACGTTCACATGCAAAAGACGCACCTGAAGTTCGACAAACCGTATTATCTCGGACTGATCATCTTAGATATCAGCAAGCGATTGATGTATGAGTTTCACTACGATTACGTCAAACGAAAATTTGGCGACAAAGCCAAACTACTGTTCACCGACATGGATAGTTTAGTTTACGAGATAGAGACGAAAAACGTCTACCGAGATATATCTCCGGACGTGGCCGATTGGTTCGACACGAGCAATTATCCCGTCGATCACCCGTCCAACATTCAATCGAACAACAACAAGAAGGTGTTGGGTAAATTTAATGACGAGAGTGGCGGTAAACAGATCGTCGAATTCGTGGGCTTGAGACCCAAACTCTATGCTTATCGTCTAGAAGATGATGAAGAGATCAAGAAGTGCAAAGGAGTTAAAGCGTGCGTGGTGAAGAAAAACATCTCTTTCCAAGAGTATAAAGATTGTCTGTTAGGAAGTGGTCTGGTGTATAAGACTATGAATTCGATTCGAAGTGAAAATCACGACTTGTATACCGAAATAGTCAACAAGATTTCGCTGACGGCCGACGACGACAAGAGATTCATATTAGACGATAAAATAAGCACTTTGGCACTCGGACATTGGACTGCGGAACTAACTATAGATGATATGAATGTGGATGATTGGATTCCAGAAAATCAAGAGGAATTAGACGAATTCAAAATTATAGAAATCGATAGTGACATCGAGAAAGTTAGTTTAAAAAGAAAAAGAAAAAAAATAACGTCACTTTTAGTAAATTATAATAAAATAAATAAAAAAATATATACTTATTTATGAATAAGAAAATAAAGATATCCGTAGAAGGTGTCGTCTTACCCAACGAACCCCTATCCAACATCGATCTGTCGAATGCGGCAAAAGATTTGAAAATCGAAGATTTTCTAGGAGTGTTTTCCAGAGATGCCTTGCTGAAGAGAAGACCTCGACAATTGGAATGCAGAATTTTAAATCTAGACGATTCATCGGGTGAAGGCACTCACTGGGTGGCGTGGTTCAAGAACGGGGAGAAGAAGAATTATTATTTCGACAGCTACGGAATCTCGCCGCCGAAAGAAATAAAGAACTATTTCAACAAATCGATGGTTCGTTACAACACGGAAGGAGTGCAATCACCAGATCAAGTGTTTTGTGGTCACCTGTGTCTCTACGGTCTCAAGAGATGGTCTGAAGGAGATGAATTTCAAGACATTCTCAATGATTCACATTAGAGAGAGATTTTTTTTTATAGTATATATAAAGATAAAAAAATTATTTTAAAAAAACTTTTAATCGAATAAAAACGAAAAATAAAATAACATAGTTCATTTTTAATAAACTGCGTTTGAACATATTTTTTCTAAAAAACAAAAAAAATCCCACAACAACATGCCAGTCGATAAATTTGGTAGAAGTGACGATGAAAAAAAAGTAACCCGAGAAAGAAGAGGAAGACGTTCGAAGTCGACGATGGTTACGACGTTGCCAACTTGAACAAACGTTACGTTCAGAGATACGAACCTCGAGAAGAACCTTTGAACATGAACGATAAGAAGCTCTACAATCTTCCCGAGCCGATAGATCTCGCAGATGCTGCGACTAAAAAATACGTCGACAGGGGGAACGCTGATTTCGAATGAATCCTGCTGGATAATTACATGGATAAAACCATGACCGATGATCTCGATCTGAAATCCAAACGTTTGGTGAACGTCGTGAATCCCGTAGATCCCACCGATGCCGTGACCAAGAAATACGCGGACGACTCTCACGCGAGATTCAGCGAACACCTGAGAAAAAAATACATTACGAAAACGATGCACTCGGAATTGAACGCCAATTATAACAAGATAACGAACGTGGCCACTCCCACGAATCCCAAGGACGTGGCGACCAAACACTACGTAGATCTGGAACAGAGAAAGTCTGACGGACGAGAAATGAAATCGGATCTGAATGCGGGATTCCACAAGATATTGAATCTGTCGAAGATCGACGACGCGGATGCGGCTCAACCGCGGTCAACAAGGGCTACTTGGATTCTGCCGTGATACAATCACAAGAATACCTAGAATTGCAAGTGGATGAGCTCTACCTGAACAGAGAATCTGGCGGAACCATGGAGGGTGGCATCAACATGAACGGTCACAATTTATTCGGTCTCGATCACGATCCCGAATTCGATTCCAGCGCGGTAAGCAGGAAGTACGTGGACGACAACTCGGTCTGGAGAAAGGGTGACATCATGGAAGGTAAACTAGACATGGGTGGACACGCGCTCACGAATCTACCGGATCCCGTGAACATGACAGATGCCTGCACCCTGATTTCGGTGGTGGAGAAAGTCAAATATGCTAGACAATTGATCACCGTGTGGGCCAAAGAGGCCGGCGCCTTAGATGAGGGAAAAGCCGAGTGGTCTTTCGGAAATTGAGGTAGCGGATCGAAACACGGTCAGGTGGGATATCCCATGCCGTTGGGAGGTGAAATCCTTCGAATGAGTCTGGCTTCCTCGGATTTGAATAACAGAGCGGTCGTCAATCTCATGGTGAATGGTGTGGAGAGCGATAAGAGATACAGCGTCGAAAAGACTGAGAATCAACACGCGAATGTTAGCATGTTCGGCACGCCTCTCAAAGTGAACGCCGGAGACAGGATTAATTTCGTCATGAAAACCAATAATCCCAAAGCCGCCACTTCCGTGGTGAGTCTACTGATCGAACTGGATCCTTTGAACAAACAGTGAACGCGTAGAAAATAATGAATTAAAAAAAAAAATAATGTGTGATTATTAAAACACAAAAAAACAAAAAAAAAAGTAATGAGATATAGAGAGATGTTCAATCTCTCTATATCTCATTACTTTTTTTTTTTTTTTTTTTAATTTTCTATCCATTTATGATTACAATTTATACACTTTGCGAATACGGTTGTTGGTTCATCACCAGATCTAGTTTGTTGAGATTCGATTTTTATTTGACGTTTCTTACATTTGCGACATTTTAAAATTGTATTTTTTATAATTTCTTCGTTAGATCTTATGAGATCAAACTCTTCTTTTTTTTTTAAACGATATTCGTTAAAGTCACAACTATTCCATCCTTTTTTTGTGTTACGTTCTTCATATTCAATTTGAATCCATTTTTCCAAGTATTTTATTTTAACGTCGTAGTAATCTGAAGTGAACAGATGATTTGTTGTTTTCGTGTCAAAAACATTCATTTTGTTTTCGAGATTTTAGTTTTTAATTAATCTTACATCCACATTTTTAACATTTATTAATTTTTTTTTTCACACACTCGTCTCTCATCGAATGATCGACATCTTATTTCCGTCCGATTCGAATTGTAATTCTCTGTCCGACAGGACCAGGGCGAAGGCTTCGGTTTTTCTCGGCACATTCCTATCGAATTGCATCTTGATCTGAATGTCTAACACGCTACTCTTGAGTCGTTCACTCTGTTTACTGACGTCGAACACGAACATGGGATACATCGACTTGTATTCGCCGGGAGATATGTTGGGATTGCTCATCAATTCATCTAGACCGTGATACTTCTTTCTAAAATCAGCGGCGTCGCCATACAGTCTGGAGAAATCGTTCTTGTTGAACGACGCATTGTAATCGATTGCTGGATATCTCGTGGCGTTCAGAAACACTTGCATGTTTCTCAAATGGCAGTGATCGAACAGCGACGCATTCTTTTCCTGAGCCCCGTCCCTATTGGTCTGAAATGCAACCATGATGAAACGCGGTCTCTCGGAAGCGAATTTCACCGTCAATCTCCAATCGAAGTGATTCGTGGAGGGAGGAATGCTAGCCGTGTCACACTGTCTCATTCTAAATCCCACGGGTAATTTACTCTTGGATTCTATGATATTGTAGAGATGCGCTTTCTCATCGATCAAAGGCTCCACGTGTGGAACGAACCACGATATCTTGTGTAGAGATATCTTACCCGCATCGGTCGCAGTGAGTTTCACTATTGCATCGTTGTTTCCTTTTTGAATCAACGTCAGATTGTGTTTGAATCCGTACATGATCTTGTTGTAATCGTCTGCGAATCTGAAGATGTGTTTCAAAGGTATCCTGAACGAAAACGTTCCTTTAGGTCTGGACGTCTTGACGACATAGTCGAATATCGTGGCGGCGCCGGCGCTAGCAGGGCCGACGGTGTCTTTCACCCACAACTGATTAAGTCCTCTGGATTTCGAAAAATCATCAGGATACGTCAAGAGTCCAAACATCGTGGTGGCCTGACCGGGATGAAAAACAGATTCTATCTCTTGTCCGGATAGCATGTATTTTATGTTACTGAATAGATGCATGATGCCATTATTGGCAAGAGTAACCGTGTCGTCGTCGGCGTAGTCGCTCCCATCTTCCTTGGTGAGACGCCCCTGCACCACTATGTAACTCTCGCTAGGATGTACGAATAGATCTTGAGTTTCGACGTTGATTCTTATCTCTCCCGCATTGTTCAAACTCGTTCTGGTTACCGGTTCGTATTCGTGAACCTCATATTCTTGAATACTTTCATCTTTCACTATGCTTTGTGCTATATCTAGTATATTTGTCATTTTAAAGGATTTTTAGTTGCTTTTTTTTGTTTATTAATTCACTTGCTTTCTTTATCTAAAAAAATAGTTTTTAATTATTTTTTATTATTATTTTTTTTTCTCTCTTATATATATATGTGTGTAAACAAGAAAATGAGAGTAAATAAAAAAAAAATTTTGTGTTCTTCATCAAAACTTCGTCTTCTGTAATTGTTGTTCGTAAAACTTTCCGATGATCTCTTCTCCATCCAAAGCTTCGATTTCATAAGTCACCGGATCAGTGTGAAATATTTTGATGATCACGAAGATTTCCGAGGTCCATTGAGGAGTATAACCCTTTTCGAAGTGCTTCTTATAAGCGTAGATTCTCACTCGATCGCCGACTGCAAATTTCGGCGTTCTAGACTTCTTCCTGATCTTAGATCTCTCGGGATATAGATTCACGTAGACCCGTTTTTCGTTTCGAGGATCGCTAGCTTCTGCGGGAGTCATCTTGATCGATCTGTGTCACGTGTTGTTGTAATCTTTCACCAGACTGTTCAGAGCGTATATGTATTTCTTGGTCGAATTCGCCGTGAAGTATCTGTGCATCTTCTCCTTCATCGTTCGATTCCAACGTTCCACCACGCTGGCTTTCTCTTCGTTTTCGATCGAGTAGAGGTCTACCAATCAACGAACGTCCTTGTTGTAGAATTCCTTTCCCTGGTCCACCCACAATTTACTCGGTTTTTGAGAAGACGAGTCGAACACGCTCTTCAGAGCCTCGGCGATGCAAGGTCCCAATTTATTCTTCAAAGCTCTGATCCAGCCATATTTGGAAAACACGTCGATGACCGTCAATAGATATTTGACGCCCTCGTTCCACCTCGAAAACGATCTCATGTCGACCAAGTCGGCAGACCAAATGTCATCCAGACCCTTCACGAACACCCTTCTCTTTCGAAATTTATGCACTATGGGTTTGTGTAAGTCCTCGGCCAATTTGCTCATCAATAATCGTTTCTTCTTCTTCTTTTCAGATGCGCTTGTTTTTTTGAATGCCCCATCCGAATCGACGTTTTGCACTGATCAGATTGCCGACCAGCGAACGTTCCATCTTCTCTTTCCTGGTCGGATTCGATATGCCTCTCAATCTCCCCAACATGTTTTTGTCGCAGACGTCGTTGCGAGTCTTGGTGTCGGGATGTCCGGCGTAGCACAGATCGTGATCGTACGTGGCCGCATCCACCCTATTCACAGGTTTGCTCCAAGATTTGGGAGTCAGATCGGCGTTGAGTCTCTTGTTCAATTTCGTTCCGGGTCCCGTGAAACTGTGACCGGGCAGATGCATTTCGAAAGGTAGATTGTTGATCATTTTATTCACGATGCCTTTACCTTTGCTCACGTTCTTTTGTTTGACGAATCGCGTCTTGACAGAACCACGCACGTCGCAAATTCCGCGAAGCATCCGTCTGTCGTTTTTAGTTCGCACTTCTCTAGAATTACTCGTCTCGGTAACTCTCTTACACTTTACGCAGTACATTTTTTTTTAAGAGTTATTTAAATTAATTTCGTTTTTTTTTTATTTTATAGATAAATTTAATATTTTTTTTTTTAAAATTCTGTTCTTATCATATATATACATATTTTTTTTTTCAATCGCTGCTCTTGAGTTCTATCATCTTACTGAATTCCTCCCTGGCCTCTTTCCTCCCCTTTTCCACGAGAGAATCCTTCATCTCTTCCTTGATGATCTGACGAGTCTTGATTCTCACGGCTTCTTTCATGGCCGTATTTCATTTTCTCGCTCAATATCGAGAAGTATTCTCCGTCCGATATCCTACCGTCTTTCAACGCCATAGAGATCATTTCGGATATCGTGTCGATCTTGGAGTCGGCCAAGACGCGAATCTTGTCGTGTTTCCTCGCCTTCAGATATAATTTCCTACTCAAAAAGTTTCCGAGCGTGCTAAACAATCCGGCGGCGAGGGCCACTCCTTCTATGGTCAACACGATCGGAATGGCGACCGCGGTCGACAACAATCCGATGCCGGCTGCGTGTAAACCCATGGAAATCGTGATGAGTGTCGTGTTGATCTCGTTGACGAATGTCACGAAACGCGAATACTTCTTCTTGAGAGAACGGCGAGAATCTCTCTCTCGAGTTAGATACTCTTGGATTCTATTGATTTGATTGATGCGATACCTCTCTCCTCTTTCTTTTTCTTCTAGCGACGGTGCCGTCGGCAAAACGCCGTTCGGCTTCTCGTCCTCGTCGTCCACTAGCGCCGGATACTATTTATTTCTGGTTCTCATTTTGTGTTTTTTTTCTTTCTTTCTAATATTAGATAAAAAAAAAATTTATGTGTGTATTTATTTTTTTTATTTTCTACTCTCCCTTATTTTATATCAACGAAAAAAAACTTAGACGTATGCTTCATTCAGCAATAATTTCTTGATGCATCCCTTGTGTTCTAAAGTCAAACTTCTACGCGCCAATTTCAGTTCTTCCGAATCTGTGGGCCTGTCTCGATTCTTACAGAAGACTAATCTCTTCCAAAACGTGATCACATCGTTGAATTTAACGCGTTCGAACGCCGGTTCGAAATACATGACGACCATATCTTCCCTTTCCATCATCAGACACGAATGATCCTCGTGATCGAAGTCTAGATGATCCCAACATCCGACGCATCATTCTAACAAGATGGGACGTAGTTCTTCGTTCATGCATATTGCGTATGCTCTCATCAGCATGTTTAAAAGAAACCTCGCTCTAATAGTCTGAGAATCGCTCATGATTTACGTATTTTTTTTATTATCTATTCGATTTGATATATTTAATTTTCTAAATAACTATTTATTTATATTTTTTTTCTCCTCTATATATATATCAATCAAAAACGTGACAGCGGGCTCGCGAATTTCCAACCACACCGACGACGACAACACTCTTCGTTTCAAAACATTTTCCATCGAGTGCTCGTCGAGGACCCCCACCTCGCAATAACGTGCGCCAGTCTCACTTCGAGAAACGCTACAACAATGGGTTTGCGGATTCAAACATCACCTCTTCACGCCAGTCGATTTCAGACTTAAAAAATCCGCAAGCGAGTTTCCTCCCATAGGATTCAGTGTTAAAATCGTGTACGGACGCGGATCGTTAGAAATCGGCAAGATGATGATGAGTTCGAACTCTCAAAACGTTTTTTTGCTCGCAATTTAACACTCACCACGGGGTTTTAGCGTTAAAATCGCGTGCGGACACGGATCGTTAGAATCGGCAAGATGATGAGTTCGAACTCTCAAAACTTTTTTTTGCTCGCAA